>OY720251.1:15917356-17138856 GCA_963082625.1 Pasiphila rectangulata | reverse complement strand
TAGCACAGGTGCATAAAATAAACAAACAAAAAGGGCAGTAGCTAAGTATACTTTACCGTCTAGAAAATCCTAACCTCCCGTGTTAGTTTAGAACTGTTCTAGTAAGAGTGTATAGGGGCACTGTTGCATATAATTTTTCACCATTGTTCACCAATATCTAACAAATAAATGCTTTGACTTTGCTAGAGATGATGAATTGATGGAGGATTGCTAAATCTCTCAAACTTGCTTACTTGTGCGAATAACGCGGGGAGTGAGGTCTACCAGGGCAGTTGAGTTATTTATATATCTAAGTACCTATAGATTTATATAGGTACTGTAGCTCAAATTTTCTACCCTTATTACACCTGATCTGTATAAAATAATAATTGATATATTAATCTTTATTGCTTTGCGGGCGGACGACCCTGGTAAGGACCGCGGGTCGGCGGTGGATGCAGGCCGCTTCCAACCGCAATGGACGTCCTACGGCCGAAATGATGATGATGATGATTATTCCTTCAACTTATTCACTAATCATTACAAGGTATGGAATCTCCTTTTATGAAAAATGGGTGTTAGAAGAATCCGCTCATTTATAACTATTGTCATAAACGAATCATAACAAAAACACTCAAAATAATTAAAAGAAAGACATTTTTCTCATCCATCAAAGGACAAACATTACATTGCTTGTGTGAATGTGTAGGTAGTATGTGCACGCGCGTGCCTTGCTGCTGTATATTTAAAGGTGTATAAATTAGAAGATATTTTAGAGATGAACTAGTACGGGATTGTGGCACAAACTAAAGGAAGCCAACCAAGCAGTGGGTGCCATCGAGCTGTGTGGTGCCATCGAGCTGTGTGGTGCCATCACGAGACGAAGGATAAGTTGGTGGCACTGTAACAACAAACAACGTTGGCCACAGATTAACTAAGTGTTTCTTAACTTGGACATCTGAAAGGGAGTCACGACTTGCTTCTATTGCATGTAAGTAATTTGCAGGTATTATTGCTATATCCGGCAACCTAGACTTATTCTGTGTACCTACTGGAAATACATTATAATGTGGGACTTGGGACGAATTCTGCTCCGACTTCGTCAATAACATAAGACAATTAACATTGTTAAATGATGACTACTTATAAGGTTCTTTTTCACTTCTTTTCCTAACTCGCGTTGTGAAGTGAACAAATTCAATTGTGCTTTATTCTATTTATTTTGTAAATTGATGCATCAAAAAGGACCCTGCGGCTGCACTGAATAATTTTCTTTTTGATTTGAGTTTGAGAAGAGCAGCATTGTAGAATACGAGGGTTAAGTAGGTACCTAATATTAGTGATCCAGAACCTTCACGCTGTAAACGGCTTACTGTTAATTATGTAGATAACTTTCACATATGTAGGTAGGTAGGATCATATTATACACAGAACGATAAGGTAGATCAAAACTCGCAATTCGGATGAAGGGATCCATGGGGAATTAAATAATTGTATTACACACTGGAGTCCCTCAAGGTATAGTTTCATAACTTAAACTTAACCTTGCGGTTGGGTTTTTTGTAATGTTTGCTTGTTTTTGCACCCAGTTCTGGCGCTGCGATCCATGATATGGAGGAAAATACCTAATTGTAATAAATAGGCTTAGTCGATTTTTTTTTGTTGAATTATTAAGGTATAACGTATGTAGAGACACACTCAACTTATCGTTGTTGAATTATTAAAGATTATTTTTTTAATTTTGTACACATTGTATTTTGCTGAAGTATGGTTATGATTATGTCTAAAACGAGCTGTATTTGTTCACTTAGTATGGCGCCGGAAGAGGATATCCGGTGAAGCCTTCTACGTCTACAGGCTTTTAGGGCGATAACAGGTGTGGAGTGCACTCATTCAATTACTTTGTAGGTCACGCGTATTTATTAGTTCGATTTTTCAACATTAGTAGTTACTTCTGATACAAATTGATGTTTTGATAGAGACTCATATAGGTATGTGTGTGTATGTGTGAATGGCAACCACATGATCAGTAATTGGAGATCCATGGCGGAGGCCTATGTCCAGCAGTGGACGTCCCACGGGCTGAGATGATGACACTGGTTCAGCCTTTAACCTATGCATCATTTTGATTCCCAATCGGCTCCTATAATATAAGCTGGAGGCGACGTGTAGGTATACTATACTGTATAAGCACCTAACATACAACAATAAACCATTTCGATGCACCTCCCGCGCCGAGTGTTTACTAAGCGTCGCACGCGCACGATTGAACGCGCCGCGCGCCGTCATCTTTCCTTGAATGACAACTCTATGGTAATCACTGAAGCTACGGTAAGCAATAATACATATCGACGGTAAAAAGGAAGTGGGGCATAAGCGACATTTTGGTCAAAAATCTAATAAATGCCATCGTATGTAAAATTACCCGCTCTTTCGAATGCGCTTACTCCCATGGCTCTATGATGATTTTTTTTGGTGTTTATGCAAAAAAATCATTTTCCTAGTATTATTTTTCGTAACCGACGAAAATTCAGGTCATTTTTGCTATAAAGGTGCTTGTACCCCTACAAAAATGATTTATTTTGGGTTTGTTGTCGGTAATGCTTTTTTACTTCGGGTGTAAGGGTGTCGAGCTGTCGGTTGTTTATGCCTTTTAAGCTTTTCCCTCAAAAAGTACAAACGTTGTTTATAGCCTACTTCCATTTCGTAATTTAACATAGCTATGGCGCTTGTACCCTATGTATAAAATTCATTTTCATATTACTCTGTCAGTTATTATATCCTATTACCATTCAGTACTTTATGACCTTGTGGCCGTGGGGCGCCGGCAGTAGAATGTTGCCTCTCCTCTCTTACCCATGGATGCAGTAAGAATCTGCTAAGGGATACCTCCGGAAGATGGGCAGCAGCATCTTTCCGTGGTTTTTCACTACTCCATACTGCGCTCGCCAACCCGCCTGCCAAGCGTGGCGAGTATGGCATCAACCCCCTCATGATGACAACACAACAAAAAACCAGGCCCCGAGTCCCCGGCGGCCCCGCTAATCCTGGCTACGGTAGCAGTCACGGTAACGGCGGGGCTAGGGGTGCTAAGAATCCCCGGGAGACGATCGGCTACCAACCCCTACGACGACCACTGGCCCTGGTAACACACAACATCCGCACTTTGAGGACAGACGATAAGATTGTTGAGCTGGAAGAAGAAATTAGTAGATTACACTGGGACATTTTGGGGCTATCAGAAGTCCGTAGAGAGGGCGAGGACACGATATCCCTTAAGTCCGGTAACCTACTATACTACCGGGAGGGCGACCAACAGTCCCAAGGTGGTGTCGGGTTTCTCGTTCACAAGTCACTCATTAACAACATTGTCACCATCGACAGTGTGTCGAGCAGGGTCGCGTACCTAACACTCAGAATATCTAAGCGATATTTGCTGAAAGTCGTTCAGGTATATGCGCCGACCTCGTCACACCCAGATGAAGAAGTAGAGTCTATGTATGAGGACATCAGTAGAGCCATACATACGAACAACACTAACTTCACTGTTGTAATGGGGGACTTCAATGCAAAGCTAGGCATGAGAAGCGATGATGAGTTGAGAGTGGGGCAATTTGGGTATGGGCAACGGAACCCCAGGGGACAGAGGCTGGCCGATTTTCTGGAGAAAGAAGGACTCTTTATGATGAATTCTTTCTTCCAGAAGCCGCCTCACAGGAAATGGACCTGGATGAGTCCCAATGGTTCTACGAGAAATGAGATTGATTTCATCCTGACCAACAAGAAACGAATATTCAATGATGTCTCTGTGATTCACAGGGTGAAAACCGGCAGTGATCACCGAATTGTAAGGGGCACATTGAATATGAACGTTAAACTTGAAAGGTCCCGTTTGATGAAATCTACGCTCCGACCCACTCGCGCACATATCCAAAACCTCGAGAGCTTTCAACTCGAACTCGCAAATCGCTTTGACTGTCTAGGAGTAGATGCATCGGTGGACGAGATCAATAACAGGTTCGTAGAAACCGTCCATACGGTGGGGTCCCAGTTCTTTAAAACCCCCCGTACTAATAGACCTCAGGAACTTTCTGATGACACCCTAAACCTCATGGCTGAACGACGTTCTTTGCGGCTGCAATCTCCCGATGATGCTCAGTCACACAGGCAGCTCAATAGACAAATTTGGAAATCCTTGCGGCACGATATTCGTACCTTTAATACAGCCAGTATTAAAGATACGATAGAGCGGAATAAAGGCTCCAAAGTGTTCGCGAGAGATAGTTCTATTGGGCAGAGCCAAATGACGAAGCTGAAGAGGGAAGATGGCAGCATAACGTCAAGTAAAGCAGAAGTGTTAAGGGAAGTCGAAAGGTTCTATGGACGGCTCTACGATTCGGTCACGAAACCTGTTTGCAGTGCGGCCAACGACCCAAGAGCTAAACTGACCCGACATTATACCGAGGATATCCCGGACATCAGCCTGTACGAGATCAGGATGGCCTTGAAGCAGCTTAAGAACGACAAGGCGCCGGGTGAGGACGGAATCACTTCAGAGCTTCTGAAAGCGGGTGGATCACCGGTACTTAAAGTCCTTCAGAAGCTATTTAATTCCGCCTTGCTTGAAGGTACGACACCAAAAGCATGGACCAGGGGCGTGGTGGTTCTGTTCTTCAAGAAAGGTGACAAAACCTTACTTAAGAATTACAGACCCATCTCGCTGTTGAGCCATGTTTATAAGCTGTTTTCAAGGGTCATCGCAAACCGTCTCGAACGCAGGTTTGATGACTTCCAGCCTCCCGAACAAGCCGGGTTCCGAAAAGGCTACAGTACCATAGACCACATACATACGCTGCGGCAAGTCATACAGAAGACCGAAGAGTATAACTTGCCGCTATGTCTTGCGTTTGTGGACTATGAGAAAGCCTTCGATTCGATCGAAACATGGGCGGTGCTTGAGTCTCTCCAACGATGCCGAATTGACTATCGGTACATCGAAGTGTTGAAGTGTTTGTATACAAACGCCACTATGTCAGTCCGAGTACAAGAACAGAGCTCGAAGGCGATTCCCTTAAAAAGAGGCGTAAGACAGGGAGACGTAATCTCTCCGAAACTGTTTACGACCGCTTTGGAAGATGCCTTCAAGCTCCTGGAATGGAAAGGGCTGGGCATCAATATTAACGGCGAATACATAACTCACCTTCGATTTGCCGACGATATTGTGGTCATGGCAAAGTCGATGGAAGAGCTCAGCACGATGCTCGAAGGCCTCAATCGAGTCTCCCAGCGGGTAGGCCTTAAAATGAACATGGACAAGACGAAAATCATGTCAAATGTCCATGTCGTGCCTGCCCCAGTTATGGTTGAGAACTCGGCTCTTGAAGTTGTCGACGCGTACGTATACCTAGGACAAACAGTCCAATTAGGTAGGTCCAACTTCGAGAAAGAGGTCAATCGTCGAATCCAACTCGGATGGGCAGCGTTTGGGAAACTTCACAACGTCTTTTCGTCCAACATACCTCAGTGCCTTAAGACGAAAGTCTACAACCAGTGTGTGTTACCAGTGATGACATATGGAACCGAGACGTGGTCCTTCACTATTGGCCTTATGAACAAGCTCAGAGTCGCTCAACGAGCTATGGAGAGGGCTATGCTCGGGGTTTCACTACGGGATCGAATCAGAAATGAGGAGATACGTAGAAGAACTCGGGTCACCGACATAGACAAACGGATTAGCACGTTGAAGTGGCAATGGGCAGGCCATATAGCGCGCAGAACAGATGGCCGATGGGGCCGCAAAGTTCTCGAATGGAGGCCACGGATCGGCAAGCGCAGCGTAGGACGTCCACCTACAAGATGGGCAGACGACTTGGTGAGAACTGCTGGTCGGCGGTGGATGCAGACGGCTTCCAACCGCAGTACTTGGAGATCAATGAGGGAGGCCTTTGTCCAGCAGTGGACGTCCTACGGCTGAAATGATGACTTTATGACAGCTATGTAGGTTATACCCTAATACCTAAATTTATTTTAATATCACACTGTTGGTTATACCTTACTTCCGTTTACAATATAAATACAGTTTTGTCGCTAATACCTTATTACTTATATTAAATTAGGTACCATGGTGTCGATTATAACCTACTTCCACGTTCTACAATCATACTTATACGTCACGTAAACTGAAATACCCAATACGGATTTAATTACGAGTCGGCGCTTATGCCATTTGATATCACTTTAACAAGATTATTATTTAAACAAGATTATTTAACATAGATTATTTATTTAAACAAGATTATTCCTCAACTGAGGACTTATTGACTAGATTATCATAATAATAAGCTCAATTAATTATAACTAAACTGATAAGTTTTTGATTAATTTTACTACTAAATCGATAAATATTTATATTTTTTTAAATAATGTATGTTAATATGTTGAATCAAACTATATTTATTAATAAATTATCAAATTTTATTAGAATATCAATGTATAATTTTTTTATTTTTCTTTAATTTTATTTTGTTTGTACACTAATTTATGAATGTTATGCAAAATAATTAATTAGCTCTACACAATATAATACATAATCGATATATTAAATAACAGTTCTGTGAAGATCATGTATTTGGTGGAGGGCATTGGTAGGCCATAATACAGGGAATCCTAGTTTGGGTACCAATGTTTTTCTACATTATTATAATTAAAAATAATGTAACTGTTACTATTTCATGTATGTTGTCAATAAATATTTTTTCATTTTCATTCATTTTTTTCATATCACAAAAAGTAGGTTTTAAGCGCGTCGCTTGTCCGAAAAACACTACGCCGCGTGCTGTGACGGCGAGAGCAGGCGCGTCTTGTGCGTTCCTTTTTCAAAAAGAACGGAACCTACAGGACCGGTAAGCTATCTGTTTTTATAAATATCTTCTATTTTATTTATTCAATAAGTTTATTACCTTATTTGGAACGGAAATATATTTAATGCTTAAGAATGTAAACGTATTTAGTTGTAAGTAAAAACAATATTTTTGTTTATTCCATTATTAAAATTAAAGTTATTTATTAAAATATCGTGAAAACTAAAATATATAAATATAAATAACAAAAAATACGTCAATTTTTCTAAAATTCAAAACTTTGAACGGCTCTCCTGAACATTTAATTTTTTGTCGTTCGCTTTCCTTTTAACCGTCGATATACATAAGTAACGTTTCATATTTCGCATCTAGCAAAAGCAAGTTTTACGGAATCCGGCGGCTGAAATGTTTTATAACCATCATCATCATCATCATCATTGGGGCCGTTTTGTGATCCATTCGTGGACATAGACCTCTTCTCGTTTTCTCCATTCTTGGCGATCTTGTGCCCATCTTATCCAGTCGTGTCCTCCGTGTCGTCTGACGTCGTCCACCCAACGGTTCGGTGGTCGGCCGCGTCCTCGGGTGTCCGCTCTGGGTCTCCATTCTAACACACGCCTGGTCCAGCGAGATGCGTCCATTCTGGCAATGTGTCCTGCCCATGCCCCACTTTATTTTTTGGATATTTGGATTTTTTTTTTGTTTGATTAGATACACTTTCAATTAGGTTCCATTTTTTCAAAACTCAGTTCTGACGATGGAATCCATGTAGCATAGAGGCAACTCCTCAAATATTGTAGGTAAACATATTCTATTGATTTCGACACATTTAGCTCATTTGATAAAGATAAAGATAATTTATTTGTGCCAGCATAAAATTACAATAGTAATGTATTAAATAAAATTAATAATACTTAACAAAAATGGCACAAATCGGTCACCACTCAGCATATTATGCAGTAATAGTTCAGGAAACTATGACTACGCTGGTATTCAGTAGTGCATTTGGATTCAGAAAGTATGATTTGGTGAAATGGAACTGATGAAGAAGACCACAGATGTTTATCAAACTCTTAAATGATTCGAAATTCACGTGTGAGGACATCGAAAGCTGGCTGAGATAATGTATCCTTCTAATCATCATACTTACCAAAACTTTATCATCATCAGCATCAGAGTCATTGGAATGACGATTTTGGCGACCTCTGTGGCTGAAATTTTGCACACATAAATATGTTGACCAGGAATAACACATAGGCTATTTATTCGGTACGGCGCGTGCGAAGCTGCGGGCTGAAGCTAGTTTTAAATAAAAGTCACTCGAATTATAACCAAATATATTAAAAACCAGTTTTCAATAAATATCACACATTTAACACGTTGTATCTATACGAGGTGAAGTTTAAAGGCTGTTCGACATTTCGTTTTAAATCATTCCATGGTATTTGTCACAGTGTGGCCACAATTAAAATAATTTATGAGAAATGTTACGAATCGGATACATTAAGACTAGTGCTGCCATCTGTCGCGGGAGGGCCGGCATGCATCAAACAAAAATCAAAATTTGGAGAAACAAATTTTATACTGAATTTGTTTCTCCAAATTTTGATTTTTTTGTTTGGTTAGAAACCTAGATATAGTGCACAAGATACCTATAAGATCAAAAGTTTCATAGAAAGATCTATTACGACGCCACACCCACGTACGAGCGGTTGTATGAAAAGTAAGTTGGATTGGCCCCTCTTAAGAAGAAATGTTGCTCATTGATGTTTGGGGTGCCGGCTCGTGACGTCAGATCATAGCCATTATAAACTGTACCGAAACACGTCGGAGCGTGACGTCACGCTACATTTCGTCTTAATCTATGGCCGTTATTTTTGGATTACGTTGAAAGAGAAAAATATACGTGTCCAATAGGATATTGTATTTCCATATTCAATAAAATAATGTTTCTCAATACAAGTTGCAGTTCTAGCATTTTACTAATATTCACATTATTAACATTAACCCCCTCACTCATAAACGCTAATTAAATGACTTATTCCCATCTTCCAACCTAGCTTTCCACCCTAGGTTGGAAGCCCATCTTCCACTTTATGTGTCATCTTCTAATCTCTGGCAAGTTGGATAGTGGGAATACATTATCATCATTATTTATGCCCGTGGATGCAGTAAGAGCCTGCTAAGGGATACCTCCGGAAGTAGGGCAGCAACGTCTTTCCGTGTATCAACATCCCGTACTGCGCTCGCCAACCCGCCTGCAAAGCGTGGCGAGTATGGCAACTACCCCTCATGGAGATCCATGAGGGAGGCCTGTGTTCAGCAGTGGACGTTTTACGGCTGTAATGATGATGGTGAAAAAATTATGAAATATATAAATAAATGTATCCTTCATTGTTAAGTTAGAACTTCTCTCTTGAACTTTCCACGTTGTTTTGATGTGTTGTGTGTGCCAATGTATTTTGTTTTTCCTTCACCTTCAGCAGAAAGCTAACTCAAGACGGCACCATCCCCTGGCTGCGCTTCCACGTGGCGCCCTGCCGTCGGTTGTGGTTCCCACGCGTGGACTTGCTCTTCTCCTTCTTGTCTCTGTTTTGGAGTACCTCCTTCTCTTGTCCTTGGCCTCTGGCTTTGCCGACGACATCCGTATTCCTGGAACGATATTAAATGATTCGTTGTAGGTATTGAAAGTAGTAAGGCCTTTGCATCTATTATAGATGATTTATACAGCGTCAGCAACTGGTAATCATGCTGTGCGGGACGCTGCAGTGCCTGGGACATTGCTAGATGGATTAGGCTTGCCCAGCACCTATACCACTCTCTCAGCTCAGTCAGCTATTATTCAGAGAAAAAACAGGTCAATACGTCTGAAGCTAACTAAGCCGCGGGTTTCCTCACGATGTTTCCTTCGCCGTTAAAGCACGTGTTTAGTGTGCACATACATTTTTCAAGAAAGAAAAATCCATTGGTGCTCGGCCGGTATCGAACCCACGACCTTCGGATTGAAAGACCGGGGTACATACCACTCGGCCAACACGGCTTTTAGGTATTGAACTGTAGTAAATAATGAGCCGCATAAAATGCGGTTTAAAATCAAAATTAAGTCTTCTGACAACCGAATTGGTTAAAATTACCATACAGCACATGGGTATTTGTATGTAAGTTACACCTCCTCTCATGCCCGTGGATGCAGTAAGAACCTGCTAAGGGATACCTCTGGAAGACTGGCAGCAGCGTCTTTCTGTGTAAGCAATATCCCGTACTTCGCTCGCCAACCCGCCTGCTAAGCGTGGTGAGTATGGCAACTACCCCTCATGGCGATCCATGAGGGAGGCCTGTGTTCAGTTAGTGGACATTTTACGGCTGAAAGTTTAAACGAATTCGTTATTGTACCCCAAAGTTTTAAACTAATATATTTTGAATCTTATTCCGATTCTTAAATCGATATTTACAGAATAACTTAGTCTCAGAAGAGCCGTTCATAAAATGAGCAGTGATATATTATTATACCTAGGCGGCGGCGGCGGCTTGTGCCCCTTCCCGCGCCGCGCGTGGAAGGCCGCCTCGCGGCGCGCGCGCGCGTCTTCTGGGTTGACACAGAAGTCCATCCTATTGCTCGGGCCGGCGGCGGGAGACGGCTCTTCCTCTTCTTCTTCCTCCGACTCCTCCTGGAACAAAAGAGGTTTAATATACTAGAGGTAGACAACTATTGTACACCACATTAAAATAACATAAACAGTAGCAATAAGGTCAATACAAGGGCGCTATGAGCGATCTCTTCCAGGCAACGGGATGAACAGTAAAATAAAGGACGCTATATCGTGGCGCAAAATCTGAGAGAGCAAATAAATCAAACTAACTTTTATAAATCATAGTCATAGATAAGGAATATTTTACTCCCGACGTAACGTACCCTACTTATAAACGATACTTGGGGTTGGTGCTCAACCAAAAATAATATGATCTTATCAGTTTAGAATTTGCCCGCCAGGGTTTCGTAGCTTAGCGGGTAAAGCACCGGCTTTAGGATGGGTCTGGTATTGAATTGACCAACTCGGCTTCGAACCTCCTAAAATCGTAAACTTTAGATACATTTTCCCATATTCTTAAAACGCTACTTTGACTTTAAGTATGTCAATAATCAATATACAGTATGTTAGGTTAAACGAGAGACTTATTGAGGTTAGAGTATTCAGTATTCGATTCTCGTCCCAAATATGTATAAAACTTATAACCTTAATATGTGACGTAATTGTCCTTTAAAATACATTACTCATGAACACTGAGCGCGCAAGAAGTGAACTTGTAAACCGTAGCTACCTAAAGTAATCACGCGGCAAACACGCGCCGATCCTGCCGAAAAAGAAGCTCGTACGCAAACCCCGCCCCTTTCCTTTGTGTTGTCGCCGACGCACCGACAGGACACACCCCCGCGTCCCGCGCGCTGCCCGCAGTCTATGCGAGCGCGCCGCTACTTCCGCATGTCTAATCTTGCGCTTCCGCGTATCGCAATAACAACCCCGCTTACTTCGCGATAAGAGTTATTCGTTGTAAATAGTCAATCAAGTTAATCGTTGTAAATAGTCAATCAAGTTAATCGTTGTAAATAGTCAATCAAGTTAATCGTTGTAAATAGTCAATCAAGTTAATCGTTGTAAATAGTCAATCAAGTTAATCGTTGTAAATAGTCAATCAAGTTAATCGTTGTAAATAGTCAATCAAGTTAATCGTTGTAAATAGTCAATCAAGTTAATCGTTGTAAATAGCCAATCAAGTTAATCGTTGTAAATAGTCAATCAAGTTAATCGTTGTAAATAGGTGTGATTCCATTTTTTAAATACGCCAAAAATACTAGGTGCATAATTTATTAACTTTGTATCGTCATAATTATCGTTGTCTTAAATTATTGTAGATCATAATTCACATTTACATTGAAGATTTTTAATGTTGTTTAGTACCTAGATATTTTTGCCTGTCCTAAGCCAGGTTTAAAGTATGAAGAGAAAATGGATTCAAACTAAAGGTCATTGACCCGCGCGCATGTTCTCTCTATAATATTAAATCGCTAAGCGCAAGGGTGTATACACGTTGCGAGACTTTTGCGAAAATTTTGGTATATTTCTGTCTGTTATTTATCAGTCTTTTTTTATTTATATTTTTATTAGTATCATGTAAGCATACACTATTGTGGGTTTGAATATGTCCCTCGTTTAAACTAACATACTGTATATAAAACTTTTCCGTTACTGACTGAGTCACTGACAGACAACGCACAGCCTAAACCACTGGACCTAGAGACTTGAAATTTGGCACACATACATATACCTTGAGTATCCTAGAGGTGCACTAAGGAGATTTTTCGAAATTCCCACGGGAACGGGAACTAAGCGGATGAAACTGCTCGATGCGGCTAGTCGTTAATAAGATCATAATTCATAAGTCAGAAAGTAACTATTGCAGATGATTGTTACCCTTTCATTTTTCATTTCATTTATTTATTTATTTGTAAACATGTATTTTATAACTTTATGACACAAGTGATTTACTTTGGGTACGTTACCCTAAAAAAGAGGTCTGTCAGAGAGACGGCATCAGTTATATGGATGGTCCCTTAAGGCACCCTAAGGTGATTGGTAACTTATTCAGCGTAGCCGGTAGGGCTGTTAAAATAACGTCATGTCACAATCTCTGCATCAAAACTCGGCGCAGCCTATGGGATTTCATAATGCCGAGACGTGATTTCCGCATTACCTCTCGCAGCGTGATGAAGGGCCGTCGTGGGCGCCACTCGTAACTCAAAATGGAAATCGTTTCTCGGCGCAGCCGGTAGGATTCATACTTACTTCATGTCGTCCTCTCTGCATGAGCGCTCTTGGCGTGACGAACGGCCGCCTCTCGTCGACGTCGGCCGTCGTCGGCGCCACGCCGTCGCTGTCGTACGTGTCGTCGTACTCGTCGGAATACATCGTCTCTTCGTCGGCGACCAGGCTAAAATAACACAAAACACATATTTAGGACAGACTTCTTCTTAAACTTTCGCGCTTACAATGAGATCTTGTTCATCGTCACGGGAATTGAGGTAAAAATACTTATACTCATTTAATATTCCAAAGGGACATTTAAGAGCACTTAAATATGTCAAACACATTAAAAACTAAATTACAATTCATTCTAAAATCCAGTCCAAAAATAGACAAGCATAGTATCATATGAGATACTATTCTTTTTATTTGACAATGCCCCCTTACTTCTTTTAATATTTTTTTTTTCTTTTAATTTTATTTAGAATGTAAGTTTTTGTTTCACTTGGAGGTTTATTATCTTTTATGAGTACAATGTATGTTATCATATCAAGTGAAACAAAAACTTACATTCTAAATAAAATTAAAAGAAAAAAAAAATAATAAAATTAAAAGAAGTAAGGGGGCATTGTCAAATAAAAAGAATACTAGTGTATATGCACTAAATATTCAGAAAAATATAGGTATACTGTATCTCGTATAACGCTGCCAAAAACAATAACAAAGGTGATACCAGTACTAAAAGATCCTCCTTTGTAGAAGGTTACTTCGTCGTAGCTACGTTTTGCCATAAAATAATCTAGGATTTTTTATTTTAGTCGAAACTAATCAAATTGTATATAAATTATGGTCTTGGAACATTTTTATTCCAATAATTTAGTTTCTTACAAAGAAAATAAAATAATTAATATATTTTATGGGTAATTATTTTGTAATACTGGTCACTTTTTGGGGAAAGCTATCAAGGTGCATTGGTACTGCACATTGGGTATAGATGTAATTCGTTTCCCGTGCCTCGTCCGTTCTGGAATAGAATGTTCTTTCTCTCGCCCCGCCGCCGCCGTCGCCGTTGTTGTTTTTGCTGTTCTGTTTATTTGTTGAAGTTGTTTGTTACCTACTTGTTAAAGTTATCTTGCTACATGAAGGTTTGCGCGAGGTAACACCACAGAAATGGGCAGACTGTATTACCCACACGATAAAAGTCGAAGAAGAAATGTTCAAACTAAATCATTTAATTGACACTGTATGTGATCGATTTGTAATAAATATCACTGAAACAGATTCTGAATCAGATGATGATAGCAGTTGTTCAGACATTAGTATGTAAGTATCATACCCGAACAACTGCTGTCATATCGGATATGATTAAAAAGTCTTTACGAATAAAAAAACAATATTTGTTTGTTTGATTTATTTCTGAGGGAATGGATAAATAATTCTGCGCCAAGGTTGGACTAGGATTTTAGTAATCTAAGCAGTGAAAATATAATTTAACTACTTCACTAATAAAAAAATGCAACTATTTCTTTGTTTTATTATGCTCCGAGGCTCTTGTTGATAGGTACAAACATAGCATAGTGTAGGGTGGAACTATACTTGTAGTGATCCATAAAAAACAAGGTTATGCTCCACTGCCTTGTCAGTTTCACAGTTGCATCAAGTGACATTACTTTGTTTACATTATTGACAGCGTTTGAAAAAACAGACTATAGTTAGTATCTAATAAAAATCTTCAAAATACAACAAACACAAATAGAAATAAAATTTGATCTTGAAACTTTATTAATAAGGTGTATTAGTAAAATTTTACCGTGGGGTGCCGGCAGTAGAATATTGCTCCTCCTCTCATGCCCGTGGATGCAGTAAGAGCCTGCTAAGGGACACCTCCGGAAGATGGGCAGCAGCGACTTTCCGTGTATCAACAACCCGTACTGCGCTCGCCAGCCCGCCTGCCAAGCGTGGTAAGTATGGCAACTACCCCTTATTATCCCTCATGGATATGAGGGAGGCCTGTGTTCAGTAGTGGACGCTTTACGGTTCAAATGATGATTAATAATATTTTAAGATCAAATTTTGAGATTAGTTTGGGTTGCTACGCCCCTTTTTGCAGTAGTAGGGTTTAAAGTAGAATGTGTGAGCTGGTAAAAAGACTGGTCTATAACATTCTATGTAAGTACTTACTTGTATTTACTGTAGATATCTGTCAGCTGTTTGATATCCTTCTTATCGTCCAACATATCCTTCAGGTCCCTGTGATCAAGAATACAATTTTAAAAACGTAACAATACTTTCCATGTCTGAAACAACGGAGCATAAGGCTGAACGAGTCGCCCATCTTTCCATACAAACGTGGAAGGGTAACTACTCCACTGTTTGACGTTGACCATCCAACACTAAGGATTATATCAATTTATCTCGTCATAATCTATGTTTGTATACACCCCAAACCGTAATAAAAGTATTTATTTCAATCATACAAGCTTCTAAACTTTCGTATTTGAACACTGATTTTAGCCCAACTTTGGACGAAACTAAATAATATACGGAGAAAGAAAACTCAAAAATAAACGCCGTTCCGACATAGTTTAATTATTCAAAAGTTGAAATAAAAATGTTATTTTGAAAAGATTACACTCAAGTTTTTCTATAATAACCCACCCTTGTGCTAAAAGTCTATTCACATACTTTTGCGCGGTCGTTTTAGGAATGAATCATTGTGCATTTCATTCTAGCGCGCGGGTACACACACTTGTCAGGTGAGATAGCATAAATTTAGGCCGCGCCCACTGATGACTTTGCCTCCGCGACTGTTCAGCCTTAAATTATAGTATTGGTTATTTTACTGATGACTGAGTCGTTTTAAGTAAAAACTTCAAAAATAGTTCCCTCAAACCGTATAGATGGCGTTAGTTTTCTTTTACTGATAGGAAACCCAATTTGACAACTGCCAGCAATTTTGATTGATCACAAACTTGCTTTCTCCGCTCCCAACGCATTCTTGCCAGCTCCGTCTGTTGGCTTAGTATAAGACACTTTTATCTCTATATAACTTTTAAAACTATTATGCTTGTGAACATTATATGCTATATTTACATACATATATACATACATATAATAACGCCTCTTACTTTCCCGTAGGGGTAGGCAGAGACCACTTCTCTCCACTTGCTACGATCCTTACATACTTGTTTCGCTTCGTCCACTTTCATTATTATATATGCAGTATATATGTATATATGCAATATATACGAGATATTTACCATGATTTGAGTCTGTTTGAGTTTTCAGATATTTGCCAGTTTAAGGATGACTCACGCTAGATCGCTAGGTCACGTGTCGAGCCGACTGTCGGCCGTAGCGCGGTCAACTAATATTACTTATATTTTGTACTAGAAGTCGTCCGCGGTTTCACCCGCATCTTTGGTTACTGCTCCGCTCCCGTAGGTCGTAGCGTGATGTTATATAGCCTATAGCCTTCCTCGATAAATGGGCTATCTAACACTGAAATAATTTTTCATATCGGACCAGTAGTTCCTGAGATTAGCGCGTTCAAGCAAACAAACAAACAAACTCTTCAGCTTTATATATTAGTATAGAAGTATAGAAGATGGACGCACTGGATCACGCTACACCGAGTGACGACCGAGCAACGGACAACGCTCGGAAAAATTGCTCGGACGAACATCACGGCGCACGGTGATCGCCCGTCTTTGGAGTTTGAGGCACGGGACCGGCGCGGTGACCGTGCTGCGACACCCCGCTCGGACACGACACGGTCCAGCGTGAGTCTAATTTATCCGTGATTATGACGTGTGCAACTGCGTCGAAATATCGGGAAACTCAAACTCAAATCAGACTCAAATCAACCATGATTTGAGTCTTTTCGAGTATTTACTTAAGTTATATTTAAGTTATTACTTTTTGGATTCATATACATCAGGAAGAAAAATGCATTCTATTTAAATAAAAAGCAAGATTCCGCCCGCCGTTTTCGAAATTGTTCGAAATTCAAAATGCGAGTCTTTGAATTTCAAACACGATGGAAAAGTGTGCAATATTTACGGGATATTTACCAAAATATCCTGTAAATATTGCACACTTTTTCCTTTTTTACTGTAAACGGCGAATTACCTGTACTTCTCCTTCTTCTTGCCGACATGTATCTTGCTGAGGTCGACGTCGTCGCGCGTCATGATGTCGAACCGGTCGCCGTCGAAAACGTTGAGTCGCTCAATGCCGGTCTCCAGGAACTTATTGTCCAGGATGTCTTCCGGGATTAGCGGCATGGACTGGTCCAGTTCTGTTGGAGCAGCACAAAATCGTTAATAGGTTCAGAAATTCATTCATTTAGTTCCCTAGTTTGCAATAACAAAACATAGACATGTCCACTTACAATCATCATCATCGTCATTATTTCAGCCGTAAAACGTCCACTACTGAACACGGGCCTCCGTCATCGATCTCCATGAGGGGTAGTTGCCATACTCACCACGCTCGGCAGGCGGGTTGGCGAGCGCAGTACGGGATGTTGATACACGGAAAGACGCTGCTGCAATCTTCTGGAGGTAGCCCTTAGCAGGCTCTTACTGCATCCGCGGGCATGAAAGGAATGGTAACATTCTACTGCCGGCAGCCCACGGCGGTAAAATCTTACAATAACAAAACATATTTAATCTTATGTTAACATGAAATAAGTTCTGTTCTATGACTGCAGGTTCTGGTGGTTTCCTATAACATACGTTAGGCTAGTTGACTAAATTTTAACTGCTAGTCCGCCATGTAGATTAGCAGGATCTATTGGACACGTATTATTTTCTTTTATAACGTAATCACGACGTCACGAGCCCCCACTCCGAAACTTCAACTCTCTTTTAACGTCAAAATATATTGATACAAATTATTTATGCCCATCTGTAAATCTACCTAAATATAAGCAAATAAATATTCATTCATTCATACACTATACTTATTATGCATGCAATATAAACTTAACAATATTCAAAAAACAAAAGTTACAGTAGTATTGAATGAATGAGCACTTTACTGTACACAAAATGCTTAAAATTAACTTCATCATCATCATTGTCAGCTCGTAGTGACTAATCTGAAAGTGTATCTAGTCACAAGCCCAAAAAAAACTCCAAATCGGTTCATAAGCAACGGAGTACTGAGGTAACAAAGATTTTAAAAAATACAGACGACTTGAGTATGGTCGGTTAAAAAGACATTCACCGCAACTGAACCCTTCACGGAGCTGTCAAAATTATGTCTAACATTTATATATAATATAAATATATATTTATATATTTTTTGCTACTGGCACCCGCCGTGGGGTGCCGGCAGTCCGCCGTGGGGTGCCGGCAGTAGAATGATACCCCTCCTCTCATGCCCATGGATGCAGTAAGAGCCTGCTAAGGGATACCTCCGGAAGATGGGCAGCAGCGTCTATCCGTGTATCAACATCCCATACTGCGCTCACCAACCCGCCTGCCAAGCGTGGTGAGAATGGCAACTACCCCTCATGGAGATCCATGAGGGAGGCCTGTGTTCATCAGTGGACGTTTTATGGCTGAAATGATGATATATTTTTTTAGGTTGTACTCACCTCGCAATGGCTCCGCTAGCGTGCCCTCCAGTATACTATTGATGACTCTCTCGGCACTAAACCCGTAATGCTTCAAACACTTCAATACATAGCCATCGCCCAAATGCGGCATTATATCCTTCACTTCGCTTATCAATGACTCCTCCCGTATGTGGTCGGGTATGTCGCTCTCCTTGGTCGGTGCGGCTGCGGTGTTGTGAGTATCTACGGGTCTATGGTCGGTGGTATGTCTATGGTCGGCGTGGCCGTTAGGTATTGTCTCTGGTATGGGCTCGTCGAGGTTGGAGTATATTGCTTGGAGGATGAAGTCAGTCTTTACAGTGTCACTGTGGTGGTGTTAAGGAAATCAATTGAGGCAATTTCTGCAGAACAAAAATATACATCTCTTGCAATAATTACCCAACAAGATTTCCATATGTTTGTATAGTTAAAAAGCTGTTATACATTTGACGAACTCCATGGCACAGTTGGTTTTTTAGCCATGGTACAAAATGTTAGCTTTATCTGCATATATTTCTATCGGCTTGCTGTGGGGTGCCGGCAGTAGAATGTTGCCCCTCCTCTCTTGCCCGTGGATGCAGTAAGAGCCTGCTAAGAGCTACCTCTGGAAGATGGGCAGCAGCGTCATTCCGTGTATCAACATCCCGTACTGCGCTCGCCAACCCGCCTGCCAAGCGTGGTGAGTATGGCAAATGCCCCTTATGGACATCCATGAGGGAGGCCTGTGTTCAGTGGTGGACGTTTTACGGCTGATATGATTTGTATCGGATCTAGTTTTTGTCTATGAACGATAAACATTATAAATGCAAAAAAAATATTTTAGTATTCTATCAACCGACTGTTACCCATTACACGAGCTCTGCTTGATATGGGGCTATGTTTAGTGTCCAAAAGAACTATAACAGAAACATAATAACTATTAATGTGATCCGCAATCCGCAATCAGCCCGCCGGTTATATGTATGTCAACAATGTCTTGTCAATTAGTGATATGTAAGTATATATTTATAAGTTATATGTGTAATATGCCGTGGGTGCTGGCAGTAGAATGTTGCTCCTCCTCTCATGCCCGTGGATGCAGTAAGAGCCTGCTAAGGGATACCTCCGGAAGACGGGCAGCAGCATCTTTCCGTGTAACAACATCCCGTACTGCGCTCACCAACCCGCCTGCCAAGCGTGGTGAGTATGGCAACTACCCCTCATGGAGATCCATGAGGGAGGCCTGTGTTCAGTAGTGGACGTTTTCCGGCTGAAATGATGATATGTGAGTAATATATTATATTATGTACGTAGTATTTCAATATAGTTTATGTATGGTATATTTTGTAATTACTTTTAACTCAACGTGCACCATAATAACCCCTTGTCGTATTTTTACAATCCAATCGATCCCAAGGTAAGAGCGATCTTCGAAATCTCTATCTATTTTCTATCTATTCTATCTATCTTGTGATCGCGAAAGTTTAAAAAGGACAATATAAATAAATAATGCTGGACAAATCACACAGCATCATCTAGCCCCAAGCTAAGCAGAGCTTGTGTTATGGGTACTAGATGATACATTATTAGTGATACAATATTAGTGAAGTGCAAAGGATACATCTCCGGGTAGGCCTCCCGCAGCATCTCGATGTCGTCGTGCACGGGCTGGCAGGCGTGGTAGTCCTGCACGAGCAGCCGCTCCGCCAGCCCGTCCATCAGCACAGCCAGGTAGTCTTCCACGTGCGACTGGATGTTGCCTCTGGAAAATCGTATCAAATAAATTATTTGACTATCTTCCGATTTCATTTGTCATTTTTCTTTGTGTATCTTCTGTTGGTGGCTCAAATAAATAAATAAATTAACCTAAAAAGCCTTGGTGTTGTTTTTTTTATAATTTTAGCCGTAAACCGTCCACTACTGAACGCAGGCCTCCCTCATGGATCTCCATAAGGGGCAGTTTGCCATACTCACCACGCTTGGCAGGCGGGTTGGCGAGCGCAGTACGGGATGTTGATACACGGAATGACGCTGCTGCCCACCTTCCGGAGGTAGCTCTTAGCAGGTTCTTACTGCATCCACGGGCAAGATAGGAGGGGCAACATTCTACTGCCGGCACCCCACGGCAGTCAGACGTCATAGTAACGTGCTATTACTACTGCAGTAACGGCAGGCGATCGAGCAGTGACAGCTCATGGTAGACACACTGAATAGCCTTTGCACGCTGACTGCAAGACTTTTAAATATTTAAATAATGCTGGACAAATCACACAGCATCATCTAGCTCCAAGCTAAGCAGAGCTTGTGTTATGGGTACTAGATGACTGATATACTTAATACATTATACTACATAGATAGATATTTTTATTATATATAGAAAAACACCCAGAACACCCTGAACAAATGTCTGCAGATCGTACAGACATTTGTCCCGAGGCGGGAGTCGAACCCGCAATCCCTTGCGTCGCAGGCGGACCTTCGCCCGCTGCGCCACAGAGCTCGTCAAATTTCTCATTTTCACTTGCGTACTTACTCGCCGCTGAATATTTCGTTCTTGTAGACAGCCAGTATCTCCCTGAATACGTCTACCAGCTCGGCCCGCGCGGCGCGCAGGTGAGCCTCCAGCTCGGCGCACGCCACGCTCGCCTCATCACCCAGCTCCGACAGCTTCTCGTACAGCGCCGGAATGCCGTACTCGTACAGCTGGACTATACTGGAACGAATGCTGCAGTGAGATCACGATACAGGATGTACTATGCATACTCGCCATTGGCAGGCGGATTGGCGAGCGCAGTACAGGATTGTGATACACGGGAAGACTGCTGCTTCTTACTGCATCCACGGGCGAGAGAGGAGGGGCAATATTCTATTACGTACCCCACGGCACAGTATTGCATAGTATAGCCTCCAATCATCATCATCATCATATCAGTCGGACGACGTCTACTGCTGGACAAAGGCCTCCCTCATCGATCTCCAGGTCAGTACCTGGACTTCGTGAGAACCGCAGGTCGGCGGTGGATGCAGGCCATTCCAACCGCAGTCGGTTGGAATGGCCTGCATCCACCGCCGACCTGCGGTTCTCACCAAGTCGTCTGCCCAATGTTGACGTTAAATAAATCTCACTCACCTAATAACTAAATTCGTTTTCCGCAACATTCTCACAGCTTTGGGGTAGACTTCTATGAAGATTCGAAGCGTCATTGCCGTGTCCAGCATATGTATAATCAGGTCCTTTAGCACGGCCAACGTTAGCTTGTCCGGTTTGTCCTCCTTACTGGGCGGTCGACGGACCTCGGAGAATCCTTTGAACGTTTCTGGTAGATTCGGTGGGTCTGCATTGCCGTAGTTATTGTTTACTTGCAGTATTATGAATTTGAAAGCCTGCGGATTTGAAGTTTTTCAGTACAAAAAAAATTAACATTTTAAATCCTCCTCTCCTGCCCGTGGATGCAGTCAGAATCCAAGGGATACCTCTGGAAGATGGGCAGCGGCGTCTTTCCGTGTATCCTGCAGACTGCTCAGTGCTCACGTATCTCGCGACAGGTTTGCGATCATCTTACTTCTTTTCGCTTTAGCTAAATATGCCAAAACAGCTATATGTATGTCATGAAAAGTTCCCTCGATTCCACAAGGATCCCATCCTCAGGACTGAGTTATGAACCTAATTCAAAGAATATCTAAACCCAAAAATAATCTGCCAAATCAGGAGTGAGGTAACAAAGACTAAAAAGTACAGACTACTTGAGAATCTACTCCTTTTTGAAGTCGGTTAAAATGAGTTCTTCAAATCGGTTCATAAACGACAAGGTTTCTGATATAACAAAGATTTACAGACTACTTGAGAATCTACTCCTTTTTTAAGTCGGTTAAAAAGAGTTCTCTAAATCGGTTCATAAACGACAAGAGTTCTGATATAACAAAGATTTAAAAAGTATGTTTTTTAAATCTTGATTTTTTTCATTATTTTACGACTTGGCAACCTCCTCCTTTTTTGCAGTCGGTTAAAGGATACTAACGTCATGTACAAAAGAAACAGCTGCCAGAGCATTCTGCTCCTACTTGGGTTGCAGCACGAAAATACTTTCTAACAACCAGCGTGTCTGCCATGAGTTGTCACTGTTAGATCGCCTGTCGTTACTGCAGTAGTAATAGTACGTTACTATGACATCTGTCAGTCTCGTAACTCATGGTATCAAATTCTAAGCAAATATTTTACTGCGTATTTTAGTACCAAACTATCCGCTAGAGGCGCTCTGCAAGTAGGGATTGCAATCCGGATATTCGAATTATCCGGATATCCGCTAATTTTCATATCCGAATAATGGGAGTAACTTTATCCGGATAATACGAATAATACGGATACCTAGTTGATTTTTCTAATTCACAACACTACAGCGTCCAGCAGTTTAGAAATATTATAGTATCTATACTTTATGCATACAATATTTTGTGCAGTTCAAAATATACATGTATTCGTGCATGTCTCTGAACTTATAATCAAGTAAGACCTATACAAGCGCGCAATCGCATCACTAGCGTAGAATTAGAATGACCTGCTAATAAAAGTAGGTTATTTTTAGAAATTATTTAGTGGGCTAACTGTTTGTTATTGTTATTAGGTATGTTAATTGTTTTGAGATATTTATTTAATTTGATTGATATATCACACACATAAAATGTGTGTATACTCCTATTATCCGTTTGATCTCATGACTGTGTTGTTTCTTTGTTATATATAACCTATATAGTCATTTTAGAGTACCTATTAAATTAGGAAGTTGATTTACGTTATGGAGGAAGGATTCTTAATTATGTTGAGAAAATAGTTCGATGGAAAGAATTAAACCGTTTTATTTCATAGATATTTTAGTTTTCAACCCAATTGATCGATACTCTTATTTTTAATATATGTATACCTCTATGTTGTATCAGTTACTTTGCGAATACTATCGTTATTTTAGTAGAACTTTTTTACTAATTCTAACTTTTTTGAGTATAAATTAATAAATACTATACTATAAGAACCAATTTCCTTGTTTTCATTAAAATTTTACATATATTTTTAAATTATCCGAATTATCCGTAATATTCGGATATCCGAATAGTAAGTCTCACTACTATCCGAACTATCCGGATACGAAAATTTATCGGATAATGCAACCCCTATCTGCAAGTTTTCATGCATTTTTTTAACTACAGTTGCTAGAGATATAGATTGTGAAAACTCATGGTAGACCTACTGTTATACAGATCTCCCATATTATAGGTATTAACTCCTTTATTACAGTTATCTAAAAAATACTAACCTCATGTACAAATGATACAGCTGCCACAGCATCCTGCTCGTACTTCGGTTGCAGCACAAAAATACTTTCTAACAACCTGGACACATGTCTTGTGTTGTCTACGCCATATGTTATGCAGATATCCCATATTATAGGTATTGTGAATATGAACTTGTTGTATAGGATGTCCCCCATAAACTCTTTCGTCATCCATTGAGTCTGAAAATGGAAATGTCTTTTAAAAATTAAGGAAGTAAGCACATATTTGTGCCGTGGGGTGCCGGCGGTGGAATGCTACCCCTCCTCCCATGCAGTAAGAGCCTGCTAAAGGATACCTACGGAAGATGGGCAGCAGCGTCTTTCCGTGTATCAACATCCCGCGCTCGCCAACCCGCCTGCCAAGCGCGGTGAGTATGGCAACTACTTCTCATGGAGATCCATGAGGGAGGCCTGTGTTCATCAGTGGACGTGTTACGGCTGAAATTATAATAACATATTTATAGGATAATTTGGAAATTATTGTTTATAAAAACACTGCAACACTCTTAAAATCAATTTCTCTTTCATCTAGGTCAGTCTGCGTTATAATTATTTATTTCATGAATATAATAACAATGATTTTACTGAAAAGAAGATAAATTAAGAATCTACCAAGGGCTACCTCCGGAAGATGGGCAGCAGCGTCATTCCGTGTATCAACATCCCATACTGCGCTCGCTAACCCGCCTGCTAAGCGTGGTGAGTATGGCAACAACCTAATATGATCAGTACCTGGATCTCCAAGTCCATGAGGGAGGCGTCCAGCTGTGGAAGTCCTACGGCTGTGATGATGATGATGATTTAATTTATATTTTCTCACCTTACTCTCCTTATTAGTGACCAATCGACTGAAGACAACAAACACATGTTTCCTAATGTCCTCGTACAGTTTCTGGACGTCCCTGATCTCATGGGGGGGCAGATAGGGGGGGCTAGCCTCCTGCAGGAACGAGACCAACGAATCCATGCATTGGGGGTGGTACAGGATTGTGCTCCAGAACCTGCAATCATTAATAAATCGTCCTATACAAAGAAATACAGCTGAAGTAGAGATAAACCGTTTTAAGAATACACGCACCTCCGCAAAATTTGATAATTACAATGTGTGAGAGTAAATACTTATTGCATCTCTATACTTGTGTGCGTGCTGCAATAATACTGGAAACATGGACTAATCCGCGCACTTACAAGTCAACTAATTTGTATTCTGTTTTTTATAAATTGTGTGCAATAAAGAATTAAATAACAATAATAATACTTGTTTTTGGAAGTTTTTATTTTTTTGCGAGTAAAATTGGTTTTTGGAAAAAGTACAGTTAGCCTGAGAAATAACACTGCCATTGTCATTATGTGATAATGTAAACTTACCTGTGATATTCTAAGCTCAGCATCCACTTCACATCTTCCAGATAAGCATTCATTTTTGTCTTCCATGCCTCCACAGCTCCAATAATGAGGGAACTGCCAGAAGGGGGTCGCTCATACAATGTCAGCTCCTGACTTGGAACCCAATATGTGTCCTAAAAGATAGCTAGTTACTAAACATTGTCGTACATAAAGATCTTATATTACATAGGAAGTCCACCAACAAGATGGGCAGACTACCTGTCAAGGTAGGTTGGCAGTAGATGCAGGCCATTCCTTTTAACACGTGCGCGTGTGTGTGTGTGTGTGTATGTGTGTGTGTATGTATGTGTGTGTGTGTGTGTATGTGTGTGTGTGTGTATGTGTGTGTGTGTGTGTTTAGGTCAGTTATGAATCTACTTTCATAATGTTGAGATTAAGAAAAATAATAGGTAATGTATGTATTCTATAAACTCGGCTCCCGCCAGGCTAGTTGCGCCCCGGCTGGATGCTGCCCTCTCTCTCTCGCTAGCAGCCGCAGTCGACCGAGTGCAGGGGCAGCGCGCCGTCGAGGGGTCCAGCTATCCTGGTACTCACTTGTTATTCTTGTCTTCCTGCATATTTAGTTTGTATACCAACCTAAGTAACTTGTTCACAGTTTCACACCGTATTTGCCCATGTTTGTTTACATACTCACCCGTGGACAACGGGGTTGATTGCGCTTATATAACTACTACTTATGTACTATTTCTGTGTTTAGTAATACTTGAGTGTAATTGTTTGTTGTCCTGAATAAATAAAAATAAAATAAAATAATATTTTCTTTCACTTCCTCATAAGTCATAACCTAATGGTAGTAGCCATTCAATTTTAGTTTTTTTTCAATTATGTTTGTTTTCATGGTAGATATTAATAAGGTTGGCTTAGCCAACTTTATTATATACAAGATTGACAATTGGCATTTTAAAATAATAAAAATACGAAATACAAAATTTGACGTTGGACAAAGATCTTGTTATGAATGCAACCTGCGAGTACTTGTCTGCATTCTTGTAATAATAATGTTGGCTAAGTGGAGGTAGTTTGACACACTTTGGTGATAATCAGTCTGTAACATGCTACCTAGCATGCATGATACACTTATTTACTTAATTACTGTGTTTTCTTGGACATAACAGATCATTAACTTTTTTTTAACAATAAAATTGATCTATAATGTAACATAAAATGAAAGTTTTTTTTTATCTTTATTAACCTATATTGTCACACTGCTATTGAGCTATTGAGATTATCAAGAGCTTCTTTAATTTGAAAAATGTACACCAGTGCCAATATAAATGTTAAAACATTTTGAGTATTTAATCGTAAATAACAATCTTTTGAAATCAAAACATTGTCCTTTGATACTTCTCCAATCCAATTTAGTTCAAGGAGCTATTGACTTGCAGTATTGTTCAATCATCCCTGAAATTGAAGTAGATGATAGATAATCTAGCTGTAAAAACCCAATTCAATACCTATCTCTCGTATTCCTTTGCTCACACATGACAATATTGATTTAGCTTAGATATTTACAAAGTACTATAATGACACCAGCTAGACTACCAAGAATGGCTTACAACTTTTTTAATGTACCCCTACTCTAGAACAAATCTTGGTCACATGTTGCGGCTTTGTAGGCAATACAATATGTTGTCAAAACCTAGTGATCTAGACATCTCAGATTCAGTGCATAACTTCAAAAAACAACTAACAAAGATCATGGAGGTATAAATGATACCATAAACATTTAAAATTACTTATTTCTTAAATATTTACGTACCAACACAAACATATTGTCATTGTGTTTCTTTACTATTAATTTTAATTAAAATGTTTTCTTTTCTAACCTACTAACTTCAATGATTAATTTTAATTAACCTAAAGTTTATGTTACAATTTTTCTTATATGCTCTAAATACTGTTTAAAAAAATAACACTTTTTATCAGTTGTCGCTCTAACTTTGTACATGCTGTCCTGTAATTACGGGAGCACCAGGCTATTAACATTTAGACCTTAGTATTATTGTAACCCTGTGTTGGATGTCCTTTTTAAATAAATAAATAAATAATTATACCTTGAATTGCACTGACAAAGATTTTAACCTTATTGCTAAAAGACATTTCACCGGCGATTTGTTTCCTACTAATGTTTAACAGGGAATCCCCAATAAACATTAATCTGAAAAGATTAGTTGCACCACCAAATTACAATGTGTAACTCACCAAAGCTTTAACCTGGCGAACGATTCCTGCATCAGTAACAGACAGTGATAATGACTCCACCGGCAGATTATCAGGATTCTGAAATAAAATTCATTGAACAACACTCTACAACACTTCAAGGCATGCCATACGTTTTGTGGAAGTTACTTGTATGTTGAACGCTAATTAACTTACAGAGAATACTGTAGTTCCGCTGATCATTTCTAGAGCTAGGAAGGAACAATAATTTACTGTTGTGGTTATTCTCTAGATAAAGTTTATATTACAAATTTATTTAAAATTTCGAATCGTGTAAATACAAACACGACCGACACGACAGCGCTCGCTCTGCAAAATAACAGTGACACCATCTCCCTTTATATATGTTACTCTATGAGTGACACTGACTGACTGGACTGGACTGAGTTGACTGACTTTGACTTGGACTCATATTGATGAGACAAAGTGAGGTCCAAGTTATTTTACCGACGTTTTCGCTTACCACTGTTTGTTTGTAAGCAATGGATTTATTGCCTTACGACGGACACATTCCATCCAAAAAAATCAGTTTTTTATTGTAAAAATTAGAATCACAAAATTGCGATCTTTGTTCCAATGGAATGTGTTCGGAGCGCGGCAGACCGTGGAAGTATTTTTAATTTAAGTAACAGCGATGTAGGACAATGTATCTATCTAGGTATTGTCTTCTCTATTTTCTGACATGACTAAAATTGTATAATCTTTTTGTCACATACTTTTTGAGAGATTAGTGCTTCGCTTTTGTTAATATCTTAGAAATATTTAATTGTTTTCCAATAATTAGGCGATGTGTTCGCTCAGCGACAAAGCAACACAAAGCCTTGTTTGTGCTGTGTAAATAAAAAAAAGCAATGGATTGCAAAATTGTGTCGGTCGGTCAAGCAGAACGGCGAAATAGTCTACTGTATTGTTTGTTTTGATGTTTTTTGTTTGTAAAATAGCGGTTCGTTTTAATTTTGATTGCAAATTGATTTGTTTTTATAATGAACAAATTAGGCTTTGATCCAAAAGTAAAGAAAACCCTCGTCCGAAACTGTGAGCAGAAAGCTAAGCTTCCAATTCGTAAGCAAGCGTTTTACGATGTGGGTTCTACTTCAAGAGCTATTGACAAAACTCGATCCTCGTCGAAAGAAAACGAGTTAACTAAACCTTCGTTGTGCTCCAGCGAAGCTTTAGCTAATTACCTGTCTGACGTGAAGCTATCTGCCCCTACGCCATTGAAAGCCGAAGATTTGAATATTGACAAAAGTAAATTGAGTGCAAAGGTAAGTTTGTTTATTCGGTATCGCCCTCAGCTTGAACAGAACTACTTGAACCTCAACAGCTTAGAAACCAGCTTGTATTTTATACAGAAGACATGCTCTAACAGTAAAGAAAAATGGTCACTAAACCTGCACTGAGGTCTTAATGATTGTGCTGGGCAAACTAAATACATGTTATAATGTCTCAGACACTAAATACTACTAATCATCATCTGATGTATGCATACATCCACTTTTGATTTATTACAAGTTAAATAAGCCTTTGACTTATTGAACAACACCCAATTGTACAACTTTAAAATATACAGAAAAACACTTCACTGACTCTGACCTCCATCCAGTGCTGGAAATATGCCCCCCTCATAGACCTCTTAAGATCATGAAGGGGTTGTTGTACTTTATTTTTTTTCCTATGGACTTGATATGTCAATGATAATTAAGATTTATTTTATTTATTTGTTGATTGGGATAAATGGAAGGGGGATAGAGGTATTGTAACAAATTGTAACAATGAATATAGTAAAAGAGTGAGGTTTCTTTTTCGCTTCTTTCCCTGACTTGGAAAAAAGTTATCGAAGCAAACTAATTCAATTACTTATGTTTTTATTCAATTTAAATATGTCTTGTTAAATGTGTATTCTCAAAGTTAACATCATACCTATAAGTTTATAATATATATTTATTCATTATGTATTATATTTCTTATTATTTATATGTGTAGTTTATAAACATTCACTTATTCATTTGTTTATTAATATTAAATATGTAATTATACTAGCTAAGTATATTCACTACATACTCTAGTTTAACTATACTATGTTAAAACCATGCTTTTACTTTCTTGTTGGTTTTGTCCATCCAAAGGTTGCCAGGTTGTAAGAGATTGCTTATAGTGATAAGGCCGCTTATTGTGCTTTTAGTTCATTATACTTTATTTCCTTTATTATATTGTTTGTGTTGGAATTAAGCTGGGTACAATAAAGAGTTATCTATCATTATTACTATATTGGATTATCAGGTATTAATCGCATAATAACCTTTATTTTATTCCCAATGTTTCAACCAGATTGCACCTGGTCTCCCTGCGACCATGACCAGGTAATTAAGCGATGAATACCCGATAATCCAATATATTAATAATGTGTTGTAATTGCAAAAGTTTAAAAAAGAGATATCTATCTTGTTCTTCTTTTGTAAATTGACTATTCTATGTAGTGTTTTGCTCTATTTGAATAAACACTTATTGACTTTGACTTAGAGTCCTTTGCCCTGCAGTGGGAGGGCAATGGCTAGTAATAATAATAATAATTGTTGATAGTAAATAATGTCTTGATTTTTATATTCCAGATAACAAAAAAGCTGAACTTTCATTACAATGACAGAATTTACCGAAACCTCATAGAACTGAATTCAAGCATAGAAGTTAAAAAAATAAAAGACAGAAAAGCTATTTCACCAACCATGAAAAAAGACCTAGAACCAAATATTGAGGACTTTTTGGAAGAAATAACAGAACCAGATCACCCACCGAATATACCAGTTATAAAACCTAAGTTTAAGATGGTGAAGAAAGTTGAGAATGGCCAACTTCACAAACTTGTATTATCCTTTGAAAGTTTATGACAAACACCAAGCTACCTTTATTAAATAATTTGATACATTGTTTACATTTTTTAGTTAAGTAACTATAAAAATAAGTTATAGGAATTTTACTTTACAATTATTATGCGGGCATAGCTACTGCCCGCCCGCGACTTCTGTGTCGTGTGTGTAGTATTGTATTGTGTGCGACTCCGTTTTCCGCAATTAGCACAGAACACGCAATTAGACTCGAAGTTTGGTCCATTATGCGTGAGGTGTCTGGCTAGCATAGCCAGCCCAACTCCGACCAGAAGCGCAGAATCTTCCTGGGATCTTCACAGGCTTCACAGAGTGACCTCGGTTGTTTGAGGATTTGTTTTATTTGTGTTGTTACTCCCTCGTATTCCAGGACTACGTGGGCAGCTGATTCAACCGTGTGTGTAGTATTGGCTCTACAATTTAAATTCGTGAATAAATAGTGGCTCACAGAGTATTTAACACTCCGTTCTAAGGGGCCGTCTCCCTCCCTCCACGAGCGAGGGAATCGCGGCGATGTTATCGCCAAAGAGTATGTAACACTACGTAGTTATCGCCCGTGCCACGTATTTCTATACTCTCTTAGTGGCTGACTCCAAGAGCGAGAGAATCGCGATGAGTCCGTCCGCGCTATAGAATCGCCGCGAGTCCGTCCGCGCTATAGAATCGCCGCGATTCCCTCGCTAAGTAGGTATTCAGGGACCCTTACCCTAACTTAAGCCTGTATTACACTACACGGTATTCAGGGCCCGGTAGTTAGGGCGATTAGGGAGCAAGGCTTGCCGCGGTGCCGCTAGTTAGGGTCCCTTACGCTCTAACTCTTATTACACCACTCTTAGTTAGGGTAAGGGTCCCTGAATACCGTGTAATGTAATACAGGCTTAAGAGGGGTGTAATAAGAATTAGAGCGTAAGGGACCCTAACTAGGGCGACCGGTCGGACCCGGCAAGCCTTGCTTGGTAGTTAGGGCGCCCTAACTACCGGGACCTGAATACCGTAATCGTAATACAATACAGGCTTAAGAGGCGAGACTCTCATACAAAAAAAAACGATCTATGGAATTTGAGGTCAGGACTAATACCACCTTGACAGAACCACAATCAATTCCACCAACGTAAAGACGTCAAATTTAGTGATGTGGTCGACTAGTGAAATTTTATCAATATTGTCTATACATTTTTGACTGGCCTCACAGCACACAATGGTAGAAAAAAAAATATTTAGCTTGTTTCTCATTATTATTTATTTATTTAAACAAAAGATTTTAATAATAAATCAAAATAAACTATTGAACACAAAGAAAAATAAGTCTTATTTATTTACAACAGGTAATACTTCGCTAGATCACTTGAGCTATATATCATTCTGTCTGTGATATGACATCTCGTTCTTCTTGATAGTTCTAATGGTAACAGCTGAAAATCAGTGTTTGAGCAAAACTATACGCTGACCTTTTTGACATATTGCAACACACACATATATTGCTTAGCCAGGTAAGTATTTAGTTACGTTACCATTTTTAATTGTTTATAACTGACTTTTAATCAGTTTCTTCAGTAACTTTCTTTTCCGGGGTGTTATAACTTCAGCAAGCTTTTTTGATGTTATTGGAACTGCAACATACATGAAAATGGCTTTAAATCAATTATGATAATTATTTAGTAACCACATACCGCAAGTAAAAATGGGACTACACTAATTTTTTTTTTTTATACAATACTGTTAGGAGTCGAGGTTGATGTGGAGCAGTGTTGCAAAAAAACAGGTTTTTTCTGGTGTGAAAAAAAACCTAGAAAAAAAAACATGAAAAAAACTTGTTTTTTTATGGAGCATGTTTTTTTTTCAAGAGTATGAAATCCAAAACTACTAAGGCAGTTACCGTTCAAGATTAATACTTAAAAGTACATAATTATACAGTATTGACAGAGCTTGCAAATAACATTGCAAAACAAGGTTTTTTTCCAAAACTTTTCTGTGGTCTTCAGTAACGAAGCTAACTCCCATGGCCTGGTGGGCAGGACTTTGCAAGTCGACTGCTTTGTCTAAAGTAGCCCTCAAATTTCTCTCACTTCCAACTACATCGGCAGCATGCGAGAGAACATTTAGTACTTACACTGACGTTCATTCCAAAAATGAAAGGGCTAGCAAAATTGTGTATATTGCTCACAATTTGAGATTGACATCTCAAAGTCAAGACAATAGAAAATATTACAGTGTTACAATACAAGGTGTAGATATAGAGGAGACGGAAGAAGAGACAGAAGAAAGTGAAAATTCCGACGCTGACAAGACTATAGTGTAGGCACTGCAACTGATACTGAAAGTGACGCGGATGAAGAATAAAAAAAGGAGATAAGTAATTAAGTTGTAATTTGATGTTGTAAGTTGTAATAAGTAATTAAAAAATAAATAATTAAGTTGATTTATTAATTATACTAATTTGATTTATAATTCAATTAAAATGTAAGACAGAAAAAAAAACAAATTTAGAAAAAAAAACCACGGTGCCAAGTTTTATTTCATGTTTTTTTTCAACAAAATGAAAAAAAACAACCTTGTTTCTTTTCATTTTACATCACTAATGTGGAGGGTACTGTATATTCCACAAAAATAATACCGTTTGGCCAATGTACCTATTACTTAATTTAATTTAAGCTTAAACAAAACAACGAGAAAATTAAATTACCTTTGTTTCATAAAACAAAATATCGATATCGATAAAATGTTTGTTGATGTGGTAAGCAGTTATAGTTTATCTATTTTTATCTTTTTTTTTAATAAAAGCAATAAAATTTTCACGAAACGTTTCTTAATTCGCTTCGAAACAGAAACAAATAACAATGCTCGCTTACCGATCATCATTTATTGGAAATTTAGCTTTAAAAAATCGTTTGTTAGAACCCATTTTTAACTCCACATATCTCACAAGTTAGCTTGGTCATCGTTGGCTTCTAAGTAACACATCCTAAACACGGTCATTATCAGAAAACCCAGGAAGGTTTTCTTTGTAAATAAAACTTTATTTAAATACTCGTTAATAAATAAAGTTTTGTTGCTTGAAAACTGAAACTCTTGTCTTATATATTATGGATTTTTTTTTGTGTTTGGTTATACACAATTCTGCCAGTGTCAAGTTTATAAATTCTTATGTTATTTGGCTGGCCACGTTAGCGACCATTTTTTTATTTTTCTGAAACTGAAACTCACAAGAAAACAACATGGCAGAATGACTGACAGAATGAACTTGAATGAGATCAATGAACGAGATATAATCCGTCTATGTCAAAAAGCCATCAGTCCGGTTTAAATCTAGAGTACTTAGCATTCTTCGTAATTTGAACGGGTTATAGGTGCCATTAAAAAGTACTCCTGTTTCATACAATTTAATTGTCTGATGTTACGTTTGACGGAGTTGGAGCAGATTCCGTCCCAAGTGATTTTGTCTTTTGTTTCGTTTGTTTTTGTTATATTTTCATCCAAAATTTCGACATATTCCATGCGACGAAAGCGAATATAGTCTTATATATCAGAATCAGGAATATAGTCTTTATCGTTGCAGCTAACATCAGTTATGCAATATGTCGATATCTTGCCACATCAAAAATCATCTTCGATATCAGATGTGGTAATTCTTCTCTACATAGAAGGGAATCAATTATCTTTTCATTTTCGGGAGTGTTTATTAGAGGTTGTATATTCGAAAGATCGTAGGATTGCACAAATCGTGTTCGCTGTTAGTCATGTTTTCCCCTCCCATACCTCACCACCTCACCGTTCCTGTAGTCTTTACCAGACAAATACAACGTATGTGCGCTACTTGCGTGTGTATAGGATAACGCAAAGAAATAAAGATTAAATGCAACAAATAGAGCGTAGCAGATAGTATTATTTTTATTTATAGAATATTCTTAAACTTCCTTAAATAAGTACAAGGCATAAACAACGTAAGTGGCTCATATAACCATTATGTTTTGTAAGTTGAGCGGAGAGTCGAAGGTAGGTACTATAAATCATAAACAACGTAAGTGCTTGTGCGGTACCTACTTATAACAAGGAGATTAAGTAGAATCTCTGAGCGTAGCGGACAATACGTTGTTTATGTTTAGGGGAAAAAAATCTTGCACATATGATGTTTGTGCTTATGTTTATTTTTAGATGTATCAAACATACAGAAAAATGGATAATTGATCCAGATAGATCTCGTTTAGCTGATTACAAATAGGTTAATAACTCATTTTTTGAAAAAATTACACGCTGTTTTGTCGATGGCAGAATAATGTACTGTGAGTTTAATTTACTTATCTATTATCAGTTCAATTTATTTATTTAGGTACACAATCATTTTATCATTACAGATAATAATAACCCACTGCGTTATATGAAGTAGGTACTTAAATACCTATGCATCTTAATACAGTTTATGCAAAAAATAAACAACAATAAAATGTGTTACAATACATAAAAACTAAAGTTACTTACTTAGCAATATTGAATTTAACTAAAAGCTGTATTACACTACACGATATTCAGGGCCCAGTAGTTAGGGCGCCCTAATCACCCTAACTAGCAAGCAAGGCTTGCCGGGTCCGACCGGTCGCTCTAACTCTTATTACACCATTACACCACTCTAAGCTAGGGTAAGGGTCCCTAAATATCGTGTAATGTAATACAGGCTTAACTTAAATATATATATATATAATTTAAACTTTGACAACAGGAAAAAAAAACAGCACATAAAAATTAAAATATTTATGTAAACACCTAAGAGAATTAGGGTCTTCCCACATTAGTCGACGCGGAATCGGCTTAAGCCGATTGCGTATCACCACACTACTCGGCTTAACGCCATTCAGCTGTCGCGACGGCTGTCGACATGCGATTACTCCGAACGGCCGTCACGACGGCTGTTCCTCAGAATGGCTGTTCACTCACGTTCGGCGGTCGACTCCTCCGAACGGCTGTCGCGACGGATGTTCGCATCCGTTCGGCAGACGACTCTTCCGGATAGCCGTCGCGAGGGGCTGGTTGTCGTGTCATGACCCCGAAAATATCCACAAATGCTTTCATCGCAGATTGAACGTGCGCTCTGAGTTGTAGGTAGGTACGGACGTTATGGCCGTTCATTTTGAATGTTTCAACTTGAGTTTAAGAAATAAGTGTTTTGATATGGATATACTATCTAGTCGGGTAAGACGCACGAATGTAATTATTGTAGCGTGCCTACTGGAAGAGCAAGAAAAGAAGCGAAAGCGGTGTCGACCTTGGGTCGATCCACTATGGCAACACAGATTGACGAAAAGAGAATTTCATTTACGATATCCTCGTTTAAGACAAAACCCAAATAAATTTCAAGATTACTATGGCATGAATATAACCCAGTTTGACCATTTGTTAGGAATGGTAAGATCAGTTGGTACTTCAGAAACAGAATACTTACTAAGTTTCGGTTGTCCATATCTGTGGAAGAAAGATTGACAGTGTGCATAAGGTAATAAAATAACTTGTTTTTTGTTTCATCATTGTTATTATATTCAAACTTTTTAACATAAATATCCTTCTTCTATTAAAATCCTTCGTTTAATAAAAATATCATGGCACGGCAGCAGCGTACGACTGTGGTACGACTGATCAATTCAGACACTTGACTGACTCAACTGACTGCAATCGCGAGCGCCTGTGCCCCACCATCGGTACTCGGCCGTCTTCGGCGCCGTTCGGCTGCCGTCGGAGATGAAGGCATGCGAACGGATGCGATGAGCTAGTCGCAAACGGCTCGTTTCGCCGTCGGCTGGCGTCGCGACGGACGTCGCGACGTCGTCGTCGACGGAGCCGAGCCGATGCGAATGGTGTTAGTAACACTCTTATTTCGTAGACATAAAGGCTTTTTTGACCGGCTTAAGCCGATTCCGCGTCGTGTCGACTAATTTGGAGAGACCCTTATAATTATTATATCGCTCATATCTTACTCATTCTTATCAGTCAGTCCGTTCACTCAGTTGAAGCACAGAATAAGTATCTATACAGTATTTTAACTCGGCCGTTTTTGAAATAAATACCTACAGCCGCGCGGTACGTAGGGCTGCCCGCCTCCAGCATTTTAATTAAATCTGCCTACTTTGTGTTTCCATTTAGTTTTGTGATTGTAAATATACTTTTTTTTACATAAACAAATATAATACTCTGTGAATTGAATAGATAAATTGAAAACATAATGTACGCAGAAGTACTATAAAATAACATAGTTATGAATTATTAGAATAACCTACAATCTAAATGATATAAGATAATAAGACCCAGTACTTTTACCTAACGTTTTAAAGTTCCACTCTTACTAATGAAAGCGTGATGTAGGTACCTACCTAAAATTACGCTTAACGTAGGTATAATTTAAAAATCTTATATTTTCACCTTCTACGTAAACGAAGTCGTGGGTAAAAGTTAGCGTTAGCCCAAAGAAACTATTCCACGCAGACGAAGTCGCAGGCAAAAGCTAGTTAATAATAAATAAAATACCACGTCTTTACTTTGAATTATACAAACTAACAAAACGAAACACACATGCCCCGAGGTTTTTTACACAAACGTACCCACCGTATCATGATTCATGAACCGCCTTTATCTACCTATTTCATTCGTGTCTTTCATTTTCACTTTCCTTTACTCTATTCACTTTATTTAAGAATCCAGACATCTTTATTTTCGGGAGATAAAAGGAAATACTTGTCCATTAAAAAGACACACATTATGTACCTACCTATTAGGTAGTAGGTAAGTAAAATTATTTTATAGTCTTACCTTTCAGAGTTTCCAGGTAATCTAAAAAAAGTTATCTCTGGATGCGTTCTTGAAGATTTCATGCAACCAAAAACAGCACAATAATCCTACTCGACTTATTAAATACGTAGGTAGGTACTTGAACTTATTTTTTGTGAAAAAAATCGCGCGGTTATTGTTCAAAACACAGCACACCTCCGTTCGTTACTGCGACACAGTCGCGACTGTTTAAATGCCGAGCGAGTGCCGAGATAGAGGCGCGTAGGTATAGCTCGCGCTTCGTCTGTTTGTATGAAGTTGGACCACTGTATAGATAATTCCGCCGTGGTTGAGGGTTGTAGCAGTGTGACCAGTCTTTATACCCTCCCGGCATTTATGCAAGAATCAATCCACCTTTTTAATACCTATTATAAAATTCATTATGGCAGCCGTATAGAATAATTAATACTTAAAGATATTAGTTAACCTCTCCCATTATTGTTTCAAATATTTTTTCGGTAAATTCGGTGAATCTGAACTAGAGGCGGCAATGGCTGCGTACAAACAAAGACAGGATGTAAAAATTATGTCTTGTATGTAAATTTGTTCTAATTACCAGCTTGTGCCTACCGCTTCGCATGCGTTGTATCGGGATAAAAAGTAGCCTATGTTATTATTCCTGGTCCACATCTATACGCGTGCAAAATTTTAGCTCAATCCGTTGGGTAGTTTTTGCGTGAAGAGGTAACAAACCTCCAAACAAACTTTCGGCTTTAAAATATTAATGGGATTTATAATATTCTCACTAATTTTTAGGCTAAGAAATGTTTATAAGTACATAATTATGTTAAATACTTCTGTTATTTTATTTAGTGTTTGTGTTTGTTTTTACGTAGTAAGATTTTTACTACTAGCATAGGTAATATTTGTGTATGTACCTATGTAAGTTGAATTAGATTTATCAGTCTAGTTTTGCTGTGCCCTAACAGGGCGCCATGTTTGATACTCCTATATTATTTTAAGACCTTGTAACTCAACATGCTTGCAATAAATGAATATGACTATGGCCACGAAAAGTGTTTAACACGTTGGGTACGGATATCTGAAGGAAATACATCATGGGAAAGATTATGATTAACAATACACATTTTAATCAATCTATTTATCCTGCCACAGGACACCGTAAAGAAAATTTTGTCACACCTGGTCACACTGACTGACGTCGTGTTTGGTGGAAAAATTGATTGAATGAAGTTAGAAGAAAGAAGTCAGTCAATTTTAAACGTTTGTCCGCTGCGGTCGTGTGTCTACAAGTGCCCGAAAAGCACCTTTTGGTAATAAAATAAACCAAAGAAAAACATAACAATGGCTGAAACAGAAATATTAAACAGTAGTGAAAATAATGAGCAATTTTTCGAGGGTGTGGAGAAACTCATAGAAATTTGGTTCACGCCGGCTAAAAATGCGGATCTACGAAAAATCTCCCGGTAAGATATTTTATAAATCGATTTATAAAGATTTTTTGAGGACTCCGTGTTTACTTTAAAATAATACTTAGCTGCGCAATAAATCCATATAGGTACATAGGTAACTTAAATACCTAAAATTATTAATAATATTACTTAATTATTGTAGGTACTGTACCAGCCAGTACAAATATATTTTTCCTCACAGGTTTTTTTGGGTTTAAGTTGCAGAACATAGATAGGTAGAACATATAATTCAATTTATTATTAAACATAACATCTTACATGTTCAAATTAAATATGTAAGTACCTACCCTCAAGAAATGTTAATACAATCTCAATCACAGAAAAGAAAATTCTGTTTTTTCAACCTTACAAGAAATTGTTGGATGCTTATTTATTCCTTGAATATTTTTTATAGCCTTTACTGTCCCACTGTGGGAAAAAGGCCTCCCCTGTTTCTTTCCATTTGTCTCTGACCCATGAATATTATTTTCTTAAAAATATTGGTATCCCAGTATGATCAGATTTCTTAATCTTATAAACAGTCTTCCTAGGACTAATTCTGGTATCATCATCGTCATCTCAACCATAATCACTTACATATTATTTATTATTATTTATTATATACTTCAGGGAAAGGCCTCCCTTCCCTTCTTCCACTCTGCAACTTAGAACTGTTAAAGGCCAAGATCTTAAATGGTAGACGCCCACCCGAATAAACCCTAAATTTTAAGACTTCAAAAAAGGAGGAAGTTCTCAAGTCTGCTTTTAAGCATTGTTACCTCAGAACTCTGTGGTTTATGAACCAATTTGGACAATTCTTTTGGTGTCAAAAGGAAACACTTCCATATGGGTCTCATTTTTTACAAAACTGCTCTGATGATGGGATCCATGAGGAATCTAGAGGACTGAAATTTTGTTATTGTGATTGAAGTCAGTTATTTTTTTATGTAAAATTAAAGAGTTATGTATTTCCAAGTTTATTTTGTTTGTTGACAGTCAACAATGGGAGAATGTGCTCAAGATAGTGCGCTGCGAGATCATCTCGTTCACACAAAGCGAGCAAGTGGATGCTTATGTGCTTAGGTAAGTGATTACAATGTACTTTTACAGGTTTTCCTGATTTGATTCAGTAGGTAGGTACTTTACTAAGTTAAGTCTCTAGATTTTTTCGCAATGTAAAAAAATCTTCAGAATGCTTCAGCGAATAAAATGAACAAATGATGCTGGATATTTCACACTACACCATGTAGCCAGTACTAGAATAGTAAAATATTGTTTTTTTGTAAATACATTAGGTATGTACCTATTGTTATTTATTCAAGTATGTTATTTATGTTGTAATGCTAAAATGTATTAATTGTAACCATTTTAATTAAATTGTAATGAATAAATAAATAAATAAATAAAACCCGCATACATTGACAAAACCCACACATAATCTGCCAAACATTTACAAATTGTCCCGTATTATTGAGACAAACAAAAATCTAGAGAATATCCATAAAAGTATTATTGAAAGAACAAAACAAGTTAATGTTAACTGATGATGTTCATGAAAAATTCTTGATAACCCAGAAAGTCCATAATGATTAATTGTAATGAAATTAATTATTCATATCAAAAACGTTGATAGATAAAAGATAATACTTTGTTACGCACCTTAAAATACCTTACATAATAAATAAAAAATACAAGAATTATTATTGGGGGTTAAAATAATTTGGTAACCTTCGAGACTAGGTAAAGTGACGGGGGGTTACTTAAAATTTTTGATTTTACGAACACGTTAGCTAGAAAACCTGGTTTTAAATAAAAAAAACTCCATTCAAATTGGTCCAACTTATCATCACACCACTCTTTATGTCGGGGTTTAAAACGTTGATCAATAAAAGATAATACCTTGTTAGAGTTCGCGCAAAACTTCTTGAGCTCTGTGAACGTTGCGGCAAATGAAAAGTTGCGCATGCCGACATGTTCATTCAATATTGCCAACTAGGTTATAAATAATCTTGCCACATAGTCGAAATTTTGTATTAAAAAATTGGCTTCTTGCGATAATACAGGTGAATTCGTTCTAGCATTTAAGTTTTTATTAATCCTTAATTTAATATAATAATTGGTTTTTAAATATGTTTGTTTTAATAATTGAAAAATAAATAAATGCATAGTAAAATGTGTGCTAAATAAAACGAAAATACACCAAAACTCGCGCTGGCAACCCTAATTTCACAGACTGAGCCCCTCCCGAACCCCTTTTATCATTCCTTCCCCTCAACGCCCTAAAAACTGTGTAGGTACTGCGCAGTCACTGAAGCTAACTTCACAGAGCTCAAGAAGTTTTGCGCGAACTATACGCACCTTCAAATACCTACTTACTTATACATAAAAAATATAGGAAGGTATAGAGCTAAAATAATATTACTGATGTTCTGCCGTGGGGTGCCGGCAGTAGAATGTTGCCCCTCTCTTGCCCGTCGATGAAGTAAGAATCTGCCAAGGTATACCACTGGAAGATGGGCAGCAGCGTCTTTTCAACTTGTACTGCGCTCGCTAACCCGCCAACACTGGTCACTGATCAGCACTGGAAGATCCATGAGGGAGGGCTGTATCCAGCAGTGGACGGTTTACGGCAAGGCGATGATAAAGTTATAACAAACATTATTAAATCAAAAACTGCACTACTGTCAGTGCTAACAGTAAAAAGAACATAATTCATTGTTTACACTTTGTAACCCTGTCTTCAATTCAACCTTACTGACAGTTTAGCATCATCATCAGTTACACTCTGTACCAGGGTTGTTGCTGATGTGGTTTTTTGACACATCAGCGGATGCTGATGCTGATTTTGGCCAAGTGTGTGTCGGGCTCGCAAACTTAGTGTTCCACACTTACTTAATGTAGGTGGTTCTTCAAATAGAAACCGAGTCTCGATAAATTTTTAATTTTTTGAGGGTTTAGTACACAAAGGGTAGCACAGGGAACACCCTGTGTGTTGTTTGTACTGGTTTACCTAATTTGTACAAAAAATGCGCTTTAAGCCCCGCCTCTTCGGGTCATGTCGCGACTCGAACATCAGCAATGAAAATCAGCATCGATCAATGCGGATGCTGATGCTGGCTGATGCTGATGTTTAAATCAATGCTGATCATCAGCGGATGCTGATGCTGATATTCGCAACAACCCTACTCTGTACCCCTATCAGCAACAAATGGACCAATTTATTAATCGACCAGTCGTGTGAATTATTCTATCGTTCGGAATTGCTTCAAATGATTCGGCACTCCAGAATTGCATTACTTGCGTATGTCGGGACGTGGACGTATCCAGGTAGGATTGTGGGCAAATGAGCAACAATAATAACTAGTAACTATGTACTCCAGCCAAATTCGATGTAGAATGTTTGTAATCAAACTGCCACACATAAAATTTAATTGCAAAATTAACATGTATGCACACAATTGCACAGCAAAAATATCTTTATTTTGATCTATGCTTCCTAAGGGTTGGTTTTAGTAATTTAGTGTAGTAGAGTTATTAGTAATTTGTGTTGAAAGGAGTGGTCACAAATCCCCAATCATTGAGAAATTATATATACCTAACAAATTAATAAAATTAAAAATTTAAGTACCCCCGACACTTTAACTAGTCTCGGAGTTTACCTATTTTTTTATGTAATGTGTACACTCAGTTTTACAATCTTAACATCATGCCCTTTCATTTGATAGCATTTAATATTTGCGCTGTGCTGCTGCTAAAGTGTTTATGTAACTATTTTTTTTTAAATTTCTATCAATCTCCTGTTTAACTTTTATTTTGTAGCCAGAATAAATAAATTGACCTTTCTACAAACAGAACAAAACTTTTATTTCACACGCCAAAGTCAATAAAAATAGTAACTCGCGTGTCATCTGAAGTGAACCGATTCAATTATGTGCTTTGTTCTATTAATTAGTTCTATTTTGTAATTTATGTTATGTATGACGCATGAATAAGTTCCATGCCGCCGCACTGAATAAAGTATTTATTGATTTGATTTGATTAGTACCATTGAAGTATTCAAGGGGGGACAATGTTTTTGGTTTCTAGCATTTTTTTTTATCCTCACCTAGTACTTTACCAATGTTCGTGTGAATCTCACACGAGATCTCGCCCCTTCTGGACAACGTCCTGACTACGTCCACTATTTGAATTGATTGATAGTCCCGGCAACCCTCAAGAACCTTGATATCAACTAGTTGTGATTGTTAGATGATAAACTGCCGCTTGAGTACTGCATCTTCTTGCAACACTCTTTTGCGTGACTTATTTTACTATAATCATATTATGTTGTTTTATTTTCGATAAAAATTAAATTATTTTCCTTTTTTTCTCATAAATTTTTACTACTTTCTAAATACATATGTATGTACAAATAAAAAATCATTAATTAATAATGCCGCAAATGACAATTAATCGTCATGATTTCAGCCGTAAAACGTCCACTACTGAACACAGGCCTCCCTCATGGATCTCCATGAGGGGTAGTTGCCATACTCACCACGCTTAGCAGGCGGGTTGGTGAGCGCAGTACGGGATGTTGATACACGGAAAGACGCTGCTGCCCATCTTCCGGAGTGATCCCTTAGCAGGCTCTTACTGCAACTACGGGCATGAGAGGAGGGGTAACATTCTGCAGCCGGCAAATGACAATTAATGTTGTTTAATTGTCATTTGTCCAGCATTATTATTACTATTGTTTTTGGGTAGAGAACAAAAAAGATGATGATGATGATTCTCCATGCCGATTTCGGCTACGGAGACAATGCTTTTGCTAATTTAATTTATAATGGTGCGCCCTAAGATGTCCGGCGAAGCCAATTTTGGCTTTAAACATGTACATAGCGTAGGATACAAAGAAAAAAAAATTAAGGGACTTTAATAGACATCTATAAGATGTTATTTAAACATGAACTTATCTATATTCTAATTGATTGTATAACAGAATAGCTGTGACGTAGGAGGCACGCGCCAGCCTCGTTGGCGATCTTTACTCGCTTCTGGTCATTGTGTTATCTGAAATAGTAAACTATACTACGACGTGGTTGGGTGCAAAGGTCACTTGATAACGCGTTGCTAAGCTAATACGGATTCAGACATACCAAAGCTTCATTCATCTCAGCCAGTTATTTTTCTCTATTAAGGTCCAACTAGTCGCGGAGGCAAAGTCGTCAGTGAGCGCGGCCTAAATGTATGCTATCTCACCTCACTATGTCGAGTTTACCCGCGCGCTAGAATGAAATGCACAATGATTCATTCCTAAACCGACCGCGCAAGAATATGTGAATAGACTTTTAGCACAAGGGTTATTATAGAAAAACTTGAGTGTAATCTTTGCAAAATAACATTTATTTTAACTTTTGAATAATTAAACTATGTCGGAACGTTTATTTTTGAGTTTTCTTTCTCCTTATATTATTTAGTTTCGTCCAAAGTTGGGCCAAAATCAGTGTTGAAATACGAAAGTTTAGAAGCTTGTATTTTTTAAATAATTCCTTTTTTTACGGTTTGGGGTGTATACAAACATATGTAGATTATGACGAGATAAATTGTTATAATTCTTAGTGTTGGATAGTTAACGTCAAACAGTAGAGTAGTTACCCTTCCACGTTTGTATGGAAAGATGAGCGACTCGTTCATCCTTAACTCGCAAGTACGACTAAATTTTACATTTGCTTATAATCTGAAGTCACAACGAAACATTACGTCAAATTCAGTTCAGTTGTTTAACTCTTGGTTTGCTGTACGATAGTTGGAGCATCGATCCACGCGAACTTAACAAACTGCGGTATTAAACACAGGAAGTGCAAAAAGTCTTACCGTACCGATTACGTGTTGTCACACGTAACGTCTGTCAACGTAGCGCGTGACGCCGTGGGCACGCGTCCAAATAACCTACCCGACACGGTGAAAGCCAAACGTCAGCTCGAAAGTAGGTACCAACCAACTACCTACGAGTAGCTAGTGGAGTAACACCTTTGGGTGCTTCTTCTAATAAGGGGAGGTGCTGAGCAGGACTTAGCGGTGCATGAATTGACCAATCACAACGTTCGAAGGGCACAAGACCCCAGGAAACGAGCGTTGTTATTGGTCAATTCATGCACCGCTAAGCCCCGCTCGGCTTAGGCTCGGTATCCACGGGCATGAAAGGAGGGGTAACATTCTACTGCCGGAACCCCACGGCAAAAAATATTCTTCGTAATTTTGTTATTATCAGGTAAAGTGAGAAATATCGTGTTTTGAACCGTTGAATATTCAATAACGTTTATTCAGCTATAACATATATTTTTTTCCGATCAAAACACAACACATTTGATCGTTTAAAACTGAATCGAATATTGGCTAATTTGGATATCGTGGCCTTAACAACTTGAAGCGAGAACCCCTTAAAGTAGTAAGGTACCTAAGAAGCAAACTAGAATAATAAGGGGGGGGGGAGGCACGAAACAAAAATTTAAACCTGAATATTCCGCAAACGGAACCCTAAGTCGAAAAATTTACTTCGCTAAATAACTAAATAGTTGTAAAATACCTGTTTAAAGATAGGTACCACCCCACACGATGTGAAAATCAAGAAAAAAAAAGTTCATCCTCACCCAACAAGAAACCCTTAAAGTTTCGTTTTGTCCGTCTGTCCGTCCCGTCGCGTCGCCGGCTTTGCGAAGATACGTTTTACTACGAAACCCTAAAAAGAGATATACAATAGCAGTGTCATTTAAAGAAATATAGATCTTAAAACTGCAATTCCCTTCGACGCTGATCCTCATCATGCTCAAATGCTCATGCCTTCATGAATATAATCATATGTTCACGCCACGTGTCCAATTACCATATCAGACTCATCACAGTTGTTTTGATATACACAAATCAACATAAATTATGCTGGATCTGAAACGGAACATAAGCGACGTTGAAATATGGGTTTTTGTTTATCTGTGAATTAATTATCCTGTGAGAAATTCAACAAATTATTACATAAGCTTAACGTACTTGAAATATCATGTTATTTCAATCATTTATTAACCGCTGTGGGGTGCCGGCAGTAGAATGTTACGCCTCCTGGCTCTTACTGCATCCATGGGTATGAAACCCATGGATGCAGTAAGAGCCAGCTAAGGGATACCTCCGTAAGGTGAGCAGCAACGTCTTTCCGTATATCAACATCCCGTACTGCGCCAACCCGCCTGCCAAGCTTGGCGAGTATGGCAAGTACCCCTCATGGAGACCCATGAGGGAGGCCTGTGTTCGGTAGTGGAGGTTTTACGGTGAAATGACGATTTCCGATTCAATACAAATTTACATTTTAAAAAAATCACAAAAGAAACATTTAAAAGACCACAGTGTTAAATAAAATGTACATCATAACATAAAAATTATGAAAATTAAAAAAATTTAATTACAATTACTATCTATCTACAATCAAAATCAAAAATCTAAATCAATAAGTGTTTATTCAATAGAGCAAAACGCTACTTAGTCAGTTTACAAAATAAGAACAAAACACATTTAAATTGTATAAAGCACATTGCATTCGTCCGCTTCGGAAAACTTTTTTTTCCAAATAAGCAGCAGGCAGAGCGGCAAGCCCCGTAGACGGTGCGTGGCGCGATGAAATCGACCTGTTCCATAGCTCATGGGAGGAATTAGCTGGGGATCGAAGTGACTGGAATAAGTGGAGGGAGGCCTTTGCCCAACAATGGGATGACGGGCTGACAATAACCGTAACAATATTAGCACATAACACAATATATCACGTTATAGACCCATCGGTTTAGGATGTGCATTGTCTGTCATGTTAGTGTTCATTTAAACGTTGACCTTTTAGTAGATATGGTCTGTATAATCCACAAAAGCCTCGTGATAAGGCTAGGACAATGTTCAGGTTTTGACATAGGCCTCACTCATAGATCTCCAAGTATGATCATGAGGGGGCTTTTGCCATGCTCACCCCGCTTGGCAGGCGGGTTGGCGAGCGCGTTGATACAAGGAAAGACGCTGCTGTCCATCCTCCGGAGGTAGTCCTTTTGCGGATTCTTACTGGATCCACGGGCAAGAAATGAGGGGCAACATTCTACACCGCACCTCACACATTTTGTTGAAATTGTTTTCATTATTTTGTAAATAAGTCGAAAATTATACGGCTTGAAAGAAAACTAAGAACTGTTCATTGATGTGAAAATGAAGCCCTTTCATATAATACCCCACATGACCTTGTAACTTTACATAAAAATTTTCAGACGACCTTTCCGCTCCCCCCCTTCCATCATTAGAATATTTTTAACACAGCATCACTCTCCATCTGTGGACAGACGGACAGACAAAGTCACACCATTAGGGGTTCCTTTTTACCATTTTCGTCCGGAACCCTAAAAAGAAGCAATTCTCTAATAAACTTACGATTACGAATTCCGGAGTCGTATTCGCAAATGTCTAGGTTAATTGTTGTTATGTAACTTTAGTAGGGTTACACATTCTTGCTCCTTCGTTACACGGGCACGGATAACACGAGTGAGTTAATCTTTTGTGTTGGTCAACGTACGTCATATCACTATGTACCTAGACACGAGCGTCTGTTATCCATGGAACTGAACATTGGCCACTTACGCACACAGGAAACAGGCTACTTTTTGTCGCAGAACAGACTTAGTCTGAGCCTGCCTGCTATAACGTGTTGTGATCGCAAAAGTTTAAAAAGACTAGGAACCTTGGCAAAGCAAAGCCGACATTATACGTAATTCTACCACATTACAGAAACTAAGTTCTACTGTCTATTGAAAGCAATTTTCAAAACCAATAAGCTTTGTCTTCGCGCTATTTTGATCCGAGACTATTGATTATCTGTTAGAATAGGTTAACATGCAATTATGCCATACCAATGATGTTAAAAGAAAACAATGTTGTAGAAGCTCTGTGATCTTTGACCGAACACAGGAGGAATTCACAAAAAAATGTATTTCTATATTATTTTATAGATACTTGTTTAGCATTTGCATTTGGTAATGTCCGATACATTTACTTTTCTATTTAAAAAAAATAAACTACGGATCTCGTGAAATAAAATAAAAAAACAATGCTAACAGCACCTTTTTGTACCAAATTAAGTAAAGCTTATGCTCTAGAAACCAGATGATTGATACAATACAGATGGGTTTAACTTGTTTAGTTAAGGAGTTCCATATGGAGAGCCATATCATTGTATTGTCTCCGACGATATGTAATTAATTATACCAAATTTGAGTCCAATCGTACGCCAGGAAGTAATTCTTATTTAGCTTCCTAGATTCGACCCACACTAATAGACAGGACAAGGTAAATAAAAGCTTGTAATAAATAAAAACACCCGGACCCGAGACAAATATCTGCCGAACAGCACACATTTGTCCCTCCTCGGCCCGACACCTCCTGCGTCTCTGAGCAGGCTAAATAAAACTATATACACACGCTAGCTGAAACTTCAACCATATTACCAGGATTCCCTACAAACTATTATCCCGAAAGCCGAACTGTACCCGAGAGAAACCTTAATTTAATCTCACATGCAATCAAGTTCTACCTTGTTACGTCTATGTTACCAAACCTGGGCACACTGGTAGGTGGGATGGGTGTGTCGACCCTGTTGGGGTGGGGTGTGGGGAGCCGCCATGTCACCTCTAATATATTACTAGACGTAGGTTTAATCAATTTGCGACTTAATACAGCTGTTCTGTTACCGTGCTAAATGCTACTTAGTGCGCTTGAGCGTGTCTTTTGTAAAATGAGCTGGAACCACCAAAATGCCTTGCCTGCATATCCTATAGCAACGATAGTGACGTTTTGCGTCACTATCGTTTTGCTATACCAGATTTTTTGATTAGATTGCAAACCACAGACACCGCAAAAAAACTAAGTCATCTCTACCGAATTATTACACAGTGCAATCTTTTATTATAAAAGTACCTAGTTAGTTTTTAAATGTTCTGCATGAATGATATAATAATTATAATGAATAGAATAAATATATATACATATATGTATATACAGGGTGAATTTTTGAGACGGGACAGTAAGGGCAGGTACCTTAACCGTTATAGTTACAGGAAAACGTTTCTAGAAGGCTATCCATAAATTTTTAAAATATTCTGAACGGCATTTACAGATTTTGGAAAAAATGTACAGTCAGCAAGAAAATGGTCATTTTACACAAAAACTTTTTTTGATGCCAATCGATCCTCTTTCTTATTAGGATCAAAAGTCTCTACTGGACCGACTGAGCTTTGAGTACTAGAAATGTCAGAAATTGCGAAAAACTTTTTCCTTCTTTCTTTATATGTGTATATATATATGATATACTTAATACAATAAACTACATAGATTGATTTTCAATTTCAATATCCTTTATTAAACAATTTTAAAACTAGTTTTACAATTAATTTACTTGTTCTATTAGTAAAACAGATGATCAATTTATCTATTGATAGTTAGACGTTTTCTTTGTTGTCTTTCGTTGCAAATTGTGACACGGTTTTGTTTACTTCTTAGTTCTCACCCGGGAGTTGGGTTTTATGACCGGAACAGAATCGCGTAGGCGTGATTCTATTTTTAGATGCTTCAGTTGCGTAGTTTTGTTTGCGAAACTTAAAGAATTGCTTAGTTTAGAATTTGTAATTTATTATCAACATCCGGAGTAGGAGTAGAAATGGATACTGAGAATAGTTGCATAAGGTCAACGATATTAATATAATAGCAGCATTGAACAACGTTGTTGAGGAGATGAATGAGAGCACCTTTTGATTACGTATATTTATAATGAATGAATGAACACTTTATTGCACTTAGAAATATAAAAAATAAAATTATTTGGATAAATATGTACAAATTGGCGGCCTTATTGCTCAAAGCAATTTCTTCCAGGCAACCTACCAGGGGAAAAAATTAGTACTATCGCGTGGGGTGCCGGCAGTAGAATGTCACCCCTCCTTCCTGCCCGAAGATGCAGTAAGAATCTGCTAAGGGATATCTTCGGAAAATGGGCATCAGCGACTTTCCTTGCCTTGCCTGCCAAGCGTGGTTCAAAAATTCAAAAAATACTTTATTCAGTGCGTGTGGACCATATTGACGCGTATGACGGTATTTTAGATGTCTTGGTCCATGGGGAATCCTATGTCCAGTAGTGGATGTCTTGATGAAGATGATGATAATAGTATTCCTCATTTAACAGGGTATTCGGTGTAACCAATATAACTTTTGCAATTATCATGATTTGCCAAACTGAAGCGCAACTGAAACTTCCAAAAAATTCAAAAGCTTTTGAATCATAGACACAAGTAGATAGTCATTTGGAGTGCGTTATAAAAGTACAAGGTACATTTCACATCGAAGCGTAACTAACAAGACTATTCAATAACTCTGAAGAACTTATCGATTATTTCTATTCACTTTCCGGCAGAAAAGCATGATTTCTTTCCTGCAGCGTGATAGATAACGTCTTGCTAACACGACACAGTTTAAACAACAGTTTTAACGACGGGGGTGGGTGAGGGTAAGGTCAAGGTGGGTGCTAGCGCGCGTGCGCACTGCACTCCAAGATGCTGAATGCCACTCGCCTTACGATGAGAGAGGACTGACTTACCGCTCTCATTAGTTCTTATAAGAACACACAGTGTTCCTTGTAGACATTTATTTATTTACAGCAATTATAACATCATAACAGGTTAACCTAAGGCGATATTACATGCAAAATGACACCAACTGTAAGGCCTTTGCATCTATTAAGATGATTTATACAGCGTCAGCAACTGGTAATCATGCTGTACGGGACGCTGCAGTGCCTGGGACATTGTTAGATGGATTAGGCTTGCCCAGCACCTATACCATCCTCTCAGCTTAGTCAGCTATTATTCAAAGGAAATAACAGGTCAATAATAGCTAACTAAGCCGCGGGTTTCCTCACGATGTTTCCTTCACCGTTAAAGCACGTGTTAAGTGTGCACATAATTTTTTCAAGAAAGAAAAATCCATTGGTGCACTGCCGGTATTGAACCCATGACCTTCGGATTGAAAGTCGGGGGTACATACCACTCGGCCAACACGGCTTTATGCACTGACTTACTGTGTATGTTTTGGTTTATGGTTTTAGGCTAGGCGCGCACTAGGCAGCAAGGTTGCCTAAGTGTACCAATACCAAGCATAACTTCATATTGGTTTCAATTGTACGTCTATGTACTTTGGAAAGGACTTGTATATACATACATATATATTATAGTTCCAGACCAAAATTGTAAAAAGGAACCACCCTTATGGTGTGACTTTGTCTGCCTGTCACTATGGATATCTCGGGAACTACTGATGCTATCGACTTGAAATTTGAAATTTAACGTTTATTCGCAATTAGGGTTAGTTTCTGTAATCTGTGATTAGGGTAGGGTATTCCATCGGGCTCCGGACAATGTCATACGACGCATATTTCCACGCGTTAGACAGAAACACCGTATTTTTCTTATTGCATTCGTGGTTTCTGAAATTGCGAACATGAACTGATCGATATGTATTGTGAACTTCTTAAAACGTAAGACTTTTTTAGACGTCTCTGAACTTTTTTAGTCTGTTGCGTTATTTTAAGGCACAATAACGATTACTACAGCGTTTAACCTCAGCGCCGTCTTGACCTACATAAGTAAAAGCTTTTGTACAAATTGTTGTTCAAACGCGCGCTACAAACGAATCCCAACAAGGATGATTGTCATCGGTCCATTGTACATTATGGAACAAAAACATTGGATATTCGCAAACCATTTTTGTTTTCGGAAACCGGCTCGGACCGTATACTCCAAGGTCAATTACTCAATCTGTAGACGTTCTATTAAATGATTCATTGCCATGTTTACAAACATGCATGGTGAATCACGAGTAACGACTTCGTCTCGGGACCTAACTTTCGCTCTTAACTCCATACATAATGAAAAGAAGAGACCTTCAACTTGATATTAATTATCGGGAATGTTCACGTACTTGTTATGTTGGTGGACAAACAGTTGGTGCCTCCACCAACATAACAAGTACGTACGTGAGGTACCTACGTGAACATTCGCGATGATTAATAAGAATTCAAAAAGTCACGATAGTTATAGAGTAAAAAATCGACCAAGTGCGAGTCGACTCGCGCACGAGGGGTATCTTTACAATTACAATTAGCCATAAGTGTCCCACTGCTGGGCAAAGGCCTCCCCTCCAACTCTCCATGCATATGGAAAGCATTCCTAGTTTTGGAAAACCATGGCTTGAATCACAACACACATACATATTTTTTGAGGACCTATCAACATAAGCCTGTGATAACCAGTTACGAATACGTATGGGATATAGCCAGAACATTAAATGACATTAGAACAAATCTCCTGACTGTTTTACCTTGAATTGAAAGGATCTCGCAAATATGAAGCTTTGTCCGTCTAGGCTCGAGATTGTAGTTACGCAAGAGGGCAGTGAAATATGATACAATACTTAATTTATTTGCCAAAGTACAAGTTAAACAATACCTTTTTACGGTTTTATCAACGTGATTTAATTTAACAGCCAAAGGTTTTGTTTCAAACTTTACAACTTGATTGATGAAGTAATAATATTAATCCCGATCAACAACAATACGTGTGCAAAGTTTCGTATACATATAATCCGTAGCCTAGTTTTTGCGTGAAGTGAAGAGGTAACAAACCTCCATCCAAACACGCAGAAAACTTGATCTTTCAATTTTCATCTCTCAAAAACTACTTTGAAACTCCGTAATCGTGAGTCATGTCGTTGAAATACTGGGAGACTGAAAAATAATGTAAAACGTCATACTTACTAGTGCTAACAATTGCTATTTAACACCTAATTACCTAGCTTATTTAACTCCTGCGTTGCTATCGAGATTTGCACTCTGTTTTGATACGCGCATACAAACATAATTTTGTCTACTTCTAACTGTTACAGATCGTTGGTTTTCTGAATGAAAAACGTATGACTCACAAGAGAACCTCCACGTGCAATATAATTACCCATAACGCTTGACGAAGCCATTAATCTCCCAGTTTGCCCAAACCGGTGTAAAGGCGGTAGAGAAATCAAAATAAACACGCTTATGGGCCGTTGCCAATTCCTGGTCACTCGCGCAAGTCGCATGTTCTTCCTGACTCGTAGAGAATTTTCTATTGACGGCATTATTTCTATTGCTTGTTAAGGTTTTATTAAGCCAAAGAAATAAGTGTGGATGGAGGGACTGCGATAGGCAAGCCAAAGAGGCGTTGAGGTCTGCACATCAGAATCGCTTCTAAAATGTCTTATTTAACCCAGATCCGCGACAATCCTTGCTTTTTGTTGCCATTTCTGTAAAAACCAAATTTGTTTTGTTTGAATTTGTGCATTGGCTTTAATTTTCGTCAACTTGAGACCTAAGAACTAAGGAGATTGAACCACTATTGACATTGAATTTTAGGTCACGATAACGAAATTAAGGTAATCGAACCAAGTGCCGTAATTCGGGTCATAGTTGATACTAGTAACTGGTGTTCCAGTTTTATTTGGACCAGGAGTGAAATGCTCCGATTCTCGCCATCGTTGGTCATACCTTTTTCGATAAAATCTGTTTTTTACAGAAATGTTCCTTCACCGTTAAGCATTGTTAAATGTGAACATACATTTTTCAAGAAACAAGAATCCATTGGTTCACGGCCGTTATCGAACCCACGACCTTCGGATTGAAAGTCGGGGGGGTACATACCACTCGGTCAACACAGCATACACAACAGAGCCAGAGCTAAACAACTTAAATAAAAGGTAGACCAGATCCGAAAGACGACCTAGAAATTGAAATTGGTGCAATTGTGTTGTGCTTAATGCTCCTATCGATATTATTCGTTATGAAAATGTATTCAAACGATTTAGCAAACTAACAAGACTCAAAACATTAATGTTATTATAACATAACACACAGGAGCTTGCAATCACAAACACGAATAGCAACGGCACTGGGTTATAGCTACATCATACTCGTACATATCGAGATTTACAACAACAGACCACCCGCTTTCCCCCCTCCTGAAATGGGGAGGGTGGTGGAACGTTCTAGATTCAATATAGAAGCTCTGTGTCACTTAATGCAAAACTGAAGTTCACACCTGTAATTAAATGCGAAACATGCTTTCCAATGTCATTATTCGTGCTTTAATATCCTGCATATCCGACAAAAGTGTCACTATTTAAATGTTTAGAGCATCAAAACAACGCGCAATTATGTTATAATTCTCCGAAAATATGCTAAATCTTTGTCGCGAGGCAGCTTGAAATCATAGCTAGAATAGGTCAAGTAGAAACGAAACTTCGAAGAAGGGTAGTTTTTAAAACATCTAGTGAAACAATGTAACTGTTCAATCAACCTCTTTGAATTGTTTATTCTTACACACCTTCAAGGTAGAATCTACATCTATCAAGAAAAACGAATCGTTGAGGAGCTTCCCCGGAATGTTATTGTAGTCCTAAGGGAACTTGCCTGTAATATATTAGTAGTCCCATGCGTTCGGTAGTTAAATCGTAAATAAATCTCCGATTTGGTTAGTCTGAAAGCATCACACTAAACAAAGTTTCTGGGTGGGATAGGTATAACGTGATGGGAAACACCGGAATGTTCTCGTAATCCCAAGCATTCAGTAGTAATCTAGTGAATTCGTTTCAGTTCTAATATCGTTTGATTCCCTTGATGCTTATTGACCCTACGTCTGCAACGTCGTAAAATAAATATCTAGTAAGATAGGCCGTCATCAAAGAAAACTTCCGCAACGTTCTCGTGATCCCAAACATTTTGTAGTAGTTTCTGAAACTCGTTCATCTTAAAATTTTCGAGTTAGAATCTACAGCAATCTCGAAGTAAACTTTTCCGAGGTGGGGTCGATCTAAAGGCATCCATTCAAACAAATATTCGTAGTAGCGTAGGTCTGCACAACGAGGGAAACTTCCCCCGAACTTTCTCGTAGTTCTAGGCAGCCAGTTTAGTGCGAGTTCGGTGGCATAGTGCATAAGTCCCAGAGGCCGTCCATCCTCGATCGATCCGCGTCGGCACCTGCGCGGTGGTTGCATTCAACAGGCTGTGACGCAGTTGCCACAGGATATATACGTACTTACTTACAGTGGCTTTGTACGCTCGTATTTTTAATGCCTAGTTATTCCTTGAGATTATCCTACTAATGTTATAAACGCGAAAGTTTGTGATTATGTATGGATGTTTGTCACTCTTTAACGCAAAAACTAGCCTACGGATTTGCACACGTATTATGTAGATGTTGACCAGGATTAACACAGGCTAAATTTTATCCGGGCACAACGAATGCGAAGCGGTAAGCATAAGCTTATTTGCCAAGTTTATTTCTTATAATTTCACAATATCCTTCTTCATTATGGACATGACTTTAATCTCAGTTTTTTCTTAATAATATTCATTGTATCATATCAACATTCGGAGAGTCAGACAATTTATGGAACCTACAACCAAATAGAGCTCGATAGATCTTCGTTATAATGAAATGTTCGTGTGAATTTCTTATGTTTTCGTTTTATGTGCATATAATGGTGAAGTTTTGAAACTTGATGAACAATTCGATTCCGCGAACTCTTGAACTGGCAGTTTGTAAATACAATTGTTATGAAAGCTAAGAAGACCGTCTCTGTTGTGTTGCCATAACATAGCTACTTTTTGGTGCTTCCGCTATTGTGTGCTCGGAGATGCTCATTGTGCATTGTGGATGCTGCCAGACCAGCGTGATACATAATACAATAATTTGGTAACAGATATAATTTCTCTCTTAAGAAATTCTATAAACAATATGGTATGTAGAAGCTTTCCTTAGTAGTCCCTGATAACGCACTTCCTACCTTGTTTGATTTGTTCTTTTCATAACAATAACATTACGCGAAATCTGATTGACGCCTTTGCAAAAGATTTGTTGCGTTAAACCGCTGGTTTGGTTTCAGATTTGCTATCTTCTATCATTGTTCAAAGTGATATAATCCACTCGTCCAACAAAGTAATCTAAAGTTTACGATACTGTTGTGAAGTGGAAGGAAAGTGTGTCCTATCTCTTTGATTTCCGATGCTAGTGAAAGTAAGGCTTTGTGTTATCGTAAGTCGAGTATTAAATAGCAGTTTATATAATTATTGGTCTTTGACATCTAATAAAAACATGATTAATACGGCGTCTGGTATCATCGTCACAACAAGATGGGCAGCAGCGTCTTTCCGTGTAATAACATCCCTTTCTGCGCTCGCCAACCTGTCTGCCAAGCGTGGTAAGTATGGCAACAAGCTCCTCCATGATCTTGGATCCACGGGGTAGGCCTATATCCACATATCCCATATACGTGGGCAGCTGTCCACGCATAGGACTGCTGTCCACTTCCACTGTTGGATATAGGGCTACCTCTCCAGCAGTGGAACTCCAAGATCATGAGGAGCTTGTTGCCATACTCACCACGCCTGGCAGGCGAGTTGGCGAGCGCAGAAAGGGATGTTATTTTACACGGAAAGACGCTGCTGCCCATCCTCCAGAGGTATCCCTTGGCAGATTCTTACTGGCATCCAAGGGCAAGATGGGAGTGGCAACATTCTACTGCCGGCACCCCACGGCGGCCACTTTGACTGGTATAGGAACTGGATTTCAAAGCTGTACTGGACGCAGCAGTGCGCTACATTGCTAGATGGATTAGGTTTGCCCAGCACCTACACCATCTTCTCAGTCGGCTATACTCAGAGAAAGAACATGCAAATACGTCTGAACCTGACTGAGCCGCGAGCTGCCCTGACTGAACCCACGTCCTTCCGATCGAAAGTCATACCGCTCGGCCATCACGGCTTTTTTACGGTTTTGAAACGACATGGTAAACACTGTACGAATCGTTTCCTGCAAGGGGTAATGTTATTATACTCTAGACGTGTGGTGCACGGCTAAATATACCCAGTTTATAAATACCCAAGCGTTTGACTGGTAACATGACAACATGGCTATGGCTTCATTATCTTATCAGCTAGTGTGTTTATGACATTGATTATGACATAGATATGAGCATTACACCATGGCATGTCTTCTGCTGCAGTATATCGATGGAGAAGTTTGCCTATCTATCTCATCCGATGTTTCAATCAATCATATATTTATTAAAACCAGCAACATATATACCGTAATTATCAAAACCTAACCGACAGGGTGATTACGTATTTCGCGACAGGGCTTGCAATGTGCGATCGTTGCCGTCAAATGTCAATTCCTTGCTGTTCTCTAATACAAAATTGACGTTTTACAATAGCGATCGCCTGTTGCGGGCCTGTCGCGAGATACGTTATCACCCTGCCGTGCTAGTTAATAAACTGTGTTAGTTTTATGTCTATTTGTTGTTAACATACGAATCCCGTAAACACTTAGCTAGGTATCGGAAGCGTTTATAAGCGAACAGTTTTAGTTTGTGGGGAGTGTAGAGAAAAATTAAAGAACGGAACTCCACAATCTACATATTACACTACATTAAACGCTACAATCTTTCGTAGGAGCAAAATGTAGTATGTTGGTCCTTCGAGCCGGATTATTTACGACCACGTTACATTGGAATGTTTTTATATCTAATTTACTATAATGTCTCTTATTAATACTAAACTTTCGATTGCTAATATGCTTTAGATTTGTAGCTCAAAATAACATAAAAAATTAGAAGTGTCTAAATTATTTCGCAACAATAACCGACCTCTGAATTGCTTTCTATTTCAACTGTCTCAGGGTCTTAGCACAGATAAAATCGTAAGTAACTTCGCAAGTCTAACGCCCAATATGTATTACGATAAATTATAAATATAGGTAAAATTTTGTCTTGTCTGCTTAAACCGCTTAAAAACATTATTATAACACCTCTTTTTTGCGTCGTCGGTGTTTAATAAAGCCCATTTCGCGTTGACCTATTTTACAAGCTTTTATTTAACTGGCCATGTACATTGTACCTATCACTTTTTTCGTTGACTTACACACTCCAGAATGCTGGCAAACCTACGCTGAATAGTTATTATGCTAAAAGCTTTATGATTTATTTATTTATTACACAAATCATAGCCGTGGGGTGCCGGCAGAAGAATGTTGCCCCTCCTGTCTTGCACGTGGATGCGGAAGATGGGAAGAAGCGTCTTTCTACGTATCTCAACACCTCGTACTGCGCTCGCCAACCCGCCTGCCAAGCGTGGTGAGTACGGCAACAACCTCTCATGATCTTAGTGAGCCATGAGGGAGGCCTTTGTCAGGCAGTGGACGTGCTACGGCTGACATGATGACATGACTAATCTTGTATTGACAAACTTTAACAGCACATCACATACATAAATGTCCCCGCACGTGTACACACGCGCGGGATATATATAAACGGTAGCGTCACTTTGTTTGCTTTTCTGGTAATCCTTGGCAGAACCTGGATGATTGCAGTTGTTTTTTTGGCAATGGAACCATTCGAAGATGTTTTTCGAAGATCATTTAGTTAACTCGCTGGTGTTTACCATGAGATAACATGCGTAGTAGCAGTTGCTCATGTTGGCGAAGTGAATAAAATTCAATTTTTAACACCTGACAAAAATGAGGTTTTATTGTACGTTTGTTACGCGATTACTCCGCCAATAACGAATGGATTTTGATGATTTGAATTTTTTTATTAGTAGTAGATCATGTTTCAGAGGTGGTCCCATTTTTCAAAACTCTATTCTGATGATGGGAGCCATGAGGAATTAAATAATTGTAATAGTAGACACTGGGGTCCCTCAAGGATAGTTTCATGCCCTAACTTAAACCTTGCGGTTGGGTTGTTCGTTTCACTTTTGTTTACTTGTTTTCCATCTGATGTTGATGTCTTTCCACCCAGATGATAACTTACTATCATTTTAGCTGTCAATTTAGAAAATTGACTGATCAGGTCAAATGACTAATGTACTTATATCTAAGGGACCGTCTCCACGAGCGAGGGAATCGCGGCGATTCTATAGCGCCGACTCGTCGCGATTCCCTCGCTCGTGGAGACGGTCCCTTAGGGTTAAACTTGGGTGCAATTAACGTAGTGGTTATTCTAATTTGTATAATGAAGGAATATGTGTGTGATTCCGTACTCCGCATTTAAACTAACGTGGTCCATTATGCGTGAAGTTATATGAAGGTGGCTTTGAGTTATCTTTAACAAGTGCAACAATTTGAAATGGCGCCGGTTTTCAATGTATAAAATTAAAATTATAGTTTGTAATTTTTATAGTGTTTAACCGCACTTAAGTAGAACATTTCGATTTTATTCGGTTTTAGGGAGGGAATGTATCGACCAACGTGGTTTCGAATCCCGCCGAAATCGTAAATAATTATATGAAAAGGTTTATCATTTAATTTAAAAAAAAATGCTTTCATAACACTGATTAGGTAAGTTAATTGGCATTTTACATCCATTGCAGATAATTTACACAGCGTCAGCAGTTACGACGCTGCAGTACAGGGGACACTGTAAGAATGATTAGGCTGCCATTCTTTTGATTTTGTAATATATAAACATTCCATGTATAATGTGGTTTGAACTCAAAATCAATAAGTGTTTATTCAATAGAGCAAAACGGTACTTAGAATAGTCAGTTTAAAACTGTATTACACGGTATTCAGGGCCCGGTAGTTAGGGCGATTAGGGAGGCTTGCCGGCGGTCGCCCTAGTTAGGGTCCCTTACGCTCTAAGTCTTATTACACCACTCTTAGTTAGGGTAAGGGTCCCTGAATACCGTATAATGTAATACAAGCTTTACAAAATAACAATAAACACATTTAAATTGAATAAAGCACATAATTGAATTCATTCGCTTCGGAAAACTTTTTTTTCTAAGTGAGGGAAAGAATAAATAAATAAATAAATAATGCTGGACAAATCACACAGCATCATCTAGCCCCAAGCTAAGCAGAGCTTGTGTTATGGGTACTAGATGACTGATATACTTAATACTTATACTACATAGATAGATATTTTTTATTATATATAGAAAAACACCCAGAACACCCTGAACAAATATCTGCAGATCGTACAGACATTTGTCCCGAGGCGGGAATCGAACCCGCAACCCCTTGCGTCGCAGGCGGACCTTCGCCCGCTGCGCCACAGAGCTCGTAAGAAGCGAACAAGACACCTCACTCTTTCCACTTCTATTCATTGTTACAATATTTGTCTTAATATTATGCTTAATTTAATGTCCGCAAGGATAATTGGATGATTAGGATATTGCAAGATGACATCATTTCTTATCGCGGTTGAACCGAGCAACACTAGGCCAAGGGTCAATATCATTCAAATAATATCTATGAAGTAATAAGCTTTGCCGTGGGGTACCGGCAGTAGAATATTGCCCCTCCTCTCTTACCCATGGATGCAGTAAAAGCCTGCTAAGGGACAACTCCGGAAGATGGGCAGCAGCGTCTTTTCGTATATCAACATCCCGTACTGCGCTCACCAACCCGCCTGCCAAGCGTGGTGAGTATGGCAACTACCCCTCATGGAGATCCATGAGGGAGGCCTTAGTTCAGTAGTGGACGTTTTACGGCTGAAATGATGATGATGAATAAGCTTTTGCTATGAGATTTTGTTTTATTCGATAGTTCGGTTGCCTCAGACGGAAGCTTACTATAGAAACGCACACAGTTTCCCATAAATGATTTATTTATAACTTTCAAATGCTAGCAACGCGTTGTTAAATTTACTTATCTATGCATTACCTTAACGGGCCAAGCCACAGAGCACTGATTAGGTAAAATGTGCGTAATTCAGTGTAACCCGCGTGTAAGACCGCATCCTTATCGGCGCGTGTGAATAACCAGAAGTTAACCTCTCCACATGCCGTGATAACGTGCTTAGAATGCTGCAAAGTAACAACTCGTGTCAGATAAAAATAATGGTCTAACAAAGAATGTGCCAAAGTTTCGCATTCGTTTTGGAAACATGTTACCGCGTCAAAAAACCGCGCCAGAAAACAAGGACTTCCGCGCATCCCGGAGAAGTGATGCTCGAAGTTTGCTCGTATTGTGCCCGAATAGAAAGTAACCAAAAAAGTTACCAGTTAATACCAGTACAAACCAGAGTTGTATTTTTATAAGCGTTTATTTCACTTGCAATGTTTGTATGTTAGTTTTCCGCTTCAAATCTTGTAAGCTGAATTAGAGGCACTTCCTCAGGTGAAACTTCGCATGCACCTTTAGTTCCGGTGACAATATCATATGCAATACTTCTTACAATATGCAATAATAAACTCAATACAATATATATAGTGGATAATGAATTTTTGTCAAACCAAAGGGGTATCAAAGGAAGGTCTTAAAAAAAATAGTTTTTGTAAATGTTTTAAACATAAACTTCGTCATTTCAGCCGTAAAACATCCACTACTTAACACAGGCCTCCCCCATGGATCTCCATGAGGGATAGTTGCTGTACTCAACACGCTTGGCAGGCGGGTTGGCGAGCGCAGTTCCGAAGGTTCATACACGGAAACTTATTTTACCTTTATTTCGTCCCACTGTTCGCAAAGGCCTCCCCCATATCCGAGTTGTATATTTTTTTTTTATAATGCTCGACAAATCACACAGCATCATCTAGCCCCAAGCTAAGCAGAGATTGTGTTATGGGTACTAGATGACTGATATACATAGATATATATTTTTATTATACATAGAAAAACACCCAGAACACCCTGAACAAATCTGCAGATCGTACAGACATTTGTCCCGAGGCGGGAATCGAACCCGCAACCTCTTGCGTCACAGGCGGACCTTCGCCCGCTGCGCCACAGAGGTCGTCATATCGTATAGGAACGAGTAAGTAAGCCAGTGAATTTCTGTCGCCTTAATTTCGATCTCTTTTCTTCTAGCGAGAGCAGCATGTTCGTATCCCGCCGCCGCTTCATCCTGAAGACGTGCGGCACGACGACGCCCCTGCGTTGCGTGCGCGCCGTGCTGGCGCTAGCACGGGACGTGGCCGGCCACGCGTGCGTGCACAACGTGTTCTACTCGCGCAGGGAGTTCGCACGCCCGCAGGCGCAACTGCAGCCGCATGACAACTTTGATTCAGAGGTGAGTGTCTAGCCAGAAGAGAGAGGGCCATACATATGACGTTAGGCGTGCTGGCGCTAGCACGGGACGTGGCCGGCCACGCGTGCGTGCACAACGTGTTCTACTCGCGCAGGGAGTCTGCAGCCGGATGACACCCTGATTCAGAGGAGAGTGTCGTCTGTGTGTAAGTGAAAACATCCTATCTACTTTTTGCAATAAAGCGGCGCAAGCGGAAAGATACAAGATGGCATAGTTGATATTCGGAAAGAGCACATCAAAATCTTTAGGTACCCATTTCAATACTCCTAGAAAAATTTCCAGGTAACTACCAAATTACCTGCTAAGAAAACGGTATTTTTTTAAAGTTCAAAAACTTTACGGCGTAAAAGAAAACTATAAATATGTATATAACTACCTTTTGTGGATAAGAGTAGAATAGAGGATTTTATCTTGTTTCATGAATTATCATAAGGGTGTCTTCTAAAGTTCACGATAATTTTGGGCAAAACTTTGCTAATATTGGACTTTGTCTATCGTCTCGGTCAAAGGTTGCCTTATCGTGTACGAAAAGTTTATCAAAATACCATTGCGCGGCCTGCTCTTGATTTGTTTCAGAATCGCACTAAATATATCCGGTAAAGTTATATGCGTCCGAATGGTTCGGGTAATATTATAGTGGGCTGCGGTGTCGCCCGTTTCCTTGAAATTCGCTGGACATGCTGCCGCCTGAATATATCACGCTTAGACGTACAGGTTTACAGGACCTCATCGCGATTTAACGCTGAAATGGATCACGAAAATGCATTAGTCACTTACATATTATTCATTTGTATAGGTGAAAACTTAATTATAAATAGACATAAACGTTCCGTTGCACGGTTTAAGACTAACCTTTGCTTACCATCTCGGTCATGTCGCTCACGTTATGTGAATGACAGTAACGGTATGTACCTACTGCGATGAGCTACGAACGCATTTCGCAGAACTGATAAGTGCAAGATAATCGGGTCAACATTAGGCCAGTACTGATTAGCTCCGGGTTGCGGGGCTGTCGGCGACTCTGGGCCCCTCGTGACGAGATCACGAGGTTTGATGACGGAGGTACCTGAAACACCCAATTAGCATGAATGTAACGTACTTTCTTTACAAGACTGCCAGAAGCGGCGTCAAAGGCTTTTTCACCTTCTACCCAAGAGTAAATAATACCAGGCTGGTTAGGTCAATAAATTATGTCACACGAATTTTATGACTTTTTTACCCCTTCCGTGTAATCCTCCTTGTCACAGCTGGTCCAATTTCTGAGACATGTGTGCCACACTAATAAATTATGGAAAAAACAGCAGTTCCGAAATTAGCTTTATTTCCATTTCAAATATATTTTAAAATCGCGAATTTTTGAACTATAGAATTTAGGGTTCTAAAATTCGTGACGTCCTCTATAAAGACCTTTACGAGTACCTAAAAAGTGAAGCTAAAGATCCATTATTTAGCTTCATTTTTTATGGCGGACGGCGAACCTCCGCGGATGAGATGCGTTGATGCTTGACGATATTATAAAAATGTATAGGAAAGTATATTATATAATGGCTTAACCCTCGGTATATCGAAAATATCAAATTGATGACACATGGTTGAGACGAAACAAGTATGAACAAGTTTCGATATGCCAGTACCATATATCTACTTCAACCATGTGTCATAGTCATCATATAAATAAAGCGATTGAGCCATCTAGATGGGAGTCAAGATCAGCAAAGCGCTCTGGGTGGAAACGTCTCATTCACCAGTACCTCTGTAATGAGCGTTGGGAGGCGCTCGCTAGCTAACATGCGGTACAAGTTCGTCAACAAGGTATTAGGGCGCATTTTCACAACAAATATGCTATAAAATGCATGACATCATCCGATCTGATTTTCGTAACAGCTGATGCATCGATAACATCAACTGATTTGTAACTTAAACCTCGCACATGTTTAGGGGAAAAACAGCTGCCTAGTTGCGTACTTCCCGCAAACGCCTCTAATAGGCATGTCTTGAATATTAACGTTCGCTGATAGTAGAAAGATAGCACAAAGATCAAGACCCTATTTAGAAATTATTTTACACTGCTTGACCGATTAGTTTATTTCCTGCGAGCGGTAATTGCCTCTAGCTTTTCTAGGAACATCAATGATGCATGATTAAAGGGAATATTTTCCTCTTAGCAGTTTTTTGAAGAGTTATGTCATAGCTTTTGTTTTTAAACCGACTTTAAAAAAAGGAGGTGGTTATGTAATATATTCTCTAGTATTTTTTTAAATCTTTGTAACCTCAGAACACTGTTGTTTATGAATCGATTGGTAAAAAATGGTGTTAAAAGAAACACTTTCAATATAGTCAAAACTCGGTTCTGATGCTGGAATACATCGAATTGAGGGAACTCTATAGCTAAAAGTCATACATTTGCACCAAGAAAGTATGATTTGATGAATTGGAACTGATGAAAAAAATCACGGTTTGCGATATCGAAAGATGCTCGTTGTTAAGATATACCTATCCTCTTATAAATCATCCGGGTCATAGGAATCGGTATTTTTACAAGCTTTTATTTAGCTTGTAAAAATTCCGATTATTATGTATGTGTGTATGTAACTATGTTTGTTCGCGGAATCTTGCAACTCAATTTGGAAGCAGATATCTTCATCCAATTGAGCTGAAATTTTGTATACATGTTTACTTTAGATAACAATGCATGGTCAGCTATGTGACGTCACTCTGAATGCAGCAAGGCGGAACACCCAAGATGGCGGACTACATAATTTTAATGTACCCCTATAATGTGGGTATCAAATGAAAGGGCTTGCTGAGAGTAACTCAAAAAATTAAATGGCTTTAATCTGAATCCAACATGGCGGAACACCCAAGATGGCTGACAAGTTATTTTTAATGGACTCTTACAATATGGGTATCAAATGAAAGGGCTTGCTGAGAATAATTCGAAAAATTAAATGACAATCACTCTAAATCCATCATAGCGGTATACTCAAGATGGTGGACTAGTTATTCTTAATGAATTCTTACAATATGGGTATCAAATGAAAGGCCTCGCTGAGAGTTACTTGAAAAATTATATGACATCACTCTAAATCGAACATGGCGGTCATGAGATTCACAGACAAGAAACCAACTGTCCAGTGATAATTAAAAAGTAAAAAATAAATGAAAAGTAAAAAACTTTTTAACAAACAAGCTTTTATTTAAAATATACTTTTAAGACGTTTGAAGTTGACATTGAACTTTAATGGAAAATGTTTATTTTATTATTTTTAGTGTGTACATTTAAATAAAAGCTTGTTTGTTAAAACGTTTTTTTACATTTATTTTGTTTTTGTTCCTCTATCACTCAATGTGTAGGGTAACTTTGAACCTTCGTGGATTTTTACATTTTCGCATAACTACGTCCATTCATGATTCATTTCTTATGCACTTCCTTGTCCTGAATGATAAACTTTAATGAGTAGGTAATTATTGTGAAATTATTTACCCAACATTGTTCCTTTATTACTTACAGCATAAACTCGTAGATATAGATAAGACTAATTAAAAACTATCATAAAACAATTTAATTTGCAAATTGTCAACTGAAAGAGAACTCGAGGAAATGGGCAGGAATATTTCTTTACTCTAAGTGCTACGATTTCAAACCTAGAAAGGCTTTTAACATCTATATTAATAATAATAAATAATAAAATGTGTTTATTTTCAAAAAGGTTTTACAGTTACAGAGCATTTACATGTATAAACTAATGCTTTTAACAACTATGTAATCATACTAAGACAAATACTCTGCCCAATAAAAACCTGCGTGCTGTCAATGCGTCGACACCTCGTTCTAACTAAGCGTTAAACTTGTGTTTAGACACGAGGGGTGCTCTGCCTCGGCAAACTCAGGGATGGGTCAGTACAAGATACTTAGGTATAACTACTATACTACTATACTATACTATATATTACTTGACAAAAGAAAAGATATAAATGAAAGAACCTTAACCAAAAGACTACATTTTCAGCGTATGTAAAAGTGTAATGAGTATAGGTATGTTATGGAGTTTGTATGCGTATGTAGATTAATGTATGTATGTATAATGTGTGTGTGTGTGTGTGTGTGTGTGTGTAGAGTTATGTATGTTAGTGTTGTTTATTTTATGTATACGTGCATTTATATGGTAGATTAATATATATTTATTGTATATATATATTTTATTTTATTACTTTTAACAAATTTTCTGTCTCTTCATAATTTAAACTTTGTAAATGTGTTTTCAATTTCATTTTCAGTTGCCTAATACTCATATTTTGTAGTGCAAGTATTTTGTTTAATTTGTTATATAAATGTGGTCCTAAAAAGCATGAATGTTTTTGAGCAAAATGAGTTTTACACAGTACTGATTGGTATTTTTTATGTATTCTTCGATTTAAACTCTTGTGCTTGGGATGGATATCAACTGAGGTTTTGCGACGTTGGAAAATTATGACTTGCTGAATAAACAGTTGCCTGACTGTTAGAACCTCACATTCTTTATAGAGTTGAGAGGTAGAGTATCCATAAGGATACGTATTTGCGACCTTTAGAACCGCTCTCTGTGCTCTCTCAAGTGGAAGAATGTGGGTTTTGTAAGAACCACCCCAAGCCGTAACACAGTACATCAAAAGAGTTTGACACAGAGCGAAATATGTGTTTTTTATTTGTTGTTTAGATGCCACATGTCTCAAATTTTTGAATACGGCGATAAGTCGTCGTATTCTTGCGGCGAGTTGAGTAACGTGTGGTGCATATGTAAGCTGTGAGTCAATGATAACACCTAAATATTTTATTGAGTCACAATTTTCCAACTTAACGCAATTACAGTTTTTGTCGGATTTAGAAAGCAGGCATTGTATTGAATGGGATCGAATAATATTTGCAGAAAAATTTGGCAGTCCAGTTTTGCGTAAAGAAAATGTAACATATTTTGTTTTTTCAGGGTTTAGTGTCAGAAGATTTTGGTAGAGATAAGTAGCAACTTCGTTAAATCCATTTTGTGCGTATTTATAAACATGATCCCATGTTTTCCCGGAGAACAGTAAAACCGTATCGTCGGCAAAGCTGAGTAGCTTACAATTTTGAGGCGTTAGTTTGCATATTTGATTGATGTAGGTAAGAAAAAGGGTTGGACCTAGGATACTTCCTTGTGGAATTCCATACGTGACAGGCAACTCTGAGCTGCAGTGGTTTCCAATTTTAACCCGTTGCGTCCTATCGGTTAGATAGCTTTGTAGCAGTTTCAGTGAATTTCCACGGATCCCTAGATCTTCCAATTTTTGTAAGAGCAGAGGAATTGACACCGTATCGAAGGCTTTGGCATATTATAAGTATATGTTTTATACAGCGTCAGTAACTGGTATTCGTGGTCTGCAGTGCCTGGGACATTGTTAGATGGATAAGGGATGACCAACAACTACAACAACGAGAGGATGGTACATCCTCTCAGTTTAGTCGACTATTAGTCAGAGGGAATTACAGGCAAACGTCTGAAGCTGACTAAGCCGCAAGTTTCCTCACGATGTTCACCGTGTTAAATGTGCTCATACATTTTTTTGAAAAGTACAATTTATTGGTGCACTCTGCACGGCCGGTATTAACCCACAACTTCGGATTGAATGTCGGGGTACATACAAACCACTCGACCGAAACGGCTCTGAACAACCTACCAGTTTTAAAAAAAAGTCATATCGATGAGTGGACTGTCAAGGAATTACCACTGGTGCCATATTAATAGTTAAATCACATAAGTACTTGTATTTTCATAGAAAATAGAAGTATGGAAAGCATATCCTTTATTTAGGTACATATTACAATTCAGTCGATTCGATTTGGTTCGTTCCTGAGGGAAAAGTGTTACTGGTAAGGAAATAATAGGTTGATAGATAAATTAACTCCTTATTGCATAAGACCATACAGAAAATAAAACATAACTCAAATTAACTTCAACGACTTCTACTACAACAACTTATTTTTTTTTTAAATGAGGGTACACTTAGTTTTGCACTCTACTAATAATATTTCATTTGATACCACACTTGGGTAGGTATATTTGAAAACATTCGATAGCTCATCCCCAGAACAAGTAAAAATTACGCAAGACAAAAACTGCAAAATTAACTAAAGGGAAAATAACAAAACGTTAGACTAGGCGGTATGGTTTGAAATTATAGCCTGCTCCGAAAGAAGCGAAAAAATTAACAAAAACAATTGTTCATTCCCACTTACACCCCCCATCTCTTGTCTTGACCGATATTGATAAAAAATGTCTATGAACCACCGCTAGAAAGCCTACTTTTGAACGAAAAAAAACTGCATTCAAATCGGTCCACTCGTTAAGGAGCTACGGTGCCACAGGCAGACACACAGGCACAGGCATACAGTCACACACTTACCCTGTCGATACATCCTTTAATTCGTATTTCGTTTGGTTCCAGGTGAAACTTCTGGACTCATACTTCGGCGACGGGCGCGCCTACATCATGGGGCCGGACCGGGACTGCTGGTACCTTTACACACTGCTGCCGCTGGAAGGTACTGCCTTTTACATTCACTCCCCTAGTCATGTGCGCCTACATCATGGGGCCGGACCGGGACTGCTGGTACCTCTACACACTGCTGCCGCTGGAAGGTACTGCCTTTTACATTCACCCTTAGCAAATATCTTGATTTGGCCCACGAGATCGCCACCATGTGAAATTTAGACTCGGCGGCTACTGTTTCTGTAAAGTCTATAGGCGTCCTACTGAGGTATAGATAGGGTAATAAATGATACAACTGATAGTGTACGTCTGCCGCCGACGCCGGTCAGGTGACGAGTGAGTGGCCTATCGGGACCTAAGGGCGCCCGGAATCATTTATTATATTATGCTGATCATACTTTTAGCTATATGCAATACATCACAGTTCTGTGCCTTCTAACTACCACTATCTAACTACTACCACCGTACCTATTTCTGCCGCCAAGCAGTAATGTCTCCATTGTTGTGTTCCGATTTGAAGGGTAAGGGGGCCGGTGAAATTACGGGCACATGAGACCTTACAACCCAGTCTCGGAATGACGGGCGCAATGCAATGCAGCGTTTATTTTATTTATTAACAAAATCCACAGCCCTTAAAAGTAAACAAGTAAGACTTATGAATTAAAACTAAAGCCAATAATGGATTCACATTATACTAAGTCATTCTGATTAGATACAACGACGACCGTTACTTAACATAGAAAGATCAGAAAAAATCCTTTATTATTATCATTACAACCCTTAAACAATCAAAGTTACGACCTAAAAGCTACTTAATTAATATTAATAATTACTACTTAACTACGAACAATACAAGAACACAAACTTACTTCACATCTAACAAAAACAAACATTGAATCTACCTACCTCATCACTACACCAACTCTCCCTGCTCAACCTGATTAATTTTCGTTAAGATTTCCACGTTTCCCCTTCAAAACCTTCGTTGGTCACGTGCTTCGTGAACGTGACCACCGCGGCATTGCAGTACGCTGTTAAATGTTTATAACAACTTTTTTTTTGGTGGGGGAATCCTTTATGCATACCTATCACGTTTCTTAGGGGAGGAAAATGATTATAAATAAATAAATAATGCTGGACAAATCACACAGCATCATCTAGCCCCAAGCTAAGCAGATCTTGTGTTATGGGTGATATGGATGACTGATATACATTATACTACATAGATAGATATTTTTATTATATATAGAAAAACACCCAGAACACCCTGAACAAATGTCTGCAGATCGTACAGACATTTGTCCCGAGGCGGGAATCGAACCCGCAACCCCTTGCGTCGCAGGCGGACCTTCGCCCGCTGCGCCACAGAGTTCGTCATGCCGGACTCTTACCGGCTAAACCTAACCACCATGTTTTCATAAACTTGCAGTCTTGCCGAGACTACGAGTACGCTTGATCAATCTTCCGCAGTAAATGTTTTTAACAACCAAGTAATTTAAAGAATGTTTCCTCCTCCCCAGGCACAGTGGACGCCCTGGAGAAGGAGCAGCACGAGGTGGACATCCAGGTGTCCATGGAGCCGGATCAGACCATCGAGATCCTCATGTCGGACCTGGACCCCGCCGTCATGGACATCTTCACCAGGGCGTGCAGCCAGGACGCCGCGCAGGCCACCAGGGTAAGACTAGGATACCATTCCTAACCCCCCACACGAAAAGATATATAACCTTGGAGTCTTCAAGGCCCGAGTGCATAGGTTCTTTTTAGACAAGCGTGCTCCATCTTAGGCCATACCTTTACATGTCCCCAAGTTAGATGTGGCCAATAGCTTGCTATATTATACTAATATTGTAAAGACTTGCCGTGGGGTGCCGGCAGTAGAATGATACCCCTCCTCTCATGCCCATGGATGCAGTAAGAGCCTGCGAACGGATACCTCCGGAAGATGGGCAGCAGCGTCTATCCGTGTATCAAAATCCCATACTGCTCTCAACAACCTGCCTGCCAAGCGTGGTGAGAATGGCAACTACCCCTCGATGATGATGATTGTAAAGAGGTAAAGTTTGTGAGGTTGTAGGGTGTAATCTTTGGATCTACTGAACCGATTTTAAAATTATTTTACTAATAGATAGCCACATTATGTGTGAGTGTCATAGGCTATATAGTAACCCGAAAAATGAAAATAATCTTTCGTGGTAGTCAGGAATAAAATAAATCATACCACGCAATACTAACCGAACCACACTCCTAAATTCATCACAAGTAAAAATGTTTAACGCCCAACTAAGTGGGCATGGGTCAACTAGTTATCAATAAAAAAAGATATGGCAACAACGCCTCATGATCAGTACTTACCCGTAGGGATTCCACTGCTGGTCATAGGGCTCCCTCATGAACCCACAAGTAGGTGGCAGAACCACGAGGGAGGATTATGTCCAGCAGTGGACATCCTGCTACTCAATGAGGCGTTTTCATTAAAAAATGAAAACTTCAAAGTAGTTCCCTCGAAACTTATAGATGGCGTTACTTTTCTTTTACTGGAAGGAAACACAATTTGACAATGACAGCATTTGTGATTAATCACAACATGCTTTCTTCGCTTGCCAGCTCCATCTGTTAGGTTCAAAAAACACCTTTTTCTTTTTGTACTGAAAACGGGTCATTGACGATAATGACATCCATATAGCTAAATTATACAACGATATCAACTGCTATCATTGTAGGATGTAACGATTTAAATCTTAATCTGGTTAGATGCACCAACTAATTTTAGCATAATCTCGTCACAATAATGAAATTACGGTTTGTTTTCAGGAATCCGGCATAGATAAAATCATACCGGGAATGGTCATAGACGATTTCCTTTTCGATCCGTGCGGCTACTCTATGAACGGGGTCGCTAAAGATGTAAGTATATCTATAATATTTTTGTTCAAATTGCATAACTCTTAACTAATAAGAAGTAATTCTTGTCTTTTTTTTAACTTTCGCGATCACAACACATTTATCCGGGTATTTATTGCGTAGTCTTCCCGGGACCATGCTTGGGCGATCCAAGCGAAACGTCGGGAAATACCTAATAATTTACGCGATAAATACCCTGATAAATTGGTTTTAATAAAGTAATGCTTACTTAGAATTTTCATAAGTTTGTTGTGTAGTTGTGTGGTAATTCTTACTTTTTTTATCTTTGAGGTGTTAAAGTATATTATTTGTTGATTTAATGCTGCCTTAGGGAGAGGATACCTTGCCATCTGTAAGTATCTGCAAGTATATTTAAGGTGGCATTTTTCATTATCATAATAAGTAAAAATATACATTTAAGAGCAGGTTGTTTTAGCGCAGTAGGCTCTAAACGCTAACCCGCGCAGCCTCGGTATACTTAAATTCTATTATACAAAAGTTCGAAAAATTCTGCTATAACATATGTTTATCTTTTAAGGTTGACACACTATAACTTTATTTTATGGTAGTAAAATGTATTTTAAAATAATGCATTATTTGCGAAGGTGTTTTTAACATCATCAGGTGAAGAGCGAGGTACCCACTGCTGGCCTCTCCTTGTGAACGACACATAAGCCTGTCCTGTACAAACTGCAGACAAGATAATACAGATGATACAGTTTTGATGTAAAACATCTTTTGGGGGGGTTAAAACCGACTGGACGAGAGGTGGCGCGTGACGCTTGGAGATGTGCGAGCTAGTACTAGGGCTACTGCCCTTTGTCCATCGCGTTGACTGTGGCGAGTGGGGTGACTGTGGCGACTGGGGCTACTGTAGCGACCGTGGCGACTTTGGTGATAAATGTTTTACATCTGCCAGGCGTCCCGTGACGGCTCAATTCTTTTGCGTTTCAACAACAAATCAAAGAACTTTCAAAATTTTGTAAAACTGAAACTGTTCTAAAACGGGATTACTCACGTAGTAATTATGACATTTTCTTGAAAAATCTAAACTTGTCAAAATCAGCTTCGACGTTATAAATACTGCGTGAGTAATTCCCGTATTTTACAAAATGAAATCCCAGAACATCGCCGTCCACAGGGCTGCTACATGACGATCCACATAACGCCCGAGCGGTCCTGCTCCTACGTGTCGTTCGAGAGCAACGTGCCCGTGGCCAGCTACGACGAGGTGATCGCGCGCGTGCTGCGCGCCTTCCGCCCCGCCAAGTTCGTGCTCACCGTGTTCGCCACTCCGGTGAGTGGCCAGTCCGCATGTGGTCTGTATGTCTGCCGCGCTTCCCCAGACCAGGATACCGTATCACATCACACTGTGGCCAGCTACGACGAGGTGATCGCGCGCGTGCTGCGCGCCTTCCGCCCCGCCAAGTTCGTGCTCACCGTGTTCGCCACTCCGGTGAGTGGCCAGTCCGCATGTGGTCTGTATGTCTGCCGCGCTTCCCCAGACCAGGATACCGTATCACATCACACTGTGGCCAGCTACGACGAGGTGATCGCGCGCGTGCTGCGCGCCTTCCGCCCCGCCAAGTTCGTGCTCACCGTGTTCGCCACTCCGGTGAGTGGCCAGTCCGCATGTGGTCTGTATGTCTGCCGCGCTTCCCCAGACCAGGATACCGTATCACATCACACTGTGGCCAGCTACGACGAGGTGATCGCGCGCGTGCTGCGCGCCTTCCGCCCCGCCAAGTTCGTGCTCACCGTGTTCGCCACTCCGGTGAGTGGCCAGTCCGCATGTGGTCTGTATGTCTGCCGCGCTTCCCCAGACCAGGATACCGTATCACATCACACTGTGGCCAGCTACGACGAGGTGATCGCGCGCGTGCTGCGCGCCTTCCGCCCCGCCAAGTTCGTGCTCACCGTGTTCGCCACTCCGGTGAGTGGCCAGTCCGCATGTGGTCTGTATGTCTGCCGCGCTTCCCCAGACCAGGATACCGTATCACATCACACTGTGGCCAGCTACGACGAGGTGATCGCGCGCGTGCTGCGCGCCTTCCGCCCCGCCAAGTTCGTGCTCACCGTGTTCGCCACTCCGGTGAGTGGCCAGTCCGCATGTGGTCTGTATGTCTGCCGCGCTTCCCCAGACCAGGATACCGTATCACATCACACTGTGGCCAGCTACGACGAGGTGATCGCGCGCGTGCTGCGCGCCTTCCGCCCCGCCAAGTTCGTGCTCACCGTGTTCGCCACTCCGGTGAGTGGCCAGTCCGCATGTTGTCTGTATGTCTGCCGCGCTTCCCCAGACCAGGATACCGTATCACATTACACTGTGGAAGTAACTAAAATTAACCAGCCTAGCTGAAGCTCCACATAAACCCCGAGCGGTCGTGCTCGTATGTACGTGTCGTTCGAGAGCAACCTGCCCGCGGCCAGCTACGACGAGGTGAGAAGAAGGGTGTGAATATAAATATTTCACAAAAAATAATAGTTAAATAAAGAATAAAAATGCGAATTGCCGATTTTTTCCCTTCTAAAACTACTTGTTAAATAGCTGAAACCCCTCCTTTTGGATTAGTACACATATTATTATACACCCTGTATAACAATAAATAGAACAATAAACTAATTTAGTGCGGGATGTGGATACCGATAGAAGAATTATTACTAAGGAAGCTTCAGCTAGACTGGTTAATTTTCGTTATTTTCACAGTGTGATGTCAATGGTATCCTGTTCTGAAATGGCGGCAGATATTCAGACAATATTTGAATTAATTTAAATAAAACTAATACTGACGCGATAAAAGTTCTGTTAGAGTTTATCGCGTAATTACCTTATTTTATTATTTCCCGACATTTCGAGTGTAGGCTTTAGGTGGTTTTTGTGACCTATCAAAAGCATTAGACTGTGTACATCATGAAACGTTCATCAGGAAATTCCGTCACTATGCTGTTAGGGACATCACTTTGGATTTATTTGTTTTTATCTCAGTGTGAAAGGATACAAAAGTGTTCATGTTATTGCAAAACTACCTACGGGATCTATAGTTACGATTCGTACCACAGGGATCAATTCTGAGCCCTTTTTTATTTTTAATTGACATTATTGATCTACAATTCGTGTACCGCAGGGATCAATTCTGAGCCCTTTTTTATTTTTAATTGACATTATTGATCTACCTGGTCTTGTCAGAAATAATAATCTGAGAAATAAGTTTTTGGCTTGCTTAGCCAACCCAACTCCGACCACAATCGCTGCCTCATCAAGAGCACACCTTATAATATACGAACGTTGTTTGTCAAAAGTTCTGACTTAGTAGTAGAAATAATAGACTTCCTAAGTGGCGCGATGGCCTCGCGACACGTGCAAGTTTAAAAAATGCGTAACAGACCCCCACTCCCAAACTTCAACCCGCTTTAACTAAGTACTGTTTAATTAATTTTAAAGCAAAACAATACGTGACTATTGTTTTTGTACTGTCTAACTGACGGACTAAATAGAATCCTATCAAAAACATAAATGTGAAAATGGGAGCCAAGTTCGGGTGCCCATTTTGTCTCCGAAAATCGATTGTCCGAAAATCAAATCAATAACAAGTATCTCCGAAACATCACCATCCATAATATTATGGTCCCATAAATATCATTTACAACAAGATATTGTTCATGCTAATGCTCTTTACGCATAAAGTTATATAATAATATATATATATATATATATATTATTTCCATAACATAATTTTCATCGTTATAAACATTTGTGTCATAATAATAACGAATCGTAAAACTGGCAGAACCGAGACGGAAGGACGGAAGGTTATTAGGTTATTTTATAAACATCCGAAAACACTGCCTATGAGAGAACCGAGATGAAGATACAGTAGGTTATGAGGTTTTTTAAAACTATCCGAAAACACTGCCTGTGACAGAACGAAGATGGACAGACAATAGGTTATTAGGTTTTTTTATTAACCATCCTAAAACACTGCCTTTGACAGAAACAAGAAGAACAGACCGTGTAAGTTAATTATTATTTATTAGATTTTTTCTCCAGTGGCCAATTTCCACAGGCCAACACGACGGTGCTGGCTAAAAGCAGGTGGGTGAATATGAAAGTAAACTAGCTAAAAGGCTAGTATAAAAACTACGTGGCGGCTGTTTTCCTTGATCGACCTTCTGATACGGAGCGGCTGTAGCGGCCGCCAACTAATATTATGAACATGAAAATTATTCTAATAAATAATTATGAGAATAATATTTATGAGTTATTTATAATTTTTTTCTTAATCTATAATTTTTTTATTCATCATCAACAAAGAATGTACAATAATTTAGTTCAGAGTTGAAAATGCCTTTTAAGTATCATAGATAACACTTGTATTAGACATTTTCGCTCTTCCACATTGAAGGTCACTAATTACATAATACTTAATTTATGTAGTAATTATATATGAGTTAATATTGTTATAGATTTCTTTACATATTGCAAATCACTTTATGGATTGTAATTATTATGGATACCGATATTAGTGGAAACTACATTAAAACCTTAACCTTATATTATGGATTGTGATTATTCGGGCAATCGATGATTATGAAAATAAATTTTATGCATATATTAGGGATATAAAATTTCGGAGATAAAATAGACAACCGCCAAGTTCAATATTTAGAATGACATGGTTGTTGACTTCGCCCACAAAAGAATTGAGATCTGAATGACGCCAAGTTCTATAGATAATCCTGAAAGTTATCGAATAGAATATTGCTGATAACTTAGGATCAATTTAAGCTCACTGGTTACTTTGGCTCTTTTTTAACAACATATATAAGAAGTGGTAGCTGATACAATATAAATATTAAAACAGTAACTTGTCGTGATTTCCTTATAGAGCATGATGCGTATTGTTTGCAGGACGCCCCGGCCGCGGAGGCGCCGCGCGCGCTGAAGCAGTTCCCGGCGCTGGGCGCCTACACGCAGAAGGAGTCCCAGTACTGCCGGTTCAGCGGCTACGAGCTGCACTACGCGCTCTACTGCAAGTTCCCGAGCTGAGGCCGCCGCGCCGCGCCCGCCCCGCCCCGCCACAGAGACACGCACTACAGGTACACCCGCGCCGCCCCGCCACAGAGACACACACTACAGGTACACCCGCGCCGCGCCCGCCCCGCCCCGCCACAGAGACACGCACTACAGGTACACCCGCGCCGCGCCCGCCCCGCCCCGCCACAGAGACACGCACTACAGGTACACCCGCGCCGCCCCGCCACAGAGACACGCACTACAGGTACACCCGCGCCGCCCCGCCACAGAGACACGCACTACAGGTACACCCGCGCCGCCCCGCCATAGAGACACGCACTACAGGTACCCCGCCCCGCCCCGCCACAGAGACACGCACTACAGGTACACCCGCGCCGCGCCCGCCCCGCCCCGCCACAGAGACACGCACTACAGGTACACCCGCGCCGCCCCGCCACAGAGACACGCACTACAGGTACACCCGCGCCGCCCCGCCACAGAGACACGCACTACAGGTACACCCGCGCCGCCCCGCCATAGAGACACGCACTACAGGTACCTACCCCGCCCCGCCCCGCCACAGAGACACGCACTACAGGTACACCCGCGCCGCCCCGCCACAGAGACACGCACTACAGGTACACCCGCGCCGCCCCGCCACAGAGACACGCACTACAGGTACCCCGCCCCGCCCCGCCACAGAGACACGCACTACAGGTACACCCGCGCCGCCCCGCCACAGAGACACGCACTACAGGTACACCCGCGCCGCCCCGCCACAGAGACACGCACTACAGGTACACCCGCGCCGCCCCGCCATAGAGACACGCACTACAGGTACCCCGCCCCGCCCCGCCACAGAGACACGCACTACAGGTACACCCGCGCCGCCCCGCCACAGAGACACGCACTACAGGTACACCCGCGCCGCCCCGCCACAGAGACACGCACTACAGGTACACCCGCGCCGCCCCGCCACAGAGACACGCACTACAGGTACACCCGCGCCGCCCCGCCACAGAGACACGCACTACAGGTACACCCGCGCCGCCCCGCCACAGAGACACGCACTACAGGTACACCCGCGCCGCCCCGCCACAGAGACACGCACTACAGGTACACCCGCGCCGCCCCGCCACAGAGACACGCACTACAGGTACCCCGCCCCGCCCCGCCACAGAGACACGCACTACAGGTACCCCGCCCCGCCCCGCCACAGAGACACGCACTACAGGTACCCCGCCCCGCCCCGCCACAGAGACACGCACTACAGGTACACCCGCGCCGCCCTGCCACAGAGACACGCACTACAGGTACCCCGCCCCGCCCCGCCACAGAGACACGCACTACAGGTACCCCGCCCCGCCCCGCCACAGAGACACGCACTACAGCTACAGGTACCCCGCCCCGCCCCGCCACAGAGACACGCACTACAGGTACCCCGCCCCGCCCCGCCACAGAGACACGCACTACAGGTACACCCGCGCCGCCCCGCCACAGAGACACGCACTACAGGTACCCCGCCCCGCCCCGCCACAGAGACACGCACTACAGGTACCCCGCCCCGCCCCGCCACAGAGACACGCACTACAGGTACAGCCGCGCCGCGCCCGCCCCGCCCCGCCACAGAGACCGTAAAAAAATGTTGATGAAGTATTTCAATATTAAAAGCTTGTTTTTTATAATAATACTCTTGTCAACAGACAAATAGATGACATCCTTCACAACGCGCCTTCGGTGCGAAGGAGCGGCGCCTGGCTGCCGGCTCTCCTGCGCGCCGCCTGCGGCTGCCTGCCCGCCTGCCTGCCCGCCTGCCTGCCCGCCTGCCTGCCCGCCTGCCTGCCCGCGCGCGCGGCGCCGCGCCGCCGGACCCGCGCCCGAGCCGCCTGACACTCCACACACAGTCAACCATCACCAGTGATCTAGAACAAGAATCATCCGAATCGGGCTGCTCTGCCAAAAGTTATACGTGAAACAAAACGACGCGTCATCAGACCGTGTTCAGTGAGCCCAAACATTAACTAGTGATCTTAAACTACAATCGATAAGTGATCTAAAATAAGAATCATCCAGAATCGGACTGCTCTGTCAAAAGTTATGCGTTCACCCACAATTACACAGCACCAGTGATCTGAAACTAGAATCATCAAGAAGTGATCTAAAACAAGAAGCGTTCGATTCAGACCGCTCTGTCAAGAAATATGCGTGAAACAAAATGGCGCGTCATTGTTCCGTTTTCGTCGGTCAGACCTTGTTCAGTGAGCCTACATACAATTAACCCACACTAGTGGTCTGAAACTAGAATCATCAAGAAGTGAGCAAAGATAAAAATCATCCGAATCGGACTGCTCTGTTAAAAGTTACGCGTGAAGCAAAATTACGCGTCATCTTTGATTTCGTCGGTCGTTATCCAGTGGGCTTTTGTAGTTTCTTCATAAATCTTCCTTCGGTGTGGCTCGCCCGGGTGTACACACAATTAACTAGCAAATCCTACCACCATCAACACTTGATCTAGGATCTAATCATCCAAATCGGACTGCTATGTCAAAAGATATGGGTGAAATAAAATGACGCGTCATCTTGTGTTATCGTCGGTCAGACCTTTTAGTGGGCCTTCAACCATCGGTGCGTGGCTGTCTTACTGCGTGCTTCGAGGAATCACGAGCTGCCTGACTACACAACTACAATTAACCAACTACAATGAAACCAAGAATCATCTGAATCGGATTGCTCTGTCAAAAGTTATCACAAACGCAAGAATAGGTGTTCAATATTTTCAAAGCTCGTCGAACGTTTTAACACCTCTTTGTTACGCTGAGACACTATAAAGATTGGTACTGCAAACGATCCAACTTCAAAACGTTTTAGATTAGTATCCGTCTCGCGCTCAAGCCATTAAATACTACATTGCAACAAATCAAACTATAATTATACAAACATAATTCAAGTTTCACTATTCATAAAAATGTATCATGTGAAAAAATTATAATGAACCTCCTAAAATCATATTAAAATTAAGCCTAAGAAGAAGTGCGGGACGCTGAAAAGGGCCATTGTATCCAATTATATACTAAAGTTTAATTAATATAAATTAAGTTATGTCACCTTGAATTCGTTTTCTTAACAGCTGATTGATTAAGTTAACGTAGAAAATTACTATCGGTAACTTAATACGGTAGTCTGTACAGCACAGAAATATATGCTTAGATATCAGTTCAGCAATTATAATATTAGTTAAACTCTTGGACAAAGCAAATAGATGATTATAATCACTAATTAATGTTAGAAAACGCATTCTATATATCATGCATGAATCCTCTGTGTAGATTTCTATAGGAGTTTTTTTTTATAGTTTTTGAAGTTGTAAATGTTATATATAATTATTTTGTTTATTGTTACATATATAACATAATCCATATTATGTATAACGTAGTAGAAAAAGTTTAGTTGTAAAAAAAATGTGTTTTAATAATTTTATTTCAAGAATATAATAGCTTTGAATCTAGTCATAGATTTTTGGCACTTTTCAATTAATCAATCGGGTAGTTATCGTTAAAAAACCATAATTAATTGATCTAATATACATAAAATGATGTAAGAGAATAATAATAAACTGAACCCTTACTAAAATAGCTGATAATCGTAAAATTAGCAATGAAACGTAAATATTTTGCTTATAGTTTTAATTTATTACAAAATGAATCATATTTACTTTATAAGCTTAACAGTGTTGAGTTGGGAGCTGTCATCAAAGCCATCATTTGTTACCTTTACCGTGCATGTATGACGTAAAAGAAATCATGTAGTTGTAAGTGGATGTCTGTCGTTAGTCTAAAACCTTTGTGACATTACCAATATTTTGGTTTTTGGAACACGAGTTTCTGATAGTTTTCATAATCAAAGTCAATATTTCCTTACTGGAACTCGTTGCTTCCTGTCACTAGAAAAAATCACAAGTTATCCCGATAGAGATTCAGTAGTACGGAAAAGTCCCTATGTTCCGTGTGTCTACCATGAGTTGTCACTGTTAGATCGCCTGCCGTTACTGCAGTAGTAATAGTGCGTTACTATGACATCTGCCCAAACTACAGTCGCTGTAGTATAGTTTACTGCGTATTGTTAGTACCAAATTATCCGCTAGAGGCGCCGTACAAGTTTTCATACATTTTTTTTACTACAGTCGCTAGCGAGTTACATTTTTAAACTTGGTCGACCTACTGGTAATTAATTCGACCGGCGATATGCTATTCTGTATTTTGTAATCGATAAGACATAAAGCTATGTATATAAGCTTCTAATAATTTTCACTCAAACAAACATTATACTTTAACATGAATTTTCGACAGTAACCTAACTTGTCGATTTTAAAGTAAATCTAAGAACAGTACATTTAATACTAACTTGTTAATTCACTAGATTCAAATTTTGTACATGCGTCGGATCCGGGAACATTCTATGAGAACAGCTCTGTAGATCAGGTTAACTGCCTAGATAGACATAGACACTCCCTGATAGTTCCTATAACCTAAGCTTGCATTTCTGCTTGGCGGCACACATAGGTTTTGTACCCATTGCCGTGTATACTTGTAACTCAATTCAATTTCTCATCTATCGCTAGCTTTGGACAGTTAATATCTGCATCCAAACAATAGTATATAGATTAAGATCATTTATTTGCATATCATTGTGTAAGCTAGGATAGACATAGGATGAGAAAATAAGTGTTTTTTTTTGTAACAACATATCTGACCTTCACAGGTATACAAATTTAAAAGTGGCTTGCTTTAAACAAGTTCATAAAAATATTATTTTACAATTTGTCATTTGAAAATTCGTCAATGTTATAATAGCATTTATAGGTCAAATAATTAAGTGAACGCCATACATTTCACAAAACACAAAAAAATTGCGAACTAATGTTTTTTCTTGCAGCGAAGGCCTTTTTTAATAAATAAAAATTACCTAATCCAATAAAATTACTTTATTTCAGGCACTAAAAGTGATCATTGAAAAATTACATGCCAAATCAATAAACAGTTATATAAGTATGTATATGTACATTAATAAATTGCATATATAGAAAAGAAATAACTTAATAGTGTAATGTAAAAGAATGGCTGGTCCATTCTCTTTGAAGCTATGTTGTGCAAAAGTCGCGCCTTTCGTATTTAATATTTTTTACCAAGGACAAGCAATCATTAAAAAGGAAACGTGAGAAATGGTACAACTCCTTTGAAGGAGTTTTAATACCTCTTTGTTTTGCCTCGTAAGGTTGTGTTTATTTTGTTACAAATTGCGAACCTTAAACAAAAATTTAATAAATATAATACGGCTTACACCACGTACCTAACTTATTATCATCTTAAACAAAAAACTGAATTAAAATGACTAATTCAGCTTGTGCTGTGGCAGAGCTAGTCATACTACAGCGCTGGTATTCCATGGTCACTTTGTTTGTAGGTGGCATAACCACAAAGCATACGCGTTAAAAATTATTAAAAGAAGATAAACTTTTAGACATTTAAATTAACAATTTATTAACTAAGGTCACAAAACATTGAGTTCGTCTGCAAATTGAATAAATTCTAGTTCGCCAAATTAAGTTCAGAGAAAACTATATTGTATGTATTTTTCTTCGCGTCTGTAGATACGAGATAGCTTCACAGTATTCGTAGATTATTCTATTGATAGACATAGTGAGTATTTAAGGCGGACTTTTAGAGACTTACCAGAAATTCTTAGTGACCTAAATTATCATACGAAATTACCTAATTATGCAGATTTCTCACTCAAATACGCGAAAAATGTACCTAGCTGAATAACATTGTTCATAATATGACCACCGTTCTTATAGTTATTTTGAAACTTGAATAAGTTTGAGTTTATTAAATGTAATTTATATTTTGATAGCTGATTTATCCTTGTTCTCAGTTGTATTACAAGTTTTTATAACAAAGTGAATCAGTCTGTTGTTTGTGTAAACTTGTACTGAGGTTTTATAAACCTTGAGTAAAAATGGAAGAGACTCGCAAAAAAAAATACCACCGAATCGAGAACCTCCTTTTTTGCAGTCGGTTACTAAGAAAAATATATATTATGGCATGTTGCACAAATAACAGGATAATTCTACACGATTTTTGGTTATGTCATTAAGAGTTGAAATATATATAATCTCTACTACAGACGTACAAAGTATTTCCTAAATATTGTAAATACGGTTAGACCAGGGTGTCGTTGTGATGTTTATCCATTCCAATAGGCGTTAATAAGTGATATTATTATAGATACCTTAGATTAGAGGATACATTGGATGTCTTAGTTTAAACGTGGTGATGAAAGTTAGCTCGGTCAATAGTTCATAATTATTGCTATAAGAGAAACAAATGTGGCACTCTACTCCAGCCAACTTCGATGTGTGTACAAAATGTAAGCACACACCTAAAATTTGCTTACGTAAAGTTGTTTATTTGACAGCATCGATAACAATTTACGTAAATGGGAGTGTTCAACAATCCACTATTAATAAATGTAATGTATAAAAAATAACATGAAAAACGTGATTTTAAGGTTTATTGATTAACTCATTTACACACAAAACTACAATAATGACAGTTATAAGTACACAATGGGCGGTGGGTTACGGTTAGGTCAAGTATGTACTCAGGCTTTGTTTAGCCGTTGTTCACATCGAATTTGGCTAAAGTATATGTAGAGAATGTTCGCGGCGATTTTCTAACGTCCCCGCGTGATTATGATTAACTAGATTGTAACGCAGTTTTCCAGGATGCGATTCGCTGTGTAGAAAAAAATATGTCTATTTGTTAATAATGTCAAGCAATTTGTTCAATAAGAAATTAGTGTAACGAGCTGGTTTAGACAAGACAGCTATAGAAATACTTGACTAAAGTCAATACGTACAAAGCGACGCCACGAAGATTTAGACAGGAAAGGAGATTTCTATTTTGAGGAGTAGGTTTATTTCATGTGCCCAGAATGGGGCAAAAATCGGTGATACTCGCAAAAAATCAGTTATAGTTAAATAAATGCGGCACTAAAGATGTATGCTATTCGAGGAAAAAAACTTTAAATTAAACAAGTTAATATAAAATTACAACAGCAAGAAAGAAGTGTTTTCTGCTGCTTTATCTGTAGATATTTGTCTTTGGAGTTTTCTATGTATGATAGGTACTTATTTACAAAAAAATAATTTATTTATGTATTCTATGAACCATCTGGTACCCATAACACAAACTCTGCTTACTTTGGGGCTAGATGGTGCTGTGTGAAATCTATAGCATTATCTCCATATGTTCCATATGTTTGTGAAAAACCTTTGTAACTTACGTATGTACGTCAGTACGCTAGTTCAAATCTTCGTCGCGTCAGTTGTGAGTTGTACCTTTAAGATTTTTGGGTAATTTGAACATTACGTCTGGCTAAGCAGACTTTGATTAATTGAAATAAGAGTAGCTCTCTTGTTCTTTCCGTTGATTGTGTTTTAGACATTTTGTCTGTAGTGTGAGGGGTAGGTAGCTATGTACTGAGTAGTGTTACGAGTACATCATAGGGCGGCCGGCGGTGTCCGGACTATGTCCGGTTTGTGAAATCAAATAAAGATTTTTCGTCTCTTGATCTGTTTTTTATTTATGAGCCGGGAGAGTCTTCCATCGCAGCCCTAGGTCTGCTGTCCACGTGCACTGCGACATAGGCCTCCCTCGTGGACCTCCAAGATCATGAGGAGGCTTTTGCCCGCTACTTCCGAGTTGCCATACTATTTTGTCCTATCAATATGACTACCAGTCTGTCTACCATAAGTTGTATGTAACTGTGAGATCGCCTGCCGTTACTACAGTAGTAATAGTACGTTACTATGACATCTGTCAGATTTGTAACTCAACTCATGGTACCAAATTCTAAGCAAATGAAGCCCAAACTACATTCGCTGTAGTATAGTTTACTGCGTATTTTAGTACCAAACTATACGCTAGAGGCGCTGTACAAGTTGTCATACATTTTTTAACCACAGTCGCTAGCGAGTATAGATTGTGAAAACTCATGGTAGACCTACAGGACAAACATAGGCTGGTAGTCATACTGTAATAGACACTAGCTTTTTCCTTCCCCTGTATAAACAAATACTTTTCTGTATATTGACGTACTAATGCAACAGAATCGTCAGATGAATATTTTCTTGGAAAAAATATCTGTAGGTATCATCATGCCATCATCTTTGGCTTGACCCTCTGCTAATCTATTGTAAAGTGTAACTTGATATAGGTAATGTTTATTTAGTTTTAAGCAGGTGCCATTATAGCACGCTAACCACTTTTTAGACCACTGTTTTGCCTTTTGTAACTGCAATAAAGTAAGTATTGAATAAATAGATATCTATTAAAGATTAATACGATTCAGGGTGGCATTTCATTGTCTGTAAGATGTCTTTGTCTGAACTCTCTGAAGTCAAACTAAAAGAAATCATGACTTGCTAGAACCATCAAAGAATTTAGCTTTCTTTATGATGGTTCTAGCTAGCGGAATATGTAGAGCTGATCAATTGCCTACCTATGCAAAATTCGACTGATCTGATGTCATAAAAAATCACGATTAAAAAAAGAACTTTGCCTCTACTGTCTTGCCCGTGGATGCAGTAAGAATCTGCCAAGGGATACCCCCGGAAAAAGGGCAGCAGTGTCTTCGTGAATCATCATCTCGTAATGCGCTCGCCAACCTAAACCGCCTGCCAAGTGTGGCGAGTATGGCAAAAACCCCCTGATCTTGGATATCCATGACCTGGTCTGTCCAGCAGTGAACGTGGACAGCTGTCCTACTGCTGAGATGAGAATTCGTGACTAGAATAATCTTAAGGAAAGCTAAATTTCTTTAAGATACTTCTAGACCAAACTAGCTGATTAATAATAATCATGATTTCTTTATGACATCAGACTGGCCGAATTTTGCATTATTTAATCGATCAGCTCTACATATTCCGGTGCCTACTCAGCCGGGAGTAGGTAGGTACCTACTATAGCCGCGTCGTCAGTTGAAGCCGGCTTTACCGTGTGTGTGGACGTACTAGTGCAAAAACAAAAGTGAGTTCATTTTACTAATTTAGACACCATTATAAGTGATTTATTAACTTAGTACCTGCCTAATACTTTGACTAGGTAGGTACCTACCAATAATTTGACCGTGACCGAAAAGTTAACGAGGTTCACTTGTGCTATTTATGTCCCACGCAGAAAATATTCAGGAATTTATTTTATTATCTCAATATTATGAAGAGGAAAGATTTGTGTTTTTTATGTTTGTAACGAATAAACATAAAGACTACTGGACCGATTTTCAAAGTTCTTTCACCATTACCCATGCTAAATTATCCCTGAGTAACATAAGCCTGTATTACATTACACGATATTCAGGGACCCTTACGTTTCTGTAATCTGTGCCCTTACCCTAACTAAGAGTGGTGTAATAAGAGTTAGAGCGACCGGTCGGACCCGGCAAGCCTTTTTTGGTAGTTTGGGCGATTAGGGCGCCCTAACTACCGGGCCCTGAATATCGTGTAGTGTAATACAGGCTACAGGTAGGCTATATTTTATCCCCGTATGCCCACTGGAACGAGAACTACGCGGGTGAAACTGCGGAATGCGGATTGGACTTATTGGAAATTGTTGACGAGCGAAATACTTAAGTGCATTCGATGACTAAGAAATATTTGGGAAAGCAGTTACTTAAATGGCAATTAACAAATTATTTTGATTTGATTTCATTATGGCTAGTATTTTAGATAGGTACCTAATCAGTAATCACTTCAGCACGCGGCTTCATACGCGATGTAAGTACTACCAGTGGCGGATTAGCCACATAGCTAGAGTAGCAAATGCTACGGGCGCCGCGCATTATTGTTAACAAAATCCGCAATCATCGTCTACGTCTAGGCGACGAATTAGTGCAGTTCGCTAAATTGCTCAATTCTGATATAGCTAGTATTATTGACAGCAAGTAGCACGAGGCTCCGGAACTGAAATTTTACATCCAAGGGCCCCTTGATACTTTGCTACAGGCTACTACTACATACTACCTACTAATAAACAGTAGAATTGTGTTGCGTTAATCAAGGTCTGTGACTATGTGATGTGCAAAACCTGCGGTAGATTTTGCTTGAAGAGATTGCAATCATTGAAACAAATTTTCGTCAATCTTTGCTTATCTTTTGACCACTTAAATTTATTTTGAGTAGGGGACCGTCTCCACGAGCGAAGGAATCGCGGCGATTCTATAGCGCGGACTCGTCAAAGTCAAATAGTTTATTGTAACCATGTTGTACAAAAGATCTTATTATATAAAAGTTTCAGACATGGACCCGGCTAGGGCACAACAATATTATAATGACGCTAGGTGACAATTAATATTAAATAAAAACATTATTCAAATTTTTTACACATAACAGACTAAACAAAAGAAAATATATAATAAATGTATGTACTTAACTTAGGAATCTTATAACTTTAAAAAATATTTATAATATATTTTAAAAACCTACAATGTTGCTTTTGAAGCGTAATAATAACATAAGATACGGCTATACTAAGGAATGGTGTAACAAACATAAAATAAAAAAATAAAAATTAAACAATCTACTGGTCCAAAAATTCTTGCAGGCTATAGAAACTGTGCTCTATTAGATATTTTTTAAGAATAGCTTTAAATGTGAATAGTTGGCTTTCGTTTTGAATTTCTTTGGGTATTTTATTGTAAATTTTTATGCACATTGCATGAGGTCCTGTGTGAAAGATGTGTAATTTAGAAAATGGGTTATCTAATCTAGTTCGAGGCCGCAAATGTTTTGGACGGTTATAAATTTTGAAAAAAATTAAATTCTTTTTTACAAAAATACTAATTTCTAATATATATATGCATGGTAATGTTAAAATTTTTTCATTAATAAAATATGGTTTACAGCTTGTCATTTCATGGAGGTTATGGATGATTCTAATACAGCGTTTTTGTAGAGTAAATAATTTAATTATATCTGAACTATTACCCCAAAGTATTACCCCATATTGTAACCAGGAATGCGTATAAGCATAGTAGGCGGTGGTAGCGGTTTTAATATCGGTAGATGTCTTTAGTTCGTATAATGCATAAGTGAATCTAGATAACTTTAAAGCTACCTACTTGTTTAATATGTCCTTTCCAGTTCAAGTGTGAATCTATGTGCATACCCAAGAGAGGGTAGATGTCAACGTTTTCTATATGGGTGTTTTGAAAAGTGTATTTAATAGATAGAGGTTTTTTTTGGTAGGGTCTAAATTGTATAATCTTAGTTTTAGTGAAGTTCAATTGAAGGTTGTGATCACTTAGCCAATTAACTATTTTTGACAAAGTGGAATCTAGGATGTTTTCTATGTTGGAGTCAGATTTACACGGGAGTACTACTGATATGTCGTCTGCAAATAAAGAACAGGATGAGTCGATCATTTTTGGTAAATCATTTATGTAGATGAGAAATAAAATACAACCAAGGACACTACCCTGAGGGATGGATCTAGTGACATACGCTTTTTTTGATGTAATTTTTCTAATGGTTCCTGTTCTATGGTCGTAATGATCTATTTCTACAAACTGAACTCGATTTTTGAAGTAAGAGATAAACCAATTAAGACTTGGACCTCTAATGCCAATACCATGAAGCTTTTTTAAGAGGATATTAAATAAAACTCTGTCATAAGCTTTGCTCATGTCAAGCAGCATACCGATGGCGTATTTTTTATCATCTATAATATTTAGTATTTCGTTGACATACTTATACACTGCGTATGATGTGGATCGATTTTTTCTAAATCCGTTTTGGCAATCATTGAAAATCTTAAATTTTTCGCAATAAGAGTATAGTCGGTTTGACATTGCGGTTTCTATAATCTTAGTAAATGTTGGCAGTAATGCAATTTGTCGATAGTTGTTAATATCTTTGTGATCGCCTTTTTTATAAAGTGGTTTTATAATAGATATTTTCATAGCGTCAGGAACGCATGATTCCGTGAATGACTGATTTATTATGAATGAAATCGGTGATGCTAACTCTATTGCACATCTTCTTATAAGCATGGGGGGTAGTTCGTCGTAACAGAAGCTTCTTTTATTTTTCAAATTTCTTATTATTTTACATATTTCAAGTGGTGTAACGGGGTACAGGAACATTAATTTTCGACTGGCGCTATAACTGGTTGCCCCAATGGCGTGAATGAAGAATCATTTTCTCCAATAGATGTAAAGAATGACTTAAATGCGTCTGCTATTAGGAAAGGATTATCTGTAGTGATGTTATTAATTTTTAGCTTTATATTTCTTTTTGTTTTTGGAGGTAGTTTGTTCGTTTTTTCTTTTACTATGTGCCACATTGTTTTGACGATGTTATCTGAATTTTGAATTTTTTTGATACATTGTATTTTTTTTGAGGCAAGGACAGTTAGTGTTTTTTCATATTGTTTATAGTCTTTGTTAAGAAGAGGATTATTTGTTTCGGATATTAATTTTTTTAGTAGTCTTTTGTTTGCGCATGATTGCCTAATCCCTTTCGTTAGCCATGTTTTTTATTGTTATGTTTTATTTTTATTTTTACCTTGGGGATACATTGGTCTAATAGTATTTTTATAACTTCAGTAAATGTGTTATAATTATCAGAAGTATTTTTTCCTGTTATAATAATATCATTAAAATCAACCTTCTTCAATTCCGTTAAGAAGTACCGTACATTTTTTTCGTTAAATAATCTTTTTTCCATAACCCAGTTTTTTTGATTTTTTTGTTTTTGAACTTGCGTATGTAGAAGCACTCCCATGTGGTCACTAAATCCATATCGTCGCGATTCTCTCGCTCGTGGAGACGGTCTCTTAGAGAGTATTATAGAAATACGTGGCACGGACGATAACATCGCCGCGATTCCCTCGCTCGTGGAGACGGCCCCTTAGATAACCTGTCTGGGGGCACGGTAGCACAGAATATTTATCGTAGCCCTAGCCAAGACGAGTCAAGCGAAGCGCAAGGGCACCAGGTACCTACCTTTTCTCGAAGCGCTTGGTCGTTCTTCTAAACCCCTAACCCTGAGCTTGGTTACAGGTACTTCACAATAAATGTAATTACTTTAATATAAGACCCCGATTAAGCCGTGGGGCGCCGGCAGTAGAATGTTGCCATTCCTCTCATGCCCGTGGATGCAGTAAAAGCCTGCTAAGAGATACCTCAGAAAGATGGGCAGCAGCGTCTTTCCATATATCAACATCCCATACTGCGCTCGCCAACCCGCCTGCCAAGCGTGGTGAGTATGGGAACTACCCCTCATGGAGACCCATGAGGGAGGCCTTTGTTCATTAGTGGACGTTTTATGGCTGAAATGATGAAGACCCCGATTACGTCACAGAATCACTGAAAAACACAAACATTCTTAGGGTAGCTAGGTACCTACTGGTTAGGGCTACTCTACGAGGTTTTTTTTTGATACAGGATTTTAAGACATACTGTAACGCTGAAATTTGATATTTATGCTAGGTACACAACCAAAAAAAAATTCTAAAACTTCTCAAAATTCAACGCTACTTGTGTAAGATAGATCGATGAAATGCGCTTTATTTTAGGTACCTACTCCTTACATACAAACAGAAAATAAATAAAACTAATAACAATTAAGTGATCACAATTCATTATAATATAATAACATAAACACGGGAATTTATCGCGTAATACCTTTTGATTATTCCCGACGTTTCGACTGTGTTTCAACAATCGTGGTCCCGGGTTGACTGGAGATGAAATCCAATGAAATCTCCAGTCAACCCGGGACCACGATTGTTGAAACACAGTCGAAACGTCGGGAATAATCAAAAGGTATTACGCGATAAATTCCCGTGTTTATGTTATTATATTATAACAATTAAGTGGACAATTGGCGGCCTTATCGCTAACAGGGTTCTCTATTTAGTCTCCGAAATTTAATTTCCATAGTTTAATAATCTATAAAATGTATTTTCATAATCATCGATTGCCCGAATAATCATAATCTATAATTTATGGATCCCTAATATAGGTTCTACTAATATCGGTAGCCATAACGATTACAATCCATAAAATGATTCGCAATAAGTAAAGAAATCCATAACATTATTAACTCACTAGCTGACCCGGTGCCGGTGCCCACTTCGTTGGGCAGTAATTTATAGCCTATGATACTCACAAATACTGTGGCTTTCTATTAGTAAAAGAATTTTGAAAATGGATTTAGTAGATCCAGAGATTACCCCCTACAACCTCACAAACTCTCAAACATTACCTCTTTATAATATTAGTATAGATAAACATTATTCTCATAATTATTTATTTGAATAATTTTCATGTTCCATAATATTTTGTTGGCGGCCACAAATCTAATAACCTACCGTCTTTCCATCTCGGTTCTGTCACAGGCAGTGTTTTCCGATGGTTATAAAAAAAACCTAATAACCTACTACTGTCTCTCCATCTCGGTTCTGCCACAGGCAATGTTTTTGGATGGTTATAAAAAAGAACCTAATAACCTACTGTATCTCCATCTCGGTTCCGTCCCAGGCAGTGTCTCCAGATAGTTGTAAAAAAAACCGGGCAAGAGCGAGTCGGACTCGCTCACCGAGGGTTCCGTGCCATCATACAATATAATATAATATATGACAAAGGCGGATTTATATCTGTTGGAGAACCTTGACAGCACCAGAGATGGCGCATAAGTTCCGCTATCAGACAAGAGATTGTCTGATAGCGGAACTTATGTAGAGTTTTGATGATTTCTAAAGAAGTATGCTAATTAGAGAGTTTGTAATAAATTTCCTGTTATCTTTACATACACATCTAATAGCAATAAAAGTTTCAGATGTTTATCTCCGCAAACTTCGGAGATAAGGGGGGCACGCTATTTTTTTCATCGTTTTTGTGAATAAGTCGAAAACTATACGGCTATAGCAAAAATAAAAACTGTATAATAATGTGCTAATAAATACCTTTCATATACCCCACACGACCTTGTAACTTCACAAAAATTTTAAAATCCCCCCTTCCACCCCCTTGCCTAGAAAATTATGCAAATTACAGAATTCGCTATAATTTTCCTATAAAGTTTACATAAACTTCTATTAGCTATAAAAGTTTTGCGGGTTTATCTCTGCAAACTTCGGAGATAAGGGGGGGGAAGTGTTATCTAAAACCATATCAAATTTCAAGTCGTTAGCTTCAGTAGTTCTTGAGATATCCAAAAAGTGTATTAGAATTATTTATAATCTCGACCAAATGGTAAGTTATAGACCTTACTTTGTTCAAGAACATATATTAACACTTGCAGGGATATATATATTAGAAATCAGTTTATTTGTAAAAAAGAATACAAACCTCTTCCCAGTACATTTTAGGCCACCTCATTTAAGACCCCGCGATAGATTAGATATACCCTTCTCAAAACTTCAATTATTCCACTCCGGCCCTCAAGCCATGTCAGTAAAAATATATAATAAAATACCCCAAAATATAAAAAATGAAAACAACATAAATAAATTCAAATCACTCTTAAAAAAGTTTTTAATACAACATAGTTTTTATTCTCTGCAAGAGTTCTTACAGTTTTAGGCAATACTAGTATTTAAATTTATTCTAAGGATTTCTAATGATCTCACTATTTTTTAGGTTAAGAAGATGTTCGTATGATAGATAGTTCTGTTATTTTATTGTGTTTGTGTTTTGTTTCACGTAGTAAGATTTTTACTAATATGTACTACCTATGTAAGTTGAACTAGATTCACCAAAATATAGTATTAAGTGCTTGGTACTTACTATACCAATTTTGCTGTGCCTTAACAGGGCGCATGTTTGATACTCCTATATTATTTTAAGACCTTGTAACTCAACATGCTTGCAATAAATGAATATGACTATGACTATGACTTGTGACGGACAGACAGACAGAGTGATTCTATAAGGGTTCCTTTTTACCATTTTGGTCCGGAACCCTAAATAACCTACTGTCCTTCCGTCTCGATTCTGCCACTGGAAGGTTTTATAATCTCTCGAAAATATTCGAGATGATAAGTTTTATGAGTCGTTATTATTATGAATTTATGACACATATGTTTATAACGATGAAAATTATAGAAATTATGTATTAGGTAAAATAATTTTATGCTTGGAGCATTTGAACAATATCTTAATGTATTTATAGGACCATAATATTATGGATGGTGATGTTTCGGAAACACTTGTTATTGATTGTGATTTTCGGACAATCGTTTTTCGGAGACAAAATGGGCACCCCACTAAAAGCTATCTCTGCCAGGCTAAGGTGTAGAGTTGTTGTGAAGGGCTTGTGGAGATATAAAGCTTGGCTCCACATGAGATCTGATAACTTTTTGACAGTCCGAACCATTATGGTCTCGTCTGCAACATTCGACACGAAAATATTTTTAATAGGATTCATTCAATATTCTGAGTATATTCCCCTCAAGGGGTTGGTAAACCTCCCTAAACCTCCTCTCAAGCCCGCGGATGCAGTAAGAGCCTGCTAAGGGATCACTCCGGAAGATGGGCAGCAGCGTCTCCGTGTAACAACATCCCGTACTGCGCTCGCCAACCCGCCTGCCAAGCGTGCTGAGTATGGCAACTACCCCTCACGGAGATCCATGAGGGAGGCCTGTGTTCAGTAGTGGACGTTTTACGGCCATTTTACAGCTATATTAATGATGATACCTATAACGCCCTGCCTACAGATGCCTAGGTACTTACTAGCTAGCTAGGTAGCAAAATCAAATGTCGTAGGTTTAGGAACCTGCAATTGCCAATGTGCAATAGGTTTGTTCATATGCTTAAGTAGGTACATAAATATTGCCGTCACAAACATTGCACTGCAACCAAAGATTTAAATCTTTAGATGTGCCCTGACGCCAAAAACTGTGGCGTTGTCTTTCAATGTCAGTTTAATAGTCCTTACCTTGCTGTAAAACAGTCTATAACTAGCACGGGAGGTAAGGTCTTGATAATTGCGGTAAATATGTAATATCACAGATAATATAATACACTAGTAATTTCCAGAGATTAATTTCAAAATAGCAGCACGTAACGCCATCTTTTATTATTTTAAGGGAGTTAAATCGTTTTGTAAGGAAATGGCATACCATGGTAATATGTTGTAAAGGTTTTCATAATAATAAATGTTTTGATTTGTATGTGTGTCAACAATAATGCCGACTATTGTTACCATATAATTTGCAATATTTTGCACGAACTTTCTTGGAAAAACTAACACACACCACGTCCAGATAATTCTGTGTTTAGGTACACTGATTCCAAAAGAGCGTGCTCACTTGTTTCGTGCGGAAACAAAAGGCGCGGTCTCATGACGGCAAGGGCGTATCTAACGGTTTAAATGTTTGTTTGCAACGCATGCATAGACTTGATTACCTAGTTATGTACCTACCCACTTGTTAGTTAGGCAATAAGAGTGCACTGCACAGGAAATTGCTCCTCTTAAGTAGGCACTGTACAATTCTATGCATTGTAGGTTTTACACTTGTCCGTTGTCTTAAGGTCATGCGGGTTTTTAAATATTTATGTAATGCTCGACATTTTCTAAGTACCATCAAATTCTATACAAATAAAATGTTCTATAATCAGATAATTAAAATTCATATACACGTAACAATCATTAGAATAAAATTAATAAATAACTCTAGACAAACATTATTACAACTAATAACACGTAAATTGTAGAATGTCGTGCCGGCAGTAGAATGTTTCCCCTCCTCACTTACAAGCCGCCAAGGGGGTATCCCCTTTATACTCAATTATAATTGCGATGGGAATCGAACTCATTACCTTCTGCGTCTCAGTCTGCTTTATAACCACAGTGCGACGTAGGTCTTCGAAGTAGGATTTATTTAATTTTATTTACTTTATGACTTAAAAGCTCTAGGTCAGCATGTTTTTTGCTCTTTTGGTAGAATTTAACGTTTTTTGAGAGTAGCTTACCTTCATTTTGAAAAGTAGGTACTTACCTCCACGAAGGTTATTATAAAGCGGAGCATGTACGTATTCCTTTGTTTACCAGGCAAGTTAACTTTTAATTTACTTGTTGTTTTTTCATTGTTAAAATAATGTTATTATTATTAATATTATTATAAACTTTATTTCAGGCTTTAATAATAGATAAGTGACAAGATGTAAAGTAGGTACTAAATCTAAGGCCCATTAATTATATATATACCTTACAGACTAACATACATAAACATAATAATAATAGCGCCCCCTAATATGCATAGCGCTGTCTGTCTGTCCGTCTATGTATTTGACGATTACAACCGAACGCGTTGACCGATTGAAATGAAACCTTTTTTGTTAGCACCGTCCTATTGAGAGAAAGGGACTGATTGATTTTGGTTACCCTAGGGTCACAGGGACCGGAGTTATTGTGACATCAAAAGGTCACCAAAAAAATAAAAGTCTTCAAATGGCCGAAAACGTCCAAAAACCCAAAAATTACATTTTTGACCTTTGGTGACCTTTTGAGGCCTCCGCGCCCTTTTCTGTTACCCCCGTACCAATGCTTGTATACATATCTCGCCAACCCAAGCTAAGCGCGGTGAGTATGGCAACAACCTCCTCATGATCCATGTGTCCACCATGGTCCATGAGTTGCAACTGTTAGATCGCCTGCCGTTACTACAATAGTAATAGTACGTTACTATGACATCTGTCACAATTGTAACCAAGCCCAAACTACAGCAGCTGTAGTATAAGTTTACTGTGTATTTTAGTACCAAACTATCCGCTATAGGCCCTGTACAAGTTTTCATAAAGGATATTGCTAGGGTTCGGTCCAAATGCTGCACAGAGTTGAGGGTACTTGCGATAGATTCCTTGGATTAAATGATAGATAACTTTTGTCTCGTCGAGATCGATCCTGTGGTTTCTTCAGAAAATCACTTTCAAAACACGCTTTTAAGGGCAAATAAATTAACCTTGTAGGTAATCTACTTTTCATTATATTAACGTGTCAAAACTCGTTAATTAATTTTAGTTTACGTCTCTAGAAATGTAGTGCAATAAAACATGTTGTCATCGAGCTGATCTCATGATGGAGTCAGGAGATGATGAGTGGAACTCCTTAGCGAAAAACAGTTGAAGATTTCAATAAAATGCACCAGGTAACGGTGGTGGTGCGTTAGGTACTAAAACATTTTAGTACCTAACGAGGCACATGCCTAGTACCTTCCACGAGGTTTCAAAATATTTAAGATAAAAAAATGCTCTATAATTATATGCAATATTTAGGCGATATTTACCATGATTCGAGTACTTTTGAGTTTACCGATATTTCGACGATTACAGGACCATGACGTGTGAAACTGCGTCTAAATATTGGAAAACTCAAAAAGACTCAAATCATGGTAAACAGTATCAATTTCAAAAGTTATAAATTAACAGTAAAAAAAAACATTTTAACAAACAATATTTTATTTAAACGTACTAAAACAATAAAATAAACATTTTCCATTAAAGTTTAATGTCAACTTAAAACGTCTTTACACAATTTATGTGATAAAAAAGCTTGTCGCGAAATAAAAAATCTTGCAACTCAATTTTGAAGCAGATATCTACAACCAGTTGAGCTGAAATTTTGTATACATGTTTTCTTTGGATGAAAATGCATGGTCAGCTATGTGACGTCACTCTGAATCCAACATGGCGGAACACCCAAGATGGCGGACTACTTATTTTTAATGTACTCCTCTAATATGGGTATCAAATGAAAGAGCTTGCTGAGAATAAGTTAAAAAAAATAAATGACATCACTCTTTTCAGAATCTTATATATCTTAGGTATATTCAGAATCTCTGAATCTGAATCTTTTACTATAAATAATTCCAACCGAGACGAATCAACTGTAACAACTGTAACTGGAACAACACAAATCATAAAGTATACAGGATGTATCATAATATGTATACTAACCTGAAAGGGGGCTATCAGCCCATGAAAACAAGTAGTTTTGAAAGGAAAAATATAATTTTAACACAAAAATATTTGAATAATGCACTCAAAGCAAAAGTTCAATTAGACATTTTCGAACTAAAATAGTTCTTGAATTCCCCTATCAGAACTATCTTAGAAATATACATCCTTCCATAATATGCAATCGAAAAACATAACCCTTCAGCAGTTAAAGGGAGTTATTATGGATAAAAATGCATTGTGGTCGAAAAAATATATTTATGGAAGTCAGAAAACGGGGGCCCCTTGGCGTGTATTGGCCTAGGGGCCCTGACATGATTAATCCGGCCCTGACTGCACTCCACGGTTACACCCGCGTAGTTCCCGTTCCCGGGGAACACGGCAAAAATATAGCCTATGTTACTCAGGGATAATGCAGCATTCAACTGGCGAAATTATGAAAAGTCCAGTAGTTTTTGTTTTTATTCGTTACAAACATACAACATACAAATCTTTCCTCTTTATAATATTGAGAGATAAGAGATTAGATTATAAACTATAAATAAATAAATTTATTTAAAATAATCCTTATTTCAGCCACATCAAGTCCATAGGTACAAGAAATTTAATACAACAATAAAATGCACAATACAGCACAACTTAGCAAAGGTCGAACTTCTAACCACAAGAAAGAGTTGAAATAACGTTACTGTTATATATAACTTGTACCTTTTAGTTTTTTTTCTGTATGATTTACACCACAAAGAGTCTACAAAGAGTTTATATATCTATCTTTATATCTAAATAGTTTTCACCTACTTCTGCTGTGCCCTTGCAGGGCTCATGTTCAACATTTACACTTATTTTAAGACATTTTAGGTATGTAGGTACATGTTTTGCAATAGGTAGAGATTTTTTTTATTGACAATAGGCAAGCGTTTGGCCACCATCTAACTTGGAGACAAGTAAAGACGAAGCCTAAGATGGAGCACGCTTGTCTAAAACAAAATTTGATTTGATTTGTTTATAGTTTGAGGAAAACAGCATGAGGATAGCCGCGGCTAAATCAGCTTCAGATATAATTGTCATGCATATAACCGACTGCTGAAGATCGTATACCTAAGTGATGGGTAGGTCTAATCCATCTAACAATGTCCTAGGCACTGCATCGTCCCGTAGGTACAGCGTGAATACCAAGCCCAATGTATATGCATGTTATTCTAGTTATTCTAAAACAGGTTATGCAAAGCACTTAAGTTTACTAGACACTAGTGAGCTCATTAATGACTTGCTCAAATGACATTTTTGCAACGATTTTGCGAATCATTGTCTACTAGTGACCACGAGGGCAGCAGGGCACTCGAAACGTCGGGAAATAATAACACAAGGTAATTACGTGATCAAGTTCCTGTAAATACAGAGTAGCTTTATTGTTCAACCTGTTTAAACTTAGTGACAATCAATGCCAGCAATAAAGGTTCTATTTCTAATATGACTTTATCATACAACTTGAAATGTATGGCACAAGAGGCAACATTTAAAACTTACAAAAACTTACTTGGACAATAGAGTTCAGATGACGGAAATAACGATTGGCTATAAAACTCTTCGTGAAGAATCCTATGTTTCTAGAGAGCGAATTATGAAATACGGCGTACCCCAAGGAAGTGTTCTTTGGCCGCTGTTATTTATAATTTACATAAACGACCTCCCAAAAGTTACTACGCCGACAGTGTCCATAAAGTGTAAAAATAAAGAGACATACAAAAATGATATTTATAAAGCTTTGACAGACATAATTTCATAGTTAGACAATAATAATTTAAGAATTAACTTTTAAAAAACTAATCTAATTCATTTTCGTCAACGTGATTCTGCTGCTTCATCAAAGTTTGACATAAAATATAATAATAAAATAATAGAACCAGTAAATACAACAACATTTTTGGGATTATATATTGACAAGAAATTATATTTCTATATAAGGCTATATGGCCAGCTCTAGAACATCTTTCTTGCGCGAAAACATATGTCGTATGGCTCCCTCAATCTATAATAAACTTCCGTAATCACTACGAATCCTTCCTGTTTCAGCGGAGTCTAAGGTTATTCTTAATAAAAACGTGTTATTATAATATTAAAGAGTTTATGAATTATAAAAATTTCGCTAATATAATCATTAAATAATTGACATATTATTTTTGTTAATTAATTTGTATGCTATGTTTTGTTTTTTTTATGTTGGTGTTAAATCAATTGACATTTCCTATTTTGACTTGAATTCTATTATAATTGTACTTTCTTTATTATTATTGATTATTTTTATTTTTATTGTTATTGATTTATTTAAATATGATTGTAAATTTATAAACTAGGACTAGCACGCCTAGAAAGTTTTTTTTAGTTTACTAAGTATTTTTATTTACAATTATTGTGTTGAGAAGATAATCCTGAAGTCACATCTTTTGACTTTTGTTTTTTTTTAATTTTAATAAATTTAATTTTTTTTTAATTTTAATTAAAAAAAACCCTCTGTTTTAAGTATTTTTATTTGTACCGGAGGTCAAGAATCAGCTGGCGTTTAGGTTGCTATTATTTTTAATCAGCTGTTGAAATTCGCCTTTTATTATACTACTAAATGCCGAGACAAGCCGAAGGCCCACCTGATGTTAAGCGGTAAACTCTACCTATAACAATTGCAATGCTGCGGTGTTCACGTTCACTAAGCACGTGACCAACGCTGCATTGCATTGCGCCCGTCATCCTGAGACAGAGTTGTAAGGTCTCATGTGTCCGTAATTTCACCGGCCCCCTTGCCCTTCAAACCGGAACACAGCAATGAAGACATTACTGCTTGGCGGCAGAAATAGGTATGTTGTTAGTACTTCCCCGGATAAACCTTTCACAAAAAGTTCTACTACTACTACTTTGTACATGCCATCTAAAGAAAGAATATTTTCGTGAATGAAAATCAAATCCTGAAAAGTCATATAAAATTAAGAGTTGTGCCTTGGGGTAGTCTGAATTACCCCCTTATGGCTTAGTACATATATTATAATACCTCACTCAGTATTAACAGTATTAAGCCTTTCATTATTTATTATTTATTTTCCGGTTTGCACTGTGGTTAGGTTTAAAGGTACCTACACTGATTCCAACTGAGCGAGCTATAACATTTCTTATGGAAACAAAACCGCGCGGCGCGGCACGGTTTAATTACGGTAAGAGCGTATCTAACGATATAAATCTTTGTAGTAAATAGTGCATTTGTCTGCCACATGAAGCATAAACCTTTTACGTAAGGCGAGTGGTTCACTGACCGCGATGCCGACTCGCTCGCTCGGTTGCGAAACTATGAAGCAATTTGTTGTGGCGCGTGATTATAAAACAAAAGAAATGGGTAGGTACTAATACATAACAACCTCAGTTACTTGGTTCCGAGCATGCTAAGTGTAGGTAATAATTTTATGTTTAAAAAACCAAAAAATACGCTTTTATTTTTTTAACACATCGACTGAAAAAGCGGCTAATCGGACTTGCGCATTATTTGGCAAAAACGTTAATAATATCGAGCAAAAAAGCGGCAACAGAAATATATCATCTGTGAAAATATCAACTGCCTAGCTATCACGGTTCATTATATATAGCCTGGTGACAGACAGACATGCAGACAGACTGACAGCGGAGTCTTAGTAATAGGGTCCCGTTATTACCCTTTAGGTACGGAACCCTAAAAATAATAGTACCTAATAAAAAGTTCGATGTGTTATAAAATGCGTGTTACGTAGCGTGTTCTTTAGTTATACTTACCACAGATTACCATACACTGATGAGATCATGTCACTGAAAAAGCATAAATGTATAGCAATCCATACAGTAGATGGCGTTTGTGTCCGCCGTGGGTATAGTTTCCAAACTTCGGTGCCCAGTGACCTTTTATTATCATGGGTTCTTGATAAGTCTACAAGTTTCAATGAAATCTGGCCGTTGAAAGTGGGTCAAAATCGAGTTCAAAGGAGTCGGTTAAATGTACAAACATACAAGCGAATCCAATAAAAGCATGTTAAAGAGGCATTTCGTGTCTACTTTTAATGCCCGGCACAAAATGAGGGGTGTTATAAGATTGACCGCTATGTTATCTGTCTGTAGCAACATATACATATTATAATTATTAAGACAATAATTCATAAAATTAATTAGACAACCCACTCACGATCTTGGAGATTGGAGATCCATGATGAGGGAGGCCTATCATGTCCAGCGGTGGACGTGGACAGACTGAGATGATGATAAAGACAATAAATACTTGGTGTTGATTCAGTTTTTGCATTTCCTAAAGCTAATTATAATTGGATATCATCATCATCATTTCAGCCGTAAAACGTCCACTACTGAACACAAGCCTCCCTCATGGATCTCCATGAGGGGTAGTTGCCATACTCACCACGCTTGGCAGGCGGGTTGGCGAGCGCAGTACGGGATGTTGATACACGGAAAGACGCTGCTGCCCATCTTCCGGAGGTATCCCTTAGCAGGCTCTTACTGCATCCACGGGCATAAGAGGAGGGCATTCTACAGCCGGCACCCCACGGCCAAATTCCGTACTAATTGGATATAATATGACGTAAATCAAAAAGCACTAGAGCAGTCTACGAAAAAGGGCTAGGTAAAATTGTTATTATTTTAGAATGAAAATTACATAACCCCGACTGAGATGATGAGGTGAAAGCAGTGGGGTTTTACTGAGAAAATAAAGTTTTATGGAGCAAAAGAATTAAAAAAGAACTTTTTTTATTTCTATGTGTTTTGTTTTTAACCCCCGACAAAAAAGAGGGGTGTTATAAGTTTGACCGCTATGTGTGTGTGTGTCTGTGGCACCGTAGCTCTTAAACGAGTGGACCGATTTACATGCAAATTTTATTTTATTTTATTTGATAGCAGGTTTTCCGGCGGTGGATGTTTTATCAAAATCGGTTTAGAAGTTTACAAGATATGGGGGGTGAAAGAAGGAATGAATAATCTAATGTTTCCAAATATATCCGAGTGGTATCATATGAAAGGAAATTATGTGTCATCATCATCATCATTTCAGCCGTAGGACGTCCACTGCTGGACATAGGCCTCCCTCATGTATTTCCAGTTATTGCGGTTAGAAGCGATCTGCATCCACCGTCGACCTGCGGTCTTCACCAGGTCATCAGCCCATCTTGTTGGTGGACGTCCTACGCTGCACTTGCCGGTCCGTGGCCTCTACTCGAGAACTTTTCGGCCCCATCAGCCATCTGTTCTGCGAGCTACATGGCCTGCCCATTGCCACTTCAATGTGCTAATCCGCTTGGCTATGTCGGTGACCCGAGTTCTTCTACGTATCTCCTCATTTCTGATTCGATCCCGTAGAGAAACCCCTAGCATAGCCCTCTCCATAGCTCGTTGAGCGACTTTGAGCTTATTCATCGTCCAGTCAAATCGGCCAATCGTGGATGATGTGTAGAAAAACTAAAAGTTATATAGAAATCGGTTGAGCCATTCATGAGATATGGGGCTTGAAAGTAGGGGTGAACAGCGAAGGCTGTCAAATATACCCAAGTGAAAGGGGATGATGCGTAGATTGCAAAACTGAGGAAACACAACAAAAATAGGTAACCTCGGAGATTAGGGAAAGTGACTTATTTTTCTTTTTATTTTATGTTATTGTGTGTCGCAATAGTCTTAATTGTAGTAATCTAGTTTCCGTACTAGCTTTGCGTAGCTTGAAACGTCTCATAATACTTATGTTTTTATTTTATCTATTTACAGAAGCCATAATGAACGAGAAACTAAAAGCCGTCTTACTCTACGTGCGTATAGTCGTGGACCACATCATAGACTTCTTCTTCGGTCTCTACTGGGACAAGCGCAAGCGAGTCATCCCGGTTCCGGAGCTGAGCCAGAAGCATGCCATCCTCACAGAGAGTGCTGTGTCCCTGGCGAAGAAGATACGGAACAAGGAGCTGAAGTCTGAAGACCTGGTGAAGATTGTAATCGAGAGGATTAAAGAGGTACAGTGGTATTTTGGTAAGCTTGGACCGATCATGGCCGATTTGAAGAGGTTTTTGGTAAAAGTTTAGACAGATTTCGGTCAAGGTTACTCTGATTTTCGAAGTTTCGTTGGTTATTGGTCTGAGTTGGGTCGAAGTTTGAAGATACTCTTCGTGTTGGTCTACTTTCTACTGAGACAAACGTAGAGTGTATGTTCCTGGCGAAGAAAATACGGAACAAGAAGCGGAAAAAATCAGTCCAAACTTTTACCAAAAGCCACTTTGGTTTTGTTCAAAGTTTGGACAGATTTTGGTCAAGGTTGGTCTGATTTTGGTTAAAGTTTGGTTGATATTACAGACCAATAATAGTCTGAGTTGGATCGAAGTATGAAGACTCAAAAATTTACATAATTATAAATGTTTAAGTGAACGTCATTTCTTGTTGAAGTATTAATAACAGGCTTTTGTACAGCCAACTCAAACAAGAAATCTATTTTAAGCGTACTCGTAGCAAGGACATAAAAACCTGTCTGGTTGTTTTTGTTTTGCTATAGGGTTATAGTCAAATATTATCTCACTAATATTATAAAGCCGAAAGTTTTTTTGTATGGAGGTTTTTTACCTCTTCACGCAAAAACTAGCGTACCTACGTATCGTGCTGAAATTTTGCAAACGTACTTATAGATGTTGACTAGGATTAACACATAGGCTACTTTTTATCCGGGTACAACGCATGCGAAGCGGCGGGCGCAAGCTAGTAAGGTCTTTCAGCCCTTATATATTAAGGGGAAAGGTTTAGATTTAGATTTATTTATTTAACAAAGAGTTTACATTATAATATGGTTAGTAGCATCCTTAAGCCTATATTAGGTTTATCTGGACACTAGGTTCCCATAAATTACAATTGAATTAGGAAGGAACACATCAATTAATATTTACGCTAATCTTAAAATAGTTCGCAGTTAGACAAAGAGACAATACAGTCATAGCTCGCTTATTACCGTGAAGTTAGGTAAAGGATACAATTCGTCGTACAACGGCGCATACACTGTTGCACACACAAGGTGACCCGCGAACGCAGTGAACCTATCGCATGCCTGTGTGCGTACAATGCGTTTGCGCATAACTATAGGATGCTCCTTATAAGCACATTGATAAAGTAAAATGTATTTGATCTTACAAGAAAATTTAATAAGACATAAATAATATAGCCTACTTGATATAATATTATATAATTAATTACCAATACATAAAATACATATTAAAATAATCAATAACTATTGAAGATAATGTTTTTTGAGATATGTTTTATGTTTTTTTCTGTTATGTTATTTTTAAGGTCGAGTGGTAAATTATTAATAAGGTAAGGAATTAAGAATTGAGAAGTTCGCCTACCGTAAACATTGTTGTACTTAGGTAAATTTAGTTTTTTTTGCGTTATACTTCGGGTGCATTTGGCATGACTTCTCAAAACTTGTATCTCAGTACGAAAATATTGTTCAGTTAGAAGGTGCAGATCAACCTTTTTATGTATTGGTAGGACACCGCATTATTTAAAAAGTCCATCAATATCCTTCTCGTACTGACCTTTTGTTTTTGGGGACACTATTATCTTAAGTAGCCTGTACTGTATCGTATAAAGTTTATCAAGATAGGATTTGTACGTTCGGCCATAGCTCTGAGTCCATATACAAGGTTAATTAGCGTCAAGTTAGCGCCACGTAAAATGCGAATTAGCGCGACGCGAACGCTTGCCACTAGAACGTCTAAACAATGAAGATAATAATTTTATATGTACGTAGCTATATGCATATAAAATGGCTCTGATTTATTTATTTAATCGTATGACATGTTTAAAAAGGCGTAGCTAACAAAATATATCATCATTTCAGCCATAAAACGTCCACTGATGAACATAGGCCTCCCTCATGGATCTCCATGAGGGGTAGTTGCCATTCTCACCACGCTTGGCAGGCGGGTTGGTGAGCGCAGTATGGAATGTTGATACACGGATAGACGCTGCTGCCCATCTTCCGGAGGTATCCCTTAGCAGGCTCTTACTGCATCCATGGGCATGAGAGGAGGGGTATCATTCTACTGCCGGCACCCCACGGCGGAACAAAATATATATTAAAAAAAAAAATACAAAATTAAAAATATTCTAAAACTAAAAAATAATAACTACACTAATACTTAATCTAATTCATAAATCAATGTTCAGGTTTCCCAACCAGGATACTGCTTCAGGAGGTAGATCTATTAGGTCAGACCAGGGTCCTGGGTACGAAATGGCTCTGATGACAGGCCATTACTCTTTTCATGAAATTTTCCATGACTTTTACACATAGTTATGCAGGCTAGGCTGTATATCACCGATGACGCGTTGGATCTCTGGTTTGAGCTCAGGAATTGTTTCTGGTTTATTTGCATAAACCCGAGATTTCACAAAACCTCAAAGAAAAAAATCGCACGGCGTTAAATCACACGATCTTTGTGGTCAGTTGACATCAGAATTTCGTGAAAGTAAGTCAAGTAAGTGTAAGTCGATTGTTTCATGCGCGGTGTGGCAGGTGGCGCCATCCTGCTGAAACTACATGTTGTCCAGATCCATGTCGTCCAGTGGAGGCCACAAGAACTTATCATGTTAATTAGAACCGTTATCATATTCCTGTAACGAATGCCGTTCACTTTCACTGCAATTTCGGCCTCATCTTCAAAAAGTAAGGACCAATCACGCCGCCTGATTAAAATCCGCACCAGACGTTCCAGATGCCAGACGTGACCAGCTCGTTGTGGGTGGATTTGTTTCTCATGGAATGCATAAGGATTTTCTGAGCCCCAAATTCGACAATTTTTTATATTCACGTAGCCATTCAGATGGAAATGCGCTACATCGGAGAAGATGACTTTTTTTCGAAAAATTGGCATCGATTTCACTTTGCTCCATTCCATTACCCATTGAACGAATTGCCGGCGCTCTCCATGGTCCGCTGGTTTGAGCTCCTGAGTTAGCTGAATCTTGTACGTATGAAGGTGGAGGTCTTTTGTAAAATTCGCTGCGTAGTGCTTCGTGAAATTTTAAGTTGTTGAGAACGATGCCGAATTGATGTTGTCGGGTTTACATCAGCAATTTTTTCAAGAGACCGGTACGTTGACGAAAAGTTCGACCAGTTGGACCCAGTTTCATTCCATTTTTTGACCACTCTTCGAATTGTTGACACACGACGTTAGGTGCACTTTCTCGACTAAACATTTGACGAAGTTTGTGAGCGGTTTTAGCGTATCTTTCCCCATTTTTGTAATGAGTATTCACAATTATAACGCGTTCTTTCGAAAAGCGCTCCATTTTTGCTATTCGGAATGAACATAGGTAAAAACTGGACAGCTGTAAAATTTCAAAGTTGCCACTTGCACGAAAAAAAAATGATTCTAAATTTAAAAAGTGCACCCTTACTGAGACATCCTTTATAAAGAGGAAAAATTTGTACTATGTTGTATTTTGTATCGAGTAAACTCAAAAACTACTAGACCGATTTTCAAAATTCTCTCGCTATTAGAATGTAGCATTATCCCTGAGTAACATAGGCTATATTTCATCCCCTAATACCCACGGGAACGGGAACTACGCGGGTGAAACCGCGCAGTGCGGCTAGTAGAGTATAAACACCGATCTCAAGGGTGTTATCTTTAGGTAAATCCGGTGATAAAGGCCGCGGACCGTCACGAGGCAGCGCTGGACGTGGGTATCTTCGGCTGAGATGATGGTGCTGGTGATGGATGACCTAGAAAAACACTTTTTGTCGCGGTATTGTTGTTGACCTGTACAGTATAAACACCGATCTCGATCAGCTCAAGGACTTTTTATAGGCTGAGCCGCCTCCTAATTTTGAACTACAGTTGTAATTAAATATTTTTAAATTTTTAGGGTTTCCGTACCCAAAGAGTAAAATCGGAACCCTAAGAAATATAAGTAAATATAAATACTAAGACTGCTGGCCGTCTGTCTGCACCAGGCTGTATCTCGTGAAACGTGATGGACCATAGCTAGACGGTTGAAATTTTCACAAATGATCTATTTCTGTGGCCGCTATAACAACAAACACTAAAAATAGAATAAAATAAATATTTAAGGGGGGCTCCCATACAACCAACGTGATTTTGTTTGAATAATGGTACGGAACCCTTCATGTGCGAGCCTGACTCGCACTTGGCCGATTTTTTATTTCATTTGTTTTTACAATTTTGTGATTGTAGTTATTTTCTACATCTACACTAATAACAAAGAGTTTTCTCTTTGTTATTGTGATTTGATTGATTGTATGCATTGAATTGGCTCCGAAACTACAGAAGCGATTTGAAAAATTCTTACACCATTAGAATGCTACATTAACCCTGAGTAACATAGGCTATATTTTATCCCCGTATTCTCACGGAAACGGGAACTACGAGGGTGAAACTGCGGACTGCGGCTTGTTATTAAAAATTTTTTTTCTTATCAGGTAAATCCGGTGATAAACGCAATAGCCGCGGACCGGTACGAGGCGGCGCTCGCCGAGGCCAAGGAAGTGGACGGCCGCATCGCCGCCGGGATCCCAGAGGAAGAGTGGACGCAGAAGCCGTTCCTCGGTAAGTGATTAAAACAGAAAAAAAACAACAGCTCGTAAAACTAAACGTAAGTCATCGTCATTTCAACTGTAAAACATCCACTATTGAACCGTAAAAGTCTTCCGTAAAAGTGTATTTTGAATGGCATCCACTATATACAATCAAATTCCTAAATCCGTTCGTGCCCTATCCATAAGTACATTCAATACCCGCCTTAATGGCATTTTAGTTAAAAAAGACTATTATACTATAAATGAATTTCTAATTGACCGTAATATTTTGAACTCTAGGTTCATAAACGAATAAATAAATTGAAATTAAAATTGAAATTAAAACAAACACAGGCCATGGATCTCCATGTACGCAGTTGACTCTTACTGCATCCACAGGCATGAGCGGAGGGGTAACATTTTACTGCCGGCACCCCACGGCAATTAATATGTTTTGCAAATAAAAGTTTATGAATATGAATGTTCCACATCATTTATTTGTATACTCATAAAAAAGTACTATAAAGAAATATGAAAACAAATACTCTACAGTAAAAAATATATCAAAACGGTGAATCACCGGCCGCGAAGCGAGGCTCAAGCCGTCGGTGACTAGGGCTACAGGGAGAGGAATCTCCTGAATACGTGCCAAGTTCAGCAGTATTCCTTTTGGATCTGGCTTTTGATCCAACTGCCTAGTGAAAGTCTCTCGAGATGTTGATCGAGACTCTTCGCTATGAGTCCGTTAACGGAAACGACTATCGGAACAATAGTCGCTGAGTCAACATGCCACATGGTGGCAATCTCGTGGGCCAAATCAAGATATTTGCTTAGCTTATCTTTCTCGGCTTTGACGTGTGTGTGGTGTGTTTATTATTATTAGTTAATTCTTTCTTGCAAAATTTCCAAAAAAACAGTATAAGTACTAATAAATAAAAAATAATACTGAGACAGGAAACAAGTTAGGAAAACATGTTTTATCGACCCCATCTAGCATTCCAGTGAAGTTAGAAAGATTATGAGTACAAGAGGTCTTCCCGTAATGCCAGCCTTGTTTTTTGTTGCCCAGGCGTCCCATACACAGTCAAGGAGAGTCAAGCTGTGAAGGGCATGCCTCTGACCATGGGTCTGTGGTGTCGCCGCAAGGAGGTAGCGAACGAGGACAGCCAGGCTGTGGCCATGATGAAGCAGGCTGGGGCCATCCTCGTCGCCTCCTCTAACCTGCCGGAACTGCTGCTGTGGTGAGTTCTTATGGCGAGGATCTGTGGTCACAAGGAGGTAGCGCGCGAGTACAGCCAACCGTGGGCATGATGACGCAGGCTGGGGCCATCCTCGTCGCCTCTTCTAACCTGCCGGAACTGCTTCTGCGGTGAGTTCTTATGGCGAGGATCTTTGATCACAAGGAGGTAGCGCGCGAGTACAGCCAGGCTGTAGGCATAATGAAGCAGGCTGGGGCCATCCTCGTCGCCTCTTCTAACCTGCCGGAACTGCTTCTGCGGTGAGTTCTTATGGCGAGGATCTTTGATCACAAGGAGGTAGCGCGCGAGTACAGCCAGGCTGTAGGCATAATGAAGCAGGCTGGGGCCATCCTCGTCGCCTCCTCTAACCTGCCGGAACTGCTTCTGCGGTGAGTTCTTATGGCGAGGATCTTTGATCACAAGGAGGTAGCGCGCGAGTACAGCCAGCCTGTAGGCATAATGAAGCAGGCTGGGGCCATCCTCGTCGCCTCCTCTAACCTGCCGGAACTGCTACTGTGGTGAGTTCTTATGGCGAGGATCTTTGGTCACAAGGAGGTAGCGCGTGAGTACAGCCAACCGTGGGCATGATGAAGCAGGCTGGGGCCATCCTCGTCGCCTCCTCTAACCTGCCGGAACTGCTGCTGTGGTGAGTTCTTATGGCGAGGATCTTTGGTCACAAGGAGGTAGCGCGTGAGTACACTTAGCCGTGGGCATGTTGAAGCAGGCTGGGGCCATCCTCGTCACCTTCTCTAACCTGCCGGAACTGCTGTGTTAGTTCCTCTGGCGAGGGTCTGTGGTCGCAAGGAAGTAGCGCGCGTGGACAGCCAGGCTGTAGGCATGATGAGCTCGTTGCTTCCTCCAACCTTTTGGAACTGTTACTGTGGTCAGTCCTCTGAGGCTGGGGCTGCATAGTGATTTGTAATAATTAATAGAAGTGAAACAGGATTATCATTCGCTTCTTTCCCTTACTTGGAAAAAAGTATTCTAGAGTGAACGAATTTAATTATGTCCTTTCATCATCATCATATCAGCCGTAGGACGTCCACTGCTGGACAAACGCCTCCCTCTTTGATCTCCAGGAACTGTGGTCGGAAGCGGCCTGCATCCAACGCCGACCTGAGGTTCTTACCAAGTCGTCTGCCCATATGTCCTTTATTAGATTTAAATTTGTTTGGATTGTCTTTTGTAAATTGACATTTTTGTGTAGCCTTTGGGTTCAAAATAACCTTTAACTTTTCTGTGATATAAAACAGAGCTGAGCCCTTAGCCGGTTGTGAAGGTAAAGTGCAGGGCTAGCTTTACCGGCTAAACTCTATGAAGACGGTCTTAACCAGAGTTAGTGTAAGACGATGGTTTGGCAGTTAAATGATGAACAAAATATTAAGGTTTAGACTAATTTATTCGCGAAAAATGCTACAACTCAGAGGACCAGAGGAGCGTGCGGTATGCGTGGGGCTAGGATTGAGACTGACCATCAAGTTCAGGGGCAGCTATGCAAGTCAAGAGCTGCCCCCCTCCCCCACCTGTACATACCTCGCAAGCTCCTGCACAAAAATATTTGGTGCACATATCTTCACTTAATATCGCGTCGCTAACAGGCTAACTGCATCACAAACGTCTTCAAGTGCATGTGTTCCAGGCAGGAGACCAGCAACCCCGTCTACGGCCTGACGAAGAACCCGCACCACACGGGCCGCACCGTCGGCGGGTCCAGCGGCGCGGAAGCTGCGCTGACAGCTACGTACGCCACTCCTATCAGCTTGTGTAAGCTAATTGATCATTCATCATCATCATCTCAGCCGTAGGACATCATCCACAGCTGGATATTGGCCTCCCTCATGTATCTTTGTGCTGATTATTAGAGGTTGTTGCCATACTCACCACGCTTGACAGGCGGGTTGGCGAGCTCAGAACGGGATGTCGATACACGGAAAAACGCTGATGCCCATCTTCCGGAGGTATCAGGTACCGGTCATCAACTGGTATTCATGCAGTACAGGACGCTGCAGTGCCTGGGACATTGTTATACAGGTTGTATCTTTATATTATAAACAACATGTTCTAACCCCGAAGGGGGGTTTGAGCCCATTAAAACAAGTAGTTTTAGATGGGAAAAACGCGGAAATATTTATCTATTTTTATTTACATTTTTACCAGTGCGGTATGTATGTATGCCGTGGGGTGCCAGTAGAATGTTACCTTCCTCTCATGCCCATGGATGCAGTAAGAGCCTGCTAAAGGATACCTCCGTAAGATGTGCAGCAGCGTTTTTCCGTGTATCAACGTCCCATACTGTGCTCACCAACCCGCCTGCCAAGCGGGTTATTTAAGGCATTTTTATTTCTTAATCTACGGCAGCCATTCGCGGGGGTTAATGACGCTGTCAAGAGTTAGCTGGCGTTTAGTTGTCAGGGGAAAATAGCTCATACAGGTCACATATTTAATGTGACCTATACCTAAACCTGTGCGAAGCTGATCAAAAGTGCGCATATAATTTATGAATGGGTGGCCTTCGATTTGAATGTTGGGGCACAAGGCTTTAGGGTAAAATAGGCACAGCATTTGCCGTGGGGTGCCGGCAGTAGAATATTGCCCCTCCTCTCATGCCCGTGGATGCAGTAAGAGCCTGCTAAGGGACAACTCCGGAAGATGGGCAGCAGCGTCTTTCCGTATATCAACATCCCGTACTGCGCTCACCAACCCGCCTGCCAAGCGTGGTGAGTATGGCAACTGCCCCTCATGGAGATCCATGAGGGAGGCCTGTTCAGTAGTGGACTTTTTACGGCTGGAATGATGAGGCACAGCGGTGCTTAGAAATTTTCTTCTTCAAATTTATGTTGATGTACAGGTTCGGATCTCGGCGGATCGACACGGATGCCGGCGTTCTACTGCGGCATGTTCGGCTACCACCCCACGCCCGGCTCCAACACCCTCAAAGGTAAGGCCTTTGCATCTGTTGTAGATGATTTATGCCTGGAATATTGTTAGATTATTTTTGTAAACGACTCAACTTAAATTGCAATGGTAAAAACAAACTGAAGAGGGACGATTCATATGATACCCTACATGACCTAGTAACTTCAATTAACACTTTTGTGACCCCCTTTCGGGCGAAAATGGGGTCTCAAAAATGTTAATTGAAGTTACTACCTGGCAATGTTAATAATAATATTATTCTACATTTTTATATGATTCATATTAGTGGAAAAGCGTCATCTTATACCATTTCAAATCGATAGCATCAGTAGTTCTCAAGGTATTCATTTGTAACAGACAGACAGACAAAGTCACACCGCTTCTTTTTTACTAATTTGTTCCGGAACCCTAAAAAAGAAAAAAAATCAAAAATTCCGAATGTTTTATTAAATTACTTATAATTGCTGAAAAAAGTTGAAATCCGTGACGCCATTATCGCCAATGCGTCGTCACTGCGACCATAAGCTACGAGCGGTTTTCGCAGTACATGTTTATTTATTTATTTAAAGCACGCACAACGGAATGTACACATGACAATTTTTTCACTTAGGTATACTTATAGACAAAAGAGACTTTAAGACTATGTGCTCTCGCAATTATAGGGTGGTGTCACAGCTTTCACTAGAGCTTTCCTCGACTAGAAATAAAATGGTATTTCAGTTACCATACTATACTAAATTAAATAAATCCGGGCAAGAGCGAGTCGGACTCGCGCACCAAGGGTTCCGTGCTACAAATAATATGATACAGGCGGTTTATATTTGTTGGAAAACCTTGATACCGCCATCTCTTGTCTAAGAGCGGAACTTATGTAGATTCTTTAAAACTTTCGATGATTTCTAAAACACTATGCAAATTAGAGGGTTCGTTATAATTTTCCTGTAATCTTTACACATATACTCCTATGAGCAATAAAAGTTTTAGGGGTTTATCTCTGCAATTTTCGGAGACATGGGGGGGAACGGTCGTTTTTTCAACGTTTTTATAAATAACTTCTTTGTAAATACTTATTTATTTATTAAGGACTCCCAACATAAGTAACACAATACAAACAAGGTAACAAGCTTAACATTAAAATATCTAGTGCACTTACAATTACAGGGTGTCACTGCATGTACTGTAAATTATTATTCGACTAAACTGAAAAAAAGTAAGGCCTTCGCATCTATTATAGATGATTTATACAGCGTCAGCAACTAGTACTCATGCTGTACGGGACGCTACAGTGCCTGGGACATTGTTAGATGGATTAGGCTTGCCCAGCACCTATACCATCCTCTCAGCTTAGTCAGCTATTATTCAGACGAAAGAACAGGTCAATAACGTCTGAAGCTAACTAAGCCGCGGGTTTCCTCACGATGTTTCCTTCACCGTGAAAGCTCGTGTTAAGTGTGGAACGACTAAACTAAACAACAAACAATATTCATGTGCGCCACGGTAGGTGGGTAATAGTTACAAACAGTAGGTAAACTACGGGCTTCGCCCCCTGAATATTCTACATCGAATCTGACTGGAGTATAAAGGCTTACCTACGTTACGTTCCAGGCGTGTATTTCCGCAAGGAAGACCAGGCCGACAGTATGTTCGCCCTCGGCTTTATCTCCAAGCACGCCGAGGACCTCGCACCACTGTCCAAGGCGATCTGCATCTCCGACAAACTCAAGGCGAGGGTGGACCAGGATGTTAATATCAAGGTACGTAACTTTTTGTAGAGTTCATCCGGCAGGCTGATATCGCGACAGGTTTGCAACTGGCGTATATCTCGCGATCATCGCTTCAACAGGCGTAAATCTCGCAATCATCGCTGTTAAAAGTAAATTGTGTAGTATTTTATTTTATTTGGGAAACAAACAGTACTTTATACTTAAAAATTAAACATAAAATAAACAGAAACCAGCAAAGTTTCCTCTGTTAGGTAACAAAGATCGCCGAGTGTCGCTAATTCTGTCGCTTACCATACAAACCACAAAGCACGTTTTCGATAGGTTTGTATGGTAAGCGACAGTATTAGCGACACTTTCATTGCATTTTATGATAGCGTAGTGAAGGTAGGTGAATGACCTGTATTGCCACGCTAAATGGCATCGAGTATAGAGTAGTAGTAAGTAGAGTTATAACATACATATATAGTGTAGAGTAGTAGTAGCAGTAGTAGAGTGGAAGTAGTAGTAGTAGATAGTTAGTGCTAAAGTTCTTGATACAATCATATCAGCTTAGCACCGATTTAATTATGCACTTAGGTAGTTTCATCTCCTTGAAATTTTCTTAGTTTGGTTTAACACTGTAAACATTAAAAGTAATACCTACCTTATTTACCTTAGCCAATTTTATTTGAGTTTTCAGGACATCAAGGTATATTACATGGAGTCTTCTATGGACGCCCTCGTCAGCAGTGTAAGGCCTGAATTGAGAACGGCAATGAAGAGGTAAGATAATAAATTAAGTACCTATTATTTATTTTTGCCCTGGGGTGCCGGCAGTAGCATGTTACCACTCTCATGCCCGTGGATGAAGTAAGAGCCTGCTAAGGGATACCTGAAAGAGTGACGTTTCTTGTTCGCTTCTTTCCCTCACCTGGTAAAAAAGTTATCTAAAGTGAACAAATTCAATTATGTGCTTTATTCAATTTAAATGTGTCTTGTTGTTCTTCTTTTGTAAATTGACTACCTATTCTAAGTAGCTTTTTGCTCTATTGAGTACATTTTTTGACTTTGACTTATCTCCGGAAGATGGGCAGCAGCGTCTTTCCGTGTATCAACATTCCGTACTGCGCTCGCCAACCCGCCTGCCAAGCGTGGTGAGTATGGCAACTACCCCTCATGGAGATCCATGAGGGAGGCCTGTATTCAGTAGTGGACGTTTTAAGGCTGATTGATACATTCTCAAATCATTATAGACAAATATAACCTATATGAAATGTTATAAATGTATTTTAACAATTCAAAATATACATTTTTAATCTAGAGGAATTATAAAAATAAATTTTATCATTATAATAAATTAAAAACATCTAATTTAGTCACAAGCAAATAAAATAAATAGCAATAGATCGTAAATATACAATTTTCATCCAGGGCCGTGAACAAACTCTCCCAGGCGACGTCTTCGACCGAGATGGCCCCGCAGCCCTACTACCACCAGGGCTTCAACCACATGTACCGGCTGTGGAGCTACTGGATGTCCAAGGAACCGGACAACTATGCGGAGATGTTCAACAACTTCAATGGCGAGGCTAATTATATCGTCGAGTTAGCAAAAAAGGTAATATTGGCCCCTCAAAGCCTAACCCCATTCCAAGTAGCTTTTTAACCCCCGACAAAAAAGAGAGCTAAATGATCATATTTCAAAAATTCCACCTGTACAACGAAAATTCTGTGAATATTTCAAGCGTTTACCTACCTGTTGCCGTTATTGATATCGAGCAAAAAACGGCAAAAATGTCACGCATGTTATATGGGAGCCCCCCCCCCAAATATTTGTTTCATTTTAATTTAATTATTTAGTTTGAAGAGAATATACAACTTAATATTCTGTGAATATATCAAGCGTCTACCTGTTCCCGTTATTAATATCAAGCAAAAAACGTCAAAAAAATTAAAATACTTTAAATATTTATTTCATTCTGTTATTAGAACCTATATGTTTTTATAGCGGCAACAGAAATCAAACATATCTGTAAAAATGTCAACTGTCTAGCTATCACGGTCCATGATATATGCAGCCTGGTGACAGAAATACCGATAGCGGAGTCTTAGTAATAGGGTTCCGTTTTTTATCTTTTGGGTACAGAACCCTAAAAGCAATGTTACACGACTTCTCGAGAACGGCTGGACCCGGAATAACATAAAATATATACGTGTCTCGCGTTGACTATGTCGTGCAGGCCTTGGAGGTGGTAGTATATCTACGCAAGAAGACAGGATTCGAATTAAGGGTCGAGAAGTTGGATTCTCGCCATAATGTGAGTTTTAATTCCTTTGTGGTGAGAGTTCCGACTGAAAAGCTATCGACCTTTTTAAATTCGGAATTGTGGCCGAAGGGCGTCAAGTTTCGTCGATTCGCGGGACGGCTGCGACGCGATCCCGCGCAGCGACGGAATGAGACACCGTGTCTGCGTCACTCGTCGCCGCATTCCCAACGAGTGTCTAGTAATTAAGATTTATTTTTATGTATGTTAGTTAGTCTATAAGGTATATATTTATATGGGCCGTGGTTTAAGTATTATAACATCTTGTACTAAACTAAGTTTGTTGCCTGAAATAAAGCATATTTATTTATTATAAACATCTTTCAGTTCACAGAAAAAATAATTATAAGTACCTACGTAAATTAATTCTCAAAACTCGATTCAGGGTTCATGAGGAATTAAATAATTGTAATAACAGACACAGGAGTCCCTCTAGGTATAGTTTCATGCCCTATAAATAACCTTGTGGTTGGGTGGGTTATTTGTTTCACTTACCTATAAATAATAATTTTGCTTGTTTGTTACACCCAGTTCTGATGATGGGATCCATGATAAATGGAGGGAAATATTCAAATATAATAGGCGTAGGTACATATAGCGGTGTCGGTGATTTCAGCAACAAGTTAAGGATTTTGAAATCGGGTTTTTTTTAATTAAATAATTAGGTATCTTGTGTTACTCACATTTGTGTGATATTCCTCAGGTGATAGGTCAAAGCAAGCACTACTTCTTCACCATAATGACGCTGATCGAGAAGCAGTTGCCCCTGCCAGAGCCGGCCTGGGCCGAGCAAACCACCAGGGAGATGAAGGAAGATCTTATTGTAAGTACAAAATAAATGCAAAAAAAATATTGGGAACAAAAAAAGTTGATACAAAAACAATGGGAACGTTGAACTACTGCAAAAGTTATAAAACTGTGTTGCAGAGTCAGCGCCCTCCTCCGAACATGACAGTCATAAGTTCCGTAAACAAAATAAAACCATACTACTAAATTTCGCTTCGCTGTAATTAGCAGATCTTTATGGAGCCAGTGTAGATTGTGATGTTGGGGCAACAGCAGCCGCCCCGCCGCCACCAACTGTCCAGCAGTGGACGTCCTACGGCGGAGAGCATGACGATGATTGGAAACCTGCTTTTTTTCTTGCTAATCTATTTTGTCCTACTGCTGGGCAAAGGTCTCCCTCAAACTACTCCAACCATCCCTATCCCTCGCAGACTCCCACCAATTTCTGCCGAAGGTGACGAGATTGATCCTTACGCCGCTCTCCGCCATTAGGAGTCCATGAAGTTACCATATGGGCCCACTTCTCTGGTTGCATCCGGCTCACGTGGCCCGCCCAATCCCACTTAAGCTTGGCAGTTTGCTTACCGACATTTGCGATGCCGGTAAGAGAACGCAGAATGGTGTTGCGTACTCGGTCAACCCGTTTGAATCCGAGTATGCTGCGTTCCATTGCCCTGTGATAGATTTTGAGCTTGGACTTCTGTAACTCAGTCAGAGACCATGTCTGTGCACAGACCTACGGTGGCTATAGGACGGGCAGAATACACATGTCGACGAGTTTGCGCCTTCGTAAACCAGTAGCTCTTCCAGGCATTCTCGATCCTACGACCGATCTTGTCTTGCCTGTTTTCGAAGCTCGCTAACTGGCCCAGGTAAATATACTCGTAAACATTGTATATCCTGCCTATCTACCTCGACCCTACGTCTCGTGCCATTGGAAACTGTTGGAAACCTGCTAAACTATAAATTGTATGGTCTTGCAGAGTAAGCTCGGCGACCACGGCGTGCTGCTGCTGCCGAGCGCGCCGCACGCAGCCCCCTACCACCACTCGTGCCTGCTGCGGCCCTACAACTTCGCCTACTTCGCCGTCGTCAACGCGCTCCGGTTCCCCGCCGTTCAGGTAACTCCTCACTTATTTGACGACCTCTGTGGTGCAGCGGGCGAAGGTCCGCCTGCGACGAGAGATTGCGGGATTCCCGCCTCGGGACAAATGTTTGTACGATCTGCAGATATTCATCCGGGTGTTCTGGGTGTTTTTCTATATATATAATAAAAATATCTATGTACCTAGTATGTACCTATAATTATAATGTATTAGTATACCTGTCAGTCATTATATCAGTACCCATAACACAAGCTGCTTAGCTTGGGGCTAGATGATGCTGTGTAAATTGTCCAGCATTATTAAGGTATTTATTTTCCTCCTGCGTGAAGGAACGCCAAACACTTAAATCGTTAGATACGCCCTTACCGTATTAAGACCGCGCCTTTTGTTTCGACACGAAATGAGCTCGCCTGACTTGATTAGTAAATGAGCCATTTTCAGTAGGTATAAGAAAAAGTGTTGGATTTCACATCAACATTTAATTGGCCTCGTTGCACGTTTCGAATAATTATAAATCCATTGGCTAAAACGAAAATGTTTCAGGTACCAATGGGCAAGAACAGCGAAGACCTACCTTTGGGCATCCAAGTGCTAGCAGCGCCAAACAACGACGCACTGTGCATAGCGGTCGCTAAATACTTGGAGAAGGAGATTGGCGGAGCAGTCATGGCGTGCAAGATCAGAGACTAATTCTTAGCAACATGCCAATCCTATACAGGGTGTGTTAAAACATGTACCGTCGCGTTCATTCATAGTCAAGGATCAAGGAAGCCGGCGAGTCATATTAGCCGTCCAGTCACAAGTGGTATCCTTTACTATGAACGACTGTACCAAGCCTAAAGAGGGGGTCTAACCCAAGAAAACAAGTAGTTCTAAATACGGAAAATCGGATATTTGTATTTTTTTTTTAGTGTTTTTATTGTCAATTGTATTAGTTGATGTAGTGTAAAGATGAACGTAAAACTAGTTGTTCCTTGGGGAGGTTCCAATCACCCCCTTTTGGGTTTATACACATATAATACACCCTGTACTTAGTAGATATTATAAAAGGTGTTGATTCTGTTGTTGCACTTAAGGATGAACGAGTCGCTCATCTTTCCATACAAACGTGGAAGGGTAACTACTCCACTGTTTGACGTTAACCATCCATCCATCCATCACATTTAAAAAAAATATGAAATTCGTACGACGTAATTATGTAATGGAAAGCCTTGGTACTGAATTTAATTTTAATTACATAAAGATAAAAACCACTCAACAAGCAGTAATCGTTCAGGAAACTATGACTACGCTGGTATTCTGTGGTGCCGTTTTGTTTAAATTTGTTTAAACTTATTACATATTTTTAAGTATATTTGACATAGAAATATAAAAGAGTATGGATGGGATAAGACATAAGACAATACAGATTATTAGTATTAACACACTCGAACACATACATATTGACGTTTTATAATCTGTAAACTTCGCTTGTCCATGTCCACTGCGACAGCGTCATCAAAATCCCGCCCATCAAGCTCTGAATTTTGTCACGGTATAAATGACCAACTGCAACGTCGTACTTTATAGGTGGGATTGCACGGATAGTGCAATGCCGATAAGTCATCTTAACCAACGTATACCGCCATATCGTCCCAGCCCTATTCGTGTCATATGTCTCAGCGATCAAGCCAAGCTTTACAAACCATAGAACGTATAGCTATGGACGTAAACCTAATAGCTATGCCATTTTAGTCTGTTTTACGTAAATTTAATTATCTTTTAGTTTTTACAATGACAGAATCAACACAAATACTGAATTAATTGATCGTGATTTTAATTATTGATATAGGTTAGGTCCTTACTGGTGTAACTAGGTACTCTACACAACAACTTACGTGCGTATCTACGTATAGATAGATAAACTCTTTATTGTGTAAATCATACAGAAAATAATAACAAAAATAAATAAAACAACAGAATTACACAATGAGCGGTCTTATCGCTTAGAGCGATTTCTTCCAGACTACTACGTATCTACCTACTCTAGGTATACAACTGTCTACTTGGTGTACTTACTATTATATTGGAAAAAAATACTACTTGTATGTAATGTAACTATTAAAGATAAAAAACGTTTATTTCGCTTCACAATAACTAGAACAGTATAAGAGAAATGCAGTCGTGCGTTTTCTACACCAGGTGTGTGAGACTAGTGCTACACGCTATTGAAAAACCCACAGAATCACCGTCACAAACGCGCTTGACACGTCCTTGAGGATATAGAGTGAGGTTTCTTGACCGCTTCTTTCCCTCACTTGAAAAAAAAAAGTTATCTGAAGCGAACGAATTCAATTATGTACTTTATTCGATTTAAATGTGTCTTGTTCTGTAAATTGACTATTCCGTGGCTTTTTGATCTATTAAATAAACACTATAACCCCTAACCCTGCGTCAGTATCCGTAGTTCACCCAGGTGTACCATGGATCATAACAAGTGTCTGTAGTCCATTCAGGTGTACCATGGATCATACGAAGTTTCCGTAGTCCACCCAGATGCACAAGTTTACCTGGGTGGACTACGGAAACTTCTGGAAAGGTGGACCGCAGGTAAGAAACCACTTATTGACTGGTTTTAGTTTATAGGCTCTCTTGTGTCAATTAGGATTAATACTAGTGCTAATAATAAGATTTAGTTCTTTTTATCTTTTACTTTTTTAATAATTTAATATATAAATTGTAAAATTATTATGTCCGGAGAAGGAATGCTGCAATACTATGTTGTACTTAATAAAACAAATGCTTTTTTATAAATACTTTTTTTATTGAAAATGTTATATAAAGCTATCGAAAAATAACCACGTAAACTAGTCGTAAAACATATTACTTTCATAGCAAGTTTTCGTAAATCACCCTCACCTTACATACTAAGGGACCGTCTCCACGAGCGAGGGAATCGCGGCGATTCTATAGCGCGGACTCGTCGCGATTCTCTCGCTCGTGCAGACGGCCTCTAAGAGTGTATAAAAATACGTGGCCCGGACGATAACATCGCCGCGATTCCCTCGCTCGTGGAGACGGCCGCTTAGAAAGACAATCAAAAATATACATAATAGGGCAATTCTCACGATATTTTCTCTTTTTGTTGGTGGAAATTACTCACAGTGTACCCATCCAAGCCAAAAATATAAGAATATACTTTTTATTATTTTCTTAGATAGCAACACACCCGAGACAAATCATTTATTGATATAAAAACGTGCACCGTTGGGTGCCAGCAGTATAATGCTACCTCTCCTCTGCCTGTGGATGTAGTAAGAGTGCTAAGGGATACCTCCGGAAGATAGGCAGCAGCGTCTTTCCGTGTATCAACATCCCGTACCGCGCTCGCCAACCCGCCTGCCAAGCGTGCTGAGTATGGCAACTAGCCCTCATGGAGATCCATGACGGAGGCCTGTGTTAAGTAGTGGACGTTTTACGGCTGAAACGATGATGATGAGTATAAACCGTAACAAAATATAACATATAGTAACATTCGTGACTTATTCATTCATATTAAATAGCGGGAATGTTCAGTACAGGGTTGTTGCTGATGCGGTTTTTTGACACATCAGCGGACGCTGATGCTGATTTTTGATCTTGACATCAGCGGAAGCTGATGCTGATTTTAGCCAAGTGCGTGTCGGGCTCGCAAACTTAGTGTTCCACACTTACTTAATGTAGGTGGTTCTTCAAATAGAAACCGAGTCTCGAAAAATCTTGCATTTTTTGAGGGTTTAGTACACAGGGAACAAACACCCTTTGTGTACTTAATAAAAAAAACATAGTTTTTCAGGATCCTATTACTAAGCCTCCTCTCTCTGTCTGTCTCTCAGAGGATCTCATGATTCATAAATAATACTGGCCGGGTGATAGGTATTCATTCACATCACACTAGTGCTAACGCGACTCGAACATCAGCATTGAAAATCAGCATCGATCAATGCGGATGCTGATGTTTAAATCAATGCTGATCATCAGCGGATGCTGATGCTAATATTAGCAACAACCCTAGTTCAGTAAACGGCGACGGGATGCGGACGAAGGCCCTCGATAAGGGTCGAAACATTTATCGCACGAAGCGAATCGAACCTACAACCTCCTCTGTCGGCTATTACACTAACTGCGCCTGAGGACTGCCCCTGTGTTTATTTTAAAATATCTTTACATCTATACATGCATCTCCAAAATAAGGCAACTACCCTACTTTTAAATTTTTATTCCGTCATGTAGATTATCAAAAAATAGACGCATATTCATTTACGTAATCAAAAACTAACCCGACTTCTCGATTCAATGTATTGACAGTAGAAGTAGCGTGTCGTCACGGCGGCGTGTCTCAGTTTTAGGCACGTTATGACGTCACATCACTACACCACTCATCAACTTTAATGCTATTTATCAAAGTATTTGTTCGTTAATTTTAAAAAGGAGTAAATACGTCTATTATTATTTTAAATTATCTAACTAACAGACTGAAAAGAATTATGATCTCTGCTGTTAAATTTAGAAGCTTCAGTAAATGCATTAAAAACAAAACATACAATATTATATTAACATACAAATTATAATATTAAACAGTGAAAATGTACGAAATTTTTCAATATCAGTCTTAAGTTTTGTGACTAAACAAGATCTCGGAATGAATTGATTCAGATAAAAAAAATTTTAGTAATTTTGTCTTTTCTGATATTTCTCTAATACTTAAGCTTTTTGTTGGAAATATATTTATACTAAAGCTTTTTGTTAGAAATATATATTAAAACTACGGTAGTCCGAAATCGACATATTAAATAATAAGTACTAGTACAACTGCATGGTTAAAATAGACTTGACCCGATAAAAATTACTAACGATTTGCATACATTAATCCAATATACAGGGGTATAACATGTGTACCAACCCAAAATGAGAGGTTCAAGCCCATGGAAACAGGTCGTTTTGCAGGGAAAAAAATCGGGAATTCGTCACAAAAGGATTATATTATATATTTTTATTTTGCGATAAAAAATACCTCTCTGTGGTTTTATGTATTTTTATTTGTAACACAACGGCAACTATTCGCGGATGTCATCATCGTATAATCAGCTGTTGAAGTTAAAATGCCGTGGGGTGCCGGCAGTAGAATGTTACCCCTCCTCTCCTACCCGTGGATGCAGTAAGAGCCTGCTAAGGGACACCTCCGGAAGATGGGCAGCAGCGTCTTTCCGTATATCAACATCCCGTACTGCGCTCACCAACCCGCCTGCCAAGCGTGGTGAGTATGGCAACTACCCCTCATGGAGATCCATAAGGGAGGCCTTAGTTCAGTAGTGGACGTTTTACGGCTGAAATGATGATGATGATGATGAAGTTAAAACTTTCGTGGTCTCTTCTTGAATAAAAATCACCGAATCCTGGATAGTCGTTAAACTAAAGTCGAAAGAGTGAGGTCCGCTTCTTTCCGTCACTTGGAAAAAAAATCTGAAGCGAACGAATTTAATTTTGTGCTTTATTCAATTTAAATGTGTCTAGTTCTTCTTTTGTTATTGACTATTCTATGTAACGTTTTGCACTATTGAATAAACACTTTGATCCCCTTTCAGGTAAGTACACATATTATTATACATCCTGTAACTAGTGTTCAGATCGGAAAAATTAAAAAAAAATATTAACTAATCCATTTATAGAAATGAAAAATGCAATCACAAACGCCTTAAACGCAGGCTGCCTTAACCATTTCGGCCACGAAGACACTAGCCGTCGCGTCGAAAATCTTGGTTGCCTATTATAGGTTTTGTAGCAAAAAAAAAATTTGATTGCATTTTTCAATTCTATAAATGATACCTTAGTGTAGGTTTACACTTTAAAAACAAAAATAGCTTATATTAACCAATCCCTTCAAAATATAAAAAAGCACCATTAAAAAGCTCCTTGGCAACTCATTCATAGCGGCAGGGCGGCACGAATCCTCCAAAAGCCTGTGACAGGTGTTTCGCGACGGCCAGGCATAGTTTGTCGTTTCGCGGCGCGCTTACAACTTGGATCCCGAGCGGCAAGCCAGAGGCGTTTAGACCTAATGGCACCTGTAATAAGACACAAAATGAACTGTCATCTACAATACAAAACCATTATGTGAAAGCCAGAGGCGTTTAGACCTAATGGCACCTGTAATAAGACACAAAATGAACTGTCATCTACAGTACAAAACCATTATGTGAAAGCCAGAGGAGTTTAGACCTAAAGGCACCTGTAATAATAACACAATTTGAACTCTCATCTACAAAACAAAACAAAATGTATTAGTCATTTCTCAATTTATACAATTACAAAATCAGTTGAAACCTCCCTTTTCCACTTCATCGTCATCATCTCAGCCGTTCCTACGGGAGGGAGGGAGACAGCAGAGGACTGCTGTCCGCGTCAACAGCTGGACAAAGGCCATTGATATAAAAGCATAGATCACATCAAAACCCTCACATCAAAAACTCTGGCATTGTGTTTACAATACTGCCGACGACTGCGCAACACGCCACGCGTACCGAAAAAATAGTGTTATCTCTTTTTCTCCCACATTATTTGCAAACACTACTTTCTCTTTCTTGCATTATTGAGCTCATATCGTTTGGAAACAACGGCGCGGTCTCAGTACGGTGAGGGCTCATCTATGCTTTTATATCAATGACAAAGGCCTCCCTTATGGACACCCAAGTTCATGAGGGGGTCGTTGCCATACTCGCCAACCCGAGGACCGTGAAGAGTAGTATACATGTACTAGGAGGATTTTAGTCTTTTTTAAACTTTCGCGATCACAACACATTATAAAAATATGGGATTATCGGGTATTTATCGCGTAAATACCTTTATTTTATTCCCGACGTTTCGACCGGATTGCACCTGGTCGTGGTCGCGGGGAGACTGGCGTGCTGAAGTTAACCGCAGCAAAGCGAAGGCATCTTTTCAGACTACCCTCACTTGGTCTTCATAATTAGAAATTTGAGATTTAAGGCCGGTTCACACTAGGACAGCACACTACACTCACTGTATCAGCACACTTTGGTTTATTCACACGCCGAGTACACTTGGCTATCACTGGATTCCATGAGGCAGAGAGTCTGAAGCCGTCTTCACGATTAAAATTAGGATATTTCTTAATTTCAATCGCTTCCCGAACCATTCTCTTGTAGTAGTGCCTCTCGTTTGAAATAATCTTGGGATTGTGGAGTTCGATCCAGTGATTGGGTCCTGAGTCCACTACATGCTCCGCTATAGCTGACTTGTTTACTTGTCGATTTTTGACCGCTGCGATATGTTCCTTAACACGTTCGGCGACTGTGCGCTTCGTCTGGCCTATGTAAGAACGACCACAGCTGCAATCGACTTTGTAAACTCCAGGTACTTGCAAGGGTACTACATCCTTTGGTGATCGTAGACGCTTAGCCACTTTTGTGTGTGGACTGTAGACTGTCTTTATTGAAAACTTCTTAAGCAAGTTTCCAATTTTGTCAGTAACACCTTTCACGTACGGCAAGAAAGCTGTTTGTCTTGCAACTTCAGGGTGTTTTTCTTTGCGCTTACGAGTGGGATGCCATCTATTGGTCCTGTAGCCATTCCGTTTAAGAACCAGGAGAGCTAGATCATGTTCAGGAGGTTCTTAAACGGAATGGCTACAGGACCAATAGATGGCATCCCACTCGTAAGCGCAAAGAAAAACACCCTGAAGTTGCAAGACAAACAGCTTTCTTGCCGTACGTGAAAGGTGTTACTGACAAAATTGGAAACTTGCTTAAGAAGTTTTCAATAAAGACAGTCTACAGTCCACACACAAAAGTGGCTAAGCGTCTACGATCACCAAAGGATGTAGTACCCTTGCAAGTACCTGGAGTTTACAAAGTCGATTGCAGCTGTGGTCGTTCTTACATAGGCCAGACGAAGCGCACAGTCGCCGAACGTGTTAAGGAACATATCGCAGCGGTCAAAAATCGACAAGTAAACAAGTCAGCTATAGCGGAGCATGTAGTGGACTCAGGACCCAATCACTGGATCGAACTCCACAATCCCAAGATTATTTCAAACGAGAGGCACTACTACAAGAGAATGGTTCGGGAAGCGATTGAAATTAAGAAATATCCTAATTTTAATCGTGAAGACGGCTTCAGACTCTCTGCCTCATGGAATCCAGTGATAGCCAAGTGTACTCGGCGTGTGAATAAACCAAAGTGTGCTGATACAGTGAGTGTAGTGTGCTGTCCTAGTGTGAACCGGCCTTAAATCTCAAATTTCTAATTATGAAGACCAAGTGAGGGTAGTCTGAAAAGATGCCTTCGCTTTGCTGCGGTTAACTTCAGCACGCCAGTCTCCCCGCGACCACGACCAGGTGCAATCCGGTCGAAACGTCGGGAATAAAATAAAGGTAATTACGCGATAAATACCCGATAATCCCATATTTTTATAATAGGAGGATTTTGCTCTCCCTAACGGTTATAAAAATCCATTGAATACATAAACAAAAGTAGTGACACCGGTGTTAAACATCGGGTTAGTTTCTGTAATCTGTGGTTCGGGCGCCAAAAGACGTTGATTGCCTACTACTTGGTGCGGATCGAGCTGGTGGAGTCGGATTTTAAATCTTTCGTAGTGCGCGTTCCGACAGATATTCTTTCGACCTAAGGAAGAATTCTGGCCGAAGATTGTGCTGTTCCGGCGTTTTCGCGGACGACTGCCGGTCTCAGCAGCACATACCGTGTAACACGTCACAGACATTACGTGCTAGTAATAAGGTTATTTTATATGTATGTTAGATTGTAAGGTATATATTTTATATGGGCTGTAGTTTCATGTATTTTAACTTAACTAATGTTGCCTGAAATAAATGATTTATTATTATTATTTACCAGCCCCATCTCCACTCCTTTTAAAAAACACCCAAGCTCGTAAGTGATCATAAGTAACTGCGAATCGTGCTAACACCCCGGTAGGCATTATATTACCTACATAAAATTGGTTATAAATTACTTCCCCCCCCCCCCCCCTACTATGGAAAAATACCTATGCTAACGACTGCGAATCCCCGCAGTGACTATCAAATAGGACCCTCAACCCCCTCTCAAGTCTCCATTTAGGCATACGCTCGTTCGTTAATAACGACAGGTTCTTTTTCGCGTCTCCCTTGGAAAAATGTTTTCCGAAGCGACCGAATTCAATTATGCGCTTTATTCAATTTAAATGTGTTTTGTTTTTATTTTGTAAGCAATCTTCATAATAAAGCTTACTATAAAATATCTGATGGTCTAGAAGACAAAAATGCTTGGAATTAAATTTGCTCCAACTCCGAAACAACTAAAAAAATAACTATTAAAAAGTACCGTGTTTTCTAATCGCTTCTTATCACAGTGCTTAAAACAGCGAACAGATTCACTCAGGTGCCTTATTTCCTGTTTACAAAAGATTAAAAATGTTTTTTTTCTATTGTAAGTTGACGTGTCTATGTTTTGTAATTGCAAACTATGGAAATATAGAATGCCAAGTGCATTACTAAAACAGATTTGCAAATCTAGCAGTTTAAATTTTATTTTCATTCTCTTTTAATTTTTTTAGGGCTCCGTACCTCAAAAAGTAATATAGCAAAACTATAACAGTTGCGCTAGCTTTTTTAGTTTCGTCGAAATTGTCGCTCAAATAAGTAATACGGGAGTTTTTAGTTTGAGTTAGAATAAACAGTTATTGAGTTCGAGTTACCTGGGTAGCGGGCAGCGCGAGCACGTTGCATATGCCCCAGTAGGCGAAGTTGAAGGGGCGCGCGTACGCGGCGTAGTGGTGCGGCGCGGGCGCCGGCGCCGACGGGAACAGCAGCACGCCATTGTCGCCGAGCTTACTCTGCGGGCGGCACACGTATCTTAAACAGTTTAGCTTAAAGGCTCGAGCAGACCGGATGCGTATACGTAAGCGTAGACGTGCACGTACCACTGAGTTGTAATGTATGGAACTGTATGAGACAGGACACACCGCTTGCGTAACGTAGACGTGCGCGTCGTCATACATTTCCATACATTACAACTCAGTGGTACGTGCACGCATACGCATCCGGTCTGCTCGAGCCTTTATTATTGCTTTATGGTATTATCGGATCTTCATCAAAATCATCATCTCAGCCGTAGGACGTCCATGGTGGACATAGGCCTCTTATGAAACTACAAGTAGGACAGTACCTACTTGTAGATTCATAGGGAGGCCTTCATGAGGGTTGTTGCCATACTCAGCACGCGTGGCTTGGCGAGCGCTGTAGCTACTGGATGTTGATACACGGAAAGTCGCTGCTTCCCCTTGATAGATTCTTGCATCCACAGGCAAGAAAAGAGAGGGAATTGTAATCATCTTTAGTTTTATCAGTCTGAGTAAAATCGACCAACGATTTTTGCGTAATTTAGGTCCACGTCCACTGCTGGACGTAGGCCTCCCTCAGGGATCTCCAAAAGATCATGAGGGTGCTGTTGCCATACTCGCCGACGGGGTGTTGATCCACGGAATGATACTGCTGCCCATCTTCCGGAGGTATCACTTGGCAGATTCTCACTACATCCATGCAATATTACTAAGCTCACCAGTAGATCCTTCTTAAGTTCCTCTATGAGGGGCTCCGCCCATTCCGCCTTGACTTTTGGCAAGGTCTGATCGTCTATCATCTTAAATATTGCGGCGAGAGTGTGCTGAGACTGGCCGATTAACTGAAATAAGATATTAAAATTATTTTTCAAATAAATAAAACAACGCACATTCGTCATGCAGTATCGCCACAGACTACACGTAGTTCAGACTCGCTTAGAACTAGCTTAAAGGCACCAGGTCTATACGGGAGATATCTCAGACAAGTCCAACTATAGGCCCATACCGCTGGCAACAATCGCAGCCAGAGTGCTTGACAGTGTGCTGAATTCTTGTTTAAACTGCCATGTGAATTTGCATGCTGCCCAGTTTGGGTTTCGACCAGGACTGTCTACTGAATCTGCTATTCTCAGCCTAAAGCATACTGTCAAATACTATACTGACAGGCGTACGCCAGTGCCTGCTTTCTGGATCTCTCTCGCGCTTTTGACCTAGTCTCCTACGACATCTTATGGGAGGAGCTTCAGGATACGGGACTACCGCCGGAGTTGGCCTCAATCTTTAGGTACTGGTATCTAAATCAGGAGAACCGCGTAAGATGGGCTGGTGAGCTATCGGATCCGAGTAGGCTAGAGTGTGGAGTAAGCCAGGGCGGTTTAAGTTCACCAACACTTTTCAGCCTTTATGTTAACGGGCTGATTGAGGCCGATCGGTTGTTTCATAGATGGTGTGTGCGCGAATAACCTTAGCTATACCCATGAGATGGTGCTGCTGTCTCCATGGATAAAGTAAAGAAAATATAAAAGTAAAGAACTCGGAGTTTACGATTTTAAAGGACCAAGAGCCCAGTTTTGTATCTCCCGTGTCACTTAACGGTACCCCGCTCAAAATGGTACACATCTTTAAATATCTCGAGCACTGAAGGATGATGCCGATATGGAGCGGGAACGAAGAGCGTGGTCTGTCCGGGCGAATATGCTGGCCCGCAGATTAGCTCGATGTACAGACGCAAAGTCACCTTATTTAAGCGAGTTAAGTACATCCTTGTTCAGCAAGGTTTACAGTATACTCAAAGCTCGATACCACAGCGCGCTCCGTGTCCAGTTTAGTGATGCGTAGTGCGCTCCCGCGGCTCCCGCGGTACTGCCGCGCTTCAGGAACGTTCGCTGAAGCTCGCGTCGACAGCATCGACGCTACCTGGCGCAAAAACTGCAACTCTGTTGCGTACAGTGCGCTCGAGCGGCCACAGTATCCTAAACGTCATATCCTACTAATTAGGGGGCGAAGCCCCATAGCGCTGTCTGTCTGTCTGTGCATTACACACTACGAAAACAAAATTCCTTCAATTAGAAAGAGCACAAAGATCTTTCTTAAAAGTATCTTTCTATAGACCCTACCGCTACCCTACACAGTTGCTATACTCCAATACTGGTAATTTGACGGTTAGAAATCTCTACATACTACACGCTGTTTTAAAACTGCATAATCAATTAAAATATGACCCAACTAAACTCAAGAAGAGAAGAAAGGACAAGGTTACCTCTAATGAGATAGTTTATTCAAAATTTGCAAAAAGACAATACATCAAACAATCGAACAATCTATACAATAAAATCAATAAAACGTTCAATATTTATCCACTTACTAAACACGCAACTAAAACTGTTCTTACTGACTGGCTTCTAAGTCTTTCCTATCAGGACACGGAAGAACTTCTGGAGTTCGTCTTGTAAAATTACAATCCAACCACATAATCCCACAAATTCATACATCCACATAAATATTAAGACACTCACACTTTCCCGTACACATAAAGCATTTTTATTTTTTTATGACACGATTACAACCGAACGCGTTGACGGATTTACATGAAACCTTTTTTGTTAGCACTGTCTTAATGAGAGAAGGGTACTGATTGATTTTGGACCGGAGTTATTGTGACCTCAAAAGGTCACAAAAGGTCAAAAATGGCATTTTTCGGAAACCTTCGCCCCCTTTTCTGGTACCCCCGTACCAATGCTTGTTCGATAGTCCTCTGGTGTGGAAGCTCATCCAGAGAACGAAATCTATGTTAGTAATTAAGTTGTACTAGTACTGGAAGAAGTGGAGGGAGGCCTTTGCCCAACAATGGGATGATTCGGGCTAACAGAACAACAGTTAAACAGCACAAACAGTTGAATAACAATATACTTCATGTTGTCTGAATAAATAAATAAATATATATATAACCAGCAGCATAATATGATAAGGTAAGACGGTTGACGATGGGATCACGGGACACTGTAATCTCATCGCCATCTCCTCAAGACTGCGGACTATGTCGCTAGTGTCTCGAAGAGACGGTATCTTGCACTGCCACAAAGGACGCCAGATCAAAAACGGGCCTACAGGAGCTCATGGAATGCTGCCAGCGGCCCCGCGTCCTTCTCCGGTACTTCAAGGAGTTGGGCTGGCTATGGTCGGGACAGTACCGGTCGCGCGGTGGTTTAAGATCGCTCGATGAATCTAGTGGGGGCAATCGGCGCATGTGTTCAATCGCGCACGAATCGAGACGCGTGAACGCAACGCGGGAGGTGACCTTGAGACCTTGAGAGCGACTGCTCTACCAATGACGTGACGCCGTCAGCGCACACCCGCCCCCCTCGCTCCGCACATCACCAAATAGACCTTAGAATTGAATACTGCGCATACCCCTTCTACTTTTGCCGAGCGATCTTTAACTATCGCGCGACCTGTATCTCGAGGGGCAATGCACAACACACCCTAACGCGAGACGTAAGCGCAGATCTGGCATGGGACCAGGAATCAGACACCCAGCAGTAGGGTGATGACGTCCTCACCTTCTTCGCCAGCTCCCTGAGCCCGCTCGCCTCGCCGTTGTTGTCGGTGACCTGGCGGGCGAACACGTCCGCCTCCTTAGTCATGCAGTGTCTCCAGAGACTGTACATGTAGTTCAGACCTGGGTGGTAGTAACTTGAGGGCGCCAGGTCAGTGGACGTAGACTCTTTGGTGAGGTGGACGATTACCCTGGAAATTTATACGATATGTTAAAATTTGATGCAGTAAAAACCTGCTAAGGGATACTTCAGGAATATGGGCAGCAGCGTCTTTCCGTGTATCAACATTCCGTACTTGGAGCTCTGTGAGGGAAGCCAATGTCCAGCAGTGGACGTCATACGTTTGAGATGATGATGATGATGTTAAAATGATTAGACTGATGTTGGCAAAGAAGTAATCCACCCTGTTACGCTGCACTCCGCTCCATTCCGTTCCATACATGTCAATCGGAGTTCATACCACGAATATAGAAAACCATTCAGTAGGTCAACTTTCACAATCTATACTCGCTAGCGACTGTAGTTTAAAAAATGTATGAAAACTTGTTCAGCGCCTCTAGCGGATAGTTTGGTACTAAAATTATACTACAGCTACTGTAGTTTGGGCTTCATTTGCTTAGAATCGAATACTTACAAATGTGACAGATATCATAGTAACGTAGAGATAAACTATTCTAAAAATGCACGCCCCTCCACAGCGTTTACACGGACATACAAATAGGTGTTCTATACACAATACAGATTAATTAGTATTTGTAATGACAAATACTAATTAACCAATAGGTTGTCACACTTGTTCAGTCACCGGCTAGACACAAACGGTAACACTAGGACAAAAACGCTGGATCTGTCGGTCAACTAGTGCATTAGTGTTCCGAGCGCGCGACAGAGCGGACGTGTCGCCGGAACAAGAAGCGCGCTCCCGCCTTACAATGCCTACAGCTCGCCTGATCGCCCCATTAGTTGACTTGTCGGTGCGCAGATTATTCCATGTTTCCAGCAGAGTTGCAGCATGCACACAAGTATGGAGATGCAATAAGTATTTCCTCTCACACATTGTAATTATTAAGTTTTGTGGAGGGGCGTGCATTTTTAAAATGGTTCAATCAAATGGAATCATAATTTTAGGAAAGCAGTGCTACTTTCCTATACGAATGTAATCTAACCCAAATTTCTTGTTATAGCTTTCATTGTGGTGAAGTTTTATAACGACGTATACGGAAGTTCAATGAATATTACTATTACCTTTCTTTTAAGTACCTACTTATGTCACCTTTCGCGGTATTACCGTCAAGGTAAATTATGATTACATCCGTTTGCACTTAACAGACTTCGATAATAATTTATCTTTTCACACAAGTTGAGTGGTTTCACATAAAACGCTTTCCTATAACTTAAGTTGTTGACAGAACGAATTATGGTCGAGCAACGTTGTATGGTCGGTTGTTGACGAGTGAAGAGTACTCACTTCTTCATGGCGTCCCTGAGGTCTCCAGAGATGGGGCTGACGCGGAGATCCTGCGCCGTTTCCACGTAGTAATACTTTATTTTCTGTAAGAAGAAGATATGCATTTATTTTTGACACAGAACACATACAAATCATATGAAAAAAAACGCAGAAAAAGAAACTAATTAGGTGTACTAGTCTAAAAGGTCGAACTTAACAATATATTGCGTGAGGTCAAAAAATGGACTCTGCCTCAGTATTACCGCAATCACATAGCAAGTATCAGGTTGCGGCGCAGTTTTCTGTAACAACCATTGCGTTTCGTTATATAAGGTATAAGGCGGTTCACACACTGCCACGCACCACGCTGCATATTGCGTGAACGCATCTTTTAACGTTGCTTGTAAGTATCTCCGTTTGTATAGAAAACACGCACAGTCCAACACACAGAAAATGCATCTACGCGCGTTCATGCAGATCACGCGCTCAAGCGCGGTGAAACATGCACGGGGAGGCGCAAGGTATGGCGCACCGAGTCCCGCAGTCTAGCGAACAGCTTTGAATGAAATGAGTCAGAGCCGCCGTGAATCCACAAAACGCAACTACGCGCGTTAGTGTGTGAAAAACCCGCACGATGATGCAGATCTGCACTCCCGCAAGTACGCGCGTAGGTGCGTCGACACGCAACATGCAGCGTGGTGCGTGGCAGTGTGATAACCGCCTAATATATAATATATGCGGTATTAGAAAAAGGGAGAGTTGCAAGCCATTTTTTTTAATCTTTACGACTCCTAGCACTGGCATCAACCTATATTCTGGAAACTGCACTCTTTGTAAAACGTAACCCTGACTCATTCTTAATGATAATGAGCGCACGGCGCTGCAATTTTATGCAATCCATAAAAAACGTTAAAACGACATTAATTAGTAAGAGCATTAATGGTGATGAGCGCTAAAATTTGTAATAAATTCCCAAGTGAAAATCGTAATAGTGACGATGTTATTAATTTTAAATCTAATCTATTTAATTTTCTTAGAGATAGCACATTTTATTATTCAAGATTTTTTTGACTACAAGGAAAAATAATTATTGCGTGACTTATTTCATTATCGTTATAATTTTCTCTACATTTAAAATTTTAATCTGTAATTATTGTGAAACTGATTATGTTATTTATTATAAACTAAGTGATTGCGTTGTATCCGTTGTTAGTATAAGAATCTTTTGCATGCTTTAAAAGTAGATCATGGATGCCCATCAGTGTTATTTATTGGTTTATTTTTATAACTATGTATCGCAACAATTGAATAAATTAAATGAAATTAACGGTATTATAGAAAATATACCTTACACCTCAAAAAGCTGACCAGCCACCTACGAGTAGATCATATAGAAAGTTCTAGTAAATTTGTTTCGATCAAAACACATATAAACAGAAATGCAACCGGGTAAATCAGTAGTAATTTATATACAGTAATAATTTATATCAATCCGATCCCGCCGTGGGGTGCCGGCAATAGAATGTTGCCCACGGATGCAGTAAAAATCTGCCAAGGATACTTCCGGAAGATTGGCAGCAGCGTCTTTCTGTGTTTCAACATCCCGTACTGCGCTCGCCAACACGCCTGCCAAGTGTGGTGAGTATAGCAACAAACCCTCATGATAAGGACCAGGCCGAGTCCCCGGCAGCCCCGCTCATCATCATCATCATCATATCAGCCGTAGGACGTCCACTGCTGGACAAAGGCCTCCCTCATTGATCTCCAGGTACTGCGGTTGGATGCGGCCTGCATCCAACGCCGACCTGCGGTTCTTACCAAGTCGTCTGCCCATCTTGTAGGTGGACGTCCTACGCTGCGCTTGCCGATCCGTGGCCTCCATTCGAGAACTTTGCGGCCCCATCGGCCATCTGTTCTGCGAGCTATATGGCCTGCCCATTGCCACTTCAACGTGCTAATCCGTCCGGCTATGTCGGTGACCCGAGTTCTCCTACCTACCTACTCATTTCTGATTCGATCCTGTAGAGAAACCCCGAGCATAGCCCTCTCCATAGCTCGTTGAGCGACTCTAAGCTTATTCGTAAGGCCAATAGTGAAGGACCACGTCTCGGTTCCATATGTCATCACTGGTAACACACACTGATTGAAGACTTTCGTCTTCAGGCACTGAGGTATGTTGGACGAAAAGACGTTGCGAAGTTTCCCAAACGCTGCCCATCCGAGTAGGGAGCCCCGCTCGTCCTGTCACTAAATAGTAACCCTTGTGCGTGTCTCTCACTAAATAGTTACCCTTATTACATTCACCTTAAGGTCCACATCTGCGTCCAAGTCCAGCGCGGCCGCCTTGTCCGCGGCCACCACCCTGGTGAGCGGCGCGAGGTCCTCCGCGTGCTTGGCCGCGAAGCCGATGGACGCCATGGTCGGGTGCGCGCCGGAGCGCAGGACGGAGCCTGCGGGATGGGAACCCAAGACGGTAAATTATTTTTCATTTCTCATACTCGGAAAGTAGTGTTGTTTTGATCTGATTATTGGGTGGAAAATGCTGCTTCCCTCCATAGGGAGGGAAAAACTCATAAAAATTACTTCCCACTAAGGGCCGGAATGAATTTTAAAAATAGAACTGCTGTCAGCTACGAAGAGTTTTATGTAACATGTGACTTTCTAAACAGCCAGTGTGAACTAAGCGCAAACTTCTTTGAGCGGAATAAGCCGCAACAATTACGCGGTGAGTTCCATATTTAAAATTAAAAAGTCGACATAAATTGGCGGGATAGTAATCTGTTATGTATCTGTGACGGAATTCAAAAAAATAGGTCCTAATTTGACAATTAATTTTAAATAGGTAAGTACTAGATAAGTATAGTGTGGTAAGTACATAGCCGTGGGGTGCCAACAGAAGAATGTTACCCCTCCTCTCATGCCCGTGGATGCAGTAAGAGCCTGCTAAGGGATACTTCCGAAAGATATGCAGCAGCGTCTTTCCATATATCAACATCCCATACTGCGCTCGTCAACCCGCCTGCCAAGCGTGGTGAGTATGGCAACTACCCCTCATGGAGACCCATGAGGGAGGCCTTTGTTCATTAGTGGACGTTTTATGGCTGAAATGATGAAGTCTATTTATTTTAGAAATAACAAACGACAACATTGTGTATAGTAAAGGTTACAATATTTGAATACTTAATTATAAGCATAATATTATTAACAATGTAGTCCACTGCGCTATCCACATATTAGTCTTATAAATAAAAAATATAAATTATTGCAGCTAGAGGGCTAGTAAAATATATATATGTACATATATAAATATAGGTTCGTAAGGAAACAGAATTCATAGGGAAAAAAATTATTAACAATTTAAATGAGTAAGAAGATACACAACAAAGCAAATAATTATAAATGATTGAGACGGAGGTCTACTTGACAAAGTATACCATAATATAACTGATACTTAAATCTATGTAAAGTACATCCAAATATTTCTAAATCAATAAAATTAACATAAGTCAAATAATAATAAAAAACAATAAGTCCAGGTATAAGGCCCCGCTGCTTTGCCAGCTTCAGACGTATTGACCTGTTCTTTCCTCCGATTAACAGGCGACAAAGCTGTGAGGATGGTATAGGTGCTGGGCAAGCCTGATCTATCTAACAACCCAGGTACAGCATTATTACCAGTTGTTATCGCTGTATAAATCGCCTTATTGGCAGTACCAAAAGGGCGAACCAACTTGCTACATAAAGCACCTCTGACGCGTAGCATCCGCACGCTTAATCTGATTGCCGAGAGAATCGATCTTTTTTACTGTTGCTGGAGCGAATTCCAAAAAGCTTTGTTTTTTATTTTATGTTATAGTTAATTAATGCTGACTTTTATTATTTTTATTGTTTTTGTTTATATTTTTAATAATTTTCTAATTTTAATAATAATTATGAACACTGTAATATATAAGGTAGGTACTCTATTGAATTGGGTGTACCCGTTAGGATAGATGTACATGGCTATAAATAAATAAATAAATCTCTAAGGCCACTGCCTCAAATCTTGCGGGCAGCGGGGCGGCCTAATAGGTGTAAAGGCCTTACTTTTATTTAAAGTCTACAGTTAAGGAACTAGGCGCTGCAGTGGAGGTTATTTAACATATTTTCATTGTTTTACCAGATTATCGAAAGATCGACTCGCAGGTGCAAATCAACGCTAGAGCGTCGTTGGTTTTCTAAGCCAACCCAACTCCTTGAAGCACCGGAAAAGGACTCTGGGCCGCCGGCAGGGTTCCATGAGCATCCCCGAAGGATATGCGGATGTTGTGGAAGAAGGGCATAGTCGTCGTAGGGTCGCTGGTATTTCAGAATTCTAGAAGGCACTATCATAAATTTGTGCGAGACCATCTGACCGCGGAAGGCGTTGCTGTTTTTAGGATGACTTACCTTTTAAGCTGGTGTGCCCAGCAGTGGGGTTGTGTCCGAAGAGACCACAGTAGAAGGCGGGCATGCGTGTAGAACCGCCAATATCGGAACCTGCGCAAACAATTTATTACCCAAAATTCTTACGAATAAATGTTATTTAATTTAATTTCCTAATATTAGTACTTACACAGTGAGATGGGTGAGGCTACAGCTGCTGACAGGGACGCCTCGCCGCCGCTGGAGCCGCCGGCGGTGCGTCCGGTGTGGTACGGATTGTTTGTCTGACCAAATATCATGTTGCGGGATTCTTGCCTGGAACGAGGAGTAGGTGTTGGTTTCTACGTATTTTTTTTGTATTTAACAAAATCCCCTTTTAGCCACAGCTTTATAATCAGTTTACAATATTATTACTATATCTAACGGCAATTATGGACTTACATTTTAAAATACAAAATTCAAAAATGTAAATCGCCATTTCAGCCGTGGGACGTCCACTGCTGGACATAGACGACGGGGACGGAACTTTCGTATTTCAACACTGATTTTAGCCCAACTTTGGACGAAACTAAATAAAATGCGGAGAAGGATATCTCAAAAATAAACGCCGTTCCGACATAGTTTCATTATTCGAAAGTTGAAATAAATGTTATTTTGAAAAGATTACACTCAAGTTTTTCTATAATAACCCTTGTGCTAAAAGACTATTCACATATTTTTGCGCGGTCGTTTTAGGAATGAATCATTGTGCATTTCATTCTAGCGCACGGGTACACACACTATGTCAGGTGAGATAGCATACATTTAGGCCGCGCCCATTGACGACTTTGCCTCCGCGACTTGTTGAACCTTATGTAACAAAATTGCGCTGCTTCCCATCTTCCGGAGGTATGGTATTCTTACTGCATCCGAGATGTCCTGATAAGGGAACAAACAAGGAAACAGGCCCCGAGTCCCCGGCACCCCCGCCAGTCCTGGCCACGATACTCACCATTTGTTTATCTCCGGTACGTTGGTGACGGCGACGGGTATGGCGCCGGCCGCTCGCATCAGCCGCACGCACTCCGCGTCGTACGAGGCGCGCGCGCCGCGCCGCGCCCACGTGCCGAGCGTGTGGCGCAGGCCGCTCACTGCGTGGCTTTCCTTCGCTGTGAACGGGACGCCTGGGAACCAATTGTCGGGTCAAAAACTAAACTTAGGACTTGGGTCGGCGCGGCAGTTAAATTTGTATTGCCGAACGCGTAAATGTATAGCTGGTTCACTGGACGAAATATAAATAAAGGGGAACAGACTGGCCTGGTCTGCTCATATGCACTGCACTAATCACGCCATGAACACCTCAAGCCCACCAAGGGTTCCTCTGCTTTTCTCTCGATCACGACTTCTTCTGTCTTCTGCGTGCGGCCTTTGATAGCGCGGGTTCTTATCGCGAACGTGGCTAGTTGTGTCTTAGGAGACTTGCGGAGTATTAGGAGATTGGTTATTGTTTAGCAGTACAAAATTAAATATGGCTCCAACTTTGATGAAAGTTTCGCGTGATTGTCCACAATGTCGCAGACTGAGGTGACGAGTCTAACCGTGCAGGCGGTCGGGGAGAACCAGCGAAAAATTATGAGAATAAGTGGGTAGCAAAATAAAAAGCACCAAACTGCGCGAACACGACTTTTGCAAGCATTTATCTTAGTCTTGCCCAGCAGTAAGTGTAACAGTAAATAGCAGTGAAATAACGAGGTTTTTTCAAAGCATCGAAAAAAACTTCTGAAGCAAACGAAGTCGAGCATGCGCTGTAGGTATTCGATTTTAATGTGTTACGTTTTTCCTTCCTTGCCGTGGATGCAGTTAGAATCTGATAAGGATACCTCCGTATGACAGGCCAGGTGTCTTTCCGTGTTTCAGCCCGTACTGCGATCGCCAAACCGCCCGCCAAACGTGGCAGGTATGGCACAACCCCTATGATCTTAAAGATCCATGAAGGAGGCCTATGTCTAGCAGTGCATGTGGACAGCAGTCCTATGGCAGAGATGAGTAGAACTAAGCTGGGTCATCATATCATATCAGCCGTAGGACGTCCATGCTGGACATAGGCCTCCTTCATTGGTCTTCAAGTACTGCGTTTGGAATGCCTGCATCCACCGCCGACCAGCGGTTCTTACCGAGTCCATCTTGTAGGTGGACGTCCTACGCTGCGCTTGCCGGTCCATGGTCTACATTCGAAAACTTTGCGGGCCCATCGGCCATCTGTTCTGCGCGCTACATGGCCTGCCCATTGCCACTTCAACGTGCTAATCCGCTTGGCTATGTCGGCGACCCGAGTTCTTATACGTATCTCCTCATTTCTGATTCGGTCCCGTAGAGAAACCCCAAGCGTAGCCCGCTCCAAAGCTCTAAGCTGAGTTCTTACCTAGAAAAGGTTTATCCTTGAAGATGTCATCAGACTGCCTGCTGGCGATCAGCTGGTCGACATCTTCCGCCTCCTTAAGAGCCGCTTCGTACCTCTCATCTGTCACCGAGTTCAGTATTGGATTTACCTGGAACAAAATAAATGATAATTAATCACGGACCGAATCTGTAAAAACAGAGGCCCGCCATTTTGAGGTATGGTACAAAATTTAATTTATTCTTCTTTTTCTAAGTATTGTTCTTAATAAATTCAAAGTCAGTTCAGTTTATGTTCAGTTATTCATTAGGGCAATAAACTACGTTAATTAGTTTATTTACAAAAAATAATGCACGCCTTTTTATGACATTTATTGTATTGTATTGGAAATATCTCATATTGTCTTAATTCACATTCCAACGAATAAATGATTTGAATTGCAAACAAAACCAATTTAATAAAGCACATATTTTTTTAAAGTGATTGAGTGAAGCTGAGAACACACTTCACTCTTACACTTCACTGTTACAATCATTGAAAGGCTTTTGCAGTAATTTTTTTTTCGAATAAAATCTGAGGTTTTTCAAAAAATAAGAAAAAACGTCAGAAATATTTTCCTAGATATAACCTAACAGAAGCCGTGGGGCGCCGGCAGTAGAATGTTGCCCCTCCTCTCATGGCCGTGGATGCAGTAAGAGCCTGCTAAGGGATACTTCCGAAAGATGGGCAGCAGCGTCTTTCCATATATCAACATCCCATACTGCGCTCGCCAACCCGCCTGCCAAGCGTGGTGAGTCTTGTATTTTTGAAATAAATACTTTTTTTACAGTTTGGGGTGTATACAAACATAGATTATGACGAGATAAATTGTTATAATCCTTAGTGTTGGATGGTCAACGTCAAACAGTGGAGTAGTTACCCTTCCACGTTTGTATGGAAAGATGGGCGACTCGTTCAGCCTTATCCTCTCAATCAAAATGGATACTTACCGCTTTAATCCTCTCAATGCAGATGGCAACCAGTTCTGAAGACTTGAGTTCTTGTCTCCGTATCCTGGAGGCCAACTCCACTGCACTCAAAGCTAATATGGAGTGCTTCTTGCTTAATGGGGGGATCTCTTTTTTAGTGCCTGCAAAACATAATAATAGTTAATAAAAAAATATTAAATCTCAAAGAATTTTCTAATTGATTCATAAACAACAGAGTTCAGAGGAAACAATTTAAAAAAATACAGGCAACCTGAGAAGTCCCTTTTTGGTGTTGAAAAATGTAAATGAGTAATTTCAATATTCATGAATCCATTAATCAATATAATTATATAAAAGTCTTCCGTTACTGACTCACTGACAGACAACGCACAGCCTAAACCACTGGACCTAGAGACTTGAAATTTGGCACACATATACCTTGAGTATCCTAGAGGTGCACTAAGGAGGGATTTTTCGAAATTTCCACGGGAACGGGAACTACACGGGTGAAACTACGGGGTGCGGCTAGTCTAAACTAATATTATAAAGAGACAAGATTTGTGTTTTTGTTTTTTTGGATGTTTGTACTGAATAATCTCAAAGAGTACTGGACCATTTGCGGAGTCAGCTATTATTAAATACTATATGTTTACGTTTTTAACCCTATTTTATTTAAAAGCAGGTTTTCTAGCAGTGGTTTTTAGACATGTCTTATTGAAATTTGAAAAATTGAAATTTTGAAGTGTACAAGATACGGGGGTTGAAAGTAGGGGTCAACAATCAAATGTTTCCAAATATACCCAAGTGTGATATCAAATGAAAGGGCATGATGTGTCGATTGCAAAAATGAGAGTACAAATTACAAAAAAAATTGGTTACCTCCAAGACTAGCAAATTTTTTTTTATTTTTATATAATTTTGTTATTAAATAAATCCTTACGTATAAGGTATTATCAATAAAAATAATTCACTTTCGCTCCAGCCGCCGACCAGTTAACACCTCGGCGTCTCACCTGATGATGCCTCGCGGAGAGGCGAAACACGTGTCGTCGTGGGTTTGGGTATGCATGTTGCACTAACTACCTAGTTCTCCCTGCATGTGCATAATTAGTGGACGAGAGGGCGGTGCATTAGCGGATGATCGCAGCATTAGCGGAATTAAAACTAGATATTTTCATTGCATTTTATTGTCATGGATTTCCACAAAGTAAGGCCGTATACAGAAAGAAAGCTGGAAACTTATAAGCGCTTACCGGCACTTGACAGTGCTGGTAACCCGCGCAGGAAAATATATGAACGCGCGCCGATAAGCACTGAACGATGCCGACAAGTTCCGACAAGCTTCAACACGCGCTGGTCAGCGCTGGGCGCAATTTTAAATACACATTTTCTAACAAAACCAAATCATCGTCCGATGAGTCCGTCATTTCGCTTGGTCTGCTTCAACCTGCTTCCTTTGTGTAGAACGGACCAGCGCTGTCAAGCGCCTGTAAGCGCTTATAAGTTTCCAGCTTTCTTTCTGTATACGGCCTAACACCTGATTCCATTAATTAATAAAAATAATGCCTTGGAGCTCATGATTTGCAAATGGTCAATGGCAGACAAAGACAGGGTGTGGCAAGCGGACAACAGGATAGAATGGGGCAGAGTAGGCATGTTCATGATGGAATTAAAAATAATTTACAAACGACTTACCATCCCATACCAATGAGAAGACAAAATCTATTATCCGGTCAAGAACCATTCGGAAAATAAGAAAGACATGTTTGGCGATATTAAGAGCCATGCCTTTGCATATCTTGCTGGTTTTATTCTGAAACAAGATTAAAAAAATATATTAAAAAAAAAATAGACCATCATAATCTACACAATTTTCTTAAACTAGCTAAATACTCTGCAGTTTTTTACCACAGTCGTTTCCGTGAGGGAATGGGAACTACGCAGGTAAAAAACTGCTATATTCACATGAATATACTTTTTTTTTTATCTTTTTAATATAGGGATAAAATATAGCCTATGTTACTCAGGGATAATCTAGCATTTTAATGGTTTATTTGATACAAATCTTTCCTATTTATAATATTAGCAGATTATTGGGTATTTATTTTTTTCTTTTATTTTTATCCTGACAGTGTTATGGTGACCATGATAGGTGCAATCCTTTCCAAATGTTAATAAAAAGGATAAAAATAAAAGTAATTAAGCAATAAATACCCCATAATCCAATGTAGTGCTGTAGGGTGCCGTCATTAGAATGTTGCCCTCCTCTTATGCCGTGGATGCAGTAAGAATCTGCCAAAGGATACCTCAGAAAGATGGGCAGCATCGTCTTTCCATATCTCAACATCCCCAACTGCACTCCCAAGCATGGCAACAACCCTCTCATGATCTGAGGTCCATAAGGTAGGCCTTTGTCCAGCAGTAGACACAAACAGCAGTCAGCCATAGCTGAGATGATGATAATGAATCCAGTGAAGTAATAATGTGTTGTGATTTACATACATATAATCACGCCTCTTTCCCGTAGGGGTAGGCAGAGACCACTTCTTTCCACTTGCTACGATCCTTACATACTTGTTTCGCTTCGTCCACTTTCATTATTCCCTTCATACATGCTCTTCAGTTTAGAGTACTCTTGACCTGGCCTTTGTGTGATTGAAGGTAGATCAAATACTATATCTGCATGAGTTGACATTTACTATTTTTTTATCTAAAATTTAATAAATGTGTGTGCAATCAAATATACAAGATGATGAAAATAATTTTTAGACTGTATTGACTATGGGAGGCCATAATCAGAAACTTATGTGTAAGTATTGTACATGCTCATTTGCTTACCTGGTGAATATGATTGGCAGTTTCCGAATCCGGCTCACACATGACTGTAGACTGTAGGTAAAATGATTGACATGTTTATTTATTTATTTATTAGGACCACCAACAAGAGATACACAGATTCAACACAATTTAAAACTTAGGGACTAAGGGCCTTGTGCTCCCCCAATTAAAGGCGGCCACAGCATGCACACAATTGAGCGCAACTCAACAAAAATAGGCACTAAAGGTAGTATCTAGTAAGTATTGAAGTTATATTGAGTAACAACAGGTAACAACCTAATAATTACATAATTATCTCAGTAATAATGTAAAATAGATATGTAGGTAGTATTAATGTAATATAGTAAGTTGTTTATAATTAAGTTTCAAAAATATGCAACAATTTTCAATTGAACACTATGATGCTACTGTGGTAGAGTACCAGTTTGCCTGCCTGTTCATAAAAAATGTTACAAAACTGTGATGATGTAAAATGTGAAAGTAGATATAAACGATAAATCTAAGACGTACCTAAACTGGTCACTTTAGTGTAAAAACGGATGTCTAAGAACTAGAGCATTTATTTCACTTTACAAGTAATTTTATGATGGATTATTCTCTCTTTTCAAAACTGTTTATAATAATTTCGCCACGAACGAGTTTACAAATATTCTTCTTCTTGCGTTCTTGGCCCGCATGTTATGCTTTTTTTAACGTCAAAGTAACACACCTGTGACCTGACATTGACTGACAATTTGACATCACTGACCTTGGTTGACTTTGTTATGTCAAGTCAAGGGCTACAGCTGATTTTGTAAGCCGTCGAGGCCATAGACGTCGAGGCCAGCCACAGAAGACTAATATCCTACGGTCGAGGAGGTCGGTTGTTATAAACCTCAACAAATACGATTTTAAAATTATTTACACTCCTTCGAAATCTGGTTATAACTCGTGTGTGTACCTATAAGTTTCATTGATAAAGACAAAATGCCTAGTGCAGTTGTAGTTAACACGAGCCCTTACGAAGGACAGAAGCCGGGTACAAGTGGTTTACGTAAAAAGGTTAAAGTTTTCTTGCAAGAGAATTACACCGAGAACTTTATTCAGAGCATATTGGACGCGAACAAGAGTGCTATTGTTGGCTCAACACTGGTTGTTGGCGGGGACGGGCGGTATTTGGTCAAGGAGGTGGTCGACAAAATTATCAAAATCTCGGCCGCTAATGGGGTAAGTTTATCGCTATTACGCGGGTTAAAGTTTATCGATTTCTTAAACAATCCAAACTCGAAGAAACCCAATGATTGTGTTGTGTGATTTGTTCAGTTATTTATTACACGTTTCTTGCTCTTGCCTTCTTTAAAGAAACGAAACAAGTTGTATTAAGTTACATTATTATACCTACATAAAAAGAGGGGTTTCTCCCAATACAAGCAAATATTTGCTTAAAAAGGGACTTCAAACCTTTTATGTGCACTATAATTAACTGAAAATAAATATTTTTAATTTTTATTTTAAGTTTTGATTTTTTTTATAAACAAAACAAGTCCTTATCGCCGAGCGACCACATCGCCTTATCGGAAAACAATAAAACATTAAGAAAACAAAAGGAAAACTAATCTCTCAACTTATTAAGTTTTCTTATGAACTTACTTGGCTATTCAAGACTGCACTTTTCAAGGTAGTCGTAGAGCTTGTGGAAGCATCTTCTCCAGGTACCCTCATATAATTATACACATTATATATTGTCTATACACTATCACTATTTTATGCCCCTTATTAACCTATAGATATGCAATACACCACAAAGTTGTAATTATTTTTCTTGCTTTTAGGTAGCAAAACTACTTGTTGGTCAGAATGGTATCCTATCTACACCTGCAGTGTCTTGCCTCATCAGGAAATATAAAACTCTTGGTAAGATATTATAAGCTTTCCTTACTAACAATAAGCATTAAAAATTCAACTATATGTTTACTATATGTTTCTATCTAATCATTAGGGTAGTCAGAACATTCTACAATGTCATGAAATATTAATAAAGTTTTTACATTGAATTTTTCAGTTCTTAGTGTCCGCAGGACTAAGTGGTGGTCATAATATGCCTTATGCTGTATTGACATATTAGCCACAAAAGACAAATAAAAAGAATAACTAAGGGCTGAAAATGTAATCAAATAAAAGATTTTAAATGAGGCTACACTATCATCTCATGTCGGAAGATACTAAGGTTTTTTTTCTAAGATGAGTGCTTCTTTTGTGCATCAGTGGTCACACTCACCACCACACACATAGTAGATGGTTTTCTTTTAGACCTGCAATCAATGCACTTTTAACAGATGGGTTGGATATTTTATGACATGTCAAGTGAGCTCTCCAGTATCTCTCTAAGACCGAACTGGACTATATGCGATTAATGCAGGAGTCCCTCAAGGAAGTGTAATGGGCCCTGTGTTGTACCTCATTTACACCTTTGACCTACAGACTCTAGATGACGTTCTTGTGGGTACCTTTGCGGATGACACAGCCCTAATCGCTTCACATGCCAATCCAAAAAAAAATATCTCCTTGCATCTCCTTGTAAATTGACAACCAACCTGCCCCTGGTGCATATTATGAACCAATTATTGGTAATGTTGTATGCATTTTTCCAAAGTTGTAGAACAAAAGTGCAGTTGTACTTACATTGCTTCTTAAAGAATGTCTCCCGATACAATATTTAGAGCTGATAGACAATGGATAGACATACACGCAATGGAATGGTTGTGCCATGTATTGAACATCCACCGCCGTAAATATTTTGTCGCGCGACAGTTTTAATTTCGCTATTGTACATCGTAAGATATCGATTCAAATTATATAACTTAAAATGTATAATGAACTACTGAAATTGTAAAAAAAATAGTTATTACAATTGTATATTAACAACATGTTGGTTAAAACGACTTCGCAAATAATGCATACTTTTTTATTAAAATGTATGTTACTAAGAGTTATCCATAAAAGATAGACATATGCTGTCAAGAACTGTTTGTAGACCTTCTTAAGAGGAACAATTATTCAAGCTCGTAGATGGGCCGTGTTGGCCGAGTGTTATGTATCCCGGACTCGTATGCGAATCCGAATCCGAAGGTCGTAGGTTTGATACCGGCCTAACTTTTATGGTACTATTACATATTTTCTCCGCAGGCGGCATCGTCCTCACGGCATCCCATAACCCAGGCGGCATCGACAATGATTTCGGCATTAAGTTCAACTGTTCCAACGGCGGTCCCGCGCCGGACAACACCACCAACGACATCTACAAGCTGACTACTGAGATCAAACAATACCAGATCGTGCCCGACCTAGTCTGCGCTATCGACAAGATTGGAGTGCAGAATTTCACTGTGAGACAATTTTAATAATTAATATGGTTTCTTTTAATTATCATCATTTCAGCCATAAAACGTCCACTGATGAACACAGGCCTCCCTCATGGATCTCCATGAGGGGTAGTTGCCATACTCACCATGCTTGTCAGGCGGGTTGGTGAGCGCAGTATGGGATGTTGATACACGGATAGACGCTGCTGCCCATCTTCCGGAGGTATCCCATAGCAGGCTCTTACTGCATCCATGGGCATGAGAGGAGGGGTATCATTCTACTGCCGGCACCCCACGGGCACTTTTAATTATGTTTCTGTTCTTTTAATATGGTTTGGGGTGCCGGCAGTAGAATGTTACCCCTCCACTCCTACCCGTGGATGCAGTAAGACCCTGCTATGGGATACCTTGGGAAGATAAGCAGCAAAGTCTTCCGTGTATCAACATCCCGTGCTGCGCTCGCCAACCGGCCTGCCTGACGTGGCGAGTAACAAATCCCTCATGGGTCTCCAAGATCATGATGGGGTTGTTGCCAAAGTCCTAAGTCCAGCAGTGGACGTGGTCAGCAGGCCTACGGCTGAGACAATGATGGTTAGGTACATATTATCCTTAGGACTATTAATTACAAAACACAACACACACACACGCACGCAAACTTTTTTGTTTGTGTTTTAACTCCACATAACTCACACTCACACAGTAATCAGTGGCTAATCTAGTTTTAGTTGTTATATTTAGTATGGTAGGTGTTCAAAAAAATAAAAATAATTCTTTGTTTTGTTTACCCTTTATTATTTTGTATTTTAAACTGATTATTTTTCACCTGCTGTTACAATAATAAACTTCGACACCTAAATACGAACCCTGGGATATACTAAAAACCAGCCCTGAGTAGACTGTAGTTTACTCAGTCCAGTGCTGAGTCTACTCCATTTGCCTAAGAGGATCTTATTTTATTATAATTTTATTTATTATTAACTGTGTTCTCTTTTTGGCGATAAATATATTTGTATTTAAATCTCTTATTCGAACTGTACCATAACGTGCAGGCAAAAAATATTCCTTTCATCTGTTCTCCGAAGCGTAAAGTATTCAATTTAAATGTGTTTTGTTTTTATATAGGAAACTGACTATACTATGTAGCCTTTTGTTCTATTGAATAAACACTTTGACTTTCTAGGTGGAAGACCGCCCATTCTCAGTGGAGGTTCTCGACTGCGTCAACGATTACGTGGCTTACATGAAGGAGATATTCGACTTCGAGAAGATCAAAGCCCTCATCCAGGGCACGCCGGAGAGGAAACCGTTCAATATACTTATTGATGGGATGAATGGAGGTATGTTTGTTGAAGTTTCTAGAAGTTACTAGATTATATTTTATGTTTTGTAAAATCGCCTGCAATGCAACAAGAAAAAAAGCCTAACACTTAGGGGGTCGCTACTGGGTCCATTGGATCCGGCCTCTGTTTTGCTTGATAACATTTGAATTGGTAGGTTTACGACGTTGCTGCCATTTTACCTCTTAGGGATAGTTTCACGCAGCCGCTATCACCCAATTATAAACAGGGTCCGATGGACCCGGTAGCGACTTCTAGCCTCACAAATCAGGGCATGACTTGGTGACCGGATCTGCGTTGCCACGCCGCTCCGCGCCGCTGACTTCATGACCGCAGGTCGAAGTGTTGAAAGTGTTAACCACTTTAAAGTTTGCATAAACACAGTATTACGTTTCTGTAATCTGTGGTATTACTATCTATACTCGATGCCATTTAGCGTGGCAATACAGGTCATTCACCTACCTTCACTACGCTATCATAAAATGCAATGAAAGTGTCGCTAATACTGTCGCTTACCATACAAACCTATCGAAAACGTGCTATGTGGTTTGTATGGTAAGCGACAGTATTAGCGACACTTTCATTGCATTTTATGATAGATAGCGTAGTGAAGGTAGGTGAATGACCTGTATTGCCACGCTAAATGGCATCGAGTATATAAAAGTTACTTTCACGGTTGATCTTGGAAAGAAACCACTAATAAAATACCTGGATTGCTATAAAAGTAATTTACGCGATAAATATCCGGTTATATGTATTTTAATAATGTGTTATTATCGCGAAAGTTTATAAAGACAATAGATAGATAAAACATTTATTTGTAACACTCATAACAAAACACATAACAAATAAAAGACACAAGAGGAGAGACAAAATAACTTAATAACAAATTAAACTAAGAAAAGACAGTTACAAAAAGGCGTCTGACTCAGCCTAAGTTGAGCATAAGCACAACGCTGACCTTCCGTACTATTAAATACATTTATTCAATACATTTAAGAATCCTTTACGACGGACCTAGGCGTGCGGTGGCCACAGTGACGTGCTTTTGCAGCGTTTAGACGTATTTCAGGTGATGAAAACCATGGGCGAGAACACTGTAGTTGAGTACTTTCTTTTTTCACCCCAGTGACTGGTCCATACGTCCAGCGCATTTTCATCGACGAGCTGGGAGCGCCGCCGTCGGCCATCCGCCGCGCGGTGCCCTTGCAGGATTTCGGCGGCGCGCACCCGGACCCGAACCTGACGTACGCGGCGGACCTGGTCAGCGCGGTCAAGGACGGAGACGTCGACTTTGGCGCAGCTTTTGACGGCGATGGTAAGAACAAAATCATCTCTAGGTACCACTGAACATTACTTTTTATTAGCAACAAGGTATCAGGTGGGGTAACCCCGCCGTGATAAAGACTAAGATGACATGTGTCAGAAAAGATATAGAGTTGACGATAGTGAAGAATGGAAGAAGAAAACACGGTGTACCTAAATTGATACACCTATTGGAGTTGGCACCATGTGCGATTAGGGAATGAAGATAATGGTCCAGTGACCGGTCCCTACGTCCAGGGCATCTTCATGCATCTACATCGACGAGCTGAGTGCTCCGTGGTCGGCCATCCGCCGCGCGGTGTCCTTGCAGGACTTCGGCGGCGCGCACCCCGACCCGAACCTGACGTGCGCGGCGTCACTCTGAATCCAACATGGCGGACTACTTATTTTTGGTGTACTCCTATAATATGGATATCAAATGAAAGAGGTTGCTGAGAATAACTCGAAAAATGAAATGACGTCACTCTGAATCCAACATGGCGGAACACCTAAGATGGCGGACTACTTATTTTTGGTGTACTCCTATAATATGGGTATTAAATGAAAGAGGTTGCTGAGAATAACTCGAAAAATGAAATGACGTCACTCTGAATCCAACATGGCGGAACACCTAAGATGGCGGACTACTTATTATTGGTGTACTCCTATAATATGGGTATCAAATGAAAGAGGTTGCTGAGAATAACTCGAAAATGAAATGACGTCACTCTGAATCCAATATGGCGGAACACCTAAGATGGCGGACTACTTATTTTTAGTGTACTCCTATAATATGGGTATCAAATGAAAGAGCTTGATGAGAATAACTCGAAAAATGAAATGACGTCACTCTGAATCCAACATGGCGGAACACCTAAGATGGCGGACTATTTATTTTTGGTGTACTCCTGTAATATGGGTATCAAATGAAAGAGGTTGCTGAGAATAACTCGAAAAATGAAATGACGTCACTCTAAATCAAACATGGCGGAATACCCGAGATGGCGAACTAGTTATTTTTAGTGCACTCCTACAATATGGGTATCAAATGAAAGGCCTTGCTGAGACTAATTCGAAAAATTAAATAACGTCACTCCAAATCCAATAAGGCAGAATACCCAAGATGGTGGACTAGTTATTTTTTTAATGCACTCCTACAATATGGATATCAAATAAGCTTGCTGAGAGTTACTCGAAAAATTAAATGACATCACTCTAAATCCAACATGGCGGTATACTCAAGGTGGCGGACTACTTAGTTACGAAGAGTATTGTCGACCATGCCGTTATATACTTGGGCTCGAAGCTCTTCGAGTATACGTGGCCTTAAGTAAGATAACATTATTAGAAGGTCTACTTATAGAAGAGCTAGACTGTTCCAAATTAACCGGCAAACGACCTTGCAATAGTGATGTGTAAAATGAGATAAACAGACTGAGAAACCTCTCCAGTGATAACTAAAAAGTAAAAAATAAATTAAAAGTAAAAAACTTTTTACAAACAAGCCTATATTTTATTCTAAGAATAAAATAAACATTTTCCTTAAAAGTTTAATGTCAACTTATAACTTCTTTACACAATGTATGTGATATAAAGGCTTATTGCGAGATTTACCTGTTTACATAAATAAGTAAATTAAATAGCTTGATTTATTTGTTTTTATATTTTTTAAACAAAGTAAATACGGTTACCTGCTTAAATCTCGCGACAAGCTCTTATATCACATAATTTGTGTAAAGAAGTTTTAAGGAAAATGTTTATTTTATTATTCGAGTTAAAATAAAAGCTTGTTTGTTAAAAAGTTGTTTTACTTTTAGTTTATTTAATCGGTTCACAATAGGCGGAGAAATCGGTGAACTTACATAGAAAAATAAATATACAGTCAAACATAGAACCTCCTCTTCTTTGAAGTCAATAAAAATTGCCAACTAGCTTATTCTAATCTACTCAAATATTGCATAATTTTATCTGTGTCATCCATCATCAGCAATCTCAAATTATCTAAACTACCCAATCATTTACCACTGATAAAAACAATGTTTTTTGACGAGCCGGTTTTGTTTATCTGCCGATTGTATGTATTATGTTATACGTGAACACCTAATTACTTCTAACCATGACTCGCGAAACGTTTTTTATCTCTACAGCTTATAACGACCGTGGGCAAATGTATTATTCAACACATCATCATTTCAGCTGTGAAACGTCCACTACTGAACATAGGCCTCCCTCATCGATCTCCATGAGGGTTAGTTGCCATACTCACCACGCTTGGCAGGCTGGTTGGTGCAGTACGGGATGTTGTACACGAAAAGACGCTGCGGCCCATCTTCCGGAGGTATCTCTTAGGGATCGTCTCCACGAGCGAGAGAATCGCGGCGATGTTATCGTCGTGCCACGTATTTCTATACACTCTTATCATGGCCTCCCTCATCGATCTCCATGAGGGTTAGTTGCCATACTCACCACGCTTGGCAGGCGGGTTGGCGCAGTACGGGATGTTGTACACGAAAAGACGCTGCTGCCCACCTTCCGGAGGTATCTCTTAGGGATCGTCTCCACGAGCGAGAGAATCGCGGCGATGTTATCGTCGTGCCACGTATTTCTATACACTAATCATGTGGAGACACATGATTAGTGTATAGAAATACGTAAATACACGGCGATGATATCGCAGCGATGACGATGCGACGAGTGGTTGAGTGCACGCGAAACGTCATAACATCGCGGCGAGCCTGTCGCGCGCTCGCCGCAGTTTCACTCGCGCAGTTCCCGTTCCCGTGGGAATACGTGGATAAAATATAGCCTGTATTGCTCAGGGATAATTTATCATTCTAATGGTAAAAGAATTTTGAAAATCGGTATAGTAGTTTTTTGTTTAATCATTACAAACATACAAAATACAAATCTTTCCTCTGTATAATATTAGTATAGATAAATACTAACATGCATTAGTTAAACTTCCTACCTACATCATAGTCACAATAAAGAGAAGTTAAGTCTTCATTTTCGCTTTCCTATATAAGGTATGAAATAAGAAATAACGATACCCTTGCGTCACCAAAACACAACTGGAGTCCCTCTTTATTAGTTACAAAAAATGTAATATGTTCACAAATCATTATTCTATATATTTCAAGCAGTAGTATTGGGGGTTCGCTTTACTACTTATCTTGAAGTATTCTATCAGCTAGCTGTTTTACATACCTAGCTATATAAGTAGAGCCGCAAAAAAACTGTGTGAAATGTCGATTGGACGTTCATTCATTAAATTCAGCCATTAGTCGCATTCCATGCTTCTTAGATTTTACTGAAATTTGACGTCCAACAATATTATACACCGTAATTTCGACTGTTTTCGACCTTAAAGCAAAAGGTCATTCAGCAAGAAGATTGGAGAATGCAGTGGCAGTAATAGTAGTAGAACTTTTTGTGAAGAGTACATACGGGGAAGTACCTACTACCACCATACCTATTTCTGCCGCCAAGCAGTAATGTCTGCATTGCTGTGTTCCTGTTTGAAGGGTAACGGGGCCATTGAAATTACGGGCACATGAGACTTACCTATGTCTCAGGGTGACGGGCGCAATGCAATGCAGTGTTGGTCACGTGCTTAGTGATTCGACGAGATCACTGCGGTATTGCAGTTGTTACAGGCAAGGTTACCGCTTAACATCAGATGAGCCATCGGCTTTTCTCGTCATTAATAAAAAAAGTTTTCACTCGAAATACAAGCAATATTTCCTTGTAATGTTAAACGGGCTTTCTACTCACGTTAATTATTCGTTGAAAATAGGTTTCCAACGTGTTCAGTTCCTCCCAGGGGAACTTTCTTCAGGGAATGGAGTCTTACGCGGCGCCTTCTTCCCTCTCGCGCGCTCGCGCTGCACTTTAGAAAGTTCCCCTGGGAGGAACTGAACACGTTGGAAACCTATTTTCAACGAATAATTAACGTGAGTAGAATACCCGTTTAACATAACAAGGAAATATTGCTTGTATTTCGAGTGAAAACTTTTTTTATTAATGACGAGAAAAGCCGATGGCTCATCTGATCTTAAGCGGTAACCTTGCCTGTAACAACTGCAATACCGCAGTGATCTCGTCGCATCACTAAGCACGTGACCAACGCTGCATTGCATTGCGCCCGTCACCCTGACACATAGAGTTATAAGTTATCATGTGTGCCCGTAATTTCAACGGCCCCGTTACCCTTTAAAGCGGAACACAGCAATGCAGAAATAGGTATGTTGGTAGTACTTCCACTCGAGTGTTTCGAAAGTGAAATATTTCCTTACCAGGTGACAGGAACATGATCATCGGCCGCGCCGCCTTCTTCGTGACCCCCTCGGATTCGCTCGCCGTGCTGGCAAACAACCTGTCCGCCATCCCTTACTTCCAGCGCACGGGCGTGCTCGGCTTCGCGCGCAGCATGCCCACGGCGGCCGCGGTGGACCGCGTGGCCGCCGCTACGGGCAAGGAGATGTTCGAAGTACCCACTGGTGAGTGTCTAGATTCGCTCGCCGTGCTGGCAAACAACCTGTCCGCCATCCCTTACTTCCAGCGCACGGGCGTGCTCGGCTTCGCGCGCAGCATGCCCACGGCGGCCGCGGTGGACCGCGTGGCCGCCGCTACGGGCAAGGAGATGTTCGAAGTACCCACTGGTGAGTGTCTAGATTCGCTCGCCGTGCTGGCAAACAACCTGTCCGCCATCCCTTACTTCCAGCGCACGGGCGTGCTCGGCTTCGCGCGCAGCATGCCCACGGCGGCCACGGTGGACCGCGTGGCCGCCGCTACGGGCAAGGAGATGTTCGAAGTACCCACTGGTGAGTGTCTAGATTCGCTCGCCGTGCTGGCAAACAACCTGTCCGCCATCCCTTACTTCCAGCGCACGGGCGTGCTCGGCTTCGCGCGCAGCATGCCCACGGCGGCCGCGGTGGACCGCGTGGCCGCCGCTACGGGCAAGGAGATGTTCGAAGTACCCACTGGTGAGTGTCTAGATTCGCTCGCCGTGCTGGCAAACAACCTGTCCGCCATCCCTTACTTCCAGCGCACGGGCGTGCTCGGCTTCGCGCGCAGCATGCCCACGGCGGCCACGGTGGACCGCGTGGCCGCCGCTACGGGCAAGGAGATGTTCGAAGTACCCACTGGTGAGTGTCTAGATTCGCTCGCCGTGCTGGCAAACAACCTGTCCGCCATCCCTTACTTCCAGCGCACGGGCGTGCTCGGCTTCGCGCGCAGCATGCCCACGGCGGCCGCGGTGGACCGCGTGGCCGCCGCTACGGGCAAGGAGATGTTCGAAGTACCCACTGGTGAGTATCTAGCTGGCTGCAACCATCTGCTGCTTTACTTTTCTGCATGGCCTTTATTACGCCATCCGGATCCAACTGATTTGAAAGTCCTTTTGAGCGATCTCAACAGTGAAACGGGCGCTGGTAGGATCTCGTGGAGTATAGCTCATCGCAAGCGGGTGTGGCGATCGCAGGAGCAGCTTCTCGCATCTTTTGCACTGCTCCTGTGCTGTGATCTGAGTAGGGTAGCCTTCAGCCAGTACAAATTTATGATAGCCTTGTCCGTCACGAACTAGCTTTTGCGCCGAAAGACGTTGGTTGGCCTTACTCCTGTTGATGAAACTACCCTCCTCGCCTGTTGGTGGAACTACAGTTTGCTTAATAGAATAAACGAGTGACCAAGTGTAGGTCAGAGTTCGCCAGAAAAGCGGGAGGCAAATACCTGTCCGCCCTACCTTACTTCCAACAGACGGGCGTGATCGGGTGCGCGCGGAGTATGCCCTCTGCGACAGCTGTGGACTGCGTCGCTGCTGCTACGAGCTAGGAGGTGCTTTTAGTATTAGTATTATTTAGTCTATACTGGTGAGAATCCATCTTTGACCATAATCCGAACACCAATGCTGTCTAAAGGCCTTCTTCACGTCACGCCGGTCTTGAGACGGAGTTACTGACGCCCATAAGCGGGCAGACGGGCTGGCCATAAGATGTTAGAGATACATTCAGGTGAGAATTTATTATAAATAGTATTCATGATGAAACTATTATAAATTCTCACTGATCAGTGGCATCTGTTTGTAAGGTTCGGCAGTAACGACCATGACTAGTAAGGACGATGCGGGGGCAACAGCAACGGCCACCAAACTGGCAGGCAGACTGGTGATGTCACTACAGGTAACACCCAATAGACAGTTGTCCCCTTTACCTTCGAAGTTTCCGGAGATAAACACCTAAAATTTTGCAATAAAGAATTAAATTGAAAACCATAGCTGATAGAAGTGTATTACATACACTACATAAGTTAAGAAATCAGACAAAAAATTAGCCCTGTCGCAAAAAAAATAACGAAAATCAAAAGCTTCATTAATTCCTCAGGCTGGAAGTACTTTGGCAATCTCATGGACGCCGGCAGGCTGTCCCTCTGCGGCGAAGAGAGCTTCGGCACCGGCTCCGACCACGTGCGGGAGAAGGACGGGCTGTGGGCCGCGCTGGCCTGGCTCTCCGTCATCGCTGCGACAGGTCAGGATTACAGATGCAACTCCATAATAGCACTTATGTTACTGCGATCAAGGTATACAATCTCATGGACGCCGGCAGGCTGTCCCTCTGCGGCGAAGAGAGCTTCGGCACCGGCTCCGACCACGTGCGGGAGAAGGACGGGCTGTGGGCCGCGCTGGCCTGGCTCTCCGTCATCGCTGCGACAGGTCAGGATTACAGATGCAACTCCATAATAGCACTTATGTTACTGCGATCAAGGTATACAATAGCTTGCCATTATATTTAAAACTTGGCGAGGGTCCTATATTTAAACTCTGGAGATGGCCTTTCGCAAATGACCTGGGTAAGTACTTTCAGAGGGTCGATTTTTCAAAATGTTTATAATAACGTATCGTATTAAAACTCAAATACGATACGGTTTAAAGGAAAACTAAAAACTGTTTATTTTAATGTGTTTAATAATGAGTAATGAATGACCTATACGAGTAATGATGATACTAAATGCTAATGATACACGATGAGAGAACAATACTTAGGCTTTTAAGAAATAACATGATGATAAAACAATATTTATGTTATTTATGTCGACCAACGCCTTGGACCGGGAAGTATGGAGAGAGGGAAGGGAGGCCTTTGCCCAGCAGTGGGATCCTACAGGCTGATTAGATTAGATATGTTAGTAAGATTAATTCAAGTCCTACATCTTAGTTTCACTGATATCGATCGCGCGAAAAATAGGCGACGACGCCATATCTAAACGGTCACTAAACTTGCTTGTTTGACTATACTGTACATTTGATCGACACTTGCGCTACCACAACACAAGCATCACTGATATAACACTGCTGACACGCGGCGCGGCGGGCGGCTGTGACAGAGGCTGCGCCGCTATGGCCCGGGCCGCCGCCGGAGCGTGCGAAGGCGTTAGCCGGCCAGTGCGCTGGCGCACCCTACCGCAGCGCGCGCGCCTCCACGCGCAGACTGCTCCTACTGCAGTCCTCTTCCTTCATTTATGCTCTGCTTAGCTTGGGGCTAGATGATGCTGTGTGATTTGTCGAGCATTATTTATTATTTATTATTATTTTATTTATTATTATTTGATCTATGTGTTCTTTTATTTTTGCCAAGTAGGCTTTCTCTTCTATGTCTTCAGAGGTCCAGTTAGCCGAGATAGGAACGGTTATGTTTATGATGTGATTGGTCGGTGCAATTGTTATCTCAGGGACGTAAATCTCAGAGTGCATCTTTTTGTTTAATGATGATGTTGATGGTCGCAGAGGTGAGTAGACTGACCTCTCCCTTTATTATGCAACCTTGACCGAGATTTATGTTGTCGGCCTGGCTTATCAGTTCCGTTGATATTTGATCGACTCGTTAGTAAACAAACGAAAGACACGAGTGTTAGGCAAGTACTTGAGCCGGGATCCTTGACTTGATTTTTCGAGTAACTCTCAGCAAGGCCTTTCATTTAGTGCACATATTGTAAGAGTGCATTAAGAATAACTAGTCTTAGTCTTAGTAAACAAACGAAAGACACGAGTGTTAGGCAAGTACTTGAGCCGGGATCCTTGACTTGATTTTTCGAGTAACTCTCAGCAAGGCCTTTCATTTAGTACACATATGTATTGTAAGAGTGCATTAAGAATAACTAGTCCGCCATCTCGAGTATACCGCCATGTTGGATTTAGAGTGATGTCATTAAATTTTTCGAGTAACTCTCAGCAAGGCCTCTCATTTGATATTCATATTATAGGAGTGCATCAAGAATAACTAGTCCGCCATCTTGGATGTTCCCCCATGTTGGATTCAGAGTATCGTCATTTCATATTCGATTTATTCTCAGCAAACCCTTTCATTTGAATCCCATATTGTAGGAGTCCATTAAAAATAACTAGTCCGCCATCTTGGGTGTTCCGCCATGTTGGATTCAGAGTGACGTCACATAGCTGACCATGCATTGTCATCCAAAGAAAACATGTATACAAAATTTGAGCTCAATTGGTTGAAGATATCTGCTTCATAATTGAGTTGTAAGATTCCGCGAACGAACATAGTTACATACATACATACATGGCACGCTAAATAAAAGCTTGTAATAAGGTATTTCCTGTTTTTTTTCCACTCATTCTTGATTTCTTCAGATGTTTCATCATCCCATCTTATGTTGGATGTGCATACTTGCTGAAAGAGTAGTTTCAGTTTTGTTGTGATAGGTGAAAGTCACTTTAGAGGGTCAAAGATTTTTGATATGTTAGAGAGTAAAACCCTTTTCGTCAGCTTAGGAGTGCTCTCGTTGACGTCGACCTTTAGCTGAAAGGTGAAGTGATCATCTTGTGAATGCCATGCCAATCACAAAGACTTCGTAGTACTCTCTGTTAATCTGAACTAATATGATTTTTGTTCGTCATCTTGATTTTGCTGTAAATGATTGATAATTTCAGGTTGATTGGAGCCCCATTTTCGCAAATTGAACCCCCCTGATTTCAGTAACTGAATCAAGTCACTTTTTAGTTGTTTGGTGGCTTCGATGATTTGTTTTCCGCTAAGAAGATCGTCCATAGAAAGAAGTCTTCTTCCAGCGCCATGGCGGCTCTACTGGACTGATATTTGTTTCCTTCAATTTTGGCTAAATGTTTTAAGACATACTTTTAAGACCATTTCCGTAAGTAAGTCTTCACTGATGGCGATAAGTTCAGCTTCCATAATGCACATATTAAAAGAGCTAATCTTGAACTGTTGACTAAGATTACATTGCTGGTCTAAAAGAAAGCTGTACCCACACCAACTGCGTCTTTAGAGCTATCGGTAAATATTTTTTTAAAAATCATTCGATTAAAACGATTATAATTACTCTTAGGCTGAGATAGGTTCGGAATACCAGAACAAACTACGTTAACAAGATCTATATTCCTCAACCAGGTACTTATAGCAAATAGCTCCAGCTGACGACACGCATAAACGCGTGTGTCAGCAAGATATGTCCTGTGCGAATCTTATCCAGGTCATCCCTGCAACGCTTGTCATGAACGGTACAGGACGACCGACGTTCCTATATTTTAACTTAATGGCATCCAAAAAATGGTACTGGATGCCATTCAGTGGAAGCCTTACTCCACCTGTCGTCAATATTTGCATAAACGTTCAATGCTTATTCATTTTGAGAGCTTCCGTGCGCTGCGTATACGGTTCAAGTTGCTCTACCCCCCCAACCCCCCCCCCCCCCCCCCCCGCTCTTACTCTCTTTCGTAATTTTATTAAATTATTGTAAATATTGGGTGGGGTGCCGGCAGTAAAATGACACCCCTCCTCTCATGCCCATGGATGCAGTAAGAGCCTGCTAAGGGATACCTCCGGAAGATGGGCAGCAGCGTCTATCCGTGTATCAACATCCCATACTGCGCTCACCAACCCGCCTGCCAAGCGTGGTGAGAATGGCAACTACCCCTCATGGAGATCCATGAGGGAGGACTGTGTTCATCAGTGGACGTTTTATGGCTGAAATGCATGCATATAATGTTTACAACCGTCCTTATGAATACTGTCACTAGAGTAAGTGTTGGTATTAAATAATTATTTAACTCCTTATATATGTAGGTAGTTCAACTACTTATTTTCATATCAGATTTATAAAGTGTTATGTAAACATAAATAGTAATTTTGTCCAAAAACTGTATATAGGTGATTTAGCCCGGCAAGTCATTGTTTTTTTAACTGTGTATGTCCAGAATTGTGTTTAGCGTAACATACTATTGTACTTTCTTAAGATAAATAAAGATCTTTGAAAAAAAAAAACAACTGTTTACAACCACGATAGTTTCAAAAGTTTACTTAAAGTATTTGAAAAATTATGAACATACCAATTAAAGTAATAATTCTTTACGACATGTGTGACCTGTTGAATTATATATCTATTTTGTCAGACTTTATATGTATGAATAATTAATTTATAGTAAACTTTTCGTTTTAGGAAAGTCCGTAGAAGATATCCTCAAAGAGCACTGGGCTAAGTTTGGAAGGAACTACTTTACTAGGTAAGACATTTCGTCCATTGCGGTACAGTTTTCAGTTTTCATTGTTTCATGCCTGGTGCTGGCAGTAGATCGTTGCCTCTCCTCTCATGCGAGTGGATTCTGTAAGAATCCGCCCAGGGATACCTCCGCAAGATGGGCAGCAGCGTCTTTCTGTGTATCAACATTCTTAACTGCGCTTACTAAACCGCGTGCAACAAGCGTGGCAAGTATGGCAACAACCAAGATCATATAAGGGAGGCACATGACCAGCAGTGGACTTGAACAGCAGTCCTGGCTGAGATGATTTTGTAATTTCACGGTGAAGGTTACCATCGTCGAAAAATTTTCATTTATAAAACAATTCAGTCTCATTGAATAATACGTAAACCTTTTTTACTACCCGCATCTTTGCACGCGTTATATGCTGATAGTAAGAGTTAAACGTTTTTATTTACATGATTTTCCATAATGCTAATTTCACAATCGGTGCAGTATTACAGTGTAAACTTGACCTGTTCACTGGTTACATCTTTACATCTGCACCATTTTCAACTTATTATCTTATAAAATTATGCCAAAGGATACCTCCGGAAGATGGGCAGCAGCGTCTTTCCGTGTATCAACATACCGCACAACGCTCGCTAACCCGCCCGCCAAGCGTGGTAATCATGGTAAAAACCCCTCATGACCAGTACTTGCAGGTCCATGAGGGAGGCCTATGTCCAGCAGTGGACGTCCTTGGCTGATATAATGACGATAATGTTTCTATTAAAGTTACTAATAAACTTAAAACACAGATACGACTACGAAGAATGCGCGAGCGATCCCTGCTTCGAGATGATGAATGTGGTAGAGAATACCATCACAGCACCCGGCTTCGTCGGCTCGAAGCACGCCGCCGGAGACAAGGTCTATATCGTGAAGGTGGCCGATAACTTCTCCTACATGGACTCTATCGACCACAGCGTGGCTATGAAGCAGGTAACGGAGCTTAAGAAGTCCTTAGAGTAACTAGATAGTTGGCGCAGTCGGTTGGATGAAATCCTAATGGTTGCGCCAGATAATATAATAATATTGGCAGTTCCAGATATACGAAACGTGTCGTTATAAACGATCGAAGAAAGGACTAGCTAGGGTATCACTATAACACAGGGTAACGCTTGATAATAGAAAAAACTTTAATAAAACCTTGGGAAGGAATCTCGCAGTATCTAAAGAACATAAGATCCCGAAAGTTGCACCAGCTAGTAGGTAGTGATTTACACCACTAGATAGTTGACGCAGTCGGTTAGATAAAATCTTTACGATTGCGCCAGATAATGTAAAGGTATTTGGAAGTTATTTAATTATATAAATATACACGATCGGAGATAGGACTAGCTAGGGTGTCAGTATAACACAGGGCGTGTATAACACACGCTTGATACTAGAAACACTTATAAAACCTTGAGAAAGAATCTCGTAGTTTCTAAAGAACATCAGATCACGAAAGTTGGTCCAGCAGTATTAGTGATTCACACAACAAGATGATCAAAGCACCCGACTTCGACGGCTCAAAGCACGCCACCGGAGACAAGGTCTACGTCGTTTAGGTCGCCGATAACTTCTACATGGAACATAACCATTTGACATGGCATGAACAGCCGCTAAAGTAAATGTACGTAACCAAGTGTTCATTGTCTTCATCATGAAGCAGGTAATGTCTTTGACCCTTAGAAGTACTCATATACGACTATCACGAGATAGTCGGCGCAGTCGGTTGGATACGGTGTACATAAATTTTTAATTGCTTGCAGGGTCTCCGCATAATCTTCGAGGATGGCTCACGTATCGTATACCGACTCAGTGGTACCGGCAGTTCGGGCGCCACCGTCAGGTAAATGTTTATCATATGAATGTCATATTCGAAATGTTTATTATTTTTTTAAATTTCATATAGGCTTGCGTTTGACCACATCTTGTCTGATGTTAAAATCAAAATCTATAAGTGTTTATTCAATAGAGCAAAACGCTACTTAGAATAGTCAGTTTACAAAATATTAAATAAGAACAAAACACATTTAAATTGAATAAAGCACATAATTGAATTTGTTCGCTTAGGAAAACTTTTTTTCCAGCAATGCAGCAGTTAAGCAATGATGGGACACACTTTTCCGTTAATCAACATCCCTTACTGCGCTCGCCAACCCGCCTGCCAAGCGTGGCGAATATGGCAGCAACCTCCTCAGGATCTTGTATAGCCATGAAGGGGCTTATGTCCAGCAGTCAAATGATGAAGTTCATATTGAATTTGTTGGCTCCAGAAAACTCTGCATCGATATTTATCATTTATTAGAAAAAAAATTTTTTTTTATATATAAACATAAATAAGTGAAAAATTATTAAATTTTACTGATTATAAGAAAAAAATACTTTAGAGATAACAGCGTATTTGTTTTTTGGTTCAAATTAAAAAAAGAGCTTGCGGCCTCGATGTTGAATATAAAAATGCAAAAGTTTTCTCTCCGACTCTTCGCCAACTGTACCCATTCGTTTCCAACATTTTGTATCTTCCAGGCTGTACATAGACTCGTACGAAGCCACAAATGTGCTGGGAGACGCGCAGGAGATGCTGTCGCCGCTGATCAAGGTAGCGCTGGAGATCTCCAAGCTGCAAGCGTTCACTGGCCGCGACGCACCCACTGTCATCACGTAAATTCACGATAACCACACGACACGACCGATAGACGCCTTATATTTAATACTTGCCGCCCTCCGCAGTTTGACCCCGTGTAGTTCCCGTTCCCGTGGGAATACGGGGATAAAATATAGGCAATGTTACTCGGGGAAAATGTAGCAATCTAATGGTGAAATCATTTTGAAAATCGGTTTAGTAGTTTTTGAGTTTATTCGTTACATGCATACAAATCTTTCCTCTTTATAATATTGAGAGACTAGCCGCACTCCGCAGTATCACCCGCGTAGTTCCCGTTCCCGTGGGAATACGGGGATAAAATATAGCCTATATTTGTCTCAATAATGTAGCATTCTAATGGTGAAAGAATTTTTAAAATCGGTCCAGTAGCTTTTGAGTTTATTCGTTGCAAACATACAAAATACAACATATAAATATTTCCTCTTTAAAATATTAGTATAGACTAGCTGTGTCGGCGAACTTCGTATCGCACTTACTACTACAACTACTCTACTACTACTTATTAACAATTTAACCGGGTATTTATCGCGTTATTTACCTTTATTATTGTCCGACGTTTGATGAAAGGTAATCTAGTGGTTGTTTCTTCATTCATTAACTATTATCAATGTTTGGCGTAAGTGCATTACAATTTTTGTTTTCAAGCAGCATAAAGTTGTGCGAGTATGTGAGGTATAATATTTTCATGTCTATATAATTAAAAAACAGGTTGGACTATAACGTGGTGATAATTATAATATATTTTTTAGGTACATTACAAGTTAGTTATATTTACATATTATGCCATATTAACGTCATTATATTATACATTTTAATAGTGTTAAGAATAAAAGTTTGTTAAAAAAGGGTTATTGAATGGATTGTTTGTATTTTTATAAGAAAAACGACTATGTGTGTATTTTGTTTGTATTTCTAAAAAATATAAATCACAAAAATTTTCATATTACATATATACCTTATATTAAGCCAAAGAGATTCTGTTTACTTTTATATATTTACAATTGGATGTTATACATTTTAACAAATAAATATCTTTATAACTGTTCAAGTGACTTATTTGTATTTAGTCTTTTTAAAACTTTACATACTTAACCGGGTATTTATTCGTTTTAATACTTATTCGTAAGTTTTATAATGTGTCTTTAATATTTCGTTGTCTGTTCGGGCTGTGAGTAATTTCAAAAGACCTTTATTATTACCCGACGTTTCGACAGGATTGCACCCATCGTGGTCCCGGGAAGACTGTCATGTTGGAGGTAACCGCAGCAAAGCGAAGACGTCTTTACAGACTACCCTCACTTGATCTTCATAATTATATGAACTTGAGATTAAGGCTATTTCACAGTATTTGTTTATTTGTATTTATTCTAAAGTTAAGACTAGATTTGACTAACATTCCCACAAATGTTATCTTTAACTTATAACCAACTTTATTATGTAGTTTCACTTTCGAATAGTTTTTGGTTAACTATGTTTTTAACTTAGATTAGTTGAATTTTTCATAGAAGAATCACTTTATTTTTTTACTTATTAGAATATTTAAGCACTTCAGTGCATAATGTCAACCATTCGTAGAGAGCCTTCAAAAAAGAGAAGCAAAAGAACAATTTTTACATCAAAGATCATCATCATCACATCAGCCGTAGGACGTCCACTGCTGGACAAAGGCCTCCCTGATGGATGAGGATCATTGATCTCCAAGTACTGCTGTAGGAAGCCGTCTGCATCCACCGCCGACCAGCGGTTCGCACCAAGTCGTCTGCGCATCTTATACGTAGACGTCTTACGCTGCGCTTGCTGGTCCGTCGCCTCCATTCGAGAACTTTGCTATACGACTTATCAAAGATATGATTTATTAAAATGCTGAATTAAAAACCGACCCGTGAAATTGTACTGTGCTCGGCAACCCGCCTGCCAAGCGTGGTGAGTATGGCGACAACCCCTCAAGATCAGGAGATACTTGGAGATCCATGAGTAAGGCCTTTGTCCAGCAGTGGACGTCTTACGGCTGAGATGATGATGACGTAAAATCGGTTATGGCCGGTGTTCCCGTTGGCTGACACCAGGACTTCCTGTCATGACTTCCAAGGACATCGGTAAGGAAAATAATGACGTGTCGTTGTCCCTCTCTGCCTGTACACTAATAGGTGATTCTTACCACCCTAAGGAACAACTTTAGTCTTACGACTTTCTAGTATTCGGTATGTTTTTTTCTCAAGGGAAATACCACGAAAGTTTTAACTTTTTGCTTGTCTTGTCTTTTTATTTTATGGCTTTATGTGTTTGGTTTAACACAATTCCGCCAGTGTCAAGTTAATTTATAAATTCGTAAGTTATTTGGCTAGCCATGTTGGCGGCCTTCTCAAAAATTTTCGGTTTTAACTTCGACAGCTCATTATACGATAATGACAACCCAAAGACATTTTTCAGCATGTCTTTGAGACAACCTAAACGCCAGCTAATCAGACAAGGACTTTGACCTCGGCGAAGAGCTGCCGTAGCGGTGTAAATAAAAATACCTTAAACCACAGCGACGTATTTTTGTTTTCGAAGTGTAATTAAAAAAATCAAGGATTCCCGATTTTTTCCCCTCTACAACATTTCATGGTTTTATGGGGTCAAAATGGGTTAGGACACCTCTATAACACAGAGCATAAATACAGCGCAAGGGCTTCCCCCCCCCTCCCGTCTTTCCACTGTTCGTGGTTTTTTATAACAAGGGCCCATTCCTTATGTAAAGAGTCGAGTTCATTTCGTCATCTCCGTCCAGGCCTATCACGTGGCAAGTCACACCACAGTTATTTTTTTACTGTATTAGTACCAGTAAAATCAGTACGAGTTAGGTTACTCTTCAATAAAGAACTGCATCAGTAGATTGGCAGCTCCAAAGACGATGATGGCTGCGTAGAAGATTGTCTTCCAAATGGTGAGCTCTCCGCGGAGTTTGAGCGAGCTAATTTGAAGGAGGGACGGCAGCGCGAATATGTGGACTAGCCCGCTTACTGCGCCGGTGTATCTGGAATATTATTAATGGAAGATATAATTTACACCCTATAAATGAACAAAGAAACACAAATAATATTATTTCTATGCTAAATTTCCGTAAGGTGCGGCAGGAAAAATTCTTATTCATCTTGCCGATTGTAAGAATCCAAGAGATACTTCCGAAAGATGGGCAATCATTCATTCATCAATCAGGCGTCATTTCGTGTATCAGCATCCCGTACTGCGCTCGCCAACCCGCCTGCCAATCGTGGTGAGTATGACAACAACCCCCTCTGTCATAGTTGTACTTATGTCGTTTACTATTTACATGTTACGTTGTGGGTAGACAATAAAGAAATCAGTCTTTGGTCAACACGCCTTTCATTCACAACATGGTGGCAGTGGTGGGCGCCAAAATGATCAGTACTTGGAGATTCATGAGGGAGACCTATGCCCTGTAATAAACATGATAATAATGATCCTAAAATTGATCAAAATTGGCTCAGCCGTTTGGACTTGTAAACGGAACAAACATACAATTTAACTAAGGATAGTGTATTGTCAACATACCTTATAATCGTCCCTATGCTTGGACAAAAGCAAGCCACCAATATACAGAGAGTGATGATCACTAAATTGATGATGAGAGTTAAACGTCTGGTGTCTTTGAACGGTAGAAGTAGCACAGCCTCTGTTCGCAACATAAACGCCACTAGAGGATATACTGTCACCACCTGGAAAATTATTGGACAGATTAGATGAGAATGGTAAAGTACGGGACCCTATTTTTAGCCTTGTGCTACACTTTTGTGAGAAATATTTTAAAATCACAATATTCGCTTTTTTATTAGTATTTGTTGAAAAATAGTTAGAAACTGGTGTGCTCTTTAGGCGATACTAAAGTGTCAAAGTCGTGGTAAACGAACTGTGTTGCTTTTTAAAACTTGACTGGGTCAAAAGCATTAGTAAGGTCGATAAAGGAGCAACTTACTTGAAAGAGTAGGAGTATTCTTGCTACGGCAGTCATGACGTCGTGCAATTCGAAGTTGTTTAAGATATTCTGAAATAAACAAAGTTTAAAATTTCACGTGAGCCTTATGCGAGGTTGCCTACCCAGATGGGCCTCTGATTAATTTGACGTTCTCATCGATTTGTATGGCAGAAATTTTGTTGCATTTTAGGACATCATAAACTAAACCCACTATTATTCCATACAATATGTAGATAAAATTCCAAATTATTATCGAATACTTAGTTAAAGTAACTAATATACTCGTAATTAGTTAAACGTCTTAAAACTCTTAGAGGTTTGTTGAGTGATTCTTCTTTGACAATCAATGATATTTTAATTATATCAGTATTTTAGTTAAAATTCAAAAGGACTGTTGTGCCTTTATAACTTTTGTCTAATATCTGTGGAAACCTATAATTAATCTCTAGTTACTATAGTCACCTTTAAGACTTGAACTAGCTGTTGGTTTTTATAAAATTGTGAAATAAAAATAAATAATGTTACTCACGTCTTCAATACAGGATTTTGCAAGTGGAAAGCAGATGTAAAACACAGCTCCTACCAAAGTGTAGGTTACGGTTACCAAAAGGAATGCTATCATGAGATCCCTTGCCTGAAAACAACATTTTATTAAGTATATACTTATTTATTACTATATTACTAATTTTAAGCTAACTATTGTGTTATTTTGAGGAATAAAAGTTCTTAAGAAAACATTGAACACCGCTTTCGATCACACTTTGAATATGTGCAAAAATATCAGTGGAATCCGTCAATAGCACTCGGAAAGATAGAAAATAAGAGTTCAGCTGCGTTACTTACATTTTTATCCTGCCTTGCATTATTGCTCATGATCGTAATAATGATGTTGTGGATGTAGAAAGATAAGGCCAGCATGCCACTAAGTACAGCAGCGTCGTTCCAGGCTCTCGTATCAGTTGGCAGTGTATTGAAATTGATACCCCAAGCATAGCCTTTGACGAGCACGAAGATTAGTAGGTACATGACGGATAATGTCCCTGTTGGAAGCGTAAAGCTAACTTAAAAAACTTTGAAGATAATTAATACTATGCAAACCGGGTCATCTGATTACAGATTGTGCAATATGGTATTTATGATTAGATTTATTGTTCTTATCGTATCTTATTGATTTATTGTATCTTAAGAGGTACAAAGTGTAAGTCAGTATTTGTCACGAGTTAGCGGTTGTTAGGTTAATTCGGACCTAAGTCGGAGGACTAAGGTACGTACCCATCTAAATCTGACATTGCAAATGCTACACATAGTAGGTGATTTGACACAAATAAATACCACATGTAATAAATAACAATTGAATCAACTTTCTTAACATACAGGACTCACCGAAAGAATTAAACTTGGTGAAGAACGACACATTCCTAAAGTTGAGCAGCGGGAACACGATCAAGGCGACATACACTGGCACAGTGGTGGTAAGGCCCCAGTACGTAGAGTCATTCCCCGGTTCTGGTATGATTAGAGAACCGTTGATTCCGTCTTTTGGGCAGAGGACTGTAGAGTTGTAAGGAATCACGATGGATGTGTTGAGATCTGGAAAAGTTCAAGTATGACTTTTTAGTGAACTGAGCAAGGCTTTTGACTTAATCTTTTGAAGTATTTATGAGGATAACGTTTTATATTAAATCTTTTAGTCGTTTTTTTAATTATTTGGCCTCGATTATTTAATTAATTCATGGCTACGTGTTTTGAAAATCAACTGCAAACTGCAAGGGTCTGGCTTTTAGTTAGGTCTCTTATATTAAAACTTGCATTTTCTTACAATCGCTGTCTTCGTTATGAACTTACCAAGAATGTAATTAACAGTGAAGTACAGAAAATTGGATATCAGTATCCAGTAGACGATGTTGGCTCCCATGAGCACGAGCAAACTGAATATATGCGCCACCACTTCAGCCCAGCGACCCAGCAGCATCCGACAGAGACATGGCACTTCGCAGATTTCACTTCCTGACAACATAAATATTGCTGAACTAGCTGACTCGGTGCCCACTTCGTTGGGCGGTAAGCATTTTTACTTGTGATGAAATTATGGGTGTGGTTAAGTTAGTACTGTGTGCTACGATTTATTTCCTGACTGCCAGAAGGGGGGGTTATAGTTTTAAAGCATATGTTGGTATTTTGTATGTATTTTCATGCCAATTTGGCTATATTACCGCGTTTATTCAAATAAGTGAATAAAATGATTATAATTAAATCAATCATGTTTATTTTCCAATTCTGCTGGGCAAAGACCTCCTCTCCCTCTCTCCATGCTTCTCTACCTGCTGTCAATTCGACCCATGCGCACATGCCACCATGCGATATTGCATATTGGTCTAACACGTCACGCCATCGTTTCTTCGGTCTGCCGCGGCATCTTACCGTGTCGGGATTCCACTGGGTGGTGATCTTAGCCCACAGATCTTCGGGCATGCGGCAGTCATGACCAGCTCAACTCTACTTCAGTTTCTCAAGTTTCTGAGCTACGTCGACAATTGTAAAATGTAATGAGGAGTTCCAACACGAGATAAGTCAACATATAACTGCCCATGGGAAAGACACTGCAATACTCACCAGAGATAATTTTTGACCCTAATAGTGAGGGCAAAAGAGAAAAGTTTTTAAATTTAGAGCAGTCAGCGTAAAATTGTGTGTATTTGTTCCGTTTTAATTTTAGAACGGCACTAACCGAATAGCTTTACGTCAAATTAGTCAGTTTGGCTAGTTAATTGGTATTGGTGGTACTAGTGCAACAATAGAATCGCCACCAGTGTAGCCTTAAAATATTAACGTCTTGTTTAAGAAAAAAGCCGTCTTAGAGAAATATCACTCAATAGATTACGACACGGTCGTGGTTCCATACCCTATGTCGTATTATCTCCTTAACCATTTATCCAAATTATATGCAGTAAAAGAGAAAAGTCTTCTGTTTTAAATTTTTACTTAGACGATAAATTTACTTATTTTGATAAAAATTCATAAAATGATTGTCGATAATAAAACCAATAAACATCACCTTACGATTTAAGTTATTTTCTAATTATAAAAACGAGTTTTTGTAACATAAATAAGAAAGTTAGACGTCAAGTTCTTAAACTAAATTCTAAATTAATTCTAAATTCTTAAATTAAGGAAGCGTTCGTAAGAATCGTTTTCGTTCAACCGTTTTTTCTCTGACTTACTTTGCAAATCCAACTACCTCGAAATAGTCTTTTATTTTTTCGGGTAAATTTATAGGCTATGACGCTCACAAATACTGTGGCTTTCTATTAGTAAAAGAATTTTCAAAATCGGTTCAGTAGGTCCAGAGATTACCTCCTACAACGTCACAAATCACAAACTTTACCTCTTTTATTATTAGTACTTATACTAGCGTAGGTACACCAGCTTCCCCGGTAATGTAACTGGAAAAATATCGAAAGGTAAAATCCACATCAAAATTTCCAAAGGATCTAACATAGCATCTGAGACTTAGATGTAGCGACTACAAAATATGCTATGTTGTTATTTGTTCATCTTTTTGAACTCTGCTAGAACAAAATGACGGTATGTGGATAAAGTCGCAGTAAAGACTTCTCCAGAATTAAATTTACGTATGTATGTACCTAAGTGATAAATCGGTATACAGTGTTTAGCGAAGACGCCGCGCACGGCGCGCGATCTATACACCTATACGATCTTGAAATATAGCGGTATTTTTTTTTATTATTTCGTATAGGCTTGCGTTTGACCACGTCTTGCCTGATGTCAAGCATGATATGGTCTAGGATGGGACACGCTTGCCTAGAAACTCCTTGTCCCTACGAAAAATATTCCACTCACCATGATGGTAAGACACTGTAAGCAGCACATGCGCGGTGTAAAGGCATAGGGCTGCCATGAGGGCCACCAGGATCAACGCAGCCGGGAGACCAGCTCGCTCCACCCCCCATGCCATCGTCAGCAGGGATGACCCCATTATTGTGTTCCATACTGAGAATCTAGACAGAAATTCTTATTGTAGGTATAGGTATATCGCTTCTCGGCCTTTTGGCTAAGATCAAAGTGTAGTAGGTATAGGTACTATGCCAGCAATAAGTTAATTTAGTCTGCTAAAGCTAAAAGTTGTGTGTTCATGTATTTTCCCTTTGTAGTTTTGTGTCCTTATTTTTAGGATTTAATATAGGATAAACAAATTTAAATAATAGTGAAGAGTGATAGAATAAGTTTAATAAGATTGAATTTAATTTTCTACTATGTATGTTAGGTATAAGGAAATAAAGCTTTTTTTTATTTTATTTTAGTTATGTGTCGTGTTGTTTGTTATTGTGTCCACCCTTTTTATTATTCACGGTTTGTTTAATTATTGTTATTTTATGTGTCTGTGTGTATTAGTTAGATCTGTGTATGCGTTATTCCTGTTTTTTTCTTCTGTGTTTACTTACGAAACGACTTAGTGCTGTAAGGTAATGAAAATAAAAAATATATAGAATTATTATTCTAGGAATAATATGAAATAGGAATAAGAAAAAAAAAGATAAATCCTGGATTTGTTTGCTTCAGAGTGTTTTCTCCAAGTGAGGGAAAGAAGCAAAAATAAAACCTTACTAAGGTAAACTAAAAACATCCTACCAAAAAATACTCGAAATTAGTCTAGGCAATCATCATAACAATGCCATCCGAATAAACTTACATAGTGACGAGCGAGCTTTGCTTTCTCGGTTCGACTTTTGTTGACTGTTCAAACTGTTTTTTGTAGGTCGCTAGAACTGCACTTGATGACAAATCCGCAATACCCTGCGATAACAAAAGAAAAAAATACCTTTTACATGCTGTGACGTCCTGTAATTACGGGTGCACCGAATTGTTAACATTTTTTAGAACTAAGTATTATGTGTAGGAAACCTCCGGAAGATGGGCAGCAGCAGCTCTGTATCAACATCCCGTACTGCGCTCGCCAAGCGTGCAAGCGTCTTGAGTATGGCAACTACCCCTCATGGAGATCCAAGAGGGAGGCCTATGTTGGTTTACGGCTGTGACGTTTTACGTAAGTGATGATGATGTGTAGGACGTCCTATTTTAAAAAAACTATCAGAAAAAGTTGCATAAAACTTGGATAGTGAGGCTTTTTAAGCTTCAGACTACTATTGTATAATGGAAAAGACATTTATTTACAGTCCAAGGAAATAAAATTGACCTGTTTCCTCAAAGACGCTGGATAGGTTTGGCATAGGATGGTGGCGGATGGCAAACTAAGGGCCTATACCCAGCAGTGGGTGTAGATGATGATCATGTTCTTTCCTTTGCATACGGCAGACCAGGCTGAGGTGGTAAAGGTAGTAAATCTAAGAATGTCGCAGTGTCCCGTACTCTCCAGCTGTAGAACATCTACTACTGGACAAAGACCTCCCTCATTGATCACTACTTTCTTTCCGAATTGACTTAATATGTTGTTGACCGCAGATGGCCATGACAACGTTACCGGACTATGGGGAGCGCAGAGGGCGCCCAGCCGCAAAAGTAGGGTTGAGGCAACAAGCTCAAGGCATACCACTTAGGTAAGAACCACTGCTTGGACTGTTGCTAGATTTTAGGGGGCGAAGCCCCCTATTATGCATAGCGCTGTCTGTCTGTCTGTATGTGTATGACACGATTACAACCGAACGCGTTGACCGATTTACATGAAACCTTTTTTTTTAACACTGTCTTAATGAGAGAAGGATACTGATTGATTTTGGTGATCCTAGGGTCACAGGGACCGGAGTTATTGTGACCTCAAAGGGTCACCCCCGTACCAATACTTGTTATATGTAACGTCTATATGTAAGACGGAAGAGTGTAGTGTTTAGTACCCATTATCGTTATGGAAACCATAAAGAAGATGAGTTAGAACTAAAGAGTTAAAGTTGAGCGTAAACCTTGACCAATACAATTCGTCATGTCATGTCATCGGCTTATCATCGCGGCCAAAACTACGTCAAAACGCAACTTAACGTTATCAGAGCCTATCCAGTTGACCTCACGTCACTGGCCTCATAATGATGTTAGCGATAGTTGGAGAGATCTTGGTAATACCTAGTGTTAATTAGACAATTTAGACCTTATAAGTGATAATAAATTAGCTTAATTTGTGGGACCTATCAAATAACGCTGGTAGATAATTATAGTGCACATATAGGATATACCAATTATCATTTTTATTATTTCAGCCGTAAAACGTTCACTACTGAACACATGCCACCCATTGGATCTCCATGTGGGGTAGTTGCCATACTCACCACGCTTGGCAGGCGGGTTGGCGAGCGCAGTGCGGGATGATGATACACGGAAAGACGCTGCTGCCCATCTTCCGGAGGTATCCCTTAGCAGGCTCTCACTGCCATCCTTGGGTATAATAGGAGGGGTAAAATTCTACTGACGGCACCCCACGGCTTCCATAACTATGTATTATTTTAGCCCCATTGTCCCACTGCAAGGCGAATGCATCCCCTCCCTTCTTCCACTCTTCACGACAACGCTGTGACGACTACGTGGCCTGTAGATATATGTGTACCTACCAACTCAAAAAACCTGGTTAGGTATATTCTATTAGTAAAACATATTTTTTTTGATAAACTTATCTTATTGCGCTTTAAACAAATTGCGCAGAACGTGATTTCTGATGTATGTAGGTATATTCTAAATTCTACGTTTTTAGGGTTCCGGACCAAAATGGTAAAAAGGAACCCTTATGGTATCACTTTGTCTGTCTGTCTGTCTGTCACAAATGGATATCTCGAGAACTGATGCTATCGATTTGAAATTTGAAATGGTTAAAGATAACACTTTTGCACTATAGCATATACATTACAAAAATATTCTTATTATTATGATTGCAGGGAGGATAGAGGATCTCAAATTTTTTAAGTGAAGTTACTAGGTCGTGTGGGGTATCATATGATAGGTATTCATTTGCACATTAATAAACAGTTTTTATTTTTCCTTTAAGCCGTATCTTTTGCGAGTTATGTTGACAAAAATGTTGAAAAAATTACCCTTATCTTCGAAGTTTGCAGAGATAAACCCGTGAAACGTTTATAGCAATAGAAATGCCGAATAGCTGGCTGTTAGTGGTCATGCGAATACCAAATCATTACCAATACTCCCCGCAGCTGGTACGTACCAAGCAACTGTGACTCCTGGAGTTGAACTCACCAGGGAGCCAGGCCTGTCTGGACTGCAGTAGACGAAGCTGCAGGCCGTGGATTCAGACCCCTGCAAGAGCGCAGTCTCGCGGCTCACGACGCTGGTAGTTGTGACTCCTGGAGTTGTACTCACCAGGAAGTAAGGACTGTCAGAACTACCAGGTCTGATGAAGTTGTATCGCATGGCAGGGACGCAGTCTCGAGACTCATCATGACGCTACAACAGCTGGGACTCCTGGAGTTGTACTCGCCGAGACTTCCTAGTCCGGACTGTCTGGACTGCTGTGGATAGAGCTGTAGATCTCAGCTGGGCATAATCTCACGGTTCATATCGCCCCGGTAGCTGTAACTCCTAAAGTTGAACTCGACAGGGCTGTCTGGACTAGGGTTGTTGCGAATATCAGCATCAGCATCCGCTGATGATCAGCATTGATTTAAACATCAGCATCAGCATTGATCGATGCTGATTTTCAATGCTGATGTTCGAGTCGCGACATGACCCGAAGAGGCGGGGCTTAAAGCGCATTTTTGTACAAATTAGGTAAACCAGTACAAACAACACACAAAGGGTGTTGTTCCCTGTGCTACCCTTTGTGTACTAAACCCTAAAAAAGTGCAAGATTTTTCTGACTTGATTTTTGAAGAACCACCTACATTATGTAAGTGTGGAACACTAAGTTTGCGAGCCAGACACGCACTTGGCCAAAATCAGCATCAGCATTCGCTGATGTGTCAAAAAGCCGCATCAGCAACAACCCTGGTCTGGACTGCATCAGATGAAGTTGTAGGTCGGGGCTGCAGGCCCCGGCAGGGGCGTAGTCTCGCGGCTCAGGTCGCTGGTAGTTGTGACTCCTGGAGTTTTACTCACCAGGGAGTCAGGGCTGTCTGGACTGTCAGGTCTGATGGAGCTGTAGGCAGGCGCTGCAGTCCCCAGCAGGGGCGCAGTCTCGCGGCTCATGGCGCTCTGGTAACTGTGACTCGCGCTGCTGCTTGGCGTTGGGTATCTGCTGTTAGATCTAAAATTAATTTCATGTTCAAAAAATTGTAAAATAGCATTAAGTACCTATTATAAAATGTCTGATTTGTAGAAGACCGAAAATGCTTGGAATACCTCAGATACCTCAGAGCTGTGTTCTATATTGCTTCTTAGGTATCACAGTGCTTAAAACAGGGAAATTAACCGATTTATTCATGTGCCTTTTTTCCTGTTAGCATAAGATTACATTTATTTTTGATGTCACCTTTAATGGCCTGTGCACAGGCGTTCGCTGTGCCTGTATTGGTGTTGGTTTGATGGTTGGTCGGTCTACCTCACATGAATGTATTTACATAACTCTCTTCATTTATTTATTATATTACTTTATTGTATGTATGTAATATTATTACGGTTTAAATTGTATTTATTTATTTAGTACGCCTTCCCCTCGCACTGGCAGACGAGGCGCTCACATCTGCCTGAAAATCAGCGCCACAACCGCGTAGCTTGCTTTGTGATTGCGGTAATACTGAGGCTGAGTCCATTTTTTGACCTCACGCAGCACTGTTTGTATGTATGTTTTAAACATGTATACCATACTTAGCCTAATTTGATTATTATACGACTTTTCTATACAGTCTTGTCTTTTTATTTTATGGCTTTTTGTGTTTGGTTTTACACAATTCCGCCAGTGTCAAGTTAATTTATAAATTCTTATGTTATTTGGCTGGCCATGTTGGCGGCCATTCATTACTAACGTAAACTCTACGTTTCCCGACTTTTCTATATAATTTGTATGAGTTGTGTGTGCCAAAAATAAATGAATTTCTTCTTCTTTTGCGGGGGGTTAAAACGGTCGGACGAGAGGTGACGTGTGACGCTTGGAGATGTGCGAGTTAGTACCTACTAGGGCGACCGCCCTAGTAACTAGTTCTTGAGGGCGTCTGCCTTTCGTCTATCGTGCCCATCGTGTTGACTGTGGCGACTGGGGTGACTGTTGCGATTGGGGCTACTATGGTGACTGTGGCAACTTGGGCTACTGTAGCGACTATGACGACTGTGGTGAAAATGTTTTAGATCTGCTAGGAGTCTTGTGACGGCTCATTTTTTTATTTTATTGTAAATGGACATGTCTATGTTTTGTAATTACAAACTATGGATATAAAGTAAAGAATTTTGAATTATTTCATGTTCAATTTTATTACTTCAAAAGCCGTGTTCGCCATTGTATCCCTTAATCCTAAGGTCGTGGTTCGATACCGGTCAAGCACTAATGGATTTCTTGAAAAATCTATGAGCACTTCTAACGTGCTTTAGCGGTTTTTACACGTGTAGCTACTATCAATTATCATAATCGATTGTAATTAAAAATGTTTATTTAGTAAGTCACGCCTAAAAATAGTCTTATCTAATTAAATGCGCAGAAATATGATCGTCAGTAGGTATTATTTGATGTTGCTGTTTGTTGATTTGTATTATTTATGACAGGCGCGCCGAAAATTATTGAGCAACGTATTCCAGAAATTGCCGTTAAGGCTCAACTAGTCGCGGAGACAAAGTCGTCAGTGGGCGCGGGCCTAAATGTATGCTATCTCACTTGACATAGTGTGTTTACCCGCGCGCTAGAATGAAATGCACAATGATTCATTCCTAAACCGACCGCGCTAAAATATGTGAATAGACTTTTAGCACAAGGGTTATTATAGCAAAACTTGAGTGTAATCTTTTCAAAATAACATTTATTTCAACTTTTGAATAATTAAACTATGTCGGAACGGCGTTTATTTTTGAGATTTCTTGCCCCTTATATTATTTAGTTTCGTCCAAAGTCGGGCTAAAATCAGTGTTGAAATACGAAAGTTTAGAAGCTTGTATTTTTGAAATAAATACTTTTTTTACGGTTTGGGGTGTATACAAACATAGATGTGACACACAAGGATTAAGTATATCAATTTATCTCGTCATAAGATTATGACGAGATAAGTTACTCTGGTACGGTATTAGGTATAATCGTGAAAATTAATAATTACGGATTCACTTACTTGTGTCGATTGTATCTCCTTCTCCTGTCTTCGCAAAACTCACAGTCAGAATAATCTGAAGACGCACTGCCAAACACTCTAAAAAAAACAATAAATTTAAAATTAATAATATATAATAAAAATTTCATTAAACGGCTCCATAGTTTTACAGCACTATAAGCTGAGACGAAAGTAAAATTATGAATAATATGTGGCGTACTCGCCACTCATACCGATCTGAAGTCTGCATTACCTACTTAAAACTATTCAATCATATTTGTATCTAAATATTTAAATTCTCCCGCTTATTAACTTGGGCCTTGGCTACGTGTCGGTCGGTAATGCAGAATGCGCGCGATGGCGCCGAACGAAATCTGCATTACCGACCGACACGTAGCCAAGGCCCAAGTTAATAAGCGGGAGAATTTAAATATTTAGATACAAATATGATTGAATAGTTTTAAGTAGGTAATGCAGACTTCAGATCGGTATGAGTGGCGAGTACGCCACAAATAGATAGTAACCGCTCGTTTGTCGCAAGCATATTTGTTGACGAATAAGATAATCTTTATTACTTGCCCGTGGATACAGTGAGAATCTGCTAAGGGTTACAGGCAGCAGCGAATTTACGTGAATCAACAACACACTTCCGTTGCTACCGGTTTAAAAGGCACAACGCAAGCGAAGCCGGGTAGGACCTAGCTTAGAGTAATATTCCTACAAAGAAATACTATGGTTTATTTTGAACTAGCATTGATACTGGGGTACCAGAAAAGGGGGCGATGGCCTCAAAAGGTCACCAAAGGTCAAAAATGGAATTTTTGGGTTTTTTGCCGTTTTCGGCCATTTGAAGTCTTTTATTTTTTTGGTGAACTTTTGAGGTCACAATAACTCTGGTCCCTGTGACAGTTGGTCACCAAAATCAATCAGTCAATCACCTTCTCTCAAACCTAATAAATCTCCAGGTGCGGACGGTATTAGATGCGTTGACATAATAAGTATAAGTAAGCAGTTTGTGCATATAATAGTACCTACCCAAAAAAATAAAACAACAATACAATGACAATTTAATATTAATATTTAAATATGCCAATGTTTTACCTATCCAAGACAAAATCAAACTAGCCCTCTTAATGGAACAGTTTCATAGCCAAGATCTTAAAGTAGGTACCTATATCTCATAAAACCATTAGGTACTAGAAAAATCACCCAAAACAAATATAAAATACCTAAAGTATAATTTCTATGGTAGGCGAACATTGCAATTTATAATACCCAACATCGAAGACGCGTTGCCCCAGGAATTGAAAGAAAAAATACCTAATGAAAACTATAAATAGGTACATCTATAAAAAATACTTCCACGATAATTTAATCAAAAAATCTTAAAAATAGCGTAAATTTACAACACTAGACAAGAATTTTATATTCCAACCTACTTTTTTATCTATAAGTACCATATTCCAACCTACTTTTTTATCTATACCTATATTATAAAGCCGATTTCATCCATACAAAATTCGATTTTATCAGAACTGTTTACGGATTTGCATAATATAAGTAGGTTCAAACTAACCTAATTTAATTTTATGTGTAAAAAGCGAGTGTGAGTACCAATACAAACCAATTAAGGTTTCATGGTACAATAAATTGATAAACTTTGTTAACTTTCTTAAATAAAAAACTTATCTATCTATCTCATTAAGACGGTGCTAACTTTCATGTAAAAGTTTCATGTAAATCGGTCAACGCGTTCGGTTGTAATCGTCAAATATATTTCGATAATGATACACGTAAATTCGCTGCTGCCTGTAACCCTTAGCAGATTCTTACTGCATCCACGGGCAAATGAGGAGGGTCAACATGATACTGCCGGCACCCCACGGTGGCCTGTCGATGGCCTTACCTATGTAATAAAAACAACAATAAAGATAATGTCACAGATTAGGTACAGAAAATCTACCTACCTACTTAGCTATTTATACAGTTATTGTGGTCATATAACTAAGAACGATTTGAAGTTGTAAAAGTTTTTTATTTAAATCGTGTCATACACAGAGTTAAGTACCTTCTGAGAAGCAACTAGTTATGTTATAAATTAGCCACATTAATAGAGCGAAGTGGCTTAGGAATAAAGAATAAAATCGCTAACAATTTTTTTTCACATTTTAATTATTTTACCAAAGTACCTAACACATTCAAATAGTGAAGCTGGACATTTGTCCAGCTTCATTTGTCCAGCTTGTTATATTGCTTTTTAAATTTTCTGCGCTACATATTCTTGTGATTTTTTTAAATTTAAGTGTCATACAAATTTAAAAAAATCACAAGAATATGTAGCGCAGAAAATTTAAAAAGCAATATAAAACATTTTTTTACTAAAATTAATAGTTAATAGCATATCCACGGCTTTTAATTACTACTTTACACCGGCGAGACATTGACCCGATCGATTTTTGATATTTCGCAAGAGAAATAGAGTTCCAATCTTCTAAAAAAACGTCGTACAGCTCTCTTAAATTCCCACACTGTGTAGTTGAAACCTTTTTCTGATCTGGGCTGTTAGCTGGCCAGGCTGTTTATTTTCGTCTCGTCAGAAAAAAGTACATTTTTCCACTGTAGCACAGTCCAGTTTTCATATTTTCTCGCAAATGCAAGCCAGGCTTGTCTGTGGCAAAGTTTCAACATGGGTACCTTCTTGCTATCCTACCGCGCATTTTTTCTTCTACCAAACGTGTTCGAATGCGTGCTGAGATTGCTGAAGGGTTGTTTTCACCAAAATATTCTTTTCTCAGCTCAATGGACCCTTTAAAAGGATTTCGTTTTGACATACGAACGATGTTTCGGTCATCTCGAGGAGTTGTTTTTCTCTGTTTAAGTACACGTGAAACATTCGAAGTAGTTTGATACGTAGCAAAATGCTTCACAGCGTGGAAAACCATCGTTTTTGAACATTGCAGTTGGTCGGCTATCTTTTTAAAAGACCAATTCTTCCAGAGAAGTTTTATTATTACTTCCCTTGTAGATTTATCACAACTTTTATTTTTTCCCATTGTTTTTTCATAAGAAGCAATCACTTTTAATTTTTTATAGCACTAAATGGCGCCAAAATTATACAAACAGTAGCAAATCGACTGATTGTTCTCTATTTAAATTTGAATAAAGGTGTAAAATAAACTAAATAAACGTGACCAGCCAGTAAATAGGAATAGGTACTGTGTTTAGAAGTAGTGTAAAAAGTTTGTCTATTTATTTTTTGCTAATCATGTGTATCAATGAATACAGTGGTATTATGGAAAAGTTTTACGATACTTACCGAGAGAAATAAAAAAAATGCATGCAATTAGTTTTGCGCCTTAGTTTGAAAAAATCTTCCCTTTATATCAGCGTTCTTAATTATATGACCACCACTGTATATATTTTATGTAAAATTATTTTGAATTGAATTATTTATCGATATGGGATTGGCATAGTGAGTATACCTAATGTCAATGTACGGAGTTTGGATGGCGCACACGAGTGGCTGAATTGTGATAATGTTTAGTCTCGCTCGATATCATGTAGGTATCATCATCACAGAGTGCACCCCTTCTAACCTTTTGATAATTCTGTGGGTATCATCAACATCATCGTCCTCTTAGCCGTTGGACTGCCTACGTCCACTGCAGGACATAGGCCTCCCTCAAAGATCTCCAAGAGCGGAGGGCGAGCTGGTGCACCGGGTTGAGTGGGTGGCTCGCATGTGCTCGCACCCTCGCACCCCATTCGGATGGTATAGGTACCGCAGCGTCCTGTACAGCATTAATATCAGTGGCTGACGCTATATATACAGGGTGTATTATAAAACGCGTACTAAACCGAAAGGGGGTGATTCGGACCATCCCAAGGAACAACTTGTTCTACGACTATTCAGTTTATTCAAATTCAAAGTTTATTCAAATTCAGAATTCAGTGATTTTAATTCAAGAAATGACCACGAAAGTTTTAACTGCAACAGCTGATAAATACGATAATGACAACCTAAGCCAGCTGTTACTTCAGGGTCATTGAGCTCCGCGAAGAGTTGCCGTATTTTTTTTTATGAATAAGTAAAACAAATAATGTGATTATGACCTTAGGATCATTTTCACATCACACCACCTAGTGAAATTATATATATATATATTTTTAATAAGAATTTCTTTCTAAAACTATTTACTTGTTTTCATGGGCTGAAATCCCCCCTTTTAGGTTAGTACACATGTATAATACATAATACACCCTGTATAATCAACATGATTTTAAGTGCTACTCCTATTATCAAAACTTTTTTTGAAAATATAATATCTATTAAAAAAGTACATATGTTATCATCACTCATGCTGTACGCTAGGTACGTTGAACTTGAGGCATTACTGTATGGCCATGTAGACCTACGTACATAAGTACCTATATAAACCGGTTTAAGCTGGAATTCACCTACCTATGTAAACCGGTTTCAGCTGGTATTCACCCACAGCTAAGTGTGACTTTCCGGCATCCTCCGATTACGTATCTCGCGACAGGTTTGCAACAGGCGTATATATCGCGATTAACGCTGCTGCAACAGGCGTTAATCTCGCAATCAGCGCTGTCAATTGTCAATTTTGTTGTATAAAATGCAAAAATAATACGTTTGACAGCGATGAGAGATATACGCCTGTTGCAAGCCTGTCGCGAGATACGTAATCAGCCTGCCGGTTCCACTACGAAGAAAGACTCGAAAGAAAAATCTAAATCTGTTGATGTTTTAATGACCGTGGGAAACGACGATGGAAATCTAACCCGCAACCTCCTGCGTTCCAGTCAGCGACTGCGCCAAGCAAGCCGTTTGCTTATCTAGGTAAATTACACTTCAACATTGTTATTTCCTTGTAAATAATATTGATTTATTTCATTAAACTATATCAGGGTTCAGGGGGCCTTATGAAAGCTTTATCGGGATTTCATCATCTATTTCCTTTTATATGCTGACCTAAGTGTGTGCGTCCGTTCGAAATATAACATGTGTTTAGGATAAATGTACCCATACGCTTGTATGGAAATAAACATTTCTGGTTGTTGTTCTGATGGACGTCGTGACGAGTGATTTTATTTATATATTTTACATTAATTAGAACGAACGATACATGGCAACAATTGCACTTAATTTACACTTAGGTATAGACTTACAAGCTAACAAATTACTGTGTCCTTCAATGTTAACATAAAAGATAATTCGGTATTGAAAATAATTATTATAAGATAGATAGATAGTGAGATCTTCATATGTAGTGGTATAATATGTTTATTGGATGGAGGTGCGATGAGTTCTGTTGTACATTCAGTCTTAGATAGTGTGGTCCTTCCTGGCAGCAACCACAAGAGCGATTTGAATGCAAGTTAGTGCAAAAAACATACTTTTTATGTATGTACGTAATCAATTAGTGCTTATTTAGAATAATTTGTACTAGTCAGGTTACTGAGAAATTGAACAAATATGGGGGCGCTGCTGGGAAGGACTCCTTCTGCAGCGCCGATCCGTACAATTAGTGTTTGTTAGCTTTGGTTGTTTAAACTTATTGTTAACAATTTGTACTCTTAAATCTTATTGTATATTCTATAATTAATGTAATATACTCAAAAATGTATTGTCTACCTATATCTAATAGGTATATTTTCAGCAACTAGTCAAGCATTTGATAATAGAATTGGGTTTTCTTTTGTTAAAAAATAAAGAATTAAGTATCTTTAAAGGATGTGCGAAGCTGCAGGCGGAAGCTACATAGATTCAAAGTTACCTTGAAACCTAATTATAAGTTATCAAGTAACATATTTACGCAAATAAATAAGATTATGTTATTGACATTAATTGAGTTAACAATACAATCGATCACATAAATAAACTAATGCAGACGCGTGCAGGGCTGTGATGATAACGCAATGTAAATACTTAGCAAATACAAGAAGGGATTTTCTATAGGTATCTGAAGGGAATGTACTCTAATAAATGTAGATAGCAAATTTCACTTTAAGAAACCATGCCTTTATTTACGGGACTACAGGAGCTCATGGAATCATGCCCTTCCTCTCCAACATCTGCATACACTTCGGGGATCCTCACGGAATGCTGCTGGCGACCCCGAGTCCTTCTCCGGTATTTCAAGGAGTTGGGCTGGTTAGGTTAGGGTCGGGGCAGTATCTCGCTCGGGGGACAATGCACAATACACGCCAATGTACCTACCTACTAGTCAGAGCAGATCTGGTAACCCCCAACAGAATAAGATGCCTTTAGTTTTGAAAAGAAACAAAACTGCATTTAAATATTTTTTCAAATACGCTTTACACACACAGAAATCGAACCAACTAAAGTTCGAAAAACAACATCCTGAACTTTTATGGCATCAATCGATAGTCAATCTTATGATCAACTCTCTCTTACGAACAAGCTTTTCCTTTCATTTAATTCACCATGTTTGTTAGAGAGATTTAATCCTAAACACATGTTATCTTTGATGACGCAATCATAGTTGGTTTTGATAACAAAAAGGCGGTTATCACACTCCAACGCACCACGCTGTATGTTGCGTGTCGACGCACCTACGCGCGTACTTGTGGGAGTGCAGATCTGCATCATCGTGCGGGTGCGTTTCACGCACTCACGCGCGTAGTTGCGTTTTGTGGATTCACGGCGGCTCTGATTCATTTCATTCAAAGCTGTTCGCTAGACTGTCTCGGTGTCGTATACCTTGCGTCTCGCCCCGCACCTACGCGCGTGGATGCATGTTTCTCCGCGCTTAAGCGCGTGATCTGCATGAACGCGCGTAGATGCATTTTCGGTGTGTTGGACTGTGCGTGTTTTCTATACAAACGGAGATACAAGCAACGTTAGAAGACGCATTCACGCAACATGCAGCGTGATGCGTGGCAGTGTGTGAACCACCTTAGGTAGGTAAATATTTACTATCGTGAGCGGCAACCTAACAAGTCATTTATTTTATAAAAAGGTTACATTCATTATCATCATCATCCACAGCCCGTATGTACCCACTGCTGGGTGTAGGCCTCCCTTTGTGTATGTCACATAAGCCGGTCTGCTGTGCTAAGCCAGGAATTTCCCGCGATCTGGCGAATGTCGTCGACCCATCGCGACATCGGACGACCACGACTTCTCTGGCCAGTCCTTGGCCATCATTCGGTCAAAGTTTTGCTCCATCTGCCATCACCTCGTCTAGCCAAGTGTCCAGCCGAATTCCATTTAAGATTCGTAACCCTGATCCCGGCGTCTTGGAGTTTAGTCCGGCGCTGGATCTCTGAGTTACGAATTCGGTCTTGTAGTTTGATGCCGAGCATGGCTCGCTCCATGGCTCTCTGTGCGACTTGTACCTACTCTTTACACAGTCTCCTTGTAAGCGTCTCGGCACCATAAGTCAAAGTTGGAAGGACACATTGGTTAAGGAGGATTAAGTAAATATCTGATGATGAGTTATAATTTAAAAAAAGTTACTTATATATTTTTTGTAGGTACATTTGAATTAGATATGTGTCCTAATATTTTGTCTTGCCCTCTTTTGGCTTCTTTCCAGAGTTCCGCTTGCTTGCCAAGCTTTACAAACTGCACCGTTATGTAGGAAAATAGGTACTCAAACACTTTGACTCAAGCAAGTACCTTGCAGGTACATTGATGTTTCCCTATACTTATACAAAAAATGATTCAATTTTTTTTGTTATCATTGTGATAAGTACCAAAATAACCCCCTTACTTATAAAAATTAATTAAATAGTAATATAACCGAAAACTTTAAAATATTTTCTTAAAAGCTGTCAAAAAACGAAAAACCGTTAACAATTAGTGTCAATACACTAATTTTACAAGTGTCGATTAAATTTAATGAGCTTATAAGTTAAGGGGTAAGTGTTTAAGATCGACCTGCACAACAAATCACTAAACACTCAAAATCGTAGGTAACAGAATTTATAACTTATGACTTGGTATTTAGCCTCTTCAGAATATATTAAACACTAGGTTCTATAATTTTAATTTCTTTAATCCTTGTTAAAATCACTCTACGATAGTGAATTTATTAAATAATTAAACTGGTACTCACTCGTAACTGTCCGTCGACTGGACAGAGCGCGGGGAACTAGGTTCATTTTCACAACTGCGCGCCAAACTTTTATTTAAAAACCTCATTGTTTATATCACACACATCTGTCAACCGCGTCAACATACTCTATACTACTGTTGATAAGCAGTTGTATAGCGCTTTGGGCGTACTTGTTTAATCGTTTGTCTTCGACTTGACTTGAATTTTCGTCTAAAAGATAATTATGTAACTTACCTACTTACTTAATAGTTTATTTTTGTTAATAATCAAAATAAACTACTAAGGTTCTTAAAAAAATACAAAAATGGTCACTACTCCAGCATCTGTCCACAGGTATTCCGTAGTTACCAATTACCAACATTTAATAATGCCTGTATCATAGGAGTTAACCTAGTGAATTCCTTTGGGATCTGTGTTTAATTATTTAGGTAGGTACAAATTTTTGTAGCAAAAATGTATTTAAGGAACAAGCTTTTAAAGCAATTTTTTCGTGGTAAGTACCAATTTCATGGGGTAAGTATATAAAAATACATCATCCGCCATCTTGCGGCGGCGGCAATTTTAATTTATCAAAACCCAAAATAAAGATGTGTACACAGCTAAATCGAACAATTCTGATTCTGCTTAGGTACAAGATTTGACTCGGACAAACATTGCAAGGTTAAATTTTAATTTAACGCCTTAGATTATTGGACAATTTTTAAAAGTGGAGGGAGGATGAGACTTAAGTAAAATCATAAGTGGCCATCTTTAAATTACGTCACATGAATTTCAGAGTCCCCCCTCCCTAGTGTGACGTCACATATTCTGCAATTACACATTCAAAAATTAAAACAGCAGTTCTGATACAACATCCATAGTTTTATTTAAATTTCAAGAATTTTTTTAAACTCATTGTCTAATTTGATGAATTTTATGACCCCCTTGTCACACTTCTTTGACCTATTCCCTTAACATGTGGCCCATTAACAGGACTATGTGTTATTGTACAAAATTACTTTCATCAGTACAGTTACATAGTTTTGTTACTAGATAAAGATAACACTATTTGTTCATTTTAACCTTTTATCTTAAAGAATGACAATCACATAGCCAACAGACAGCAAATAATATTGATTTATCACTATTTTTCCTACAAAACACAGTGATGTACCTCTGTGACAACAGCTGATAATAAATCATGAGATCAGAGCCATTATTACTAAAATCATTACATACTTCCATCTTACTATAAACTCAATTAGTGTCATCATGATGATGATGTGTCATCATCATCACCATCTCAGCCGCAGGATGTTGATTGCTGGTCATAGGCCCCCCTCATTGATCTCCAAGTACTAATCTTGAGGAGTTGTTGCCATACTCACCATGCTTGGCAGGCTGGTTGCCGAGCGCAGAATGGGATGTTGATACATGGCAGATTTTTACTGCATTCACAGGCAAGAGGAGGGGCAACATTCTACTGCACATGGATAGGGAGTGAATAAAGAAAATTTGTTTTTAATAAAACTAAGTCTTTATTTACAATACAATTAAAACTAAAAATAAATATTTTACATCAAATTAAATGACGGTCACAGATCTTCATAGGTTCTAAAAAAATGCTTTAGGTTATAACAAAATTTTTATAGGGGAATTAAAAATTTATTAATTTAAACCTCTTCAAATGTCTGCAATAAAGAACTAACCTCAACAGTTTAATACCATTGACTGCTGCGGCAGATGGTCACATACAAGGGGTTAAAGGGCAATAATAAAAATGAAATATACATACAATATGACTCTTGTTTGCTTTTTAGGATAAGATCTATTGATTTTAAAGCTGCCACATGAATGTAGGTAGATTCTAAACTTAGAGGGGCCAATCCAACTTACTTTTCTACAACCGCTCGTATGTGGGTGTGGCGTCGTAATAGATCTTTCTATGAAACTTTTGATCTAATAGGTATCTTGTGCACTATATCTAGGTTTCTATCTAAACAAAAAATCAAAATTTGGAGAAAAAAATTCCATTCCATTTTGGATAGAAACCTAGATATAGTGCACAAGATACCTATTAGATCAAAAGTTTCATAGAAAGATCTATTACCACGCCACACCCACATACGAGCGGTTGTATGAAAAGTAAGTTGGATTGGCCTCTCTTAATGCTCCGCACTGAACTTTTAATGACTATTAACACATTTTTCCTATAGAATTTAGGTTGTTTTATTTTGGCTTTAAATCACAGGCAGTCCATAAAAATACAAGTTTGCTACACTACTCCTTAGGGTCAGCGCAAACAGCCAGGATTTTATTAATGCACTTGAAAATAAACTTTAATATTATTACAATAAAGTGCATAAATGCTTGAACCTGACAAAAAATGCTTGTGCATCCTCGAAGATACGCGGGAATCCTCGCGCGGCGTTTTGCACTTTATTGAAATAATTTTTAAAGTTTATTTTCAAGTGTGTCAATAAAATCCTCTCCGTTGCTCTCCGTTCTGTCTGCGCTGACCCTTACAGGGTTTACATTGCCAATAAGTACTTAGTGTTTCAATTAAATCAAATAGATTACCAATTCACCTCATCTGACTAAACATTTAGTTACTTCTAGTTCTTCATATTTAGATATTGAAGCCCAGCTTTCTCATACAAGCTTTGTGCTCTTCAATGAGGGGGCCGCAGTTCTCTTCACCATTCTCGATGATGCTGGAACATAATAGAAATAAAATCAGTTCAACAATTTTATGATATTGTTCTGATAGTACAGGCATTGTTGACAATGATGTTGCACCAGGATTAATAAACGATGAAAAACTCATGCACCCTGCTATGTATTAAAACATGTAATTTCTATGAGTTACAGATAATTTTTAAATTTGCTCATCTAACAATATTGTAATTTATTTTAACAGTGGCAAATATTCTGCCTGCTGTTGGTCTAATTAAATATTAGATTGTAGGCGTAAGTTAGTGTACATGTTGTTATTGACCTCTAGTCTCAGTAGTTTGGTTTTGTTTGGTTCTGGACTACTGATACTAGTCTCATTAGTTTGGCTGTTCGTTTGTATTGAATAAATGTTGTTTTTTCCACATCATTAACCAAACTACAAAGAAAGGCTCAATAGTTAGACGTCACAGCCGAACTAATGAGACTTTTAGTATCAGTAGTCCGAAACCGAACAAAAACCGAACTACTGAGACTAGAAGGTTTTTGATTGTTTCCATCTTGAGACTGCACATGTATTAGCAAAACCCAAGATTGTCTAGATAAACGCCGACTAAGGCACCGAATAGCTACAATTAAATGTTATTGTTGTATTTTCGTCCCTAATCGACAAGCAAGCACGTTAACTTATTGCGTAATATTACTTGGAAGGATCAAAATAACCTTACCATGCATCTCTGACTCGCTTGGTTTCCGGGCACGCGCAGCATGGCTTCAGTTTCGGCTTTTCAGCATTTGTTAGCACTGGTTCCGGGACTTTTATTTCAACAGATTTTGCACTCGCATTACCCATCTTTGTTGGAATAAATTACGAAAAAACTTGTGAAAATATCGCTGCAATTTTGCGCACCGCAGGACGGCAGGCAAGGCAACGCAAGGTCGCAAGATTTTATTTACCATTGACATGTCTGTCACTGTCACATGACAACAAACAGCTGGCTATCAAAATGACAGCCATCCAAGTAAGCTGTCATTAAAATAAAACCGGACAAGTGCGAGTTGCGTCGCCTACTGAGGGTTCCGTAGGTAAGTAAGAACATAATAAATATTAGTTAGTTTTAGTTTTAACAATGCATGATTGAAATGCTCGATGGTTCATTTCATACCTTTTTAAGGACGAAATTTTTATGATTCCATTGCAAATGTATAGTTTTTGGATTGTTCCCTGTATCTACAGTATAAGACGATATACCTTACTAAATTTCATAGTTCTAGGTCTACCAGGACTAGTAGGTACGAGTGTAATTAATGGTTTTAATTTCAGCTCGATACCTCTACACGTCCTCTAGATAAAGGGGCTTGACAGACCGACAACAAAATTAGTGATCCTTTAAGGGTTCCGTTTTTTTCTTTTTGAAGAACCCTAAAAGGAAGGCCGGCGCGGCGGCATGGGCAGTGCGTTGATTACGGGGTGGTACTTCCCAGCAGCGCCACAGCCGCGGTTGAATGCAAGTTCTTGCAAAAAATTCAACAAAATCTAACCCACGTAAATGATCGCGAGATATTACGCCTGTTGCAAACCTGTCGATTTTTTGGTACGGAAAAGAACGGACGCAGTGCTCAGCTCAGTCCTTAATGTTTCTAATGAATACCTGGTTGCAAATCCCGGGCCAAACAATCTATCATCCTATTTGGAATTAAAATTTGAGATACCTACATATTATATTTTTAGACACATATTATAGTACTTATATTACATATACGTTTTATGTAATCAAATAATATAGTAATTTTTTTTTAAAATAAATGTAAGTATGTAATATCATATAGGTACCACTTTTATTGAATTTATAAAAATTATATAGGTATATATAATAAATGATTTCCCTATTATAATCACTTAATAATTAAGTGATTTTAGTTATTGTCAACCTTTTATTTTTTCTATGATGTCAACTTACCTTAAATGAGACTAGACCAGTAAAAGGATTCGTCCTCTCATTTTAGGTCGAATAAAAACGAACATAAATTTTCTACAAAAATAGGAACTATTTAATACGATTGTAAATTGTAATACATGAATTTGAAATATAAGTTGACATCGAAGTGACTTATTTTGAGGAGACTATATCGTTGCAGGGAGATTTGATCCAGTCTCCCCTCGATGCAGGGAGACTTGTTCTAGTCTCCTCTCATTTTTGGGCCTAATTAAACCGACCGATTTAATAAATATAATACGGCTTACACCACGTACCTAACTTATTATCATCTTGCTGACGTTCCGTAGACCCTTCAGAGGCCCTTCTTCATGAGCACCGTTCGTGGCCAACTCCGAGGGCCATTTTGCGTGGAAAGGTGGACAATCCGGCGGTACTGCAGCAGATGGGACTCGTGGTACCTCGGCGTCACATGGCGGGTGGCGAGGGAGCAGTAGGCCCCCGGCGTCGTCCTGCACTGTTTGCGCGTCCACAAGGAGTCCGCACTCGCGCTGGAGCGGCCGCGCCTACTCCTCGAGCGCTCGACCTTATAAATCAGTTTGTCTCCGCAACCAACGCCGACGTGTTCTCCGATAATATTGCTGAGTTATACCGTTTGCTAAACTCTTTTCTTGACTGTACCTGATGCTAGACTAATTGTTATGACTTGACATTGTTTTTTTAATTCTATTTTATTATCTAATTTGGCATTTGTTATCTGCTGTAATTACTCAGATAATCTTTTTGTCTATCTTTTTTTTTAAGTTGACTATCTTTTTGTTCTTGTATCTTGACAATTTTTGACATCAATGTAATATTTACTGTTAATTCGTTTTCATAAAGGTTTGTTATGTATTTTTTCTATTGTATATTTATGTTAGTATAGTGTCTGGGCGCCTTGGGTTAATCTGTAAGCCCATACAGCAATTTGAATAAATAAATAAATAAATGAGACTGTTCTCGTCTCGAAGTTAGGTACGTGGTGTAAGCCGCTGGCGTCACGGAAGACCAGCGTTACAGTAATGGCTCACAGCCTTACCGTAACAATAGCTGAGTGGCGACCATTTTTGTTGTCAGTATTTCTAATTTTGTTATTGTTTTATATTTTGTGACACAAAATAAACGTTTCTTATTCTTATTATATTTATGAAATAATGTCAAGCCACGATAATTTCAATTCAATGACGACCATACATTATTATTATTCCACATTAATTATTTGTAAACTCATAAAAATATTTTTTTACTATAAAGATATATAAAAACAAAAATACTCTATAGTAGAAAATAATAATTATTATTAATATTATGAGCCTATCTGATCCCACTGCTGGGCAAAGGCCTTATACCATAAGTACATATTCTACAAAAAAGGTATGTGCCTAATTTAGAACCAGTAGGTAGGTAGGTAATTAGTTGTAAAACCGAAATAAAAATACATATAATTTTAAATGACTTTATTAGGACAAGCAAACTAAAACAAATCGTGCAAACTTCCTTTACTCTTCAGGAATATAAATCTACTAATAAACAAAACAGAAACAAGTAACGAAATAATAAATCTTGTTTTACAATTAAGTTTACGTAACTAAAACTAGATGAAATTAATTTGTGAAAATTTCATAATCTAAGTCTATCTCATAATCAAACTTTTAAAAGGATCGATTACAAATCAAAAGTTCATGATTAAAAACGTATAGTTACCCGTAGAAAGTGATCTTGAATATATGTATTAAGTATATGAATTGATACATAACTTCTTGGTGAGGCACTGAATAGCTCTGGATAAAAACATAAAAGTAAATTGATCTCAAAAGTTATCTATCAAAACATTACATGAAACTCAAAATAATCATAAAAACACAATAAGCATTCATATAAAATTATCATGTTAATATGGTTAAAATCAAAAATGCACCTTAAAACCTAAATTCATACTTAATTACGGATCGATTCACAAAAATATATTAAAAATGTTATCTGATTAAAACTTGCTCTCAAGTGACCTGTCTAATACGTGTATCTGAAATCTTAGGGAAAAATCTCAAATGGTCACTAAAGTGATAGCTGGTGATACATAAAATATTTTGTCGTTTATAAAATCGAGTCATGTTTAAGGTCCAAGTGTTTTTTTCGATGTAATGATTATGGTTTTAGTCAATCGCCAATTTGAAAATGTAAGCTGAAAATACATTGTGATTGTGGATCTACTTAGCTAGACTTTAAAAAATTAAAATTGTCACTGTCTCAACCAAAAGTAAATTTTCAGCTTAGATTCAAAGTCACAAAAACTTGATGGCTCCTTAAAAATCATATTCAATAATATGAAATTGAAAAGAGTCCATAAACCGGCGAAATCATGACAATTAAATAAATCATGTGAGATAAAATGAAAAAAATTTCAAACTTGGTCGATAAAAGCTTTGTTATAAAAACAGAAAAATGAGTTAAAAATCAAAAAATAAAACATGCCCCTAATAAAATCTATGATTATAATTAAACTTACGCTAATTTTACGGCTCTTGGCCCGTTTACTTCAACAATTGTTAGAGAGATCAGATTGTCGTAATGCTTTTAGCATCATAAATGTTCTAAGTTAAATAACATTTTTTATAAAAAATCTCATATATAAATTCAACATAAAAACTTGATAATACCAACTCATTTAGACACCGTCGTTACACAGCATACATACCGTGGTCTAACACGGTATCCCCTTTACAAAGTAGCTTTGGTTTTTAATACTAAACCACTCGTCTTTTCTCGTATGAGACAGAATACAAAAACTTACCTTATGGTAAAGGGGTGAAAATCATTGGAGTTACCGCTAATTAATTCGAGAGTTTACTTAAATATTTCTTTTACTCCTAATTCATGGCACTTAATGATTCAGTCTTATGAGCTGTGATCAGTCTCAAGTTAGGATACCTAGATCGCATACATTTATTTGTATTTTTTAAATTGCTTGCGCGTCTAAATTTTCCATAATAAGCAATGATTCTCGGCTTTTGTGACAGCATTCTTCAGCATTAAACGTTTTTACATAATAAGTAGTATGGGTAAATGTTCGCGCAAACATTTAAAATTTTCGGGTATGCGATCCAATACTATTAATGGATAACGTTCAGCCGATATATTCCAGAAAACTTGAACCAGCAGATTTGGCGTGGACATCGGCCGAACGATATCTGTTTACCATTTCTCCTGTGGTAGTGCGGCCGTATTGTACCGTGGGGGAGACTTGATCAGCTTACGTTCTGCCCCAGGCGCTGTGGATGGCTTGTAAGTGCTCGCTTGCTTTTGAAGATCTAGGCAAAATAGTATAAAATATGTAGTACCAGAATAGATGGTTGATAGTACTAACAGTAATTTCACATTGTAGACGTACATACAGGTACATTTTAAAACTAAAGTAGTAAAATAATCCGAGTTAGGTTAAACTAAAATAAAAATAAAAAAAAATCTAAAAATGTCCCAGGCACTGCAGCGTCCCGTACAGCATGATTACCATGACGCTGTATAAATCATCTATAATAGGTTAAACTCGGCTTATCATTCATAGAAGGTATCTTCATCCGCTAAGGATGGTTCAAGTAGTGTTCAAGGCCTGTCCGTTATAATAACAGCAGGTAATGGCGGCTTTAAAGCCAGGTCTGGTTTCTTTGGTTAAGTATTTTACCTGCAATGATGAGCAACATTTTCCTGCGAGCTCCGAAAGCCGTCACGCCAATCTCTGTCAGGTCGGCTTCGTTCAGCGATGCAAATGTCGACAGGTCTATTTCATGTTTCTTGAATAGATCTAATAATAAAACAATAGGAAAATTTAATAAGGAACGCATGTAATATTTTCGGAAAACAGCCATTTTTTACGACTTTAGTGGCGAAGAGGGCGCCAAAACGTAGTAATTGGAGATATATAGTATTAGCTATATACCTCTAGTTTCCATTTTGCTTAGTGACAAGAAATGGCATGTTCAGAATTTAAAAGAACTTGTGTGACTTCGCCCGCTCATCTGGCACGTGGTTTGCCTCCAGGCCTCCTTCACGCCGGCCGGTTACCGCCTTATTCCAACCGCTGCCTTTCGCAATGTTCACTCAATTCATTGACATTTAATTAAATCGATTCAATAACTGTTCATACAATAAAAACCGGTAAAACTCAAGAGTTTGTTTGTATGTTTGAACGCGCTAACTCCAAGAACATCTGGCTCGAGTTGGATAGCCATTTTTACGGCTTTAGGATTTCTCGAGAAATAAGCTATCCAACTATGGAGTTAGCGCATCAGGCTTGTGGCTTGTTTAGGCTATCATCATCATTTTAGCTGTAAAACGTCCACTACTGGACACAGGCCTCATGGATCTCCATGAGGGATAGTTGCCATACTCACCACGCTTGGCGGGCAGTACGGTATGTTGATTCACGGAAAGACGCTGCCCATCTTCCGGAGGTATCCCTTAGCAGGCTCTTACTGCATCCACGGGCAGGATAGGAGGGATTACATTCTACTGCCGGCACCCCACGGCTCAGGCCGTTTAGGCGGTTCACGGTTTAGGCTATATGTTGCATATAAATCTACGACAAATACGCGTACGAGTCGCGGGGAATATCTTATATGAAATATAGAGGACATTCTCACCACTAACCTATGTACTTTCCCAGGCCGCGCTCTTGCAGCAGATCGTAGAGCTGATGGCAGCGGTAGTCGGCCGCGGGCGCGGGGGCCGGCGGCGAGCGCAGCGGACTCGCTACGTTCGGGCGGACTAACTCCGAGCGGTTCCAGCCTTTTTCCGGCTGTGGGCGGAATGTCGCATTAGTTATAGCATAAAATGTATATGTTGTTATATATTACAATGTAGTTCATGGATATCCGCCTCCTCTTAACTTCTCGGTGGACAACAATCCGAGGGGGTAAATTGAAAACAGGGCTGTATCCTCATGCAGCACAGGCTTAATTTACACCCTTTGCTTTTTAGATTTATAAGAATTTATTTAAACGTGTATATGTAACTTGTGTGCTCATAATATTGTATTGTTTGTTTATCTTTAAAGCAATAAATTATTTTTTATTTTTATTTTATTTTTTGTTTATTATCACTAGAAAAATTTAAGACTATGAAAACTATGTTATAGAAGTAATTGAACGACTTAAGGGAGAGGAGACCTGGATCCAAATAATGTAGGTGTTCTAACCCGCACTGATTTAAAGCTTTAAAATTATAACAATTTTTATAAAGTAAATTAATGACAATACGATACCATGAAATACTACGGAGACTTGATCAAAATAATGTCGGTAATTTAACTCCACGGATATATATTGCTGTAGTAGCTTATTAACGGTTCACTATGTACAGCATATTAGGTTCATAACTAATTTATTTATTATTTTTTTATGAATTATAATATGGCAGTTTAACCCTTGGCGCTTATAAAATAATGTAACATAGTGAATTTTTCAAAGTGGTTAAGTGTGCGGTGGTAGAGTTGAAATTCTAAAACAGTACATTATGAAATCTATTTGATAGATAAAATAAACAATTTTCCGAAAACCACAATGTTACTCAATAGTGTTACTCGAGTGTTTTAAAAGTGAAAATAATTAATGCCAGCACTACTAAATCACTGAACCTGTATGTTCGGACAATATTAACTTACCGTAGTTATAGCATTGTTAGCCTCGTTCAGGTTGATCGGTCCCGGGGACGTGTGGCTGAAGTAGTAGCCGGACCAACGCGGAGTGGGCACCCTGTAGCCAGATCCCACTGTTTCTCTCATTGCCTGGAAATAAAGGCAGTTAAGTAGGTACCTATTGTAAAGTGAAGGAAACATCGTGAGGAAACCCGCGGCTTAGTTAGCTTCCAACGTATTGACCTGTTCTTTTCTCTGAATAATAGCTGACTAAGCTGAGAGGATGGTATAGGTACTGGGCAAGCCTAATCCATCTAACAATGTTCCAGGCACTGCAGCGTCTCATACAGCATGATTACCAGTTGCTGACGCTGTATAAATCATCTATAATAGATGCAAAGGCCTTACATTTATTGTAAAGTGTATTTGTAGGGCACTTAAACACTTCAGTTTAAAGATGACCCCACTGCTACAAGTAGTAGAAGAAGAAGAAGAAATATATTTATTAGACACACACACACTAAACTTAAAAATAACTATAGTAAAAAAACTGACTTATTTCTAATTTTAATCTAGGAGTTACCCAATTAAATATTCTGCGACATGGTGACAAATAGATAAAGAGAGAATACAGTAGGTATATTAATGTTGGTACAGTGCACAGTTAGGTAGGTACCGTAAAACGGTATCACTCGTATGATAGACACTAGATATATGATATCTAGGTACAAGTGCATCTGAAGGCTATATAAGGGCTTTTTTAATTATTTTTATTTACAATGTTACTAGTTGTTATGATGTGAAGATTATCCAAAGGTCATATCATCATCATCATTTCAGCCGTAGGACGTCCACTGCTGGACATAGGCCATAGACCGAGGTCATATTGGATTGTTATTTTTTTTACATTTAGATAACAAACTCTGTGGTTTTAGGTATTTTATATTTGTACTTGTAAGACAACTCTTTGCGGAGGTTAATGACCCGGTCGAGCATGAGCTGGTGTTCAGGCTGTCATTATCGTATAATCAGCTGTTGAAGTTAAAACTTTCGTGGTCTTTTCTTGAATGAAAATCACTGAATCTTGATAAATCGCTGAACTTAAGTATTTTTCCTTGAGGAAGTCAGAATCACCCCCTTTCGCATTAGTACACTTAAACAATACATAATACACCCTGTTTTCTGCAAAGTGTGGCTGCAATCGAAAGTCATGGGTATATTACCACTCTAGCGTCTTTATCGAAGGAAAACATCGTGGGAACACCGCGGTTTAATCAGCTTTAGATGTATTGACATGTTCTTATCTCTAAATAAATATGAGAAAATGTTATAGGTGATGGGCACACCTAGAAATTAAGAATGCTCTGCTGTGCCGTCCGGTACAGCTTAAATAGATCCTTTATATAAACTCACCTACTTTAATGCAATCGTGTTTTGTAATATTGTCATAATAATGGCTAAAATAAGCCACACGTTTTCGAGAGTTTCAAGGTTGTTCATTGTTCAATTGACACTCGCTAAGCGATATGAAATCATTATTATGGTTGTCTGATTGCAGAATCATTACCAAAATGATTTTGTGACATCCGGGCTATAGTTGACAATATTTAGTCACAGTTCACAGATTGCAGTAAAATTATAGCCCTTTTAGAGGACCCTTAAATTGAAATTAATATTGTAATTTTAAATCAGTTTGGTATATTATAGTCATAGAGAGAATTGATCAAATGGCATACCTAGCTTATTTAGGTAGGTAGTCTCTTGGAGACTTGATCAAAAGTTAGGAGTTATTTAATTATTTGTTTCGGAAAGCCATCAGCATAAAACAATAATGATTTTGTTTAATTAACGAAATAGCTATGTTAAGACTAAATTTTATGAAAACAATCCTACTTATAAGTTATTAATTGAGTAAATATATACATATATAACGACTATGAACTATGGAAGAGCAAGACATCCTGCTGTAATACAGTGTACACTAGTACAGAGGATAGTAGTCGCTTGACTATCGTTGCGGCTAACTAAAGCTTAAAATTCCTCTTGTTACCTATGTGATCTTATCTCTTTACCTAGTTACTTAAGTTGTACCAATTGTTTAGTTTTAATGTGTTTCTGAATTAACTATTAAGTACTATTATTACCTTTCACTTTATTCACAACTAGCTTCTGCCCGCCGCTTCGCATGCGTTGTACCCGAATAAAAATTAGCATAATGTGTTTGTTACTCCTGGTCAACATCAATAAGTGTGCAAAGTTTCAGCTGAATCCGTAGCCTAGTTTTTGCGTGAAGAGGTAACAAACCTCCATCCAAACAAACTTTCGGCTTTATAATATTAGTGGGATAAACAGACCTTAACTAATAAAAGTTTAACCAAAAATACCTACCTTGCCAGCATCAGACTTCATCTTCCTATACTCGGAGAGTGGAGAAAGTTTCAGCGTCTCCAGGGTTTTCTTCTCACAGCCTGGCGCGCGCCGCTCGGAGAGAGGCATGTCTTGGATGAGATTCGCTAATTCTGAACAAGTATGACACGATTAGTTAAATCCACAGGTAAAACCATCGGGCAAGTTATAAGTACCTACCTATGTGAGATAGATCAAGGAAAAAAGTTATCGTGTAAACAAACTGTCATTACAAAATTGAATTGCTTCTTTTGTGTTGGTTTTTTAACTGTGTAAATAGTAATTTATATTCAAATCAAATGTTTATTTTAAAAATATTGAAGGGTCACAAATCCCAAATATTTTTTAGGTTAAGTATTGACAGTTTGTTGACTAAGATTCTACATCGAAAGTGGCTGAAGTACCTAGGTATAGGTGGTAAATAAACAAAGTTGATCTTTAGTAGACCACGGAAAAAACAATTGACTCCATACATTAGGTACCTAGGTACCTACACCAGATGGATGACCAAAATGCAGTCCTCGCTTTCGTGGTCTACCTGGATGGTTTACCTGGGTGTACGAGGGATATTCCACTTAGGTGTACCACCAGCACGGACTGTGTGAAGGATGTAGACCACAAGCATGGTCGGAATGTTGATCATCCATCTGAGTGTTCAAATTCAAATTCAATTTATTCACCATAACGTTACACAATAACATTGGCATGTCAATATAATACAATACAGGTACACATCGTTCAAATAATATTTAAATTGTTAATTGCATACTTAATGTCAAGTTACATAAACAATACGGTCAAAACAATTTAATTCATAGTTTAATGTCAGAAAATGAGGAACTAAAATATTCTCTTAGGTTATAGAAAGGGTTACATTCGAAAAATGATTTTACTATAGTCTTGAATTTATGCAACGGTAGTCTTGTAATGTCTAATGGCAACTTATTGTACATGTCAAGCTTAAGACTAAATCCGTGTTTGTAAGTTTTTACAAGTCTAGTTATAGGAACATGTAGTTTTTCTTTATTCCTGGTGTTGAAGTGGTGAATGTTAAGTTTCATAGGTAAACTGTCTTTAATTTTATGGATTTCTAGTAGAGAATTATAAATGAACAATGATATAACAGTTAGAATTTTTTTTTCTTAAAATACGCCCTTACTGACGTAAGTCTATGCAATCCATGTATAATGCGTACTGACCTCTTTTGACCGACGAGAACTGTTTCTATTTGGGCAGCATTTCCCCAAACAGTTAAGGCATAACTAATTATGGAGTGACAGTGTTAAGCTGAAGCCCAACTTTTGTCTTCCGTGGTCTACTAAAGTACAATTAGGTACCTAGGTAGTACACGGTCACTTTTTTCCTGGCCCAGTCAGGTTCAATCGATTTCTGCGGCAGCGTGATCTGATTTATTTGTCTGATCTGTTGACACAGACCTTTCGGATTCGATAAAGTCCATGTGAAAAGAGTTGCCGTGGGGTGCCGGCAGTAGAATGTTATCCCTCCTCTCCTACCCGTGGATGCAGTAAGAGCCTGCTAAGGGACACCTCCGGAAGATGGGCAGCAGCGTCTATCCGTGTATCAACATCCCATACTGCGCTCACCAACCCGCCTGCCAAGCGTGGTGAGAATGGCAACTACCCCTCATGGAGATCCATGAGGGAGGCCTGTGTTCATCAGTGGACGTTTTTTATGGCTGAAATGATGAAAAGAGTTAAGTTTATTTTTCGCATCTTTCCCTTTATTGGGAAAAAGTTTTCTGAAGCGAACGAGTGTTTATTAAATTTAATGGGTTTTGTTTGTCTTCCTTGTCGAGTCTTCGATTATTTAAGTAGACAATGTTCATGTTTGCTTACCTTGTTGCGAGCGATCGTTGTCCGAAGAAGGCACGGGGCTGTGGCCCTTGCTGATTGGAGACACGGATGGAGAGCCCACGTTGCTACCGGCACCTGCACAACGACATATTTTATTTAAACATATAGGAATAAGTGGCGGGATGAGCTTCACTCCTTTGGGAAAGACTGGATTAAGCTCAAAACAGAGATAAGTGGAAAGAGAGACAGAAGCCTTTACCCTGCAGAGGGAAACATCAGGCTTATAAATAAAAATAAATAGATATAATACGGCTTACACCACGTACCTAACTTATTATCATCTTGCTGACGTTTCGTAGACCATTTATCTAAATGGTCTACGAAACGTCAGCAAGATGATAATAAGTTAGGTACGTGGTGTAAGCCGTATTATATTTATTAAATGATGTCTAGCCACGATAATTTCAATTCAAAAATAAATAGAATTATTTACTCATATACCTATGTAGCTTTTACGTTTATTTAGGACACTTTTTTCTTAAAACTTTGTTAAGTTTAATTTGTTCGATGTGCGGACTCGACACTTACAAGGTCAACCTGAAAAACAGCGTTGATTCTGATGTCTAAGAGGCCGTCTCCACGAGCAAGGGAATCGCGGCGATGTTATCGTCGTGCCACGTATTTTGCCTGTGTGCAGCAGTGGACGTGCACAGCAGTCCTACGGCGCTAGTGATGATGATGATGGCCCATTGGCACTTCCACGTGAGCACTTACCGGATATGTTTTGCGTATCGAGCGACACCGAGCTGCCGGTGAAGTTGCTCTGATAGCCGCTGCTCGCCTGCAAGCTGGAGTTCAGCAGTTGGCTGAGAGTCATCTGCGGAACAACTTTTCATTTGTATTCCTTAAGGAAAAACAAACCCCCTGTGCCATAGAAAAGTAGAGGTCCCACCGGCTCCTCAGGGTGCCAGCTGCCAGAGGCTAAAAATGCTCGGGTTTCGGCGGTTTTTTCCCCACAGAGCCTCGGGTTTCGACAGGTTAGATAAACAACTTAAAATAATTCTTCTAGATCTGTAGTGTTTCGCCGAAGATTTAGATCACTCCACACTCAATCTAAAGGAATTAGGAGTTTTAAAAAGCCAAGTTAGTGAGAAGGAAATGAACAATAAAGGTAATATAACATTCATTAATAACTGAAATGAATGGACACTACACACAACACCATCTAGTCCCAAACTAAGCATAGTAAGTTAAACTTAATAATCAAATTATTGCTAGATTACTTAAATACATGGTAACAGTGCTATTTAAAAGGTTCCAAGACCAAAAGGCTTTTGAATGCTACTCCACCAGCGATAATCTAAGCTGTGCAGCTAAGGCTGAGTCATTCTTCGTTGAAAGTTGAAACCGTTTCAACTAGTGTTAAGCTATGCTATAAAACTACTGCTCTTGGTGGCTTAGCACTTCTTGCGGAAATATTTTGACCGTAAAACGCATAATATGAGTAAAAAATAAGGTCCTCCATAGAATATTTGTACTGTTGACTTCGTAAACACTTACCGGGCGGCCCTCTGCGTGCATCTGTTGCTGGTAAGGAGGCATCATCATCTGCTGCGAGACCCCGCCCATGTCGGCACCGTTCGTCATCGCTGAGGATTACAAGCATTTACTCATTTCATATTTCTTGTACACATTTTATACAGCTTAGATCTTATATTCGCCTTAAATGTATGAACTGGTCCAATAGCTATGTGTAATATATTAATTGAATAGCTAATTTTAAGCTGAGAAGAAAATACTATAGCGCCTTTTCCAAATATGAGTGCGTTCAGATTTATACTGTAAGAAGGATGGCAAAAAACCTTTTGTGCGTAGCTTAGTTGATACCAATGTCGTTAAATATTTTCCACCAATATTTCATACGTTTTGTAACCTCTATGTATACAAAAAATATCCGGGTTTTTGAATCGGAGTAGGTATAGTTACCTACAAATACGAACCCTGGTTCCCGAACTACCGTTAGCTGTGTATACGGGACAACTTTGAACTTAAATAAAAAAACGCAAACACAGACCCTTCTATCATACTGGCGTAGATTTTTCAGGACATGTGTTTGTGAAGTCCAGCAAGGGGAGAGGCCAGAAAGGCTTCAAAGGATACATATCACTATTTATATGTATGGTTACAAAGGCCGTCCATCTCGAGTTAGTTTCCGACATGACTACATCAGCATTTTTATCAGCATTAAGACGGATGGCTGCAAGACGTGGCACACTGTCACATATGTATGTACAGTGACAACGGTACAAATTTTGTGGGCGCTAATCGAATTCTCAAACAAGAGATGCGAGAGATACAGAGTATCATCAGTCCAGAATTTTTAACAGAGATCAGTGAAATGGAGATAACTTGGCATTTCAACGCTCCAGGCAATCCAAGCGCTTATGGGAGGCGGCTATTAAGAGCGTGAAGTATCATCTTCATCGTGTCATCGGCGAGCAGAAGCTCACTTTTGAGGAATACACGACCCTGCTCACTCAATTGGAGGCTGTCCTTAACTCACGACCACTCTGTGCGCTAACCGAGGACCCTGAAGATCTAGATTATCTCACTCCATCACATTTTCTATCAAGTGGCCCAGTGTTAAGTATTATTGAGACAGAAAGAGATCAAAGAACAAGATGGCATCTTCAACAAAAGTTGTTTGGAGATATCCGGCTCGAAGGACCAAAAGATGTACGGGACAACTTTGAACTTAAATGATAAGCGGTTTATGTAGATTAAACCACTGTATTTGATAATTAAAAGTATGATAATGAGCACGCGCCTATACTTGATGCGGTGAAGACGTGAACTGAGTAATACTGTAAAGGCGCGTGTGACCTGAATTATATTGATGATTTGACAATATTGATGAATACCTACATGCACGGTAGCGCTGCACCGTACATGTGTCATAGTCTCAATTTAGGTAATTGATGGTTTAGGTACTCACGGTTCCACGATCCACCTTGATTCTTATACATCACAGAGTTAGGGTTAGGCACAGTCAGGTTCGGGTAGTGGAACTGGCCCGCCCTGGGCTGTGGCGACGGAACCAACCACGAGTTGGGATATACCGGCGGAGTCAACGCCACCGGTGACAACGGGCTTGGGTACCCTCCTGGATACATAGGAAATTATTTACTCTACAGCAAAAAAAACTAAATCTGACGGTCGTAGGTTCGATACCGGCCGTCCACTGGTATTTGTCTGTCAATGGGATTTGTCTTTCTTGTAAATTTAAGTGGACATCTCAACACGTCCGTGAAGGAAAACATCGTTGTGCCCGCGGCTTAGACAGCTTCAGACATATTCGACCTTCTTTCCTCTGATTAAAAGCCGAAGCTAGAAGCGAAGGTAGAACTGGTTGAAGACTCCAAAACTGGGTGTGCCTCCGGTGATAGCGAGAATGTTGTAGGTCTCGCTAAAAGAGTCTTTGCATGGAGTTGGTGGGTTGTAAACAAACATCGGACTGCAGGTTGCCGTTCTCACAGTTGACGTAAAGCGAACAAGGGAATAAATTATTATTTATTAAGTATTATTTATTAATTATCAATAAAAGTTTAGGATCGACAAACTTAGGTACCCGTTAAGTTATTTCCATAATTTTAAAATGTTCCTCTGTTTAATTTTTGTTTTTACTAGTTTTATTATTTTTATTAGAATAGTTTTTATTTTCCTTATTTTAGTTTTACTTTTGCACAGTTTGTAAAGCACGCTGTGTTCACTGTTTTTAGAAATTACGCCGTAAGAGTTCATTTCTTTCTTTCCTTTAGTTCATAAGCGTAGCGTAGATTTAAATTTGTGAACCAAAAAATAAAAAAGTGAAGTTTGTGAGGATGAGAACGGGCCCCATCGGTGATGGCTGATATGTGTAGGGTCCTTACCTGGAGTGGGCGGGTTGTGAGCGAACATCGGACTACCCAGACTGCCGATCTCGTAGTTGACGTAAGGCGAACACGGGGAGTTGGTGATGTTGGTTTGCGATGGCGAGAACGGGTTGAAGACTCCGAAACTGGGAGTTCCACCGGTGATGGCGGGGATGTTGTAGGTCTCCGGAACCTCCGCGGTGATGACGGGCTCCTTGCCGCCGAGCAGCTCGCGCCGGGCTTCGTAGATGTCACCTGGATAATTTAAGGGCTTTAAGATACAGGCCTTTGACTAGCAGTGGACGTCCTGGGGCTGAGATGATGATGATGAAGATACAGATAATCCCGCCGAAATCAAAAACTTTTGATAAGGTTTATCATTCGCTTGAAATCTATTATTGTTGGTAAGATATATAATACACCTATGTTAGAAGAAGATTTAAAAATATATTGGTTATCGAACACCCCGCCTCAGTGACCCTTTCCCGCTGGCCCAGGAAGGTTGTCATATCAGAAACAGAAAACTAAATTAAGCCAGGTGCGTGTCGGGCCACGGGTTCCGTGGTTAACCGTAGACCTGTTGTTAGAAGTAAGTGTATGGTTTTTACGTTTACCAAGATATACTAACATGAATTAATTGAGTTTTCCTTTTGAAGTGCTGTTTTCCGCTGAGCGCGGCGGCCAGCACTCTTTGTAAATTAGTGTATGATATATTAGCATAAGTCTGCGTTTGTTAGCTTTGTACATAATTGAATGTAATTACAGGACTGGCATAGTCGCTGCGCGACTAAAAGTCCTTTGAATTATTTGAATAAAAAAAAAAGGTGCTGTTTTGGAAACCGTTTCCTATCTGAGCGACTATTTCTCCGAAACTAAAAAAGCTAGTCTTTATTGTTTTCTTAGAAAGTTCGTGGTTTAAACTACATTCATATTTTTTTCAGATTTGTAAAACTAGCAGTTTATATTTTAGAGGGGGAGGGACGCTCAAAAGAAGTTTTAAACTTTAATATTTCGCAAACGGAACCCTTGATCAAAAAATTGTATTCGCAATTCTAAATGATTTTAAAACACCTATTCAACGAGGTATCGGTCGTGGGGTACCACACGATGGTAAAATCAAGAGAAAAAAAGATCACTTTACGTGTATGGCAGCCAAAATAATTATATTTTCAGCATTTCTTGTAGCGTTATCTCGACGTTGTTAATTTATACATGCAAAATAACAGCTTTCTAGTCTCTTCGCAAGGCCGGTGACGGACGGACAGACAGACAGAAAAGACAAAGCGAAACTATAAGGCTTTCTTGTTTTACTACGAAACCCTAGAAAGGTTTTAACTAAATAATAAAAATTATAAAACTTGAGTCAAAACATGTGTAAATTAAAATATTCCGTCCATCCTACAGGTAAGTTCTTGAGGACATCCTTAACTTTTATGTCTTCAACCTTATCTTCCATGTGGGTTAATGCATACAAATGGAATTGACTGAATTCCGCGCATGACAAATTGCATTTTGCTACTTACAAAGTATTTGAACGTGCTTTTGTACGTAATCCTTTTCCTTGACACGAAAATTTTAAGGTTTTTGCTTGATGTATAAGGTTTATAGTGCATAGAGATAAGACGACCTCGAATCCTCCAGCTCAGTTGGTCTGAAGTATACGTGGTTTTATTTTATTAACACATATTTAACCGGGTATTTATCGCGCTATTTACCTTTATTATTGCCCGACGTTTCGACAGGATTGCACCCATCGTGGTCCCGGGAAGACGGGTGGGACACGATGGGTGCAATCCTGTCGAAACGTCGGGCAATAATAAAGGTAAATAGCGCGATAAATACCCGGTTAAATATGTGTTAATAATGTGGTTTTATTTGTTTCTATTTGTATTTATTGCTTGAAAAAAATTACAAGTTGGGCTTACATTATGATATCGCAAAGCGCCAATCACGTCTAGACTAATATACATTGATCATCATCATCATATCAGCCCAACGACGTCCAGTTCGCACACAGGTTCGGATACGGATACGCTACAGTACCTGGGTAGCCCCAGATATAATAATATCTGAAGATATTATTATAACGGACACGTAGATCGCTGAATGAAGCTTGGGTAAAATGAACCCATAAGTTGCTGGTGTAAAAACATTGACAATAGGCTCTGAATAATGTGACTTTAGCTTCAGCTGAGCACTAAGCAAACCCACGGGCTATCATATTTCCCCTGACCGCCAACGCTCTACGTTCCCTCTCTATATCCGCTTCATCCTTAAGATCTGCCGTTACTATGTGGCCCAAATATTTAAATTGATTTACAGCATTTAATGCTGTACCATAAAGTTTGATAGGAAGAACATCTTGAGGAGACTTATTTTTGCCAGTAAAAACCAAAACATGCCAAGCGTATGTCTCACAGATCTTTACTAATTTTCTAGGAGTGGACGTTTTACCATAATATATTACAGAAACTAAGTTCTACGACTATGTATAATTGGAGTCATGCCCTTCTTCCACAACATTTGCATACCCTTCGGGGATGCTCATGGAATGCTGCCGGCGACCCCGAGTCCTTCTCCGGTATTTCAAGGAGTTGGGCTGGTTAGGTTAGGGTCGGGGCAGCACCTCGGGGGACAATGCACAATACACCCCAATGCGGGACGTCAGTGCAGATCTGGTAACCCCCCCCCCCCCCCCCCCCCTAGAATTAGAATTAGATGTATAATTTATATCTTACCCTCATCCCTCAATCCCCTTTATAACGATCGACGCGATCCTCTGCTTTGGCTTGCGGCGTTTGTTGATGTAGACGTTGTATATTGTGCATCAAACATTTCAGCTGATATAAGAGCTGAGACATAGATAGGCACTTTAAGCTGTATGGCAACAACCCTATCATATTCAAGATCCATGATAGAAGCCTATGTCCAGCAGTGGTACCAGCGCATCTCTCAATCCCCTTTATGACGATCGACGCGATCCCCTGCTTCGGCTTGCAACGTTTGTTGATGTAGCAGTTGTATATTGCAAACGATGCAGATAAGAGCTGGAGACATAGATAGGCACTTTAAGCCAAGCGTGTTGTATATGGCAACAACCCTATCTATCATATTCAAGATCCATGATAGAAGCCTATGTCTAGCAGTGACGTCCTGCGTTGCTGTATATCTTACCAGCGCATCTCTCAATCCCCTTTATGACGATCGACGCGATCCCCTGCTTCGGCTTGCGACGTATGTTGATGTAGACGTTGTATTTATGCATCAACGCAGCCGTTGCATCGTTCTCGACGCGACACGACTCTTCTGCGACGTCGAAGATTACCACTAGGGGTAGGCTGCCCTGAGAACATAAATAGGAATCATTTATTAGCACGCAAATCAAATCCGCAACCTCGGAATCTAACTGCAACATATAGGCAATCGGTGGTCACCTATAAGGCGCAGTTGGTTCCGCAATTACCGCTGCAGGATGTTTGCAGTTTTTCTGCAGTTTTCAGTCACTCTAGTCTGGGTATTTTTGAATGTATGAAAAGTATGACTTTATAAAACTAAATATTTAGGTCTTCTATCAACTATCTGATCCTGGTAACTATCTGATACACACGCTCTGCTAACTTTAAGGATAGATTGGTGTTGTGTGAAATGTCCAGCATTATTTATTTATATGGCCTAGCATGGTGTTTTTCTTCCAGAAGTAAAACCGCGGCGGTAACATCTATACTAATATTATAAAGATGTAAAGTATGTGAGTTTGTGAGGTTGTAGGGGGTAATCTCTGGATCTACTGAACCGATTTTCAAAATTCTTTTACTAATAGAAATCCACAGTATTTGTGAGTGTCATAGGCTAAATTACCGCCCAAAGAAGTAGGCGGCGGGTCAGCTAGTTATAAATATAGAAACAATGGCGTCGATTTTGTTTTACACTTTCCTAAAACTGATTATAATTAGAGATATGACGTTTCTAAATCTAGAGCTGTCAGCGTGAAATTGATTATAAATGTTCCATTTAGAGACCTTACCTTGCCGTAACACAGTTTTTTAACTAGCATGGGAGGTAAGGTTTTAAAAATTGCGCTAAATATTTCTAAAATATTTCCTAAGGTATGTATATATTTATAATATATTTATAAACTAGCCGCACCCCGCAGTTTCACCCGCGTAGTTCCCGTTCCCGTGGGAATTTCGAAAAATCACTCCTTAGTGCACCTCTAGGATACTCAAGGTATATGTGTGCCAAATTTCAAGTCTCTAGGTCCAGTGGTTTAGGCTGTGCGTTGTCTGTCAGTCACTCAGTCAGTAACGGAAGAGTTTTATATATATTGATAAATGATTATTTAAATTTTTGAACGGTCATTTTAATTAGCTTAAGCTAGTTAGTGACAACAGAATCGCCAGCAATCATCATCATCATTTCAGCCGTAGGACGTCCACTGCTGGACATAGGCCTCCCTCGTGGATATCCAGTTATTGCGGTTGGAAGCGATCTGCATCCACCGACCTTAGTTGTACAATCATGAGGGGTTGTTGCCTTACTCGCCACGATTGCCAGGCGGGTTGGCGAGCGCAGTATATGATGTTTAAGACGCGGAAGACGCTGCTGCCCATCTTCCGAAGGCATCCCTCAGAAGGTTCTGACTGCATCCACGGCCAAGAGAGGAGAGGTAACATTCTAGTGCCGTTACCCCACGGCAAAATCACCCACAAAACACTCACGCCAGCAATATGATCTCATAAATAGAGGATAAATAAAATAAATAAATAATGCTCGACAAATCACACAGCATCATCTAGCCCCAAGCTAAGCAGAGCTTGTGTTATGGGTACTAGATGACTGATATACTTAATACATTATACTACATAGATAGATATTTTTATTGTATATAGAAAAACACCCAGAACACCCTGAACAAATATCAGCAGATCGTACAGACATTTGTCCCGAGGCGGGAATCGAACCCGCAACCTCTTGCGTCGCAGGCGGACCTTCGCCCGCTGCGCCACAGAGGTCGTCGATATACTCACAACCAACTGCTGCCTCGCTGCGTAGACGTCCTTGATCTGGCCCGTGATGGTGACGCAGCTCTTCCGTATCACCGGGATGTTGGGGTCGTCCGCGTCGGGAAACATTATCTGAGTCTTCGTGCCTTTCATTATCACCTGGGGAGAACGCTTGATTACATGATAATGACGAAAACAAATATACTTTTGACCAGACGACAGAAAAAAATCAAGCCTGTAGGTCTAACAAGAAATTTCACAATCTATACTCGCTAGCGACTGTAGTTTAAAAAATGTATGAAAACTTGTACAGCGCCTCTAGCGGATAGTTTGGTACTAAAATACGCAGTAAACTATACTACAGCGACTGTAGTTTGGGCTTCATTTGCTTAGAATTTGGTACCATGAGTTACAAATCTGACAGATGTCATAGTAACGTACTATTACTACTGTAGTAACGGCAGGCGATCTAACAGTGACAACTCATGGTAGACACACTGATAAAATTATTTAAAACGTATTCAATGGTTGAGGATTTTTTGTGGTAAGAAGATGATGACACGGTATCTAGATCCCCTACAAATGTATTGGCAGCTATGGAAATATCCCATCAGTAGCTGCCAATATTGTACATTTTTAACCGACTTTAAAAAAGGAGGAGTTTATCAAGTGTTTTGTATTTTTTATTTTTGTTACCCCGGCACTCAGTCGTTTAAGAACCGATTTAGAAAATTACTTTTTAGTTCCAAAATCGTGGTACCATTTTTTTATAAACTAGATTCTGATGACCGTAAATGCCTGTTGCAAAACCTGTCGCGAGATACGTAATCACCCTGCGGAACTATGAGGAAATAACTAATTGTAATAGTGTCTACTAGAGTCCATCAAGGCATAGTTTCATTCCCTAAATTTAAACTGTTTAAACTGTGTTTTTAAACTGTGTCTGTGTGTGGCGGTTGGCTGTTTTCAAGAATAATAATATTTGCTTGTTTCTACAGCCAGTCCTGATGTTGATATCCATCGAAAAATCGAAAGAAATACACAGAGATGTAATTTTTACATAATTATAGTGGTTGGGGTATTTTCAACAACAAATTAATAAATCGTCATTCAAGTTGGTATCTTTGTTGAAAAATTCTAGAATGATTAAGTTACCTTGAGTTGCTCTGCGGCGCGGCCGACCACGACGCTATGGTGCATCGGGGATATCTCCAACGACATCTGCACATGAGTTTGGCTCTGTGGGCAGACCATTTAGGTAAGAATATGTATGGCCTTTGCATCTATTATAGATGATTTATACAGCGTCAGCAACTGGTAGTCATGCTGTACAGGACGCTGCAGTGCCTGGGACATTGTTAGATGGATAGCTTGCCCAGCACCTATACCATCCTCTCAGCTTAGTCAGACGTATTGACCTGTTCTTTCCTCTGAATATGTATAAAGCTATTGTTATTACTTGACTCATTCATAATTTCGACCTCTGTGGCGAAGTATGCAGTTGCGAGTTCAATTAATGACACATGAAATGCAGAAAGATAAGCAAAGATTTCAAATTTAAATCTTTGGGTATAAGCAGGTTATTGTGCCTAAAGATCAAACCAAAATAGGTACAGGTGGCAGAAGATACAATACTTAAGAACGCCTTGCTTATTTTGCGACTAGATAGCGATGTGTAAAAATAATATTATTTTAGTTGTTTGAAAGCAGGGATGAAACTTATCGTCATCTCAACCGTAGGCCTACCCATGGATCTCCCAGATAATGAGGGGGCTGTTGCCATACTCGCCACACTTAGATGGCGGGTGGCGAGCGCACTACTGGAGCGCGGGTCCCGCGGGAGACAAATGTTTGCTTTTCTATAGATATTTGTTTCGGAGTAGTTTCTTGACTGATTTATGTTAATAATGACTAGCCGCACTCCGCGGTTTCACCTACGTAGTTCCCGTTCCCATGGGAATACATAGGATAAAATATAGCCTATGTTAATCATTTCAACCGTAAAACGTTCTCTACTGAACACAGGCCTCCCTCATGGAATGGATATCCATGAGGGGTAGTTGCCATACTCACCACGCTTGGCAGGCGGGTCGGCGAGCGCAGTACGGGATGTTGTTGATACACGGAAAGACGCTGCTGCCCATCTTCCAGAGGTATCCCTTAGCAGGCTCTTACTGCATCCACGGGCATCAGAAGAGGGGTAACATTCTACTGCCGCCATTCCACGGCGTAGCCTATGTTACTCAGGGATAAAGTAGGTGAAAGAATATCGAAAGAGTTTATTGGTTACGAACATACAAAATACAGATCTTTCCTCTTTATAATATTAGTATAGAAGAACTTTTTGGTGAAAGGTTCATCCGGGGAAGTACTACCACCAGACCTATTTCTGCCGCCAAGCAGTAATGTCTGCATTGCTGTGTTCCGGCTTGAAGGGTAAGGGGGCCGGGGAAATTACGGGCACATGAGACCTTACAACTCTGTCTCAGGGTGACGGGCGCAATGCAATGCAACGTTGGTCACGTTCGATGAACGTGATCACCGCATTGCATTTGTTATAGGTAGAGGTTACTGCTTAACATCAGGTAGGCCTTCGGCTTGTCTAGTCATTTAGTAGTAAAAAAAAATGCATAAGGTGTAATTTCTTACCGCTAGGTTCCCGCACATGTAGTTCATGAGCAGAGACGTGGCCTCCATCGTGGCCTGCACCTCCCATTGCACGCCCTTCACGACCAGCAGGTTGGCGTGCAGCTTTGGACGGTTACGCAGCATCACCTAAACATAACAAACTATAATATAGCATCACCTAAACAGAACAAACTTACTATACAGCATCACCTAAACAGAACAAACTTACTATACAGCATCACCTAAACAGAACAAACTTACTATACAGCATCGCCTAAACAGAACAAACTTACTATACAGCATCACCTAAACAGAACAAACTTACTATACAGCATCACCTAAACAGAACAAACTTACTATACAGCATCACCTAAACAGAACAAACTTACTATACAGCATCACCTAAACAGAACTAACTTACTATACAGCATTACCTAAACATATCAAACTTACTATACAGCATCACCTGAACAGAACAAACTTACTATACAGCATCACCTAAACAGAACAAACTTACTATACAGCATCACCTAAACAGAACAAACTTACTATACAGCATCACCTAAACAGAACTAACTTACTATACAGCATTACCTAAACATATCAAACTTACTATACAGCATCACCTGAACAGAACAAACTTACTATACAGCATCACCTAAACAGAACTAACTTACTATACAGCATTACCTAAACATATCAAACTTACTACAGCATCAGCTAAACAGACCTAACTTACTATACAGCATCACCTAAACAGAACAAACTTACTATTTGTACTTATAATACAAATGTTCACTCTAATCCTTGGTCTTCCTTTTTCTCATGTGCAGTCGCGCTCATAGTAAAGTATACCACGGATACTGCTTCATCATACCAGTCGTAGGACGTCCACTGCCTCCCTCGTTGATCTCCAGGTACTGCGGTTGGAAGCGGCCTGCATCCAACGCCGACCTGCGGTTCTCACCAAGTCGTCAGCTCATCTTGTAGGTGGACGTCCTACGCTGCGCTTGCCGGTCCGTGGCCTCCATTCAAGAGCTTTGCGGCCCCAGCGGCCATCCGTTCTGTGTTCTAACTATAAGGATTAGTGGCATCCTTTACTATGAGCGCGACTGTAGCAGGTCGAGAAGGCTATCAGTTGGACCGACAAGAGAAAACTCTTAAATTAGAAGATTCACTCTAAAGAGAAGATTATTATTCTACCAATATTATAAACACGAAAGTTTTTTGTATGGATGGATGTTAATGACTTACCTCTTCCGGAAAAACTTCCGAATAGATCAAATTAAATTTGGCACATTTAAATATGTAGACTAGGATTATCATATACAGGGTGTAAAAGGACGACTACCAAAAACTTCGGGGGGGTTAATGTACTCGTCAATATGAACAACTTTTACTAAGGAACTTTCGCTGTAAAAAAATGAAACATATATACATAGAAGAAACAGCTGCTCCATACAAAACTACAATACCTACTTTACTAAAATATCTCATCACAGCTGTTTCTTTACATTTTTTTACAACAAAAGTTCCTTAGTAAAAGTTGTTCATATTGACGAGTACATTGACCTCCCGAAGATTTCGGTAGTTGTCCTTTCACACGCTGTATATCATCATTATATTATTTTTTTTTTCATTTTCATCATCATCAATTCAGCCGTAAGACGTCCACTGCTGGACAAAGGCCTCCCTCACTGATCTCCAGGTATTGCGGTTGGAAGCGGCCTGCATCCACCGCCGACCTGCGGTTGTTATCAAGTCGTCTGCCGTCATAGGATTAGACGCGTGCGAAACTGTAAACATGAAACCTTCATACTTACGTAATTTATGTACGTGATATTTATTTGCACCAAAAGCCGTGTTGGCCGAGTGGTATTATTTACCCCCTTTCAATCCGAAGGTCGCGGATTCGATACCGGCCGTGCACCAATGGACTTTTTTGTCATGAAAAATGTATGTGCTCATTTAACACGTGCTTTAACGGTGAAGGAAAACATCGGGTGACCCGCGGCTTAGTCAGCTTCAGACGTATTGACCTGTTCTTTCCTCTGATTAATAGATAGATAGATAGATAGATAGACAGTTTATTTGGAACTTCAATCACACACATACAGTACAGAGATAAAAACTTATGAGAGCAATTAACATAATAACTAAACAACTAAATGGTAACGTGAACTAAATGCCTAACTGGCTAAGTAGTGCATGTGTGTGTTGCAGCATGTCAAAAAGGTCACAGCTCAGCGTATAATTTTGCTTGTTAAGCAAACACTGATTTTCAGCTGTTACCATTAGAGTTAGCGAAAAGAACGAGATGGCACAACATAGACGGTTATTATTGGAATGATATATGTACTTACCAGTGAGTTGTAAATAGTTAGAGTAGCTATACCAAACAAAAAACGTGTCGCAACTTGATGACAGCGGGGGTGCCTGCGCGGGGCGCGCTCGCCCCCGCACACAAGTATTCGCTGCAGCGCTGCACGATTAGAATGTCGTCTATCCATACCATCAAAACTTGCAGCGCTAGATCGCTAATAGAGAATAGTTTTCTCGCGACCAAAACGTCGTAAGCGCCGTGAATTTCGTGGCGCTTACACGTTTCGTTCAACATAGTGTAACAACATGTCGCTCTAATAGATTTTTTTCACCGCAGAAGGGACACTTCAGACATATTAATGCAGTAATGTTAATGCAGTAGGTACCTATGAATATTATATTTCAAAACGTAAAAATATTTAAGTACATTAAATTAAAACGAATCGTTAAGCGTTTAAAGTCATTTTTTTAAAATAAATTGGTATTTTATCCAACAAGTACGTACATACATAGGTAGGTAGGTACTTACACTAACTAGACCCCACACTTAATTTCACTCTGCCCCTCCTCTCATGCCCGTGGATGTAGTAAGAGCCTGCTAAGGGATACCTCCGAAAGATGGGCAGCAGCGTCTTTCCATATACCAACATCCCGTACTGCGCTCGCCAACCCGCCTGCCAAGCGTGGTGAGTATGGCAACTACCCCTCATGGAGACCCATGAGGGAGGCCTTTGTTCAATAGTGGACGTTTTTTGGCTGAAATGATGATGATTATCTAGCCCAAAACTAAGCAGAGCTCTTGTTATGGCTACTAGATAACTGATATAATAAATACAATACAATACATAAATACCTATTTATTTATTATTATACGTAGAAAATGACCTGAACACCCAGAACAAATATCTGCAGCGATCACTAAACATTTGTCCCAAGGCGGGAATCGAACCCACCTCCTGCATCGCAGGCGAACCTTCGCCCACCACGCCACAGAGGTCGTCAATCTATTACATTAAGAATTTGTTCAGACAACAATATAGGTATAATACAGCTTCAGTTTATAAGTAATGACGATTGCAAAAGATACCTACAGTAGGTACCTAGAGTACCTACTGTTACTGATCAGACAGACGGCATAGGGCGAGTAATATGAGTTAAAAATAAACAGAGTTAAAAATAACACACATCCCATCTGTACGAATCACTTTTCATAATCTATGATTTTCAAACAAAATGTCAGTACAATAGAAAATAATGTACAAAAATTAATTTCAGTTGGTTTTAGTTGATATTCTGTTTACTTTCCGATGATAAGTCACGCCATATCTTTTTTCTTCGCAGTTGATTGATTAATTACACGTTTTTAACACGCAAGACGGCATTTTTAATTTGGGTTTATTCGCGTGCGGTCGCGATGGGCGTCGACGAACGACTAAATGAGTTGTTGCCGGCCGGCAACAACTCATGGCGCAAACTTGTTGTTCGCGGGTGTCAATTCTATACGCTAGTAATAATACTTCAATGGTACTTACATTTTATATTTTACCGCAGATTAAATATTTGTCAAAAAAGAACAAAATATGTTTTATCAGTTTGGTGTTTATAAGCTGACTGAATAGCTGACTTAGCTGAGAGGATAGTATAGGTGCTGGGCAAGCCTAATCCATCTAACAATGTCCCAGGCACTGCAGCGTCCCGTACAGCATGAATACCAGCTGTATAAATGCTGACGCTGTATAAATCATCTACAATAGACGCAAAGGCCTTACTTTTTTTATGTGCAATAATAAGCTAATTAATTATGTTTAAGATGTGGTGTATTTTCATTAATTTAGTATATTACCCACGGTACCTATCACTTACCTGTACATTATATTGGTCCTGAATCTGCAGCACATACGGCGACGTGATGTCCGGAAGCGGTTGGGTGGAAGCCACTATGGGCAGCTCGAAGCAAAACACAAGAGGCGTCAGCGCCTGCGACAAAATGACGGGCAAATTATGTTTTACAATTGCTTGAAATGAAGAAAGAAGAAACACATTTATTAGATACACAAAAAACTTAAAAACAACTAATTATAAAAAAAAAATTGGACTTATTTCTAATTTTAATCCAAGAGTACCTAAGTTCCTACCCAGTTCAATATTTTGCGACATAGTGGCAACAAGATGATAAGTAGCTCACTCAAAGGCCCAAAGCAGAATAATACTATTTTAAAATGAATAACCCCGGTACCAGTTCACAAAGTTGTGTAAGTCCAAAGGGGTCTGACTCAGCATTATGCTCCCACACATAAGGAATGCTAGGAAGCGCTGGTTTTCAGTAAGAAAATGAGAAATGTATCACTCGCAGTAGATCCAGTCAACAGATCCAGTCTGGATCTAGTGAGAGTTTGAACTGGTTTTAACCGTCAGTAGATCCAGTTTTTAGAACAGCAATAAATCATGAAATGTTTCTGATCTAACGGGAATGTATTCTTCCCGGTACCGAAGGATTGCATAGGTTAATGCCGTGGGGTGCCGACAGTAGAATGTTACCCCTCCTCTCATGCCCGTGGATGCAGTAAGAGCCTGCTAAGGGATACCCCCGAAAGTTGGGCAGCAGCGTAGAAGAAAGCGGCGAGTTGTCGTATCAGACGCCCAGCCTCACTTTGGGTCCCTGAGCTAACGGTAAGTAAGTGTTACTAAAAAAGGTAAGTTACCCTAACTCTCGCCCGGGCCCGTTCGACCCTCTCCATATCCCCGGCGATGGACACCTGGTTGCTTTTCTCCACCGTACTAGTGCGGTTCGAATCCGGAAAGTGGATGTGGCAGCCGGTTTCCTCCATCACGCGTTTGATCGTCAATCCTCCCTGTACAATAATAAATAATCTTTTTTAAACTTTCGCGATCACAACACATTATTACTATATTGGATAATCGGGTATTTATCGCGTAATTACCTTTTTTTTATTCCCGACGTTTCGACCGGATTGCACCTGGTCGTGGTTGCGGGGAGACTGACCACGACCAGGTGCAATCCGGTCGAAACGTCAGGAATAAAATAAAGGTAATTACGCGATAAATACCCGATAATCCAATATAGTAATAATAAATAAATCAAATAAAAAAGCCCTTATTTCTACTGCCATAAGTTTTAACATATATTATATTAGCTATTCTTATGACTACATTTAAAGTCAGAATACCAACGTTGCATCTTTTAACGAGTTTGACGACTGGTCTAAAATGAAATAAGTATGACAAGGTATAATAATAATGTTTAAACTGTTTACCGGGACTTTATCGCGTAATTACCTTATTTTATTATTTCCCGACGTTTCGAGTGCCCTGCTGCCCTCGTGGTCACGGGTGGACTCGACACGTCGAGAAATAATAAAATAAGGTAATTACGCGATAAAGTCCCGTTAATCAGTTTAAAATTATGTCTACAGATCACGAAAGTTTACAAGGTATAATAATGTCCACTTGTATAAAAATGTCGTTGTGTAAAACGTCCACTGCTGGACATAAGCCTGCCTCATGGATCTGCAAGTACTGATCATGAGGGGTCGGTATCATACACACCACGCTCGGCGGTTAGGGAATGCTGTACGGGATGTTGATACACGGAAAGATGTTGCTGCCCACCCTCCGGAGGCATCACTACGCAAATTCTTCTTCTTCTTCAAAGCAATTAAATACTTTGAGAATTGCTTACCTTTCCAATGATATGCGAATGATCGGTGTAGCTAACGTCGATCTTCATCGTAACACGGTTGGTCTGTAACAAAAACTATCTGTAAGTACATAATTACAGAATACGAAAATATCACCTCAGGCGGTTATGTCATGTCTCCTGTAATTCCTACTACAGGAGACATGACATAACCGCCTGAGGTGGAACTATAGATGTTGGTGTCGGCAGTAGAATGTTACCTCCTCTCATGCCCGTGGATGCAGTAAGAGCCTGTTAAGGGATGCCTCCGGAAGATGTTCAGCAGCGTCTGTCCGTGTACTAACATCCCGTACTGCGCTCGCCAACCCGCCTGCCAAGCGTGGTGCATATTATGGCAACTACCCTTCATGAGGGAGGCCTGTGTTCAGTAGTGAACGTTCTACGGCTGAAATGATGATGATGATAGTCTCCTGTAGTCACCTGAGGTAGGAACCACAGGTGATTAATCACTATAGATAGTCCTGTAAAAAACTAGCGTCCGTACGCAAATAATAATTGGTATATGCGTTTCCTGTTCTTTCCTACGTTTTTGCAAAGTTCATCAAAATCACAGAAAAGAGAAGAGGTTTTAATTAATAATTCTGTGATCAAAATAGTTCAGTGGTTTTGGCGTTCAAGGAGGTAAAATATCCATCAGTATATTATCCTCAGGTGCCTCTCCAATACAATTAAACTAAGATATGAACCATAATTACTAGGTACAAAATAACACAGCGTTCGTATCCTTTTTTAAACTGCCTAAAAGCCTAATTAATAATATATATAAACTTTAAAATTAATGCCTCAAAGTACTTACAGAGTTTCTTTCGTTATAAATAATAGCTAGAATAATTCAGGACGAATAAATAATAAAGCCTTCCTACTGAATTATTAGATAAGAAAAAAAAATATTTGGGGTTCCTATAAGAACATGGAAGGTGGCGATGAATTTTTTTTATTGATTTTCCCATTGTGTGGGGTAATTCATCTAGTGGTTGCGAAGACAAGTTTTCGATTTAGGGTTCCGTTTGCGAAATATTAAATTATTAAACATTTTTTCAAGCTTCGCCCCCTCTAAAATCTAAACTGCTGGCTTAAAAATCTGAAAAAATCGTAAGTTTAAACCATGAACTTTTTAGGAAAACTATGACGGTAGCTTTTTATAGTTTCGGAGAAATAGTCGCTCAAATAAGTGATGCGTTTACCCTGACAGACCGGAATACTTTAAACCGAAAACTCAATGATAAAAGCATACACTAACTTCTAACAACAGGTCTACGGTTAACTACAAAAACCTACATTGCGCGTGGCCCGACACGCACCTGGCCTAATTTATTTTGTAGCGTTTTCTCAGTGATTATTTTATATGACCATGCAAAATTGCAGCTTTTTTCTTATTACTCATGGTCTCTTCGTAAAGCAGACGACAGATAGACAGACCGACAAGTGAAACTGTAACGGTTCCTTGTTGTACTACCCACTAGTTTGGTTACGCGAAAATAATTTTTCGACCCTTAATTGGTTTGCGTTTTGGCGGGAAAAACGGCGGGCGCTCCGCGGGCGCTCCGCGTCAGCGCTAAGTGGATACTGGCTCGGTTTTTACAATGGAGCGTAGCGTGGTATTTACGCTCTATGGAAAGGGTTTGAATGAAGCTTGTCAGTAGAATCATTCATAATGTAGTCTGTGTTCGGGATATACAGCGTAAAAATTATTTTCTATTAATTATTGATTTAATTTTATATAAAAAATACTTTTGTTTGTAATTCAAAATGTATTATCATATATCTACATGTTTTGCGGTATATACATAGTATGTGGTATAACCTCACTATATATAACATAACATTTAGGTGTCTTAGAACAAAATATTTTTTGATCGTAATTATAAAGTGCATTTTTTATGCATTTTTTTTGCGTAATCTTTTTTTTAATTTTAATTTAATCGAATAAAATTATTTTTTCTTGGGCTACGTAAATTTTATTTGTTATTGTCATTGTCAACTTCATTGAGAAGGCTACAAAACAAAGAAGAAGTTGATAAACACCATAGTTTAAAAATGACAATTGTTTTCGTGGAACGATGACTCAACGATGACTCACTGGTCAGTTTACTTACCAAAACCAAACGACGGCTAAAAAATCTTGGTAAGTAAACTGACCAAAACCAAACGAGCGGCTACGGAACCCTAAAAAAGGGAACTTACCCTTGTGTCCAGCAATTGCATAATCTTCTCCCTTGCCAGTTTCACATCATCAGGCCGTCCTGCGACTCTGACATGAGGATCTGCGGCAAAAGCGAAGATAATCAAAAAAAATATATCAGGAAATCCACTTTAACCACAGTTAACCACACACGTATAAATATTTCCTAAATTCTTCCAATTTAAACATAATCACACATTTTTCTAGTTTGCCAGTTTATTTATAAAGTTTTGAAATACCACCTTTGTAAAATTCACAGAACTTGTTATTTCGAATTTCTTTGATAACATTGTATAAAACATCATTATTTTCTGTAAAAACCATTATTACTTTATAAAAAGCACTTAATTTATTTAAAATTGATTTATTTATTAGAGCGCAATATAACGGACGCGCTCCCGAATTTTGAAAAAAATATAAAAAGCACCAGACAGGCGCCGCGCCCGTGCCACCGCGCGCCGTTACCCCAGACTTCTTGGCGCCATCCCGCCTAAACGTGAATACCAATTCCCGAAAACCCGCGTAAAAAACTGTCAAAAAGTTTTCCCGAGGTCCGTACGTCTTCTTCTTTTTTTGTGACCCACTTGATTTGATGTGATTGTGTTGTTACATTTTACATGTCTTAGTTTCTAATTACAAACACAAGAAATAAAGTCAATGATTTTATGATTTTATTCGCCTTGTGATTGATTAGGTCGAATGAATCGGTACAAAAACTCAAAAGCATTTTTACCTTTTTTTGAACGCGCTCCAATCTTGAGGCGCGCTGGCCAATTTATCAAAGTGTTGGTTTCAGTCATTACCTGAAATAATTAATGTACTTAAGTAACGAAGCGTTATTAATTACTTTAGGGATGTTTTTATTTTCAAACTTATCTTACCCGGTGAAAGAACGCTTGCGCAGTTTGCGTGTCTTCCAAGTTATCTGTAAAGTTATGAACAAAATTAATATAAAAATTGTTAAATATGATATCATAGGTATGTAGCCATTTTTTTGCGCAAAGAGGAAGGGAGGCCAGCTATGAGTAGGTATGTCTGGCCCATGTCTGGCAATATCGGCCTAAAAATGTTATAAATGGTAGAATACGCCTCTCTCGGTCAACAATCCTAGGAAGATTTGATTAAGTAGGTACCTATAGTAAAATAAAAATTATGTTAAATGTGTGGTTTTTGTTTTTATTTATATTGATACCCTGGGGTGCCGGCAGTAGAATTTTGCCCCTCCTATCTTGCCCGTGGATGCAGAAAGAGCCTGCTAAGAGCTACCTCCGGAAGATGGGCAGCAGCGTCATTCCGTGTATCAACATCCCGTACTGCGCTCGCCATCCCGCCTGCCAAGCCTGGTGAGTATGGCAACTGCCCCTTATGGAGATCCATGAGGGAGGCCTGCGTTCAGTAGTGGACGTTTTATGGCTGAAATGATGATTATTGTAGACTTTCAATGAGAATTAATAAAAAAAACCTCGGGGGGAAATTTATTGGTGGTGCTGAAGAGTAGCATTAGTATTTAGCCTTTCGCTTAATTTAGTTTTGAAATGAGGTAACGAGGAGGTTTGTCAGTTTGGGGGCTGAGTTGATTGATGCTGACTGTACAAAGACTCTAAGAGTCCCTGTTTGAAATAGTTTCGAAGGTACCTACCTATTTGGCATGACATTATTGCATTATTGATACCTAATATTAACGCGTTTTGATTTGAAAACCTACCCACGGAAAATGGAGAGTAGGAAATCTTATTTACGCAAGGCAGCACAGTGCTTCTTTTTGTATTTATAAGATATTTTAATTAAGTTTACGAACCAGCAAGCATTCCTTCCAACCGCCGCCTGTCGACGCGAAATCTTTCTTGGTACACATCATCAGCACTATTTAGCCCGAGAATCACTGCTAGTTTCTGCAAGTCTTCTGCTGACGTCACAGAGTTGCTCGTCCCACTTTCAGAAGCCTGTAAAAATGTATTTTAGCATAACATTTACACAAATTTTATCAACAAGAGGTATTTTAATTTGCCTAGGTTTGCTTTTTCGAGATTTTGATTTAATTCTGTGCATAAAAGAATGAATGCTAAAGAATTTAGGTTATTAATCACGTTTCTTTGTTCTATATATTATTATCCTAAATCCTTCTAGATGATGAAATATTATAACTCCTAAAACAATGGAAAACACGTTACAAATTTCTTCAAAATGGCCATTTGCACCGACTTCATTTCAATAGCTAACACTACTAGGGATCTAAATAAAAACTCACCTCACTCATAGTATCTTTGTCCGAATTGCCTTTGAATCCAGTTAAATGTGTTTTTACAGTTAAAAAGTTACTGGACGCCATCATAAATAAATTAATTGGTCAATAAAAATAATTAGTTGCATCAATTAATGAAATTATTTGTCCGTAGACACTTTTAACTGAACGGACTAGCGTGTTTGTTCCCAAAGAAAGACTTCTTAATGCTTCAATATTCAGACTGCCACAAAAGATCGTTGGCATAATTTTATCTAGAATGAGGGTAGTTTCAACCACGTCCCCGGCGAGTGAATAGTTTCGTCCAATTTTTAAATAATTTTAATTCTACCTTCCTACCTACTTTATCACCATAGTTTTATGCACCTTGACAGATTATTTGAATTATCTAATTATTTTAAAACCATAGGTTAGTTTATGTAGTTATGTTAGTGTAAGTTCGTACCTACATACATCAAGCAATAGAATTTTATTGTGTAATCGTCGAATTATACATAGAATGTTATTATCTTCACAAGACGCCTGATACCTACATTAGACTAGCAAAGAGCACCGGATGTTATTATACAGGTTGGTCTAAAGGTATAGGAATACTTCCTCTAATTGATATCAATGTAAAGAAATATTTCCTAGAATTTAGGTTCCTACTTTTAGCAGGTAATATAAATATTTTCTGATTACATTACCACTTATATTATTATTATTTAATATATACTTCAAATACCTTTTTATTTTTGTTGGTTATTTATTAGTCTTGTTTTATTTTATTATTGTATGTACTTATGTATCTCTCCATCTCGGTTCTGTCAGAGGCAGTGTTTTCGGATAGTTATAAAAAAAAACCTAATAACCTACTGTGTACCTACTTCCGTCTCGGTTCTGCCATTGGACAAAGATTTCAATTCTTTGCCATTGGAAGGTTTTATAATTGTTCGAAAACTTTCGGAATAATAATAATGAATTTAACGACCTCTGTGGCGCAGCGGGCGAAGGTCCGCCTGCTACGCCAGAGGTTGCGGGTTCGAAACCAGCCTTCGAACAAATGTTTGTATGATCTGCAGATATGTTTTAGTTCAGGATGCTCTGGATGTTTTTCTATATAAATTAAAAATATATATCTATGTAGTATAATGCATTAAGTATATCAGTCATCTAGTCCCCATAACACAAGCTCTGCTTTGCTTGGGGCTAGGTGATGCTGTGTGAATTGTAAAAAAAAAGTTTTATGATTCGTTATTATTATAACACTATATTAATAACATAGAGAATGAAAGTGGGTTGAGAATGAATGAGTTAGGTACTCGTCAAATGTTTTCTCTATGCTGATGACCAAGTATTACTTGCGTCTTCAGCCGAGGAGTTGCAGGAGATTGTAACTGCTATGAGTGGAGCTTTTGTTAGAAAGGGACTGAAGATGAATGTAAAGAAGACGAAAGTGATGGTGTTTGGAAGAGATGAGGCAGTGACAGACTGCAATATCGTGATTGGAGATGAACATATTAAACAGGTGAATGAGTTTGTGTATCTGGGTTCAAAGTTTACAAGAGATGGAAAGTGTGAGAGTGATATTAAAAGAAGAGTGAATGCAGGAAACATACTCCTTTATGAACAGTCGGAAGGTGTCTAACAAGGCTCGTTTGGCAGTGCATGAGGGGGTGTTGGTTCCGACACTCTTGTACGGAAGTGAATGTTGGGCATGGCAGAAGAAACATGAAAGCAGTATAAATGCAGTTGAGATGAGAGCGTTAAGAAGGTTAAACTGAGTGACAGGATAAGAAATAGTGAGATAAGGAAACGTTGTGGTCTGAAAGAAGATGTAGTGACGAAAATTGAGAAAGGTATGCTGAGATGGTTTGGCCATGTCGAGAGAATAAATGAAGAACGATTGACGAAAAAAGTGTATAAGGCGAGTGTGAATGAAAGTGTTGGAAGGGGTAGACCTAGGCGGACGTTTCGAGACCAAATCAGGGACGTCTTGAAAAAAGGCCAGGTCATGAGTACCCTAAACCGAAGAGCATGTATGAAGGGAATAATGAAAGTGGACGAAGCGAAACAAGTAATATGAAGGATCGTAGCAAGTGGAAAGAAGTGGTCTCTGCCTACCCCTACGGAAAAAGGCGTGATTATTATGTATTTATAACAATGAAAATTATGGAAATAATCTATAGGTATGGTAAAATAACTTTAAACGTAAAGAGCATTACGATAAACAATATCTTATTGTAAATAATATTTATGGGTTCATATTATGTGGATGGTGATGTTTCGGAGATACTTGTTATTTATTATGATTTTCGGATACCTAATCAATTTTCGGAGACAAAATGGGTAAGTACCCGAATAAACCATTTTAAAACTGGATTGTAGGTGGATGATGATGATGAATTATACCTTTACTTTATGAACAAACTTTTTATGATAGGTGAGTATTCGTTTTCGGTAGGTTTGATTGAATACCTACCAATAATAATGTTGCACTAACTCGCCCAGGTAGTGTATAACTTGAACTAGGTAATCAATCATCCACATAGGCGTTCGATAACTATCGTTAAAAAAATTTGCATATGTACCTACAGATTGCTAAATCTATTTCTAAAAAAAATAGTTTTTTATTGTAAGTTTCAACCCAGTCAACTCGGGTCGCCCACCACCACCGCCCATAAATACGAGTAATGTGTATACATTAACATCCATGATTATACCTAGCATTACACCGGCCGCACCGCGCTGCCCTCGCCCCGTCTATTCGTCAGTCAAGCAAGTCCGCTCTTAACTTTGCTCTCACTCAAACAAATCAAATCAGCGCGTCAGTCGGGTTTCTGCGCTCGTTTGGGCGGCTTGTGCGTACATCTCGGCTCCGCATATTTTCGTGTCGTATTATATAGTTACTTGTAATCAAAACCGCGTTGAATATTTTATATTCTAATTACTTATTGTGTTTTAGTTTGTGTTTAATTATTTTTTTAAGTGTTGTAAGGTGAGTTTTATAAATTAGCTAATAACTGCACATATTTATTATTCCCTGTTTAGGCTTACATATAATAGATACGATACGTTTATATACCTAGTAGTTATAGACCTCAAGACATTTAAATTACCTTAAAATAAAAGCTGTAAGTAGTTACCTTACTGACTAATCCGGTAAACAGCTGTTCTGTACCGCTGCTAAAGCGGCGTTGCGTGTTGCCAACTGCTTTTTAGTTTATTTCACCTGTATGTTTGCTTATTTTACCCCACATTATGCAATCAGATTTATTTACTTCAAACGTACTTATCAACGACCGCCGACAATACAATATTTTGATAAGCTTAACTCATTATCCTGATTAGGATCGCCAGGATTAGTGATTTTATTGGTGTGAAACATCTATAGCCGCACGCAAAACCTGTACCGTACTATACTGTACTTTACTATACTGTACTTTTACTCTACTGTACTGCACTGTACTATACTGCACTGTACTTTAATCCATCGTTTGATGTATTATGAATGCATGTAAACTTAGCGGATACTCAATGGTTTTGAAAATTAGAGGTGATAGCGACCAGTAGACTAAATGTAGAATAGTTCAGTTAAACTAGATTTATGTTTTTATCTGGCCAAATATTCGCAGGGGGCTAATTATATGCAGAAGACATTCCAGCAGTCCATATCAATTTCGGTTTATATGGTGTACCATGTAATTAAACCAATATCAATACAGTTCCCAGCAAAATAAAGCTTTGGAACTGCTGAGAGACAAATGTTGCCATTAATTCTGAGTTGGGCATCGACTATCCATAAGATGCAAGGTTGTACAGTTGATCATGCAGTCAATTATTTAGGCTCACAACTGTTTGCTGCTGGACAAGCTTATTGTAGCACTTAGTTGTGTAAAATCCTTGGACGGTATTTGAATTGAAGATCTTGATTGCTCAAAATTAACAGGAAGATCCCCATGTAACAGTGAAGCATTAGTTGAAATGGTTTTATAGCAAATTGAACTAAAAAGTGAAAAATAAAATATTGTTAAAAAAAATAAAAAAACACGCTTTTATAGCAAATCGAACTAAAAATCAGAAAATAAATTAATTTCTATTTTATTCAACTGTATAAAAAGTATACAAATTCAATGTTTCAATAATTTTCAAAAGTTCTAAAATAAAAATAAAGTTATGAAAAGAAAATTAATTTCATTGTAAAAATGTGTGAGCACCTCACATCTCCTCCAATTTTTATCATATTTCTATAGTAACTCTATGTTTACAAATAACTAGTACTTAATTATATATTTACAACAATCAATATCGAACACCACATGCTTTTTTACAATTAAATTGATTTTTAGTTCGATTTGCTATTAAAGCTTGCTTTTTGTTTTTTTTTAAACTATATTTTATTTGCCTGTTATTTCTGATATTCTGTGGGACTTTTCTGTAATCCTTTCAGCATAGGTCCGACCCTTGTAAAATTTTATATTTTATATGCCTATTATATTGCTGGTAGGTTTTGAGAAATGTAAGTGAGTTAGTATAATAACCGCTCGTTTGGTTTTGGTCAGTTTACTTACCAAGATTTTTTAGCCGTCGTTTGGTTTTGGTAAGTAAACTGACCAGTGAGTCATCGCTGAGTCATCGTTCCACGAAAACAATTGTCATTTTTAAACTATGGTGTTTATCAACTTCTTCTTTGTTTTGTAGCCTTCTCAATGAAGTTGACAATGACAATAACAAATAAAATTTACGTAGCCCAAGAAAAAATAATTTTATTCGATTAAATTAAAATTAAAAAAAAGATTACGCAAAAAAAATGCATAAAAAATGCACTTTATAATTACGATCAAAAAATATTTTGTTCTAAGACACCTAAATGTTATGTTATATATAGTGAGGTTATACCACATACTATGTATATACCGCAAAACATGTAGATATATGATAATACATTTTGAATTACAAACAAAAGTATTTTTTATATAAAATTAAATCAATAATTAATAGAAAATAATTTTTACGCTGTATATCCCGAACACAGACTACATTATGAATGATTCTACTGACAAGCTTCATTCAAACCCTTTCCATAGAGCGTAAATACCACGCTACGCTCCATTGTAAAAACCGAGCCAGTATCCACTTAGCGCTGACGCGGAGCGCCCGCGAAGCGCCCGCCGTTTTTCCCGCCAAAACGCAAACCAATTAAGGGTCGAAAAATTATTTTCGCGTAACCAAACTAGTGGATAATAATAATGTTTTATTATTATACCTATCTACTAATTACTAAAAGGTTTTGAGAAATATAAGTCAGTTTGTAGATAGGTAACCTACTAATAAATATAAGCAAAAACCTTAGTAGGTACTTAGGTAGAGAGCAAAACTTTATGAGCTCTGTGAATGTTGCAGCAAAATATTCAGAGTTGCGCATGTTGACATGTTCATTAAATATTGACAACTATTATCCACATATCAAGTGTAGAAAACAAGCACGTTATAGAGACAGGTACTTAACTCACTACCGGTATGCTACCTAGGTACAAAGCATGTTTCCGGCGTACGATCAAATGCGGTGTAAGTACCTACTTCCAAGGATCAATAGGAAGCTCCGACCTTTCGGAGCTATAGTCGAAGCTCTGAGCTTCTCACCGTAACATCACTTATTGCCTCCTACGACGACATCAACAATCTGTTTCTGTAGATCTACCATGAGTTTTCACAATCTGCACTCGCTAGCGACTGTAGTTAAAAAAAAATATGAAAACTTGTACAGCACCTATAGCGGATAGTTTGGTACTAAAATACGCAGTAAATTATACTATAGCGACTCAAGTTTGGGCTTCATTTGCTTAGAATTTGGTACCATGAGTTACAAATCTGACAGATTTAATAGTAATGTACTATTACTACTGTAACGGCAGGCGATCTTACAGTAACAACTCATGGTAGACACACTGGTCACGGCTAGGAAGGTACATTATTTAATGTAGAATTAATATACCTAAAGAAATTGATGAAAATGCACTCAAAATTATCGGACTCGGTGTAAAATCTATTTAAAGATCCGGCCTTTCGGAGTGAGTCGTAGCTCCGTAACATCCCTGGTTACCTTACCTACAATAAAAACGTGGTCAGTGCAAAAGTTACATAATGCGTCACATTAAGCCCAGTCAACAGTGATTTTGTAAATTGTGAGGCCCAAACATATTATAATTAAGTGTAGTGTATCGTATTATAATTACGTACACTACACGTATCAAAAGAGGTGGTTCTCAATTTCCACTCGCCAAGGTAGGCACAACTTTATTTTAACGAATTTCTAGATTTCGTTGACTTGAATATCTTTTCCTATAGAAACTTTGCACAAGTGTTCTGAGAGAAACCTACGTTCTCGGTAAGAACACATTTTTATATTGTGCTTGCGACAGTTTAAGAAAGAGGATGTTTTCCGTTTATAATTTAAGACTCCATACAATACGTGGATAGCGCAATGGGCTACATGACTATCATATTCAAGGCCTTTAAGTAAAGTTGTACCTACCTAATAGGTAATATATTCATTTATATTCTATAATGTAGTTATTTATTATCCCTTAATAAAGTAATAAATAAACAATACTTAAATTTTTATAACACGTTGTTTTTCCACTTACCAAGACCCCAAGACTGTTCAGTAGGTATCTAATACCTAAACCCGAGTAACATTGACTTGGGAAGGTAGGCAGTACTTAGTTTTATTGACTATTGTATTGCCTTCCCACGCCAACACACTCTGTTGGGCTTGAAATTCTTTTGCACTTAGTCAAAGTTGGTACCTTGTTCCTTACTTATCCAGTAAGCCTCGATGTAAGCTTATCGTAATATTTACGATAAGCTTACATCGAGGTGGTAGGTAAATGCTAGTGAGTACTCAGTAAGAAAAAATGGAAAGAAATATGTGTATAGATATTTTGTTACATATTACAGAAAAAATTAAGAGCCTGTGTGAATTGACACCACTTAAGAAATTTTAACAACCAGGACCACATACATTTATAAAATATTTCTATTAAAATCCCAGAATGCGTGTAGTTTTACACACTAATCAATAAAACATATTTTTATCCTTAAAATTACAAAAAAAATCTCCAAAATGGTATAATATTTTAGCCGCAAAAAAAATCTCAGGTCCGTGCAAGCTTATAGAATTTAAAGATACGTTGTCCACATAGTTAGGTACTTCAAGGCAGAACTAAATGTGGGTAGAAAAGTTTAAAAAATATAAGAACCTAACCTACAATTTGGCTTTTAGTCAGCAGTGGGTGGGGGTCTATGAGAAGCATGAATGATAAAATTAAATAAATAGTAACGTTTCAACAATTTACACCGGTGACGTAAATCCAACTCGTGATACTATGTTAAATCACCGATTACAAAAGAACTTGTCAACATTCACCGACTAAAAAGAGCATTCAAGAAATCAAGCAGAGATTGTAAATGTTAGTCTACCTAAATCGCTTGGCTACTTAAAAAGGGATTATTTTGCTAAAATAACTCTTCATCGTTTAAATAAACTTGAAGATATGAAAATGTTGCCAAAAATATGGTACGTTTTTCCAAAATTGCTACAAAGGCTTTGTACTTATTATAGATACTTCGCTGTACATGGTGCCGCTATTCTATAGAAATGTACACAATGACGCAAATACAAAACCTTGAATCTCCTACCGAAATAGATAGCTCGAATGCGAAACGCTAATTTAGTACGTAATGCAAAACCAAATAGATATCGCTGGACGTAAAGTACTTAATACTCACAAACCATCTGAAGCTGAGCTTAAAGACTTAGTCTGTACATACAACTTTTCACTAAGAAAGTTTTTTACATCTAGTATAGATGATTTATATAGCCAGGTGCAATCCGGTCGAAACGTCGGGAAAATAATAAAAAAGTACGCGATAAAATCCTGTATTTTAAAAACTAATAATATGTTAACACATGCATTGTTACAAAATAAGGGGTAAATAAATCGGGAAGCTGAACCATGACAATTATAGCAGATCATGGCAACATTGTCCCGGGGCGGAATCTAACCCGTTACCTGCACCTCAGTCAGCTATCCTTACATTGCAGTTTACATTAAAATTAATGATACTACCAAAAAGTTAATATTGAATTATTTATCCTGTTAATATTAAACTACAATTTTATCTTACGTCTGTTAAAGTGATTGCTTATAATAAGTAGTATTTTTTTTTTCTACTGCGCCGTAAATGGCGTGGATGCCGTTACAAACTGGCGCCAGCGGCGGCGGCGGGCGCCGTCGGCTCATCACTACAAAACGTCTTGACGATTAACGGGTTAATTTATTTAAAGTATGTATATACTCATTGGCAGGTGCAACATTTACATAACTTATATTAAAGTGTAATTTATAAAAATTACGAAATAAACTCTTTATCTGGGTTTTAAAGGTTTGGTCTTCGCTCACTGTTTACAATAAACTCCTTTTTTATTTCGTTGGCACTAAAAACCATAGCCGCCATCATTGGACTTCGTTTGAAGTTAATAACTATAGGCAGCCGAAAATAGGCTGCTACAGAATACATCTAGATATTTAAAATTTTGGAGCCATGTCAGATCAGTACCCACATCAAATCATAATTCCGTATTGGCCCCGTATCCACTTTCGATCTTTCCAGTCGCGATTTTGCCGTGACAGATCAGTCGCCATACAAAATTTGCTAAAATCATTATTCTTCAGTGGCTCTGTCACGGTCGGTTAAAACTGACCGATCATTTCAGTCAATTTGTTTATATACAGCCTACTAACCTAATACTGTTAGTAACCTAGTACACTTACTAGAATGACAAGTGAAACATATTCATTAGCAATACGTCTGTAAGGATTAACTGTCGCTTCAATAGCTTAGTTACTATAACTACCAACGTAGGTTAATGCAAATTTTGGCCTTACACCTGCATATTTTTTATCGGTTTACACATAGATAGGTACGTAGCTAGAATACGTACCTAATATTACTTTCTCGATTGGATTATTAACACTAACTGTTGACATCAAATTATGTGAATATGATGAGGTGGCGGATGTTAAAAATTTCTAAACACTCCATAACTATGTTGACACAATATTTTTTTATGTGCACTTAATATAAGTCATTTTTTTTACTAACATATTATGGATCTTTATAATCTGAAAATAAATTAATTATTAATATTTTTATTATTAGGCTGTGTTTTTTTTACATTTTTCATAATAATTAAAAAACTATACGATTAAAAATTCAAACAAAACTGTTGTAACCTGTTGGCTTAGGCTTAACGAATAAGAAAAATTTATTACCACTCCAAACAAGTTAATAGATATTTGAGAGATTTAACAGACCGTCACGCCATAAAGATAGATTAAAGATTAAAATTCATTTATTTCATACAAAAAAACACAAACATATTTTACAATAGAAAACAAAATCCTTACAAACTAACTACCTGAATAAATATGTATATTATGAGTGTTTATGGTAGAAAAAAAACATACTTAAGTGTTTCTTTTTACCATTTTGGTCCGGAACCTCAAAAGCCTTAAATAGAGTTAGAAACATTTAGCTAATAATGCGTGTCATAAATAATGTTTTGCACAACAGAGTTAAACGCGTTTTCGTTTTTTTTTTCAGAATAAGTCATTCCAAAGGCGCTCATCATGGCTAAAACAGAGAAATCGTTCCCTAGAAATTTTACCGGTAAGTTTATAATTTTTTGTTGACAAATTAAGGTCGATTGCTGTGATGTAGAACGATAAAATGTATAAAATACTTACGATTAAGTACTTACTATTATCATGTAATAAGTTATTCCAATTAATTAATAGTTTACAAGGTATGTAAATTATAATAAGTAACTACTGAAACGTCGTTGGCAACTTTATTGTACAGCGCAAAATGACGTACACTAGCGCAACTGACATTTTGGCGCGATTCCATTTTCAAAATAGAAACGCGTCTGTTCCGTTTTGATTCCAATACTCGAATACTTCCGGTAAATACGTTATGCCAATACTGCCAGTATTTTTTTTTTCAAATTTTGGAATTTTGCTATTAACAAATGCTTTTCAAATACAGACGTGAAAATAAACATACAATGAAACGTGTATCGTTTAACACCATACCGATAAATTCCTTAGCTTTAACTCACATATTGTAATAAGTACTTGGTACTCGTCGTAAATTTTGTAAGTGCAACCTACCCAAGACGCTGGGAATCCTATTTATCTGCAAATACCCAATCAATACTTTAATCTTTGCAAATACCGCCTTCCGATATCACACACCCGAGTTAATGATCAGAAAAAGTTTTCTGTAGCGAACCTGTGTGTTTGCACCAAGTGTGTTTTGTTTAAGAAAAGTGAAAACTTACGCGAATTGTGCATTTTCATTCCAAACATTAGGTACTGTGTTACCAACCGGCATCGACCCACAGAATAATATAGATAATTATTCTGTGATCGACCAGCGCGGCGCGGCGACGAACGCCCACACGCACGCAAACGTACCCTACTTCTGCCTACCGTAAAATAGGTACTAAATATGTCGCCAATTTCCAAAATTTGCGGAAAGGTGATATTTGCATGTGGCCTTTGGGTCCGAATTTACTGCGCTGCTTGCGAAAATCAGGATCAGGTCACAATTAACCCCTCAGCTGTTCCTGCCGCCCGCCCGCGCCATAGGGATTTAAAGCTGTGTGTCTTGGTTGCATGTGTTATCTATGACGCTGTCTGTACATTAGTCACACAGGTATACGGATCAACAAGTCCCTAAAATTACCAGTTATAGCCAATTATTGCTACCCACTTGTTACCGAACACGGCTAGCGATTAAACCCTGTAAAGCTGTCAACGAATAGTGTTGCCAGTTGCCTACTTCAATACTGGAGTTTTCCATGTGGAAAAAAATATTAACATCTTGATTTATAATCTAGGTACTGGCTACGGTACGGTTTTTCAAGAAAGAAAAATCCATTGGTGCACGGCTGGTATCGAACCCACGGCCTTCGGATTAAAAGAGTACATACCACTCGGCCAACAACTTATAACCAATAAAACAAGCCCATGTACGTAGTTCCGTTGTGCGACAGCTGGCGAATAGCGCTTTCCACGTGAAGTACCTAACGGTTTCGCGTTTCGCACGGACCCGCCAGTTCCGTGACAATTGGGATATTGAAATTACGGGCACATGAGACCTTACATACCAACCAACACGTCTCAGTGTGTAGGGATGCAGCGCTGGTCACGTGATCACCGCGGTATTGCAGCTGTAATAGGTAGAGGTTTCCGCTCGACATTAGGTTCGACTTGTCTCGATAAAGTCTTATAAAAAAATATATTCTCATTCGACATTTCAAAATGGTGTAGTTATGCCCAGATCTTTTCTGCAAAGTTTTGATCGTTCTAGAATTGGACTAAATAAGATTTAATATCTACTTTTCGTCTGGGTTAAAGCGTGCAAAGCCGCGGGCTGAAGTATATTTTATTTCAATAAAGCCATACACATATGAATTTTGTAATAAACACTTTCGCATAAATTCTTAATAATATCGTTATAAAATTGATTAAGGATTTTCAAAATGTCCATCGGTTTGCGACCGTGACACGATTTTAATTTTATTGCCGGCGTAGGTGATCTAAAGTGGCATGTTCCAAGGTTTTCTCCTCATTGGTATTATTCACGACTTAACGACGAATTGGTGAATTTGCGTTTTACAGAGTTGAATGTCGTAAACAAGACATGGATATAGAGTCGGCGCCACAACAAAATTAAATGTCTTACGGCAAAAGCGGGAAGTGAACTCTACTTAACATTGTGAAGTATGTATTCATTTAGTTCAATTTATACATGGACTAGAAATATATGGATATACTTTAGAAATATTCGTCGGCTGGAAGTAAGGGGTTGTTGTACATTTGCCACAAAGTAAATTCAAAGTAAAAAAAAAGTATGTGTAAATTCGCCACACTTCTATTTTATTATTTTTGTTTGTTGTAAATTCGTCACATAGCCTTTTCCGTACAGACAGCAGAAAAATCAAACAATAAGTAGAATAGAACAAAACAAATGTGTTCACACTCATTACGGCTTAAATAAAATTCCAAATAAAATTAATCATTTATTAATTTTTAATGATCAGTATTTCTAAAATTTTATCTTACATTATACATAAAAATCACAGTTAAGAAGTGGCTGATTTGCCAATAACAACACAAATATAAAATAAAATTGAAAAATAATACAATACAAGGTAATAAACACATTTTTTAATTCTTACATTTTCGTAAATATCACGATTGTGTGGCTGATTTGCCCATAACATTCCAAGGAGTATACCGAGTGAGTTTTTTTTCAGGGCTACTAAGGGGAATTCTGAAACCGTGAGAGTTATCGAAGTCATGTTTGGTAGGAGTTACGTGCTCGATTTTGAAAAAAATTAGTTCTGCATTAAAAATTACGTGGAATGTGTTAGTTTTTCTGGTAAAGAGTTTTTGAAAAAAAAAAAAATGTTTTGCATTTTTGAGTTCTTTTATCGATAGTAAATAAATAAATGTTAATTGTTGGAACCCCTTCAAAATTAAATATTTATAATTCTACTTGTATTTTTGTAGTTTCAGAGAAAGATTAAAAGCATACTTGCTAGTAAATGTTACTATACAGTTAAGGAATTTTTAAATGACAAATAATTTATTTTAATTCTTTTTAAATTTTCACAATTTTATTGCTATAAACATTTTTATTTCATTGAATGACATTATTTTTGATTACTATATGACACGCTTGCACTAATATTATTGCTTTTTCTATTGTTATTTTTTTGTTAATATTAGTTTTATTTTTATTAGTCGTATTGTTTAAATTTTTAAATATACAATAGCCATTATTTTATAAATATAAGAAAAATTGTAATTTACAGAACATTGCACATCCATTATGGGTAAATTACATTGAAACAAATTACAAATGTGAGACCTTTATACATGTAATTACGCAATAAATATACTTTGACTTTCTTTATGAACTGCTTTCATAGCCTTTACTGAATTATTTACTGAACTTTTGCATAGTTCTTTACTGAATTTATAAAGTTAAATTTATAAATATTTAATTTTCAAGGTGTTCCAACAACTTTGGGCACATAGTCATCTTACATTTATTTATTTATCAACTAAAGAACTCAAAAATGCAATTTTTTTTTCAAACACTCATTTTTCCACAAAAACAAAAAAAATCTTCGTCTTGTTTTAATGCAAAACCCATTTTTTTTCAAGATCCAGCACGTAACTCCTAACATGACTTTTCGATAACTCTCACGGTTTCAGACTCCCCACAACCCAATTAATTTTGGCAATAGGTCATTACGAGCGGTAAACACCATTCACTTTACTTGCTAACCCTACTTTATTATGATCTTTACTTACCTATGACGAATTTACACATAATTTTTATGCATGTGACGAATTTACTTTCAATGTAAGGAGTTTACAAAAATGTGACGAATTTACTTTGTGGCAAAAGTACAACAACCCGAAGTAAGGTTAGCAGATGACATCGATAAAGTGGCAAAGTACAAAAAAACCGGCCAAGTGCGAGTCGGTCTAGCGCACCGAGAGTTCCGTACAAACCTAATAAGACCCGAGTATTTGAAATTAATTTCAATTTAATTCATAAGGAAAGGGGGTAGTAAGTTTAAAATTATTATATTAATATTTTTAATGATGTATTTAAAAATTTACGGTTTTTGCAATTTTTCCTTTATCTGTGCTATAAGACGTTGCTTCGTACCAAATTTCAAGATTCTGAGTTCCTGTAGGTTTTAATTCCCTTGCGAGTGTCGATTTGCGGAAATTTGCGGCATAGACGGCAGTATCTTTTGATTGTGTTGGCATAGAAGTTTGATTTTTTCACAGCTCCAAGGGATAGTAGACCTGAGCATTTGATATAAATTCCAGCTTGATACCTCCACGCGTTCCTGAGAAAAAGGGTCTTGGCAGACGGACGGACAACAAAGTGATCCTATAAGGGTTCCGTTTTTTCCTTCCGAGTTACGGTTAATTCTGGGTCCACTGCTTTTCTCAGTTTATATTAATGACGCATCGATTGTATTAGATAATGTAGATAATACTTTTTGCAGATGATACAAGTCTAGTCATAAAAGACAAATCGGTCCATAATGTAAGTAGAAAAATACTTAAATCAATTGATGATATGAAAATCTGGTTTTCGGCAAATAACATGCTACTCAATGACTAATGTAGATAAAACAAATATTATTAAGTTCTCTCTAAGTACAAGACAACATGCTAATCCAAACTGCATTGAAAATGTTCTCGAGAAACTAATGGTCTCCCCAACCAAAAGCGTTAAATTTCTAGGCGTTTGGCTGGACTCCAAATCAGACTTGTCCAAGAACATGTAATTTGTCAAAGGATATTAATAAATGAAAAAAACGATGGATCGGACTAGCACAGGATCGTGACCGAGTGCATAAACTTAGAGAGGCATATGCCCCATACCTAGCTGTGGGTGTAGTCGGCCTTTGGATGATGTACATTAGTTAAAGATAAAGAAACGTTTATTTTGTAACACACATTTAGATAGATAGATAGATAAATTCTTTATTTGCTACTTCAGCACACACATACAATTTTTACAAAAATGTTAATACACATTTTCTTACAATTACATGAAACAACATTACATAAAATAAAGAAAAAATAACATTACATTAAACAATTTGAAAACGATTAAAATACAAACAATTTGAAAGCAAAACCAAAATAAACAAATGTTAAAAACAATAATACAAATATAAACCTTTGCCCAAAAAATAAGACAAAAATACTGAATGTGTGTGTTGCAGTAAGGCAAAAAGGTAGCAACTCAGCTTCTGTTTACTCATAGAGCAAACACTGATTTTCAGTACTACCATCTGCAGTGACCAGAAAACGAGCAACCAACAAGCAATAAATGTGTATACTGAAATTAGTTTTGGTAATCTAAGAAATTATCTGTATCTGTTATGTAGTATGTAGTGTACTCGTATGTGAATTAGTATAAATAATTTGATGTTGTGTGGATGTGGAGTATTATGTATTAAGGTTTTATTGACGATCCGTGGGGTGCCGGCAGTAGAATGTTACCCCTCCTCTCATGCCAGTGGATGCAGTAAGAGCCTGCTAAGGGATACCTCCGTAAGATGGGCAGCAGCATCTTTCCGTGTATTAACATCTTTTACTGCGCTCGCCAACCCGCCTGCCAAGCGTGGTGAGTATGGCAACTACCCCTCATGGCAATCCATGAGGGAGGCCTGTGTTCAGTAGCGGACGTTTTACGGCTGAAATGATGATTTGTACGATCAAATTAAATACATCAATTCGGTTCTAAAGCTTGTGACAAAAATGTTCACTACTCAGCATGTGCTTTGGCAAAACGGATCGTACCGCAGCGCTGGCCTTCCGTAATAACGAAGTTTTATGTTTATTGAGTCTAGCTGACCCGGTGCCCACTTCGTTGGGCGGTAATTTAGCCTATGACACTCACAAATACTGCGGCTTTCTATTAGTAAAAGAATTTTGAAAATCGGTTCAGTAGATCCAGAGATTACCTCCTACAACCTCACAAACTCCAAACCTAGGTAAGGTTTTATATTATTAGTATAGATAAAAGTTTAAGGAGTTATAATGCGCAAACGTTCAGTGTAATCAGTTTGGTAGTTTTAGGTTGAAGAGGTAACAAACATACACTCTTTCTGATTTATAATTAGTTAGTGGGATAAATAATGCTGGACATTTCACACAGAACCATCCAGCTCCAAAGTAAGCGAAGCTTGTTTATTACCAGACAGGTGGTAGATGGTTTTTTTATACGGCGTGCCTTCGGCTAGTCTCGTCATTTAGACGAGACTAGCCGAAGGCCCGCCTGAAGTAAAGCGACAACCTCTGTCCGTCACAATTGTTCTAATACCGTAGTGATAACGTTCACTAAGCACGTGACCAACCGCTGCGTTGCATTGCAGAATACTGTAATACTCTTTTTTGTGAATAATACCCTTATCATTACTTTGAACAAGCATTGGTACGGGGGTACCAGAAAAGGGGGTGAAGGTTTCCGAAACATGCCATTTTTGACCTTTGTACCTTTTGAGGTCACAATAACTCCGGTCCCTGTGACCCTAGGGTCACCAAAATCAATCAGTACCATTCTCTCATTAAGACGGTGCTAACAAAAAAGGTTTCATGTAAATCGGTCAACGCGTTCGGTTGTAATCGTGTCATGCAAAGACAGACAGACAGACAGCGCTATGCATCCCCTAAAAATACCCCGACCGGCGAAACTAGAACCCGCAACCCCTGAGTCGCAACCGGCTAAAAAGGTTGTCAATAGGCCGTATACAGGGTGTATTGTATAGTGCATGTGCACTAAGCCGAAAGGGATTGATCGATTGATTGATTGATTGGATTGATTCTGACCATCCCAAGGAACAACTTATGTTCTACGATTTTCAGGATTCAGTGATTTTAATTCAAGAAAAGACCACACAAGTTTTAACTTCAACAGGTGATAAGACGATAATGACAATCTAAAAGCCAGCTGTAGGGTGATAGGGTCATTGACCTCCGCGAAGAGTTGCCGTAGGTACAGGTATAAATAAAAATACCTATAACTACAGAGGTTTTTATTTTTATTAAAATAAAAAAAAACTAATTTTGCCCCGAGGATTATTTTTACATAACACCAACTAGTAAAATTGTATATAAAATAATTTAAAAAAAATATACGAATTTCCGATTTTTTTCCCTTGCAAAACTACTTGTTTTCATGGACTGAAACCCCTTTCGGGTTAGTTACACATGTTATAATACACCCTATAGCTATGGCTATGAGCAACTTCTCTTATCTATGCAATTTCCTTCAACACCTTCAACTTAATTACAGAATTAGCTTGCGGATTAAATGCAAATTATGTGGGAACTATTAAGATTATTGGATTATTTATCAGCGTTTATCACGTGGTTTTATGTCGATCATGATAAGAGAAAGGTTCCTGTGTAGGCGCAAGTCTTCGATTCGGAATAGAGAAAGCGTTTGCAAATTATGACAGTGCGTTAAACATGGTTGTGAGTGGGTGGATTGTACAGTCGCGTTCATAGTAAGCTTTAAGCGGTTAAACACACGGACACGCACCACGCTGCATTTGCGTGTCGATGCACCTACGGCGTTCTTGCGGGAGTGCAGATGCAGTGTGTTGGACTGTGCGTGTTTTCTATACAAACGGAGATACTTACAAGCAACGTTAGAACACGCGTTCACGCAACATGCAGCGTGGTGCGTGGCAGTGTGTTAACCGCCTTAGTGGTATCTTTTTATGAACGCAACTGTACATTGTGTAGAAGCCAAAGATTTAAATCTTTGGTAGTGTCAGTGCTAGCCGAGTGGTATGTACCCACGACTTTCGATCCGAAAGTTGCGGGTTCGATCATTATCTCAGCCGTAGGACTTGTACAGCAGTCCTACGGCCGGAGTACACGTCCACTGTTGGGACATGGGCCTCCCTCACGGATCTCACAGATCATGAGGGGGTTGTTACCATACTCGCCACGCTTGACAGGAGGGCTGGCGAGCGCAGTACGGGATGTAGATGCATGGAACGACGCTGCTGCCCATCTTCCGGAAGTATCCCTTAGCAGGTTCTTACTGCATCCACGGGCAAGAGAGGAGAGGCAACATTCTACTGCCGGCACCCCACGGCGGGTTCGATGCCGACCTATTATGTGCACATTAAACACGTGTTGGGGCTACCGCGCTATTGCAGTGCATCGGGGATGTTTGCAGAGGCACGCATAGACGACTTTTATGCAGTAATGCGGAAACGCACTGCCTCCCTGGTGAGCCGCATGCGCGGGAGCACCAACGGCCTCGTGGCAGACGTTGCCAATAATGTCTACTCTGCTATCTTGAAACACTGGGTAGCTGTGCTGAAACCAGTGTCCTGCCTAGTGTCTCAATGATTTGTTTTCTTTTCTTATTTATTTTACTATTTTTTATTTTTATTCTGTGGTTATTGCATTATTATTATTTTTTTTGTGTAATTTTTTTTTGTTCTGTGGATCATGTGGTCTGAAATAAATGGTTTTTATTTATTTATTTATTTAGCGGTGAGGTAATGGATCTCAATCGTTGCTGGATATAGCTATAGGATTGTCTTCAAAACATAACAAAAATGCATAAATCGTTTATGCTTAGCTGTAGCAAACAAACTATTTTTTTTACTTTATCATATTACAACAACCCGTTGTTTTTACTGATTAATTACCTTGTGGAAATTGGTATACAAATAACAAATATGATGTTACGTAGAACCATCATGGCACTTTGACAATGTGACAAATCAGACTTCGAATAACTTTAATCACAAGATTTGTGACTAATTGGCGCCTTATTTATTTAACCCTTTATAGTGCCTTAGGAATTTGGACTGCAAATGGCAAAATTAACTTTAGCTTTCGTAATCTTACTTGTCTTGGGGTGCCAGTATTAGAATGTTGCCGCTCCTCTCTAGCCCGTGGATGCAGTAAGGATCCGCGAAGGGATACCTTCCGCAATATGGGCAGCGGGGACTATCCGTGTGTCAACATCTCGTACTGCGCTCGCTAACCCGCCTGCCAAGCGTGGCGAGTAAGGCAACCCCTCATGGTCAGAACTTGGAGAGCCATGAGGGAGATACTGTCCAGCAGTGGACGTCCTACAGCGAAGATGTTGATGAAACCCCCATGATGATGAATGTACTGTCTCAGTGTACTGTTCTTCTTGCTAACTCTAATGGTAACAGCTGACAATCTGTGTTTGCTTCTTGAGCAAAATTATACCTTTTTGACACACACACATGCATTTATTAACACGCTTTTATTAGTTTCACCTGTATGTTTGATTGTTTGTAACTGACTCATTGGGGCTCGATTTTGCCCCACTTTAAGCGAACAGATTTACTTTGATGTTGTAGACTTATCAACGACGACAATACAATATTTTGATAAGCTTATCTCATTATCCAGATTAGGATCGCCAGGATTAGTGATTGGCGACGCATGTGTTAGATTTATGGATAATTTTGATAAAAGAAATCACAAACTTATGCTTATGCTTCTGAAATCTATGGTTTAACACTTGAATAATGTAATATTTTTACGAGTAAGGCTGGTTTTACATTTAATGTTAGTTCTCTGTTTTACACAAGTAATCAATGTATATAGAACTTGTTATATACATATTTTCAATGTATTTATTATGTTAAACACATACTTTGCAGTATTTTTGTATAATTACAACTAGATAACAAGTTGTTCGACTCGACAACGTGGTAGTTGTTTACTTGCTTCTATAAAAAGGCCGTCGCTAGAGCGACGGGGGGCACTTTAGTTTCAACTGTCGGACAGGACGGAGCTCTGCAAATATCACGGAGTCAAAGCTAAGTTAAATTACTTAACGATTTACGGTATTTATTAAACATGTAAAATTATGTAATTACTTATTAGAAGTTTTGGTTTAGAGTCATTTAGTTAGTAAATGTGGTAACGTAACTGAATAACGAAGTATTATAATGATGATGATGACGATGATGATGATGATGATGATGATGGTAACGACGAATAAAATACAACGTTTAAATAAGTGTTGTTTTAATAAGTATCCAAAAGTTAGTTATATTTCTGGCCACAGTATTATATTACCTTTATATTTATTTTTAAAATCATACAATAAGGCCAAATCTCTTATCAGAAGTGGGATCTGAACTACTCAAATGTGAAATTAATACCTTTTTTTTTTTAGATTTTGCCAAGGCCGTACGACGTGGACAGAGGCGTTGTGGAAAGTCTGCTGAGAGCTATTTCAAACCCTGTGAACTTGGGGATAATTATTTCTTTGCCGCCTTTTGACCCCGAGACAAATGGCAACGGTGCCGAAAGCTGGTTTAACTCGCCCTATCGCTGAACATCCTGAGATCGAAAAGCAGCACGACGATAGCCAAAGCCGGTAAAGGGATCGGCTGTGCTGTGTTACGAAACAAATGGACAAAAAATAATAATAAGAGGGAGAAAACACGGGATTTAAGTGGAGACGTACTACTTTATACGATATTATATCAGAATGGCCAAGCAATTCATGGGAAGATATTGGGGAGATACAACAAACACCATACACAACAGTTTAAAAGTCACTAGATTTTCCCCCCCTAGTACGATTAAAATATGTAGAAAGATTTAAAACTGATATACTTGTATAACAGGAAGGTTTAATGAAAAGTAAAACATGTACAAAAGATATAAAACTGTTCTACTTGTATAACAGGAGGTTGATGAAAAGTAAAGTGTACGAAAGATATAAAACTGATATACTTGTATAACAGGAAGGTTAATGAAAAGTAAAACATGTACGAAAGATATAAAACTGTTCTACTTGTATAGCAGGAGGTTGATGAAAAGTAAATTGTGTACGAAGAATATAAAACTGTTCTACTGGTATTACAGGGAGGTTTAAAAAAAATGTGATGTGAACTTCGAGAACGAAGTTCAGGTCAGTCTGGCCGTGTTAGATTTATGGATAATTTTGATAAAAGAAATCACAAACTTATGCTTATGCTTCTGAAATCTATGGTTTAACACTTGAATAATGTAATATTTTTACGAGTAAGGCTGGTTTTACATTTAATGTTAGTTCTCTGTTTTACACAAGTAATCAATGTATATAGAACTTGTTATATACATATTTTCAATGTATTTATTATGTTAAACACATACTTTGCAGTATTTTTGTATAATTACAACTAGATAACAAGTTGTTCGACTCGACAACGTGGTAGTTGTTTACTTGCTTCTATAAAAAGGCCGTCGCTAGAGCGACGGGGGGCACTTTAGTTTCAACTGTCGGACAGGACGGAGCTCTGCAAATATCACGGAGTCAAAGCTAAGTTAAATTACTTAACGATTTACGGTATTTATTAAACATGTAAAATTATGTAATTACTTATTAGAAGTTTTGGTTTAGAGTCATTTAGTTAGTAAATGTGGTAACGTAACTGAATAACGAAGTATTATAATGATGATGATGACGATGATGATGATGATGATGGTAACGACGAATAAAATACAACGTTTAAATAAGTGTTGTTTTAATAAGTATCCAAAAGTTAGTTATATTTCTGGCCACAGTATTATATTACCTTTATATTTATTTTTAAAATCATACAATAAGGCCAAATCTCTTACATGCGTACCACGGCTATATATAAAAAAGTGTGGGGTGCTTTTTATCATATTTCTATACTAACTACGTTTACAAATAGCTACTATTTATATACATATTTACAACCATCAATATCGAGCACCCCATGCTTTTTTAATTTTCTTTTCATAACTTTATTTTTATTTCAGAATTTTTGAAAATTATTAAAACATATTGAGTTAGTATACTTTTTAAAACAGTTGTATAAAATATAAATTAAAAGTTATTTTCTGATTTTTTTAGTTTTATTTGTTAGTTTTTTAAACTATATTTTATTTATTAAAAAACTTAATTTCACATTACAATCATAAAGTACAAATGGTGGGCTTAATGCTAAAAGCATTTTCTACCTGCCGACTTGCGGTGGGAGATTGATTGGCGTGCTAACTTATGTATGACAATTATGATGAACGGAGTATTTAAACACAAAAACAGAAGAATTTGAAACCTCGATAGATATTATTGATGCATAACTTAGCCAGATAACTATTTTTTTACGTTACCGTTTATAGTTGTTTAGTTATTATTTGCTGTCATAAGTTTTTATCTTTTTACTGTATGTTTGTGATTGAAGTTCCAAATACAATGTCTATTTAGCATCAGATGACCGCTATAAATGTATAAATAACTTTATATTTCGTATCGTAATCTTACTTCTATTTTGAGGCTGCAAATGCAAAAAAACGAAAACGTGTTTCCACAAGCTATTTTTGCGTCTTACGTACAATGTAATGTTGTTGCGGGTGTTGCCAATTTTTTTTGCACCGGCTTGGCCACTATAACATTGACCGAGAAATTGCATTACGTCATAGTAGGGCGGAGTAGGCGTAGGCATGTTGACATGGTATGAAAATCAAATTTCTATTTAGTTTGTCAGTTATGAAGACATAGAAACAATACTTAGGTAAAGGGACTTGAAGATTAGGAGTGGTGGGGGCCTAGTTACGTCATCAATCTGTACCGAGGCACGTGTCGGCGCTTACCAGCGTGTTTTCAAGCGATAATTCGATATATAAGTGTCCAAATAGGTTTTGTTAATCTAGATGGCGGACTGACAATTGAAATTAAGTCATCAATCCTATTGCATTTCTTTATAGGAGGGCCGACGGACGCCCGCCGTTTTAGGTACGGCGCCGGCGTCGATTTGCTTGATTTGCTGTTTGAGCCTATCATCATCTCAGCCGTAATACCGCTGTTCATCTCCACTGCTGGGCATGTCCTCATGTACCTCTAAGATTGTGAGGGGGTTGATGCCATACTCGCTACGCTTGGCAGGCGGGTAGGCTGGCGCAGTACGGGATGTTGGTACACGGAAAGACCCTGCTGCCCATCCACGGACAAGAGAGGATTCTAGAACATTCTACTGCCCGCGGCGGTATTTAATATGAATACATTGTCAATGATTGATAGAAAAAAATAATTAATAGGCATGCTATTAATTCTTTTTAACTGACGAAAAAAATATTATATATTGCCTGTCAATCATTGACAGTGTAATTAAAATTCTAATACTTTTTATTAAAATTTTGCGCACCATGGTAAGATGTGAGAGCTTGTAATACACAAATAAATAATTATTAATTATAAAAAAAAATATTAGTCCTTCCGTGTATCAACATCACGTACTGCGGTTGCCAACCCGCCTGCCAAGCGTGGCGAGTATGGCAACATTCATAATCTTAGAGATCTATGAGATATACCTATGTCCAGCTGCGGACGTGGATAGCAGTCATCTGGCTAGAAGAGATGTACAAAATTTATAAAATGATATTGATGATAAACGAGAAATGGTAACGGTCTGAATACGAACATAACGATAATGTATACAAGTTAATTCCGTCCTCAGGTGAACAATTGACATGGCTGACACAACCCACTTACATACCGGTTAAGCGGGTTAACATAATATTCATGAACTGACAACGTAATCATTACCATAGGTGTTTAATTTTAAAATTCGTGATACAAGGGCGGAAAGTTGGGGTAGCCAGATATATGGGGTAGCTGGGTAGCGCAATAAGCTTGGTAGTAGTGGACATGGCTAACACAACCCACTTACATACCGGTTAAGCGGGTTAACATAATATTCATGAACTGACAACGTAATCATTACCATAGGTGTTTAATTTTATATTCGTGATACAAGGGCGGAAAGTTGGGGTAGCCAGATATATGGGGTAGCTTGGTAGCGCAATGGGCTTGGTAGTAGCAGTAGGCCTGCTTATCCGTGGAGCGCAGGGAGTAGAATGTTGTCTCTCCTCTCTCTTGCGTGGATGCAGTAAGAATCGGCCCAGGGGTACAAGTCTTTCCGTATATCAACATCCAGTACTGCGCTCGCCAACCCGCTTGCTAAGCGTGGCGAGTATGCTAACAACCCCTATTGGATCTGAATATAGGATTCAGATCTTGGAGATCTGAATGTAGGATTCGTGATACAAGGGCGGAATGTTGGGGTAGCCAGAACAGCGCGTCAGGCTAGCTGCCTTAGTCCGTCATGTAAATTATCCGTGGGGTGCCGGCAGTAGAACGTTGCCTATCCTCTTGCCCGTGGATGCCGTAAGAATCTGCCAAGAGTTGCCTCAGGAAGATGGGCAGCTGCATCTTACCATGTATCAACATCCCGTATTGCGGTCGCCAACCCATCTGCCAAGCGTGGTGAGTATGGCAACAATCCCCTCAGGATCTTTTTGTTTCAAAAATTATATTTGCCTCGCGGCATTGAACCCACAGGCTGAATACGTATCTCGCGACAGGTTTGCAACACGCGTAAATCTCGCTGTCAAACGTCCTTGCTGTTATCTAATGCAAAATCGATGTTTGACAGCGATGACCGCGAGATTTACGCCTGTTGCAAACCTGGCGCAAACCTGGCCTTGCAAATCTTCCTACGGCAACCTCCTTAGCCAGCGCGCCTATATTTATTAAATATTGATGTGATGGACTCAGAATTACTACACTCAGCATTTTGCCTACTTCCTAGTTCTATAGGATTGTTCTAGGTTTTTTCCATGGCGGCAGGAACTCTGTAACTCGATCTAGAAAAGATCCATTTAACCCCTATTTAAAATTGACTCCAATTAATTTGCGTGTAACGTGGTACAATCTAGAAATAACATGTTTTTCTTACCCTACGAGTACTTAATAGATTGAGAACTAAATGAGTCAACTCAATTTGTACGAGCTACAGATATAAAGTCTGAAACAAGAAATATTATAGTTCTGAAAACTTAGCTTGATCGTTGCGACATATGCCAAATTACACATGTAGGGCTGGGACTATGTTAAAAATATGACGATATAACGATGTTGGATAGGACGACTCTTCGGCATCGCCGTGGCACTACCACGACCCTAGCAAGCCCAACCCTATTTCTAGGAATACCGGAGACGAACTCTGGGCCGTTAGCTGCATTCCATGAGCATCCCCGCAGGATATGCAGGTGTAGAAGAAGAGCATGACTCGACGAGCTCTTGTAGTCCCGTGTCTGATCTGGTGTTATTCTGGTGTTATTTGTCGCAGTGCAGTGCAGTAGCACGTGCTTCACTGTCTCCTCCGCTTCAAGGCACTTGCGACATAATCCACTGTGTATGGCCCCTGTCTTGAGGATATATCATCTAACCACAAGCTAAGCAGAGTGCTATGAGTACTAGATGACTGCTATACGTTATGCAATATACTACGTAGATATATATTTTTTTATAGGAAAACATCCTGAACATGAACAAATATCAGCATATCGTACAGAAATTTGTCTCGAGGCGGGAATCGAACCTGCAATCTCTTGCGTTGCAGACGGACCTTCGTTCGCTGCGCCACAGAGGTCAATGGTGATTAAGATCACAATGTTCTCAATAAGGTCCCTGCGGCCGCACTAAATAAAGTATTTTTAACCCCTGACAGAAAAAAGGGGTGTTAACAGACACACCCGCGTAGCGGACCGCTACGTGGGTGTGTCTGTGTGTCTGTCTGTGGCACCGTAGCTCTTAAACGACCGGACCGATTTGCATGCAGTTTGTTTTATTTAAAAGCAGGGTTTTCCGGCGGTGGTTCTTAAACATGTTTTATCAAAATATGTACAAGATATTTATTGGGTTTAAAGATAGGATGAATAAATTGGTATCAAATGAAAGGGCATGTTGTGTAGATTGCAAAACTCACACATTACAAAAAAATAATGTATAACCCACGGGGGTTACATATAATTTTCAATTTCATAAACTTGTTCTAGTTTGAGTGTCCCGTGATGATACCAACCATAGCTGACTTTAAAAGAACCGTGTTTTGTTGCAGGTTGTCTAACATGCGTGCAAGTGCTGAACATAATGGTTCTGCTGGGGTTCATGCTGAACTACGCTCTGCGGGTGAACCTGACGATTGCGATTGTAGAAATGTTATACGATGCCAAAGACAACCAGACGTCAATCATCAATGCAACTCATCATGTGAACGTCACAGAGGTAAGAAGGGGCTTGGATATTATTGAGAAGGGGATTGGATATATTGGGACGGACAATATTGAGACTAGTTTTTCATTACTTTTAATTTGTGTTACAAAATATACGTAACATTATTACCCTGATATCATATCCCACATAATTACCGTCAGCCGCTACACGGTAAATTTATTTCTCAATTCGATTACACCGTTTACATAAGCGAGGAACTTTAATAACTAAATTCCAATCCCCCCGAATACCAATAACTATAAACCGGCTTTACAAATCCCCAGTAAGACATAAAAATCGTAAATGACGTAACATACCTGAGCCTATTTGATATTCCCCGGCGCTAGTGAAACCAGTGTCGACGAACTTGGTAACTTAGTGCATCATACCTACAGTCGTTGACCACTTATTTACTAGTTTTACATAATCCCTCGTCACGAGTTATACAACTGTATATATAACAATAACACCTCGTGTGAACAACATCATCATCATCGGCCGTAGGACGTTTACTGCTAGACGTAGGGCTCTCGCTCGTAGATTTCCAAGTACTGCATGCGACCCAATACATAAAAAAATTATTAATTAATTTCAGCGGAAAAACGTCAACTACTGAACACAGGCCTCTCTCATCTCATGGATCATGAGAAGTAGTTGCCATACTCACCACGCTTGGCAGGCGGCCGCAGTACGGGATGTTGATACACGGAAAGACGTTGCTGCCCATCATCCGGTGGTATCCCTTAGCAGGCTCTTACTGCATGAGAGGAGGGGTGACATCCACAGCAAAATAAAAAATATATGTATTGAATTTTTAAAGAAACAAATAACAGTATAAGTTAGGTTCGTAAATGCGATAGGCTTTCCCGACTGGCACAGTAACCTCTTTCTCCCCAATAACTACCATATCTTCTAAAGGTTGCTTTTCTCAACCAGCACCCGGAGCACATAGAGCAAACTCGTTACCACTGGGACACGAAGCAGAAGAACCTCCTGCTTGGCTGCTTCTTCTGGGGCTACGTGCTGACAGAGTTGCCGGGCGGCCGACTCGCTGAGATATTTGGTGCAAGGTAAGAGAGATAATATAATTATAATTAGTAAACTGCAAAAGTCGTCGATATTATCACATGTCATGTAGCGAGCTATAGAGGCAGAAGGTTATAAGTGGTTACTTTAATTTGAAAGGATTGAAAACTGTATTTGTTTTATTAGATATGTTATTATGCATTCAGCGACTACGAGTTTTTAGTATATTTAAACTTTTAAAGCCATAAGTATCCTTACCTTGCTAGCTAATCCTTAATAGATTCATTCGGTTATTGTTCAAACATTATGTATACTTACCTACCGTTTTTTGGCGCGGGAAGTGGCAAAAACTTGGCTCTAGAATTGTAAACTAAACAGCAACAGAGCCGGTAATAATAGAATTATCCGACTGGGAGTTCGTTGTTCACATTACGAGGGCTGTGAGCAAAAAATTGCAAGCTAAGGGCGCTGACCTACAGCCAAATTTTTAATCTGACTCAAATGAAATATGAATGATCATTTCTCGTTTTAAGACCGGTTTCGGGTTCTCTTCAATCATGATCGCTATAAACTGTTAATTTTGGGTTCATGGTATTTCGACTCGAAAGTTATTTTAACATAACTGAGTCACGTTTAAAAGTTATGTTAAATTATTAGAAGTTCTGTGGCATCTCTAAATTATGGTTAACTTGGTATTGATACGTTGTCAATAAAAATATAATTTATTAACTCATATTTAACCGGGTATGTACGAGTATAGCGTTATTAACCTTTATTATTGCCCGACGTTTCGACAGGATTCGAGTCTTCCCGGGACCACGGTTAAATATGTGTTAATAATGTGTCGTGATCGCGAAAGTTTGAAAAATACTATAAAATATCTTATACTAGCGACCCGCCCCGGCTTCGCACAGGTTCTCAAAGCTCAAAAAAAAATAATTCTCTACTAATTACTAAATATACTACAGAATATACCAACGCGGACTTTTGTTTAGACCTTTTTGAGGTATACAATACTGTTGTACATTATTTAGATCTATCTCTTAGGGTTCAGCCAGAGTTTGCAATGTTAGCGCAAAAAATGTGTTTATTTACGACATTACATTAGAAACCTATAAAATTATCAGTGTATCTCTATTATATTATGCAATTATTATACATTAAAACCGTTCTTATATACATAATTACTCTATCTATTAAAAAAAACCGCATCAAAATCCGTTGCGTAGTTTTAAAGATTTAAGCAAACATAGGGACAGACAGACAGACAGCAGAAAGCGACTTTGTTTAATAATATGTAGTGATGTAATATAACGCCGTCTCCGATTGACAAATAAATTCAGCTACCGAAATTTCTAGCTGTAATAAAGGCTAATAAATGTTTGGGTCAGCTGTGTCAACGAATCTGTTTGTCCTTGCTATCAATTTGAATTGTTATAATTACGTTCTATAAATCTACTGTACTCTAATGGATCATAATAATTTTCAATTAGGAAATGTGAAACGCAAATCAGTGACAGTTGAAATGTCAGTTTGATGTATGTCGCTCAAATTTGGAGCGCTAAAGTCAATGTTAAATATTTATTCTATCTGTGTGATGTTAAATACCACTGATATTATAAAGCCGAAAGTTTGTTTGTATGGAGGTTTGTTACCTTTTCACGCAAAAACTACCCCACGGATTGAGCTGAAACTTTGCACACATATTGATATAGATCTGGATTAACACATAGGCTACTTCTTATCCGGGTACACCGCGTGCGAAGCGGCGGGCAGAAGCTAGTCTTTGAATAAGCTTATTAGGTTAAACCACCTACTGATGACTAATTAAATGATGCCTACGACATCGAGGACGCTGAAATCTAGTGTGCAAACCGGTTCTTTACCTACAACTGTATTTATACACTGTAATTATATTTATCTCATCTCATGTCAGCTTAATCGGGTTGAGTTTTCGATCTATTTGCCTTGGTCTAAAATGTTTTGCAAGAAATAAATTGTCTTTTCGAGTACGTAGAACTTTCTCTAATTGGGTGTTCGTTTTTTTACTGTGCGCTGTTGGCAACAGAGAGTAATGAAGCGTTGTATGTGATCGTTCGTGTAATGTTTGCGTGTCAGCTTCGTTAGTCGGTTATTCGATTCTCTTGATGATTTCTGGCATAACTTAACGTTTCGACTATACAGTTACCAGTAGGTCCACCATGAGTTTACAACAATCTATAATCGCTAGCGACTGTAGTAACAAAAATGTATGAAAACATGTACAGTGCCTCTAGCGGATAGCTTGGTACTAAAATACGGAATAAACTATACTACAGGGGCTGTAGTTTGGGCTTCATTTGCTTAGAATTTGGTACCATGAGTCAACAAATCTGACAGATGTCATTGTTACGTACTATTACTACTGTAGTAACGGCAGGCGATCTAACAGCGACAACTCATGGTAGATACACAGATGCGCTGCAAAATCTTTGTATTGTCATCTTGCCTGAGTTACAAAGTAAGTTAATACAACTAGGGTAGTAATCATGTCATGCTGTAAATCTACTTGAACCTTCAGTTGGCGAATTTAAGCTAAAATTTTCGTTGCAATGGTCAAAGTTGTCAAAAGGTTCGATTCCGGATTCGAACCTTGTTCATCAGTAACTTATCCTCTTTTAACCTTACTAATTTTAAGCCCTTAGTCACAGAGACAATTAATTTCTAGCACAAATCATTTCTTTGTAAAAAACCTTTACAACATATGACGCACTTGTAGCGCTCCGCAGTTTTACCCGCGTAGTTACCGTTTCCTTAGTAATACGGCAACGTTATAAAATATAAGGATGTACTCATTATAAAATATAAGGATATACTCAGGGATAATGTAGCATTCCAATGCTGAAAGAATTTTGAAAATCGGTCCAGTACTTTGAGTTTATTTGTTACAAACATATAAATATTTCCTCTTTATAAGATTAGTATAGATTTACCGCAATTATCAAGACCTTACCCCCTGTGCTAGGTAGTTGAAAACTGTGTTACGGCAAGGTAATATAATAAACTACATGCTCATATAAAAATACATCACAAGGTTATAGATACTTATATATAATACTAAATAAATACAATAGATCCAAAAAAATATAGAATGAATAACCTAAACACAGTTATGTCATCCATCACATCACTCATCAGATTAGGCATGACGCCGATGTGATGACGTGTGCGCGGTGTCTAGTGTCAGGCGTCCATTAAATTTTCCGAACAAAACAAAACTAAAAGGTGTAGCCTTTTAGCCAAAACCAGCGCCTGACAGTAGCGAGGGGTTGGGTAGGTACTCATACCATGAAGGAATTGAAATTCTCCTCGCTGTGAGAACTAAATAAGATCAAGCCAAATAAAGCGGATAACACAACCCTTTTACGCTGGCATGAGATGAGATTGAAGAATTAACTATTATATGTAGCGTTTTGCTCTATTGAATAAACACTTATTGACTTTGATTTTGAGATAAATGTAACCTATATAGTTTCAATGATAAATTTTAAATAACCTGTAGAAAGAAAAATAAATTGTCTCCTCAGCGCGTCGTTCGTCGTCACTTGTCCAGACGTAACGACGATTAACTATGACACTTGTCAATCGTTAGTGACATTCCCTATTATATCTGTGATAGTAGCTTCGCGTCGTCTCTTATCATTTATCGTTCTCACACACGTCGATTGACTTGACATGTCGAGTTAATTGTGTATGATAGAGCTATTGGTTATAAATTTTACAAGACAATATCTGTTATATCTCATAGCAGCGCCTCTAAATATATCGCACCTCCAGTCGTAGACTGACTCAATCCAAAATTCATGTTTTTTGGGAAATGAAGAAAACGTGTTTCGGTCCTTGACAGTTTTTGATAAATATTCTTTAACTTGACTGTAAATGAAACAGAGAGCTATTACAGTTTATTTATTACGGTTTCTGATTTACTACGCGATAGAGCGCACTTTTTTGAGTCGTTCTGTATACCTACTTAACTTAATTCACCTAAATTTTGAATTGAGTCAGTCTACGACTGGAGGTGCGATATGTACTTATTGCTAGATTTCTCTTTGCCAATTGCAGAATTAACCTTTTTCTCTTCTACAGACGAGTATTCGGCTACAGCACTTTGCTCGCCAGCATCATGACACTCCTGACTCCCGGAGCCGCCGTGGCCGGCTTCGGCTGGGTCGTTGCAGTCAGGATCCTCCTGGGCTTCCTCCTCGGAGCCACTTGGCCTGCCATCCTGCCGATGGCGTCCAAGTGGATCCCGCCGATGGACAGATCGAAGTTCATGTCCAATATGATGGGTAAGTCTGTTTACTATCTTGTGTTGTCTTGACTGTCCTTGGTGCAGGTTTAATAGAGGGTTCGATTTCCACCTCTGGACAGATTGTTTTATGAATGAACTGAAGATATAAAAATGGTCAATATTCATTTTATCAGCGATCTGATTTCCATGCAGCAACTTTGCAGTGTGTGTGTCAGTTAGACCTGTCTGAAGTCCAGAATTATTTATTTGTTGGGCACATGCCTAGGTAGCTTGTAGGTATAGTCAGTATGAATTTTATCTTAGCCTGGAAACTGGCCAAACTATCTCATTTACAAACGTTAATTTGTATCTGTGCTATCAGAATCACCATAGTGATCTCTGCCCCAGTGTTCAAAATACTTTGGCATAAAATAATTCATTATTCATCTCAGCTGTCAGGGTTTTCAAATTATACCAGTAAATAAAAAGCTTAACGTTATCTAAGCATTCGCGTGATCTAAAGTAGGCGGCCCTACGGCTACGCTCACACTTAACAAGAGGCGAATAGACTAGTGACTACGACCTTCTCGATGAGAACACGGTACCTATGCAACAAAAAATTACTAAGCACCATCACAATTAACATTAAAAAAACGTCAAAATCATAATGTATGACAGTTCTTTTAAAATAATTAGTACTTTGTAAAAAAAATCGCAATTAACATTAAAAAAAACGTCAAAATCATTATGTACCTATGACAGTTCTTTTAAAATAATTAGTACCTACTTTGTAAGTACACGAATGCAATGCACAGAGGATGAGTTAATGGTAATATCATCTTCTACTAGTCATCCTGGGCGTGCAAGACAAATGAGATGACACTAATAAATGAAATGAGAAATGAAGTTGAAAAAACCAAAAAACTGAATAAGTTAATAAAAGTTCATAATTACGTAACTTATGAAAAAGCGGAAAAGAATATGATCAATAATGTACAATATGTCGAAGCCCTTCCTTTTCTAGGTTTATAAATACCTAGGTATAGAGGTACAATAAATATAATAATTAATGGCATAGTTACGTAACTTATGAAAAAGCGGAAAAGGATTTAAACAATAACGATTAAGAACTTATAAAATTTGCCTACAAAATATTTGCGAACTGCATGCTTGAACTCCTTATCATTGATTACGATGTCTACATACGTCAGGGGGCTCGGCGCGAGGGCACTATGTTATCTCGCAGATTTCGCATCTAGCGTGCGTTTGAATGCGGCAATATGGCGGCCGGAGGCGCGCGCAGGCGTGGCAGCTGACGTCACGGCAACGCCGCCTCCCCATTGGCGGGTATAACTTGACCGCGCGTTTTTAACCTTGCACAACGGTTGCTATGCTGCGGTTACCGTTCCGAGAATCGCTTTGCGTTATTTTTGTACGGTCACGTGGTGGATGTGGGTTAGGATAAAAATCTTTATGGTGTATGACAGTTGGGAGTGGGATGCAAAATTACACGACGGAAACCATTATTTGCAACGTTTTCAGGGCTTTGGCCACGTCATCTCCGGAAGATGGGCAGCAGCGTCTTTCCGTGTATCAACATCCCATACTGCGCTCACCAACCCGCCTGCCAAGCGTGGTGAGTATGGCAAATACCCCTCATGGAGAACCATGAGAGAGGCCTGTGTTCAGTAGTGGACGTTTTACGGCTGATATGATGATCATGGATTCCATCATCAGAACTGGGTTTAAAGCAAGCAAACATTATTAAGTGAAACATAAAACTCATCGGCCTATACCTCGTGCGTGATTGCATGATTTTATTTGTAGTTATTTGTAGACTAGAACATTCTTGTTGGGTTTAATTTACTACAGTTAGTACTACATTCGTAATATATTAAATAATTAATAACTGTAGTAAATTAAATTAAACCCAACCCGAATGTTCTAGTCTACAAATAAATCAAGCAATCACGCACCATGCAGCGTACGAGGATAGTTTAAATTTTGGGCTAAATAACTGCCTTGATGAGGCTCCAATTAAAAATTTAAATCTTTGCTCCAGTAGACACTATTATTATTTCATTTCAATGTCGTTGCTGACGATGGGACTATGGGACCTAATTGTATCTATCGAACTCAAAAATAATTTCCAAATCGGTTCTGAGGTAACAAAGATAAAAAAAAATACAGACAACTTTAGAACCTCCTCTTTTTCGTTGAAGGCGGTTTAAAATTTGTTTTCACTGTAAACCGCAGTTCTGTTTGGAGTTCGGTTGAACGTTGGTTAGATTATAAATAAATAACGTAATATTACAGATTACAGAATCGTAATATTGCGTAAATCAGAAAACGTCACAGCGCAAACATTGTTATTTTCCTCAGATATCATAAAACAAATATCATAGAAGAACCTTCTCCATAGATGTTTCATCATCATCATTTCAGCTCTAAAACGTCCACTACTGAACACAGGCCTCCCTCATGGATCTCTATGGGGGTAGTTGCCATACTCACCACGCTTGGCAGGCGGGTTGGCGAGCGCAGTACGGGATGTTGATATACGAAAAGACGCTGCAGCCCATCTTCCGGAGGTATCCCTTAGCAGACTCTTACTGCATCTGCGGGCGTAAGAGGGGTTACTTTCTAATGCCGGCACCCCACGGCATAGATGATTATTTGAATGATATTTGACCCTTGCCCGAGTGTTGCTCGGTTCAACCGCGTTAAGAAATGATGTCATCTTGCAATATCCAAACTATCAAAGATCCTTGCGAATATTAAATTAAGCATTATAATAATAAAACAAAATATATTGTAACAATGAATAGAAGTGAAAGAGTGAGTGGTTTCCTCTTCGCTTCTTTCGCTCAGGTACTTGGAAAAAGCTTTCCGAAGCGAACGAATTAAATTATTTGTGCTTTATTCAATTTAAATGTGTTTTGTTTTTATTTTGTAAACTGACTGTGCTATGTAGCTTTTTGCTCTATTGAATAAACACTTATTGTATAAATAGTTGCCGTGTGGTGCTGGCAGTAGAATGTTACCCCTCCTCTCTTGCCCGTGGAGGCAGTAAGAATCTGCCAAGGGATATCTCCGAAAGATGGGCTGCAGCGTCATTCTGTGTATCAACATCCCGTACTGCGCTCGCCTTCCCGCCTGCCAAGCGTGGCGAGTATAATAATCCCTCATGGTCTCGGAGATCCATGAGGGAGAGGCCTGTGTTCAGTAGTGGACTTTTTACAGCTGAAATTATGATGATGATGATGACTAAGCTCAGTGGCCTGCAATTAGACGTGGAACACAGATCCTTGTCACAGAAACAGCGTTTACGACTGCGTTGTTACACCTGCTTAAGTGTACTCGATTAATCTTATCTAGTACTTAAGCCTGTATTACACTACACGGTATTCAGAGCCCGGTAGTTAGGGCGCCCTAATCGCCCTAACCTTGCTTGGTAAGCAAGGCTTGCCGGGTCCGACCGGTCGCCCTAGTTAGGGTTCCTTACGCTCTAACTCTTATTACACCACTCTTAGTTAGGGTAAGGGTCCCTGAATACCGTGTAATGTAATACAGGCTTTACAAAGGCACGATTAAACGTACCGTAGGTTGCATTGTGTACCTACGTACCTACTTCCTCGCGATATCTGCATTCACTGCAAGTCCACAACCAACCGGAAATTAAAATACTACCTACACCAACACAGCGTTCAAGGTAAACATTATGTAAATAAATATATCATAATCATCATCATCATCATCATTTCAGCCGTAAAACGTCCACTACGGAACTAAGGCCTCCCTCATGGATCTCCATGAGGGGTAGTTGCCATACTCACCACGCATGGCAGGCGGGTTGGTGAGCGCAGTACGGGATGTTGATTTACGGAAAGACGCTGCTGCCCATCTTCCGGAGGTGTCCCTTAGCAGGCTCTTACTGCATCCACGGATGGGAGAGGAGGGGTAACATTCTACTGTCTGCGCTGAGCCTTACTCTTTTCTGTGGATACATCGACTGACTATACATAAATAGTTAGATAGGTACTAAGCTCAGTGGCCGATGTAAGTATCTGTGTTCACTGCAAGACCACAATCGACAGTAATCAAAATTTAAATACTATTACCTACACCAACACTGCATATATGCGTTCAAGGTGCTAATATAATAGATAGATAGATAATGTACAACCTTTCCTTGTACCCCATTGTCATTGTTGTCATTTCCTATAGCATTTCTAATGGCAAGTTGTAACATAATAATTATGATTATTACACAGAGAAGTGCGATTTGGTAGAATGCCTAGTATTTTACAGTAGAATGCCCACCCTCTTACCAGTAAGAATTTGCCAAGAGATACGACGACCTGCCAAGCGTGGTGTATGTCAACGACCACCTCCTGCCTCCCTCAAGGATCTGAATGTGCTGATCATGAGTGGATGATGGGAGTCCTATGTCTAGCTGTGGACGTCTTTGGGTGGAGAGGATGTTCGAAAAGTTGATAGAAAAGAACAGATTACGATAGGAACTAGAGTTCCTATCGTAATCTGTTCTTTTCTGCATATTACTTTTACAAAAAAAGTCGATGTTTCACTTCTGCCAGGCTCACAATTTTTTTTTATTATATATGAATAACATCCGGAACAGTCTTTTTTAAACTTCCGCGATCACGACACATTATTAACACATATTTAACCGGGCATTTATCGCGTTATTTACCTTTATTATTGCCCGAGACTAACATGTCAGTCTTCCCGGGACCACGGTGGGTGCAATCCTGTCGAAACGTCGGGAAATAATAAAGGTAAATAACGCGATAAATACCCGGTTAAATACATATGTCTTAATAAAACATCCGGAACACCCTGAACAAATATTCGCAGATGATACAGACATTTGTTCCGAGGCGGGAATCGAACCCGCAACCTCTTGCGTCGCAGGCGGACCGTCGCCCGCTGCGCCACAGAGGTCGTCAAATTTTATTAGTAGAGAAGAAGTAGTAGCACAGATTACAGAAACTAAGTAGTGCGGTACGAAGTTCGCCGGGGCAGATAGTTTATAATAAAATTTATTATAAACTATTATTAATATTATTAATGTTTTCCTTGTTCCCTATTGTCGTTGTTGCTATTTCCTATGACATTAATAAATGCATTTTCAGCTTTATAATAATATAAATATTAGATTGCTATTTATAAAATCAACCGTCTAGAGTCACGGCTTTACAATACCTACAGTATGAATAATTTATAATCTAATGTTCAAACTGTAGTAGAAACTTCCATTTGGTTGAATTGATATCTCTACATACATAATATTATCTACTCTTTCAAAACGAAAAAAAATATCTTTATAATTATCAATACATTAATACATTAAGGGTCGATCTTTGTCCCATAATACCGATATTATACATTCAGTGGCACGGAATCTTGGCTAAGCTCGAAACTTGCGATAACAAACAATTCAAGTGTTTCTGACTGTTTATGATGTTACTATGGAGGTAGCTAAACAAATTAGAGGGTAATTCATTCATTAAGCTTGAGTTGAATTTTACACCACTTTTTGAGATTTAGTTGAAACAGGTAATTTCAGAGAGTGAGACGATTTTTCAATTTTGTGTTTTTTATACTACTAAATGACGAGACAAGCCGAAGGCCCACCTGATGTTAAGCGGTAACCTCTATCTATAATTAAACCTATAATAAATTTAAAATCTTTAACTAAAATTTATAATTTTTTTTGGTTTCGTGGTTGTTGTTGGGAGCAAGCCGTCGCGTTGATCGACCAGGGACTGACACAGCATGAAGTGGCTATTTTGTTAAACATAACACGTTCGTCCATGCCGTATGCCCTGAAACGATATCAGGCGACAGGGAACTACACCCGGCGACCAGGTAGTGCTGGTAGAAGATGCACATTAGCTCGGGACGACAGGTTTATTGTCTTGGAAATTTTGAGAAACCGCTACCTTACAGCCGTTGGGATACGACAGCGGCTCCAAAACGTCAGACTTGTATGTTGTAGTTGTATGTAGATGGAGAATTGAAATGTATGACTGACTGTAATGACTTAGACCTGCAATGAATACCATCGTTCTCATATAAATCCCATGGAAGTCCACAAACAAGCCACATTACAAAATTAGGTTAATGAAGCACCGTGCGTGACGAATGTTCTGATAAATCAAAACATAATTCTTATCTTCGACGTAAAACAGTGCAAAGGATTACGAAATGAGATCATTGAGTAAAATCAAATCAGTTGACCCTATGACTCTTATCTTTACAAGGCGACGTAAACATCGTGACGATGTTGATACACGGAAAGACGCTGCTGCCCATCTTCCGGACGTATCCCTAGGCAGATTATTAGTACATACACAGGCAAGAGGTGAGGGATCCCTCCCCCAGATGAAATATCTGCAGAAAAATATAAATACATTTGTCCCGCGGTGGGAATTGAATCCGCAGCCTCCTGAGTCTCAGTCCTCCTGCGTTATAATCATAATAGTATCTGCGTAAAGGCGTGCAAATCCGCGGGCAGAAGCTAGCTATAAGTATAGATTACGGATAACTGGAGTAAGGATAACAGCCGTGGGGTGCCGGCAGTAGAATGCTGCCTCTCCTCTCTTACCCCTGGATGCAGTAGGAATCTGCCAAGGGATACCACCGGAAGATGGGCAGCAGCGTCTTTACGTGTATCAACAACCTCTACTGGGCTCTCCAACCCGCATGCCAAGCGTGGCGAGTATGCCAACAACCCCTCTCGTGTTCTAGAACTTCTAGGAGATCCATGAGGGAGAGGCCTATGTCCAGCAGTGGACACCACTCCTACGGCTGAGATGATGATGAAGGATAACTTGTGCTGCCTTGAACCTTGACAGAAATACAGTCTTGCCTCGCTAATAATACTAATTCGTTAATTAAGTTGTGAACACTACCGCTAATTTATTCCGCACAATTTATAATGCATTTGCATACTTATCCACTATGTTGGTCGGAAATCGTTTTCTAAACAAAGGGCGATTTTCGTAAGGAGCCTTACATGCGTTTAGTTGAGACACATTTTTTATACTAATACTAGCCTCACTCCGCGATTTCAGCCGCGCAGTTCCCGTTCCCGTGGGAATACGGGAATAAAATAGAGCCTATGTTCATCAGAAATAATGTAGGGTAATGGTGAAATAATTTTTAAATCGGTCCAGTAGTTTTAGAGCCATTCAGTGCATACGAAAAAATCAAATCTTTCCTCCTTATAATATTATTGTAGAAGTGTAGATAAATGACGATTGACGAGACAAGCCGAAACCACGGTGATCACGATCACTAAGCACGTGACCAACGCTGCATGGCATTGCGCCCGTCACCCTGTGACATAGAGAGGTCTCCTGTGCCCGTAATTTTAACGGTCCCCTTCAAACCGGAACACAGTTATGCAGACATTACTGCTTGGCGGCAGAAATAGGGTGGTAGTACTTCCCGGGATAAACTCTTCACAAAAAGTTGTACTACTAAATTCATCACCATATCAACAAAACTAAGGCCTTGACTTATACAGCGTTAGCAACTGCATAATGCTGTACGGGACGCTGCAGTGCCTGGGACATTTTAAGATGGATTAGGCTTGCCCAGCACTTATACCATCCTCTCAGCTTAGATACGTCAGAGGAAAGAACAGGTCAATACGTCTGAGGTTTTGCTAGGCCGCGATCACCGCATCATCATCGGTATGGATATTATATATACACACTAGCTTTTGCCCGCGACTTCGTCCGCGTGGAAGTCATAAAACGTAAAATCCCCTTTTTCACGCAGAGCCATTTTGATTCGAAAATATAGATACCATTTATTCCCTTGTTAGTGCACCTCTAGGATACTCAAGGTATATGTGTGCCAAATTTCAAGTCTTTAGGTCTAGTGGTTTAGGCTGTGCATTGATATATCAGTCAGTCAGTCAGTGAGTGAGGAGTCAGTCAGGACTTTGAATTTTATATATATAGATTAGTCCACTGCTGGACATAAGCCTCCCAGAATCTGCGCGATTTTACCCTGTCTGCGGCTCGCTGCATTCAGCCAGCGGCTGCCAGCGACCGTTCGCCTCCTTATAATGCTAAAAGTTAGTTTCTGTAATCTGTGCTAAAAGTACCTACGTACTCCGATTGATCGAACCATCCAGTCGAACCACCTGGCCAGAAGCATCGTGATTTGCACATTGAAAAATATTGTTTTGCAAAATATTTTAAAGCAAGTCATGTAACCAACAATGTCGTCATAAGTTTACCATGTGATCTCTTGTGACGTACCTTCGTACTTACACTAATTGAGTTAGCCACGTTTCGCGGATTCTAAGTGTTTGTAAAGATTATAAAGAATTAAAAATAAATATATATTATTTTTTGTTTTGATCTTACGCTGGCTAAAGAGATTATGTCGAATGGATATAGGTGTTACAATATTGTAGCTCCTTAGAAAGTCTACAAAAATATTTCAGACAGCATTCGTCATGATCATCGCAGCCATAGGATTGATGTCCACGTCCAATACTGGACATAGACTTCCCTCATGTATCTCCTAGATCATAAGGGGGTTGTTGCCATACTCACCACGCTTGGCAGGCGAGTTGGGGAGTACGGGCGTTTTATACACGGAAAGACACTGCCCATCTTTCTTAGGTATTCATTGGCAGATTCTGCATCCACCGACAAGAGATGACAGACTACACAAACATTGCGTCAGTCGGCGTCTGTGCGGCCGTGTTACGATCATCATCATCATCAGCCCATAGGTACCCACAGGTGGGTGGAGGCCTTTTGTGTTCACCACATGAGCCGGCGCTGTGCTAAGCCAAGAATTTCCCGCGACTACACGAATGTCGTCGACCCAACGCGCCATCAGATGACCGTGTTTCGATATTCACACGTTCATACACAACCGTATAAAATATGGTGTATGAACGTATAAATATTGTTTTGTCTGTCACGGCACGTGTCTGGCACGCTCGATGTCCGTAGTTATAACCGTAGTCCGGACCCTTACTGGTGTCGCTAAAGTGCCACAACCGCAAGGCCTCGTAAACAAGACACGCTGTTGGGTTTTTTTATTTCAATTATTAATGTCTTGTTTTATTTTAAGAGTGACAACACGCGCAACTTAACTCCCTGGCATATTTATTAATCGTGGCATAACTAATTGCAAACTTCCTAGCATCACAATCAATTGAACTGGTTGAACTTCTGGGAACAAACAGTAGTCTTAGTCAATCAAGGCCCCTTTAATTTGAGTATTTAAATAAATAATGAATTTTGTACATAATCATCTAGTCTTCAATCAATCCAAGCTTGTGTTATGTAGGGTAAATATGATCTATGAGATGAATCATCTATACTAATAATAAGAAGCTTGTTTGTTTTATTGAACGCGCTTATCTCAGTATACTAGCTCAAATCAATCGACACATTATTTTAGTTGTGTTGGATAGCTGATTTATCGAGAAAGACTTGTAGAAAGGCTAATATATGTATAACTAAGATAATAAATAGTATACGACCAGAGCATCAAAACGCGTACGAAGTCGCGGGGAACATCTAGTATAATACCTACTATTACTGTTTGTAAAATCCTCCCATTTGGTAATTTTTTCCTACGAAACATCTCTATAAACGTCATAAACTTCAGACAATCCTATTTCGTTATTTAAAACATAACGATTTTATGTACATGAATATAAATCGATTTTCATTAAGGAATTTTGATAGATGGGGGAGTAATCAATTTTTTGTTAAAATCAACTTCAAATGCAATAGGACTTCATTGAAAAAAGTTAATCGCGCTCGTTCTAAGTCCGGAGGACAACTTACTAGTTTGTTTAGTGTTTGTTTTATAAATGAAAAAGCCTAATCAGAAATGTTTGTACCGCACCGAAATGTTTGTACCGCACCGAAATCAAAATCTGTAAAATGTTGATATGGTTTTCCTTGTAAAATAGGCCCTCTGTTCCCACTGCGGATGACTGGAAATTTTCGCTCATCTATGTATAGACACGACTGTCCTCTTATTTTGCTACTTACCGTTCGAAATCTAGAACAGATCTGTACCAACGTTATAGAGATACCTACGTACGTTGATAAGCGTCCACTGATGCGCATCGTACGCTGGAACTTTCCTACGACAATAAACTTTACGTACTCTGGTTCATGTAGGAAAGTTTACAATTATGAATGATGCGATTGAATGTGTCGTAACTAAATAAATTAACATTGTGACAAGATTTATTATACTTGGCAGGCGTTGTATGGAAACAACTATGAAATGATATTACCATAATATTACTAGCAGCGCTCCGCAGTTTCACCCGCGGACTAGTTATTTTATTAATGCACTTTTGCAATATGGATATCAAATAAAAGGGCTTGCTGAGAGTCAACCGAAAAATTATATGACATCACTCTAAATCCAACATGGCGGGCATGAGATGAACAGACAAGAAACCAGCTGTCCAGTGATAACTAAAAAGTAAAAAATAATTAAAAGTAAAAAAAAAACTTTTTAACAAACAAGCTTTTATTTAAACATGCTTACCTACTAAAAATAATAAAATAAACATTTTCCATTAAAGTTTAATATCAACTTAACAGGTCTTTACACAATTTATGTGATAAAAAAGCTTGTCGCGTTTTTTAGTTTTTTGGGTTTTTTACTTTTAATTTATAAGCTTATTTCCATCCTGAAGTAGCCGTGTTGGAATTTACCCTGACCTTGATCCGAAGGTCTTAGGTTCGATACCGGACGTGCTCCAATGGATTTTTCTTTCTTGAAAAACTTCAAGATCTGCGTTGCGTGGTTCGAAGGGGCCCCATCCTGTACCACTAAGATCTTGTTTCACTGAAGGGTATTACAAGAAATGATTGCCATCGTGTACCACTGGTACATGGTGGGAATATCAAGAGAATTATCCGAACATAAATTATAAATTATGAAATTAATGTCGAATAGGGCCCACACTACGGCTCTGGTCTCAAAGTGAGCCCGGTCGGTATGCTATCTGCGATTGAACCCTTCGGATCACCACTCGCTAACAAGGTATCTTTGTATTGCCAAACCTTCGTTCGTGATTCTCAGAAGAATTACCCGGAACATCAACTATCTGCTGTAGCAACACTGTTGGGTGTGGTGTTACCTCAGAGACGATAACTACCGGCTTCACTTGCCTACGTGGTTTTATTTCGTCATGAATTTCTGCCTTCCTTTCATCATTTCAGCGGAGAAACATCCACTACAGTACACAGCCAGGTAGTTGCTAAACACACCACGCTTGGCAGGCGGGTTGGCCAGCGCCGTACGGGATGTTGATACACGGAAAGACATCTTCTGGAGGTATCCCTTAGCATGCTCTTACTGCATCCACAGGTATAAGAGGAGGGTATATTCTACCAACGGCAATTCCTATACTTTTGCATTTATCACACAGCCTGAAACAAAGTAAAACTAGTCTTAGCTTTTAGATCATCGAATTTGCTGCTGTTTATTTAATAAGGTACTAAGGCTGTCTCAGCGGACCTCTTACCGCCTCGCACCCCTATTGCAGCGCCACCTACCGGCTCCAATTGTGCGTCTAAACCATACGGGGGTCTATTGAAATACACACAAAAAAATATATGGGCAGTGGCGGATATTTCATTTTTGCCGCCTCTACGAATTTAGAAACAATTAAATTGCAACTTTATAATTTTAGCTTGTTAAACATCGGCGATTTGATAACATTTTATAATTTGTTTTAAATTTATAATTTGTGATCTATCGTCGTTTTACATAAGCTCTTCTCGTTATTAGTTGGTATGATTATAAATTTTTGTTAAATTTCAGCCTCGTTTTCTGTGTGTAGAAGACATTTTTTTTCGTTTCTCTAAGACTAAAAAAGGATTGTACATTTTTGTTAAATTTCAGCCTCGTTTTCTGTGTGTAGAAGACATTTTTTTTCGTTTCTCTAAGACTAAAAAAGAATTATACATTTTTGTTAAATTTCAGCCTCGTTTTCTGTGTGTAGAAGACATTTTTTTTCGTTTCTCTAAGACTAAAAAAGAATTATACATTTTTGTTAAATTTCAGCCTCGTTTTCTGTGTGTAGAAGGCATTTTTTTTCGTTTCTCTAAGACTAAAAAAGAATTATACATTTTTGTTAAATTTCAGCCTCGTTTTCTGTGTGTAGAAGACATTTTTTTTCGTTTCTCTAAGACTAAAAAAGAATTATACATTTTTGTTAAATTTCAGCCTCGTTTTCTGTGTGTAGAAGACATTTCGTTTCTCTAAGACTAAAAAGGGAGTGGTCTAATTTGCCGCCTCCTTTAATCAATCCTCAAATCCTCCAGCCGCCCTAGGCTCCTCCAGCCTACTCAGCCTATTTGGGTAATCCTGGCAAACACCATATTATCATGCTATGCCATCCATCTAATGTCTTCCCCTCTTCCAGCTTCGTCCCTTGGCGCCGCGATCACCATGCCAATCTGTGGATTCCTCATTGCACACTTCGGATGGGAGTCCGCTTTCTACTTCACCGGTAAGTTGAATATGAATTATCGTTGTTGTACCGCTTTGGATGATGTCTTCATCATTTCAGCCATAAAACGTCCACAAATGAACACAGGCCTCCCTCATGGATCTCCATGAGGGGTAGTTGCCATTCTCACCACGCTTGGCAGGCGGGTTGGTGAGCGCAGTATGAGATGTTGATACACGGATAGACGCTGCTGCCCATCTTTCGGAGGTATCCCTTAGCAGGCTCTTACTGCATCCATGGCCATGAGAGGAGGGGTATCATTCTACTGCCGGCATCCCACGGCGGATGATGTCTTGCTGCTCCTAGAATGGAAAGGACTAAGCATTAATTCATGCATCGTCTCAGCCATAGGAGTGCTGTCCACGCTGGAGATATGCCTCTCTCATGGATCTCCAAAATCACGAGGCCACGCTACGCCTGGCAGGCGGGTTTGGCGAGCGCAGTACGGGATGTTGATACACGGAACCCATTCCCCCCCCCCCCCTGCTGCTTATTTTCCGAAGGTATCCCTTAGCAGGCTCTTACTGCATCCACGGGTATGAGAAGAGGGGGTCAGTAAGTCAGTGGTAAAATCTAAAATGTAAATTAACAAATATATCGTATTCATAATGATAACCCAGGAGGCCTTGACGCAATTGACTCCGTAGTTTTCCCGTGGAGCTGATTGTTACGCAACCTTAAATTATTTGTGTATCCAGGTATAATCGGCGTTATGTGGTCTGTCGCGTGGTTCGCGGTGGTGTACGACACTCCGGCGCAGCACCCGCGCATCTCGGACACGGAACGGAACTACCTTATGAAGGCGCTGCCGCAGGAGTCGGCCACTAAGGGCGTAAGTGTTCCTATTATCATCTCTCATCATCTCAGACGAGCCTTGACGTCCATTACTGCTCCCTCATGGATTTCCATGAAGGGTAGGTATCTCTCGTCATCTCAGCTGTAGGACGTCCACTGCTGGACAAAGACCTTTACCATGGCCACGTAATGTATATGAGGGAATGTTGCCATACTCACCAAGTACATACTGCCAAAGACCATCTTCCGGAGGTTTCTCTTGGAAGATTCTTACTGCATCCACAGGCAAGAGAAGAGAGGTAACATTTTACTGTTCGTATGTTCAGGTATAATCACGTGATGTGGTCCTCCGCGTGGTTCTCAGTGGTATAGGACACTAGAGTAAGTCGTCGAGATAAAGATAAGCATGTTTATTTCGTTACCAAACAAAAAACACAAAAACAATTCGTAGGTACATGAAAATATGGTAGCAGAAACGGCCACTCAGCGAAGGCTGTGGCACAAGAAATCGAACAACAGCGCTGGTCTTCCATGGTTGCACTATTACCTATTACACTATTTAACCTTAATTTTATCAGGTTGTATTAACTTGTACCGCGCGGGTACAGAAACTCTCCCCTTAAGCTACCTTATTTTTGTGACGAGGGGTAAATCGGCAAACAGATACCATGCTCCATCCTTATGTACAACCCAAACCCCCCCCCCCCCCCGATGGCCGGCCTCGGTGCTCCAGGGGCTCCGGTTCTTCGTACATGCCTGAGCACATCCCGGGGGCGTCCACAAATAACGCCCTCGGAACTTAAGAAGGTGCATCGCCATATGCGCCAACGCCCTCCCTAGGTCCGCCTAGGGATAGTCCGCACCCTCACTCGGACTTCTTCAGGTGGTCCCCTGTAGGGAGGTGCCGCAGCTCCATGATGCCGTATCCTCACGGGGCAGGCAACGCGGAGCGGTTGTACCGCAAGCTGCCTGCATCAATCAGAGGCAGCCTACACCGCACCAGTGGGTGTCAAGTCCACAGCCTAATTATTTAAGTGGAGTGACAATCGTACGCCACTGCGACTTAGCCCCTGCGTCACGGAGGCCGCAGAAGGTTGCCTTGCGCGTAACAAACCATGATATCATAAATTTGCATTAAAACAATAAAAATTTCACAAGAATATCTCATTCAAAAAGGCTTTGCTTTAGCTCTGTCCGCTATTTAGAGAACGCGAACGGTTTGAAAAGATTTTTACGAGTGACTTGCAATGACAGGGACAGGTAATTTGAACTCTGTCCGAGTTGAATTCTGCATGTTTGATTGAAGCAGGTTTATTTAGCTTATTACCACGGCAGCAAAAAAGCCGTGTTGGCCGAGTGGTATGTACCCCCGACTTTCAATCCGAAGGTCGTGGGTTCGATACAGGCAGTGCACCAATGGATTTTTCTTTCTTGAAAAATTTATGTGCACACTTAACACGTGCTTTAACGGTGAAGGAAACATCGTGAGGAAACCCGCGGCTTAGTTAGCTTCAGACGTATTGACCTGTTCTTTCCTCTGAATAACAGCTGACTAAGCTGAGAGGATGGTATAGGTGCTGGGCAAGCCTAATCCATCTAACAATGTCCCAGACACTGCAGCGTCCCGTACAGCATGATTACCAGTTGCTGACGCTGTATAAATCATCTTAATAGATGCAAAGGCCTTACTTACTACCACGACAGCCAAATGAAACTCCATACATGGATTCTCAAGGCATCCATAAGCTCTTAGGTACAATCAACCGCGATAATATCAACCTACCTGTCGTACTTCGGATGGCAAGGACATGTTTTAAGGAAAGGGACATTGTCTAGCCCGTCACGGGTGCTGTGGCTTAGTTGACTAAAGCACATACGTCTTTAAAAGGATCAAGGCTCGATTCGACGTGTTGAATTGCTCTATAGCCATTCACATCAAATATAGATGATTTATACATCATCAGGAAATGGTATGCTGTACGGGACGCTGCTTGTACGCCGGACTTTTGTTACCGATGTACGGATGTATACAGGGTGTATTATAATGTGTGTACAAAGCCGAAAGGGGTGATTCTGACCATCCCAAAGAACAACTTTTGTACTGCGACTTTTCAGGATTCAGTGATTTTCATTCAAGAAAAGACTTATTGTCTTTGAGAGCTACGCGAGTTTTGGCAAATCACGTTATTCCTTTTATATACCAACGTAAAGAATGTTCCAAGCTCCATTTAAAAAAAATTATAATGTCATTGTCTGCATTGTAAAAACTATAGCATATTGTAGTCAATGGTACCTACATATGTATGCGATAGCGTAAAGCGCTATATATTCAACATTCACTTTTGGTGTTGTCATTGCTGTGTTTAAACAGTGTGTATTATAACATGTGTACTAACCCGAAAGGGGGAGATTCAGCACATGAAAACAAGTAGTTTTAGAAGGAAAACAATACAGGAAATTGTTTTTTATTTACTACATGGTGTGACTGTTGAAGTTAAAACTTTCGTGGTCTTTTCTTGATTGAAAATCACTGAATCCGGAAAAGTCTTAGAACAAAAGTTGTTCCTCGGGATGGTCAGAATCACCCCCTTTTGGCTTAGTACACATGTTATAAAACACGCTGTAGAATAAAACCTGTTTTATACATATGTATATAGAAACCCGAAAATATCTGTCTTTCCTATGGAAATTTTATAAGCAAAAATAATTACAAAAAGCTATGAAGTTAATTGATTGAATAAATAAACGTGAAAAGTAATTTTTGATTTGTCGTTTAAAACAGATAAAAAGATACACTAAGTAGATATTAAAAAGTAAATAAATAATGCAAGTATCACTTAAAAAGTGTATAACCGTCTGTCATACATGTAATAAAAAAAAAAAAAAAATTGTCGCTTTAACAAAAATATAACATACTATTTGGACTTGCCCACAGCTGCTCAGCATAGATAAGAATATTTATGACGTTTGCGGCAATTTTGTGACTAACACATTGTTGCTATGTGACAAGGCGACGACGGCTTGAGTTCGTATAAGTCTGTCAGGTAATTAAAAAAATCAATTGAATAAATAGTCGCGTTAACAAAAATATTACATACTATTTGGACTTGCCGGCAGCTGCTTAGTAGGTCTACCATGAGTTTTCACAATCCATACACGCTAGCGACTGTAGTAAAACAAATGTGCGAAAACTTGTACAGCGCCTCTAGCGGATAGTTTGGTACTAAAATACGCAGTGAATACATATACTACAGCGATTGTAGTTTGGGTTTCATCTGCATAGAATTTGGTACCATGAGTTACAAATCTGACAGATGTCATCATCATTTCAGCCGTAAAACGTCCACTACTGAACACAGACCTCCCTCATGGATCTCCATGAGGGGGTACGGGATGTTGATACACGGAAAGACGCTGCTGCCCATCTTCCGGAGGTATCCCTTAGCAGCCTCTTACTGCAGCCACGGGTATGAGAGGAGGGGTAACATTCTACTGCCGGCACCCCACGGCAAGTAACAGATGTCATAGTAACGTACTATTATTACTACTGTAGTAACGGCAGGCGATCTAACAGTGACAACTCATGGTACACTCTGCTTAGATAAGGATATTTATGGCGTTTGCGGCAATTTTGTGACTGAAACACATTGTAGGTATGTGACAAGGCAGCGGCCTTTCCATCTATTGTAGATGATTTATACAGCGTCAGCAACTAGTAATCATGCTGTACGGGACGCTGCAGTGCCTGGGGCATTGTTAGATGGATTAGGCTTGCCCAGCACCTAAATGGTCTCAGGTACTGCAGCGTCCCGTACAGCATGACTGACAGTTGCTGACGCTGTATAAATTATCTATATCCCAACTATAGGACTGCTGACCAAGTCCACTGCTTTACTTAAACCTCCCTCATGGATCTCCAATATCAGGATGGGGTTGTTAACATACTGTATGTAGATAAACGGAAAGACGCTGCTGCGGCCCATCTTATTATATCGTATCCCTTAACAGTTTCCTACTGCATCCACGAGCAAGAGCGGAAAAGCAACTTGCTAGAAAGCACTCTGAGATTTCATCCGCGTAGTTCTCGTTCCCGTGGAAATACGGGGATAAAATATAAAGCCTATGTTACTCAGGGATATTAATCAGGGATCCGCCGTGGGGTGCCGGCAGTAGAATGATACCCCTCCTCTCATGTCCATGGATGCAGTAAGAGCCTGCTAAGGGATACCTCCGGAAGATGGGCAGCAGCGTCTATCCGTGTATCAACATCCCATACTGCGCTCATCAACCCGCCTGCCAAGCGTGGTGAGTATGGCAAACTACCCCTCATGGAGATCCATGAGGGAGGCCTGTTGTCATCAGTGGACGTTTTATGGCTGAAATGATGATGACTCAGGGATAATGTAGCTAATGGTGAAAGAATTTTGAAAATCCATTCGTCATTTTAGACCGCGTGTTACCTATATTATTTGTATTTAAAACCCACCTTTGCAATGCGCCAAGTCTACAAAAGCTCTTGTGTAGACAACGAGAAAAACCGTAGAGAAACCACGATGCCAGCGTCCTTAGAATATATTAAAGTCTACAAAAGCTCGTTGTCTACAACCGTAGAAAAACCACGATGCCAGCGTCCTTAGAATATATTAAAGTCTACAAAAGCTCGTTGTCTACAACCGTAGAAAAACCACGATGCCAGCGTCCTTAGAATATATTAAAGTCTACAAAAGCTCGTTGTCTACAACCGTAGAAAAACCGCGATGCCAGCGTCCTTAGAATATATTAAGCTCACATGTCGCAACAGCTACCGAATCGATTATATTCAAATCGCCGGCCTCGCTACGAAATTGCTCAATGATTTGTATTCGCAGATGTGCGATGTCACTCGCCTTGACGGATGAATTTCCCTTGAACGGTTCAATGCCGCAGGGGTGACTTTTCCTTGTTTCGTAGCCGGAATGATGACTTGATGGTCCTAATTTAATTATAGTGATGATGAGTTATTATTATAGACTTTTCCCCCTACTGCTTTCTACGAGGTCGATCATCGGAGCCTATTTGTTTCATGTTGATAGGTAATTAAGCGATCCAATGTATATCGAGCGATTCTATATTAATTACCTAAAAAAATGGAATACCATTTAAATAAATAAATAATGCTGGACAATTCACACGCATCATCTGGCACCAAGCTCAGCAGATCTTGTGTTATGGGTACTAGAAGACTGATATACATAATACATGATACTTACTACATGTACATACATACATATATGGATATTTTTTTATTACTTAAAGAAAAACATCTAGAACACTGAACTGTATCTGATGTGCAGATCGTACAGATATTTGTCCCGAGGCGGGCATCTAACCCGCAACCTCTTGATTCGCTGCGCCATAGAGGTCGTTAAACCTAACAGCTACCATTAGGCAGGCGGGTTGGCGAGCGCAGTGTGGGATGTTGGTACACGGAAAGATGCTGCTGCCCATCTTCCGGAGGTATCCCTTAGCAGGCTCTTACTGCATCCACGGGTAGGAGAGGAGGGATAAAATTCTACTGCCGGCACCCCACGGTAATCACATTAAATATCGGGAATGTGCAATAGGCCGTCGATAAGGGTCGAAACAGTTGATGGCTCCACCAATTTAACAAGTACGTGAACATTCCCGACATTTAGTATGATAATGTTATGCTTTTGTTACATTTTCTAATAAGACCCAATTTAATTATTTTAAGCAAATTTTAACTATAAGCTTACTTAACCGCAATTGGTTTGTTACTGAAATCGTGACGGGAATTCACTGGCTGATGTAGCTATTTTAATTACATGGCGTGACTTTGCGGTTATCCATTGGTACGGGGGTACCAGAAAAGGGGGCGAAGGGCTCAAAAGGTCAAAAATGGCATTTTTGGGTTTTCTCCCTGGACGTGTTGCCTCCTTGACTGCCGAACAGAAATAACTTTCTGTTCGTTGTTTCTAGTGCATTCCGTGACGAACGGGGAACCCTAAAAATACTATTATTAATATTGTTACGAGCTGGGGGTTCGGGATTAAATAATGTAGTCCAATTACACCAAAATCAAAACTAATAATGGATCTCACCAATAAGAATCTCACAGCAGATTCACACAGGAACACTTCTTCACAGAACACTGATCACCACTATAACACTTGTTCACTATTTACTGAACACAAAACCGGTTTTTCTAAAACTGCACGTGTTTATGTTCTAAAAATAGAAGTGACCTTTGAACTCTTAAGGTGTTTACACAAACACCGGTCCTTTCTCTAATTTTCACTAAATTACTGGTTTGCACGTCTACCGTGGTAGACTTGTATTGCGCCAACCCTCATGAGGGAGGCCTGTGTTCAGTAGTGGACGTTTTACGGCTGAAACGATTTTGATGACAAGTTTGCGTTTGCGCACAATATATTGTTCTTTGGTGTAATCAAACACTTCTCCTCCAGCACATGGCGGTACCGTGGAAGAGTATATTCACCTCGGCTCCGGTGTGGGCCATCATCATCACCCACGGCGCGTCTGTATTCGGCTACTTCACCGTGGTCAACCAGCTACCTAGCTACATGGACAGCATTCTGCATTACAACATCAAACACGTGAGTGCCTCGTTTATTTCATCATCATCATTCATCATTTCAGCCGTAGGACGTCCACTGCTGGACAAAGGCCTCCCTCATTGATCTCCAAGTACTGCGGTTGGAAGCCGTCTGCATCCACCGCCGACCAGCAGTTCTCACCAAGTCGTCTGCCCATCTTGTAGGTGGACGTCCTACGCTGCGCTTGCCGATCCGTGGCCTCCATTCGAGAACTTTGCTGCCCCATCGGCCATCTGTTCTGCGCGCTATATGGCCTGCCCATTGCCACTTCAACGTGCTAATCCGTTTGGCTATGTCGGTGACCCGAGTTCTTCTACGTATCTCCTCATTTCTGATTCGATCCCGTAGTGAAACCCCGAGCATAGCCCTCTCCATAGCTCGTTGAGCGACTCTGAGCTTGTTCATAAGGCCAATAGTGAAGGACCACGTCTCGGTTCCATATGTCATCACTGGTAACACACTCGTTTATTTCATTAGTATATAAGCTGACTGAAAACCAGCGCTCCGTAGCATTCCTTTTGTGTGGTAGCATAATGCTGAGTCAGGCCCCATTGGACATACACAACTATGGATAGATGTAATGAGGAATTCCAACCCGAGATAAGTCAACATTTAACTGCCCATGGGAAAAACACTGCTTTCTCAGGTGAGAGAATTTTTGACCCTTAATAGTGAGGGCAGGAACCTTGTTATATGCGTGTATTTGTTCCGTTTTAATTTTAGAACGGCACTAACAGTAATATGTATATAATTATGTACATATATATTATATTTAAGGTGTGCAATAAAGCATTTTCTGTCTTCTATCTATCTAACCGAATAGCTATATGCCATTTTAGTCAGTTTTAAGTCAATTAAATTAGCTTTAGCTAGTTAGTGCAACACAACAGAATCGCCACCAGTGTAGCCTTAAAATATTAACGTCTTGTTTAAGAAAAAAGCCGTCTTATAGAAAATCTCCTTAACCATTTGTCCAAATTACATGCAGCAGGAAGTCTTTTGTTTTAAACACTTGAAACGATAAATTTACTTATTTTGATAAGAATTCATAATTGTCGATTACTTACTTACAAACTTACTTACTTTGCAAATCCTTCTATCACTAAAAAGTTTTTAAATTTTTCGGGTAAATTTATATGCTATGATGACACTGACAAATACCGTGGCTTTCTATTAGTAAAAGATTTTTGAAAATCGGTTCAGTAGATCCAGAGGTTACCCCCTACAAACTCACAAACTTTACCTCGTTATAATATTATATAGTATAGATAAAAGCAAAAAAATTACGTTTGACTGCGATTATCGCGAGATATACGCCTGTTGGAAACCCGTCGCGAGACACGTTATCAGCCTGCTGCAGTCCTGCAGCTGAGATGATAATGATATTCTAGAAGCTAATATAGACATCACCTTATATGATTTGATATGCAAGCACGTAGGTCTGTAGTTGCTAGGCACTAGGGAAGGGTAGGCAAGAAGAGACCATTTAAATTCATGAATCAACCGTTTAGCGTAGAGCTCGGAAATATACCTACCGGAAATGGATTCCAACAAAAACTTAGCAACACGTTTTATCGCCCTCTTTTCAGTAGGTATTGGTGCTACGATATGTGTCAACGATCTAAATAGGCTCTCAAAAATAATTAAGCTGTATTCCGTTACGATAAGGTTCAATTTGTATTTGATACTGGCGCTTGCAGATTCGTACGGTGACCATATAGAGCGAGCGAAAGGCGGACACTCGAAAATGTATGTTCGAAATTACTGCTTCTTGAAATGGCCTTTTCATGTTTTATGTCGTTGGCGCGGGTTTTATTTGCGTGTATTTTACATGGAATGTGTGCAGTGTGTGTACAGTCGTATAAAATTAGTTATATTTGAGCTAAGAGCTGTTTATGTTGTTGTTGAAAACATTTCGCGTAACGTTCTAATTCAGCTATAAGCTGAAGAACGCAACGATCATTACTTCGGCACTTTGTGCACAATGGAACGAAACTTAAGATATTGTTACCTACTGCTTTAACATTTATGAGCGCAATTTTTTTGCGTCGATTATTATAATAATATTACCGAAACACTAGCGAGGCTTTTTGGCGCCGATATAATTCAATTGTTGATTAAAGCGTGTGACTTCACACGTGCTTAGCGGTGAAGGAAAACATCGTAAGGAAACCCGCGTCTGAGTCAGCTTTAGATGTACCTGTTCTTTTCTCTAACTGATAGCCGACTAAGCTGGGAGGATGGTTTAAGTGCTGGGCAAGCCAAATCCATCTAACAATGTCCCAAGCACTTTAGCGTCCAGTACAAAATAAATGCCAGCTGACGATGTAAAAATCATCTAAAATAGATGTAAAAGATATTCATCTTAATGTATTATACTAAGCTTGTTGTACTAGGAAGCTTACTCACTTCGGCTAATCGCCACAGACACGTGTAAGACTACACACGCGCCGCCAGCGCTATATTATTTCTATATTTGTGTTAACAACGCATTGTTACGTCGCATTTGTATCATTTTCAACAGCATCTACATAACAAACACGTGAAACGGACATATTTATGCTAGATTTATGAACTGCTCGTAAAATATTAGACATTCATAATATATTAGCTAGCTTTTATAATGCTGAGAGGCTAATTGGTTTTAACGTAATAAAAGTTTCAGTCACTCGAAGGATGCACACATAATGAATATGGAATTAAGGGTTTTTAGGATTAACAGCTTTTGTTACTTGTTTTGTTTGGTTTGTGAAAATCCTTGTTGATGTTTTTTACGACTTTTGACCAGTTTTATCTAGCTAGTTGGTAGAGTATTAACTAGACTTACCATAGTTCTCTCCTATCCATATTCATAGGTAGATTCACATTTCGCCGTGAGGTTCCGGCAGTTGAATATTGTCCCTCCTCTCTTGCCGGTGGATACAGTAACAATCTGCCAAAGAGTACCTCCGGAAAATGGGCAGCAGCGTGTATCAATATCCCGTACTGCATTCGCCAATCCGCCTGCCAAGCGTGGTGAGTATGGCAACAACCCATCATGATCAGTGCTCGCAGATGAGGGAGTGTCCTATGTCCAGCAGTGGACATTCTACAGCTGAGATGAAGATGGTGATGACACATTTATACGCAAATATTATAAATGCCAGTCAGAAACTCCGCAGCATGCATTTATAAAAATGAAAGTGTTCTCAAATGTTTTTAACAAAGTTTAGCTTATGTTGTACCTTAATACCTAAAATATTATCTAGTGCTTGAAATATACCAAAAAACATAACTTTTCGGAAACTACAACTACTAAGTGATCTTTAAGGAAAAAACCAATCATAGCAAATTATCGGAATTGCAACTTAACCAATTTAAACATTAAATCATTTTAGACCAAGGTTCACTTAAAAATCTGAAATTCAATATTATCGAACAATTTTAAAAGTGCTTGCACAAAGTAGAAAGTGTTTAATATTATATATCTATTACAATTGTCTTACATGACGAGATGTTGTGATTAACCTTAAGATTTAATCAGCTCTTAAATCAATAACTTTTAAATATGCAACAGAATATTTAACAAAACTGGTAATTTTCTCGTTGTTGCCTAACGTAACATTGTTAAACCATTTTCACCTCTTTGCTGATGTTACTTCGACAGCAACTTGCTTGGCCGCTAATGCTGCAAAGAATTAACAGGCTACATGCAAGACTCCCACCCTATTGCATCAGCCAAAAGTGGACAACCTCTTGCTGGTTTTAAAGTATATGGAAGGCCACACCTAACAACGTAGTAAATATGTGAAAATCAAGGTCTGTGAGTCCTTTAGAAAAATATAATGACCCTGATAAGATCTAAAATTATTATTACCTTCTTTTAAATTTAGTTATATTTGCTAACTGACTTCAAAACGTGGCTCTAGGCGAGTTGTAATTTGTTTGAACGTAGCCCATGTGTTATGTTGCTGAATGTAGCAAATATTTTATGCCAACCTATAAACACAAATCATAAATGATATTCGTGAATGCCAAAATATTGAGCTCAGTAGTAAAAAAACTTTTCACATTCGCACATTCGCCTGTTTCATTTTGATTCCTTTAATGTAGTTTCATTATAATCATAATCATCAGTAGTAAAATTTTTGTTTAAAATAGAAAATGTTCATAGTATAGTGGGGGTGTGTGTCATAGTATAGTGTAAAATATTCCTGTCTCAATTCAAAATTATCTTTGTTTCAATAGTTATTTTTTGTTTAAATATAAGAATTTGACTTTCCATGTGTAAAAAGTTACTCCTTTAATTTCTGATTACATGAATCGTTGTGTTGAGCAATAAAAAGGAATAAACGATACCTGAGCGTTACATTAGAATACCCACGTACAATATACACGTACATTACACGTTCAATATCGTTCATTTGCGTAATTGCAACACATTTTGTACCTTGTACCTTATTACCTAACTTACGCTTTAAAGTAAAATAAAAGACGGACAAGAGAAAAATCGCCATTTGGTATTAGTTTGCCATTTCCTATGTATTCGGGATAAAATTGTTTAGGCGTCAATTTATCTTACTCGTGTTTCTTAGATTACTCATGTTTCTTATTAAATTCGAAACTTTCGACAGGTATTATTATGATTGAGTATAATTTTTGCATAAAAATTATAACGCTGACTCCCCAAACAAAGTACCAGGAAAGTCCCACAAAGGCAGAAAATTTGGTCACAGTAACCTAACAAAAAGTTCGTGTGTTTTTGCGATTGAATGAGAATTATCTATTCTATACTAGTATATTGGGTTAACATACCATTTTTTATTAGTATGGGAATTTAATCCTTTCGAGACTAGACATAAAAAGCTATTTGTTTCATAAAGCCATTGTACCTACTCGTATTATTTCTATTAACTTCGCAAGGACTTTTATCGTAATCAAATACATACTAGTTAATCGCTCGTAATTGTTTTTGTAGTTATTTCGCTACATCCTTATGGGATTCATTATACTCAAATATTAGACCTTAAAATGTAACCTTAATTTCTATGTTTATCTAGTGTAACCATGTAATGAGAACCTGGGCTTTCTGAGTTAACAGTGGACACTGTTCACTCAGATACAATTCATGCGAAGCCCTTTCACTCGTACTTCAGAAGTTATGTTTCAATTGGTCAACCCTTTTGATTGACGTTATCATAATCCTATCTAGATGACGTTACGATATCCTAACTATATCTATGTATACGTAGCCAACGTAACTGCGTATTATTAGGGAACACTAGCCCAAGCTTTTCATTGGTTTTATTTTTGTAAGTTTTTTTGCATATCTTCTGTTCGTGGCTCAATTAAAAATAAAACAAAGTCAGTTGAATAAACGAAAGAGCTCGCTTCGGTCATTGAATTAAATCTTACGATGTGGCGGCGTCGGGACACATCGATTTGTCACTTTGGGGCTATCCGATTTAGCTTTTTATCTATGACGACAAACATGTGCGAAATCCCACGGACCGATAAAAGTATGTCATATATTTTTTAATAAACCGAACGGCGGCGAGTTGAACCGCTTTTATCTGGTTACGGCAGTAAGTAACAGTAATTTCGTGCATATTCTATTTATAAAAAGATAACGAACAAAATGAACTCGTCACTTTTAGGCTGCGTCTCCAGTAGACAAACTGTTCGCGGCCGACTGAGTTAGCGGCGTATCGGTTTAGTACGCCCTTCCATAGATATTTGAAATGGAGTGTCCAGTCTGCTAGTTTTGCGCTCACTCTACGAAGTTTGCAGCGTTACGTGCGCCGACTGTCCCAGTGAGCGGGTGACTCACAGCAAAACCAGTTCCAGTCGGCGGCGACGGACGGTATGGTTATTCGCCGGCGGTAGTGAGTTCAGTTCGCCACATATTTGCGGCTCACTCAGTCGGCGGCTAACAGTTTGCCTACTGGGGACGCAACCTTATTATTGACTAGCTGACTCGGTGAAGTTCGTACCGCACCACACTTCTGTGCCAGCCTACCGGGTCCACTTGTTGTTCCATCTTGGGACACATTTAAATACAATTATATTAATATAGATAAAGCAGGTTGCAAAATTTCAGCTTCCTTCAGCAGTTTGGACTGTGCGTTTGCTCTGTAAATGACGACATTCAGAGGACAGAAATTATAAACTTTGAAAATAATAAGTTCAGGTTAGAAAATAGTTAATGCCTTAAAAAACTAAAAAAAATCTTTCAATGTCTCTCAAAGTCCAGAGATGTGGTGTCGCCACTTTTAAATTTCAGTGGCCTCTATTTTCAATCTTTAATGACTAGTTAAAACTAGTATTGCATTGTATATACTTTATTGTAAACAATAAAATAACAATGCAATACATTTCAGTCCAACAAAGAAGTCGAAGGGGGAGGCAGCCTCCCCCAGACTTCTCCAAAGACGGCGGTCGTCCGTCTCCATAATATGGCGAAATATTATTGCGCCCGTTGCCGTGCCTCTGATTGCCGCTTGGTGTGCCGGCAGTAGAATCTCGCCCCCTCTCTTGCCCGTGGATGCAGTAAGAATCTTCTAAGGGATACCTCCGGAAGATGGGCAGCAGCGTCGTTCCGTGTATCAACATCCCGTACTGCGCTCGCCAACCCGCCTGGCGAGCGTGGTGAGTATGGCAACAACCCCGTCATGATCAGAACTTAGTCCATGCGCCCGCTGACTCTGAAGTCGTCTTCCCATCTTCGGTAGGGTCTTTAATTAAGATAAATCTTCGTAAAGGTGAAACATGTGTTATTGAAACACGTAATGTATAATGCTCTAATCAGAATTGTAAAATAGGCACAATAAGCTTTTAACCCACTTAAGACTGGTTCCTGAGTAAACTAAGTATCTAAGGCGAAACAGAATAATTTTGCAAAATTGTGAATTACGGCTTACCCAAAACCAAATATTACCAGTAGTGCTTTCTAGGGCTCTATAATTCAGTCAAATTATATGTCGACAAAATGTACACTTACTGCCACACTTAAAAAAATTACAAAGAATAACAAATGAATATGTGTGTGATGTAAATGTAGCTAGTGACGTTTTCGTTTTATTAGATAATTTCTAATGTGAAATTGCATAATATGTGACGTCACGCTAGGTAGACACCAATGCTGTGACAAGGAAAAAGGTCAAAAAATCATTGAATTCGTGTGACGGATGGCCTCTGAGACGTAAAAGTTAAAGTAAACCAGTTTAAACCGCATTAAACTGAACGTAATAGCAGGATGTCGGCTAAGGGAATGAGGTCGCAGGATGTAGGGAATTGCACCAACCGTCTTATATAGTTTACTATTATGATCGAGTCAGTAAGTGGACTATTTCTTATAATGAAGAATTGTAGGCTTATTCCACAAATCCCCGTTGACAATCCCCGTCTGCTGGGTAATACTCAATACTCAATATATTTATTGTGAATAATATGTGGTATTCTATATATGCGAACGTTATGCTGATTGGTCCAGAAGAGACGTAAACGCCCTGAATCGTCTCGTTTGTTAGCAAGGTCGTATGCGTAATAATGCTGTTTATCATAGTATTCTATATGTGCGCACTTTTATGCGGAGATATGACTGGTACCTTAGACTCAGTACGGAAAGGACGAAAGAGAAGCGATCGTCTCATGTCATCTCGCAAGTAAGCAAAGTCACATGTGCAAGCAAAATGCTAGATGTAACTGACTGCTGCCTAAGACCTAGTCGGGATGGACGCAACGCTTTAGGAATAAATTCTCAGTTTTGGAAAAGACACAATGTCAAAAGTGTTAGGGGCTACTGATTATGGTAGGTACAACTTCAGGTAAAAATCCTTAAATGATGGCAATCAACGTCAAAAGTGAATAATTTAAAATGGTTGCTGACAAAAATAAAGAAATACCTAATGCTGTTTAAGTACAATGATCTTTAAACAATGCTTGAGAAAAAAAATCAGTTTCTTGATCTTTGAACATTGTGTGAAAAAATAAATCAATTTCTATACAGTTGGAGGTTTGCAAGTAGTTGAAAAAGGTTTTAGGCAAAATTATTTTCTTACCGGGTGGGGAAATATGTTACTTTGATTACTGGCATATTATAACGTAAGAAAACGCAGGTAGCAGAATGAAACAGATAGGATAAAATAAGGGTTTCGTGCCCAAATTGTAAAAAATAACCAAAAAAATAAAAAAAAAGTCCTGTGTCTAAATTAGATTTAAATAAGAAAAATCTCAATAATTTAAAGTTTTTAAGATCTTTACGATGACTCATAGCTTTAGGCATGAGCACAGCAGTGATTATAATGAAGAAAAGAAGGAAAACCACAAGATACAATTTGAATAACACCATAACATTGATAATCATAGTAAAATTATTCCCCTTGTTTCCGCCAGCAAAATTAGTGCGCTCCACGATAAAATTTTTTACAACACATTTTATAATCACGGTGTTATAATGAAAATATAATATTATAATCTTTCTTCGTATAATCGTGTACTTAATCTTTTTTTCATACTGCCATTTTTACTGCTATGCGCACGTCGACATTATATTCGTAAACCCTACGTATCTAACGTTGAGCTTATGTGACAAAACTAGTAGAAAAAACACTAAGAAGTCGTTAATGCCGCGTTTTTGGCAATGAATTGTGTGTTGCAATAACCACCAAATTAATGGTATTCTATAGTGACTAAATATTTAAGATATTTAGTCACTATTGAATACCAGCGCGGTAGTATGCCACGCACTCGCTTCACACACAAAAAGCTAAATATTCTACTAACCTTTTGAAATCAACAAATGTCAAAAATATCGCTCGAGACAAAACGTCGTGCACTTCTAGACTATTAAGTACTAGGCAAGGTACCAGCCAGTCATATCTCCGCATAGAAGGACGCATAGATCGAATACCACATACTAACCAGCATTCCTGCGCATGCGACCTCGCTTTTTCTCATAGACGAACACGTTATGTGAATTTTCGTTTAATTGAAGAGCCTTGGATGCTTGGGAAACTATTGAACCAACTAAAAATAAAGAGAAAAGAGTATTTGGCCGTGGGGTGCATGGCCGGCGGTAGAACGTCCCCCCTTCTCTCATGCCCGTGAATGCAGTAAGAGTGTCTGTACTTAACCAGATATTTGTAACTAATAATTGAAGAGCGAGATCCTCTAAGACAGGCATTTTTATTCTTAAAAGAGGGTCCTAAACCCATGAAATGTATTTAGTTTAAGTTACAGAAATAAAAATATTTGTATTTGTGTATCAACATCCCGTACTGCGCTTCCAACCCGCCTGCCAAGCGTGGTAAGTATGGTAACTACCCCTCACGGAGACCCATGAGGGAGGCCTGTGTTCAGTAGTGGACGTTTTACGGCTGAATGAACCGTAGACACATAAAGCGGTGTAAATAACCTTTGTTTTTTACTAGACGTAACGATTGGTTTGGACACCAGCCATGGTCTCTGAAAGACTCGGTATAATATAGTTAAACCTAGTTTGAAGTGTGATAAACGCAAACTCTCCAGTTATGTATGTGTTTCCATCTTTAACTCCTCATTATATCTCTTAAGGTCCAACTAGTCGCTGAGGCAATATCGTCAGTGAGCGCGGCCTAAATGTATGTTATCTCACCTGACATAGTGTGTTTATTTATTTATTTATTAAGACACTCCTACGACATATTCACATGTTTACCCGCGCCCTAGAATGAAATGCACAATAATAAATTCCTAAACCGACCGCGCAAAAATATGTGAATAGACTTTTAGCACAAGGGTTATTATAGAAAAACTTGAGTGTAATCTTTTCAAAATAACATTTATTTCAACCTTTGAATAATTAAACTATGTCGGAACGGCATTTATTTTTGAGTTTTCTTTCTCCTTATATTATTTAGTTTCGTCCAAAGTTGGGCTAAAATTAGTGTTGAAATATGAAAGTTTAGAAGCTTGTATTTTTTAAATAAATACTTTTTTTACGGTTTGGGGTGTATACAGACATAGATTATGACGAGATAAATTGATATAATCCTTAGTGTTGGATGGTTAAAGTCAAACAGTGGAGTAGTTACCCTTCCACGTTTGTATAGAAAGATGAGCGACTCGTTCATCCTTAAATTTGGCTCTCGTGCCATGATGCATTTTTTCACTTTCAAAAGACTCGCCAGTGACAGTCCAGTTCCTCCCAGGTGAATTTTCGTCAGGAAATGGAGCTATATAAGTAATATTCTTTAGTGGTAAAATATATTGCTGTGCGTGTCCCAAAAGCACCGTTATTCATTGTAATTAACTCCCAGTGGTGTCATAGTTGACTGTCTGTCTGACCTTTGACCCGAGGATTGCGAAATTCGTATAATAAAGCTACTAGTAGGTACCTATATCATTCTGTGACAGGAGTAATCGGTGTAGCGTCAACAAAGATCAAGTGTTTTCAGGGTTTCGGACCAAAATGGTAAAAAGGATGCTTGCTTTGAAAGGAAGGAAAAAAGACCTTATTTAACCCCAAAGCCACAAAACTATTAACAATAATTAATTACGTTTAGGGCAGCCACAAAATATAATTAAAATATCACAAATCCATTGTCTGACTGAATCATGCATGATTCAATGTATAAATCGTCATGTTTTAGATCACGACCTACTTTTCATTCCCAGAAACCGTTTATCAGTATCGACCTACCAGCATGATCTCACAGACACCCAATATGAATTAATGAATAAGGATTTATTTGGAACACACACAGAACATAGATGTACATTAAAAATTAAAGACGAGGGAAAGTGTGCAAAGTGACACACATGTAAAATATGATAATACACACAAGAAAAAGTAAAATAAATAATAATACATTTTTCAAGAATAAATAATCGACTTCAATGTTTGACTTCGATTTCCCATCATCATCAGATCCTGACTTGATTCTTAAGGGACCACCTCGGACGTGCACATTTTCGAATAAAATAAGAATATTTAAAATCGTTCCACAATTGACGGAAGAGTCAGTGAATAATACATAGTTTTTCTCAATTCGGCACCCTTCGTCCATTTCTCCGTTCGTCCATTTCCCAGTTTGTCATTTTCCCGGTTCGTCCATTTCCTCATTCGTCTATTTTCCTGTTAGTCCATTTTCTATACCTACGGTCGAACATGCAATCTCCATTTTGAAGTTTGATAAAACATAAACCGATCAACAACTATTTATACGAATGACATTTTCAATTCAAATCAGATTTAAAATCATTTATTTCAGCTTTCATACATACACTGGGAACATACTTGTACCAGGCCACTCGAAAAGTATTGCGAAAAAAAGTTTTAATGTATAAGACTGGACATTTATTTTGAAAGTACTTAGACAAGAAGTGAAAATATGATCCTATCCTATTTCCTACTAATATATAAAAGTGAAAGTAAGAATGTATGTATGTATGTTCCCTTTTCACGTCAAAACCGCTAAACCGATTTGGATGAATTTTAGTATAGGAGTAGATTAGACCATGGGGACGGACATAGGGCTACTTTTCGTTGCGTAAATTAAATTAAAAGGGTTAAATAGGGGATGAAAGTTTATTTGGTAAAAAATATTAAACACATGTTTCAGCGTTAGTTGTAGCGTAGTTGTAGGGTAGTGTAGGGTAGTTTTAGGATAGGGTAGCTGTAGGGTAGTAGTAGGGTAAGTTGTAAGTGGTGGTTGTAGTTATAGATGCGATACGAAGTTCGCCGGGTCAGCTAGATATTTATAAGTAAAAAATGTACCTAACCTACGTTCTAATTTCAATATTTCCCTCCACATTTTTTGCGAGTGTGAGAAGGATAGTTTCACGCTGGACGTCGCACACACAACCTCAAATGAAAGAGAACACATTAGTTCATGTGCCTTATTTCCTGATATCATAAGATTATTTATTTATTTTCTTAGATTCACAGTTATATACGTTATTGTTTTTTAATACGCTGTTAAATATATTATACTATTCATAAACCAAATCGAATTTACATTATATTAATAGCATTAAATTAATTAAATACAATAAAGCAATAAAAAAAATCATATTGCACGTGTATATGTTTTGTAATTACAAATTATGGAAGAAGTACCATGATGTGATCAACAAGTTGGTGTTTTCTTCGTCATACAAGTGCTGTCCTGTACCAATCCTGGATTTAAAAATTCTATATCAAATGAGTCGAATAGAACATGGCGCCATTTAATGTCAATTCCATAACCGAACTATCTTTTGATGAGATTTTAGCTTTGACTATTATTATAGTCAAAGGGTTTAAGGTCCATACGTGCGTGACTCATCCGTGAGCGCGCAGAGCACCATAGACTAAGATTATTGAGATATTTTAATAATGTTTATCTTATTAGCAGTTTGTACGACCCATAATGCTGTCTGAGCACGTCTCCTTGCAAAGGGATTTAAAGAATTCCTATAGTAAGCTTGGTACAGCATTTTTACCCGACCGGATTATATGTGTATATCATTCCTCCCGCTGATAATAACAATTATGAGTGGCAAGGGTGTCGTCTGATATTGGAGAATGGAATACATGGCAAAACCCCCTGCTGTAAGAATCTGCCAATGGAGATGTCTTTGGAAGATGGGCAGAGCATCTGTGCGCTCGCCAACCCGCCTGCCAAGCGCAGCAGATCTCTGATCATGAGGGAGGCCTATGTGCAGCTGTGGACGGCCTATGGCTGAGATGATGATCCACCATCGGTTACCCATTACACAAGCACTGCTTACTTTAAGGATGAACGAGTCGCCCATCTTTCCATACAAACGTGGAAGGGCAACTACTCCACTGTTTGACGTTAACCATCCAACACTAAGCATTATATCAATTTATCTCGTCATAATCTATGTTTGTATACACCCAAACCGTAAAAAAAGTATTTATTTTAAAAATACAAGCTTCTAAACTTTCGTATTTCAACACTGATTTTAGCCCAACTTTGAACGAAACTAAATAATATAAGGAGAAAGAAAACTCAAAAATAAACGCCGTTCTGACATAGTTTAATTATTCAAAAGTTGAAATAAATGTTATTTTGAAAAGATTACACTCAAGTTTTTCAATAATAACCCTTGTGCTAAAAGTCTATTCACATATTTTTGCGCGGTCGGTTTAGGAATGAATCATTGTGCATTTCATTCTAGCGCGCGGGTAAACACACTATATCAGGTGGAGATAGCATACATTTAGGCCGCGCCCACTGACGACTTTGCCTCCGCGACTAGTTGGACCTTAAGGCTAAATTGATAAATTAATTTTAGACAAGTGTTTAGTGTTTATTATTTATGAAACATTTTAAATAAATATTATGAAAAGTGTTAATTTTAAACAATAGTTTATGAGGGTGTAGAACCAAATTTAAACGAAAAAAATCCATTCTAAATTCATGATTTGCGCTTTTGTAAATGAAAGCACTTATGAACTCTTAAGAAAATGTAATCTTGGTCGTTGCGAATTCGCCGATGAAACCTTGGCACAGCCTTTATTATAATAAAACATAACATTCAGTTTACGAGTTCGATCATTAAATCCCTGCATAAAAGTATACATCCCGATCATTGTGTAATCGAAAGATTTTAAATCTTTGCTGTAATCATGATTCAGCGAATTGATTATATCCTAACGGGTTCATACTTTTATTTGCATTCCTTGCCGTACCATTAAATTATAACTGCTTAAGCGGGCTGTCTACTGCGAGATGCTTTGGCTAAATAATGACTTGCTCGAATTAATTTTGATTCCGATTCATTTTGTCTGTAACTGATTTTATATCAAATAATTATGTTGAAATTAGACATAAGTAAAATTTAATTTTAGTTTAGGAGAAACCATATGATCCCGAAACACAGACTAGGCTAGTTCGGGAACTTTGTATTCAACACATTGTTCAAAATATTTATGTCAAAAAACGATTACTATGTATTTTATTTTATTGATATCTCTCGAATTGATTTGACACAAGTTTATAAAATTAAATATTTTAAGTAACCACCGTTTACCTAGTCTTGGTTACGTATTTTTTTTAGAAACGATAAAAATACGAAGTTTTTTACTGACGGCTGCAGACCCCAAGCGGCGTCATTTAAACATTGATATAAAAGCATAGATGAGCCCTCACCGTACTGAGACCGCGCCGTTGGTGTTTCCAAACGATGAGAGTGAGCTCACTCATGCAAGAAAGAGAAAGTAGTGTTTGCAAATAATGTGGGAGAAAGAGATAACACTATTTTTTCGGTACGCGTGGCGCGTTGCGCATTCGTCGGCAGTATTGTAAACACAATGCCAGAGTTTTTGATGTGAGGGCTCATCTATGCTTTTATATCAATGCATTTAAAAGCCACCAAAGCGTCAAGGAGTATCTGTTAGCCGCCACGGCCAGGGTCAGGAGTTTGTTAAAATGTCCGTCGCAATCAATATACGCAATACATTTATTTTATACTAACTGCCGAGTACGCGATGTAACGTCATAAAACATTATTGCGATTACCGGTCGCCAGTCCTGTTCTCAGTATTGAATTTAATTTGAACCCCTTTATGTGTGTGAAATGCAAAAATAAATCATTCTGCCATCCGCAATTGATGCTTTGGGTGGGGGGAGTAGGTACTGGGGAGATGCGAAATGAAATTGCTTCGAGTATCTGAATGCAAAAGTTATGGGTAAAGAAGCTTTAATGAAAGGACGAAGCAATTCCGAGTTATTTGAACTATTAACATCAAGTTTATGGTTTTATGGTACTTCATCACAGCCGTGCGACATCCACTGCTGGACAAAGGTCCCCCTTATGGACTTGGAGATCCAAGTACTGATCATAATGGGTTGTTGCTGTACTCGCTACGCTTGGCAGGCGGGTTGGAGAGCGCAGTATGGGATGTTGATACACGGAAAGACGCTGCTGCCCATCTTCCGCTCCGGAATCTGACCTTACTGCATCCACGGGCAAGAGAGGAGGGGGCAACATTCTACTGCTGGCACCCTACGGCAATTTATGGTACTTTTGTAACGTCGAAGAACGTAGAAGAACTCGGGTCACCGACATAGCCAAACGTTGAAGTGGCAATGGGCAGGCCATATAGCGCGCAGAACAGATGGCCGATGGGGCCGCAAAGTTGAAGCCACGAATGGAGGCCACGGATTGGCAAGCGCAGCGTAGGACGTCCACCAACAAGATGGGCAGACGACTTGGTGAGAACTGCTGGTCGGCGGTGGATGCAGACGGCTTCCAACCGCAGTACTTGGAGCTCAATGAGGGAGGCCTTTGCCCAGCAGTGGGCGTCCTCCGGCTGATGTGATGATGATGATGATATATAACGTCTATTTGAAATGAGAATGTAGGAAAAACTTAATAGGCATCCTGTAACGGTGGTAACGGCAAGGCCTAATTAAAAAATTTCTATATACATTAAAACTGAATAAAGCACACAATTGAATTCGTTCGCTTCAGGTATTTTTTTCCAAGTGAGGCAAAGAACCGAACAAGAAACCTCACTCTTGCGAGTTTAATATCACCGGCGCGCGGCGCCGGCGTCGTCGCGCCGACGCAACAAACCCTACATCTTCCAGGTGATTACTTGATTAGGGTCGTAATTACTGGCGCCTTCGCCCGCCTGAGACCACAGCGCTAAATAATTGCAGAGTCGGCTCTTTCTAGGAAACTAAGTGATTGATTACTGCCTTTCGCCTGCCACTTCCCTTTAATATAGCAGTTGATCTTGTCTCGTAGATTATCCTAGACTTTCTGAATCTAGTTGAGCTTGAATGGTTAAGTTCAACGTCATTATTGCCGGTAGCGTGTTTTTAGTTAGTGGCGCAACTGTTTAATGCCCTGATCATACTAGGCATGAACGAGGGTTTTACCGGATTGAGGGTAATTTTGGAATAAGCCGGTACACCTAGCCAAACTTCCCTTTGGTGATAAAAAAGGTACCTAGGTGATAAACAGAGCACCATCTATCTAGTCCCAAAAATATAATAATATGTATGATATGATAACCAAGTGATTGATTCATCTTCTAAATATAATTAATGGAATCAGGCGTTACTTTGCGGAAATCCATGACAATAAAATGCAATGAAAATATTTAGTTTTAATTCCGCTTATGCTGAGATGCAGGAGCACCGCCCTCCCGCCCGCTAATTATGCACATGCAGGGAGAACTAGGTTGTCAGTGCAGCATGCACCCAAACCTATACGACGTTTTTTACCCTTCCAAGTTCACTGTGTATTTTTTTTTGTGTACTCTGTTTACTTAATGGAATAAATATATCTGAATCATCACATTACATACTGTTAGAAGGCCTACCCTCTACTACTCTATTGTCGTAATGGTATGTTATTTTATTACATTTACATACCAAATTCACAATATATTTTGTTAGTCTTCCGAGTTAGACTCAAAGGTTCAGGGACAGAATTAGAACAACGCCCGTTGCTTCAAAATGTCATTCCGCTATCAATAACGCTCTCCACTTGCGACGTCACCTAAACGATGTAGGTCTCATGGATCCCCGAGGGGAGATATCAGGGAAAACAATCCTGATGTCTCCCTAGACAGATATCCTTTCTTATAAAAACTAAACAGTGAACAACAGCTGAGTAGGTGGCACTGGCACCGTACAAGATTGGCCTTCATTAGCTGGAGCGATTTGGGGGAGACCTTTGCCCAGCAGTGGGACGATCAAAGTTAAAAAATAATCTTTTACGTTTTTTTTTCTACTTTTATTTCTTTTCTTTTAGCGAAGATTATCGAGTTAATTTAATACGTTCAAATGAACACGATGATCTTCGCTACTTATCCGAATTTTAAGATAAATTATCATCATCCACAGACCGATTTCATCCACTGCTGGGAATAGCCGGTATAGGCCTCCCTTAGTTTGTGCCATCCACCACCTTTCCTTACTTCGATCCTCTCCTCCGGTCCTTTGACGGTCGATAAAGGTCAATAAAATTTTTATTTTAGGTATTTAAGTATTTATTTAGATCAAAATAACTTATTCTAAAAACATTATAACCATATTGTACAAATAAAAGGACTTCAACTACACAATGTACTTTAGCAGCCGTGCTAGGTTGCACCTGTGTTACAGCTGCTAAATTCTTCCATCATAATACTTAAAACTATAAATGTACACTCACGTAAAAAGATTAGGAAACATTATTAACAAACATTACACAAGAACAATTTGTGTCTTCTTCTTCTTATTTTTTGGCTTCTGTGGAATTTGTGTCTAGCCAAGTAACATTTACCCTAGAACATAGATTATATAACCCTTTTTGTCAATGGCAATGAGAACTAACAATAAAAAATTATATAAATAAAGAATATACTTTAGAAAACGATAAAAAATAATAAAAATAATAATAAAAAATTATAATAAGTAGTTAAATTGCTACGTTAAGTTACATATTTGCAAGATTAGGAATATAGGTACAATTATGATTAAAACAATATTATTATGATAGATATCGGTCAAGCTCAATTATCTACAAGTAGCAGTTTTTCAGTACTGTTATAGTCTAACGTCATTAAGAAAAGGCCTAAGGTATGCTTACAATTTGATTGGTTGAGTCGATACAAAGTAACGAATTTACTTATTTTGTGATATAGATGCGGCCCCAAAAAGCAAAAATGTCGGTGTGCAAAGGCTGACGAGAATTTAGAAGGCACAATAATTCGATCTTTACGTCGCAATTTCGAAAAAAGTTCACGATCGAAAATTGATTGTGAATGAGTTTTTAGAACAGCCTTTAGAATATATTGTTGTCGAACTGTTAAAACCTGAAATTCCGAGTAAAGCAGTGTCGTTGAATATCGGAATGGCTTAGAAAGCATCACTTTCAGTATCGCTCTTTGTGACCTCTCCGTCCGCAACAAGAATGAGATATAGGTGCCTCCCCAGATTCCTATACAATACGTTAAAAGAGAATTACATAGCGAATAATAAATGGTTTTTAATACGCTTATGGGAAGATGTCTAACCTTTTTAAAAATTGGCATAAGTTTCCGTATTCTTCCTGCGAGCGTTCTAATGTGTTCTCCCCAATTTAGAAGTTCATCGACTACAACACCTAGGTATTTGATTGATGAAACTTTCTCAAGGGTCAAGCAAGAACATTTATCTGGGTCAGAACAAAAATCATGAGCTTTTAGCTTCAAAGCGTCAATTGCTGGCTGACCGGCGGAAGATTTAGAAAATGTTAGGTATTTTGTTTTATCTATGTTGAGGGTTAAGAGATTAGTTCTGAGCCATGACATGACCTCTTTAAGACCGATCTCAGCCAATTTATAAGTTTCACTCCAGGAGGATGCACTAAATAGCAGGGCAGTGTCATCAGCGTATGCAACAAGTTTTCCACTACCCAGATCAAAGTTGCAAAGGTCATTGACATAAATTAGAAACAGTGTTGGTCCCAAGATACTGCCCTGAGGGACACCATAAGCAACAGAAGCTTCATCACTCGTCAGTTCATCGATTTTGACTCTCTGTATTCTGTCTGTCAAATAACTTTTTAACAAATCCAGCGCAGCACCCCGAACACCCAAACTTTCCAATTTAGTAAGTAGGATTGGGACCGAGACGGTATCGAACGCCTTCGCTAGATCTAAGAAAATTCCAATGCATTTATTCTTTTTATCCACTTGGCGAACAACGAAGTCTGTAAGTGAAGACACTGCATCTTCAGTGGATTTACCTGAGACAAACCCAAACTGGTTTTCCGAAATTAATTTAAACTTTATCAGGTATTTTTTTAAACGATTATTAATTAGACGCTCAAGAATTTTGGATAAAGAAGAAAGGATGGATATGGGTCGATAATTAGTAATTTTGTCCTTATCACCGCCTTTATGAATTGGCTTTATAAGCGAGGTTTTGAACTGATCAGGGAAAATACCCTGCCTAAACCTAAGGTTACAAATATGTACTATGGGGGGAATTATTATGTCTTTAGAGATTTTTAAAACAACACTTACTTATATATATACTGTACGTACATACTGTTAAGCTGTTTATTGGGCCCTATAAGGAGATTGCCTTCAAAAGTGCTTGTTAGACTCAGTATGCAGTTTAATTGTCTTCTGCAGTAATGTTATGGGATTACAATGTTAATAATTTGACATCGCAACGTGCCGATTGAAACGCAAGTTTTTGGTCGGACAAATGCATAATATTTGCCCCTTCTCTCTTGCCCTGTAATAAGAATCGGCCAATTCGATCCCTCTGGAAGATGGGCAGCAGCGTTTTTCCGTGTACCTATCAAAATCCTGTAATCGCCCGATCGCCTACCCTCCTCCCAAGAGGTTATGGTAACAACCCGCTCGTGATCATTACTTAAAGTTCCGTACGTGTCCGGCAGTGGTGTCACGGCTGAAATGATTTGCTCTTGGAGATTCTTCAGAGGTGAGCAGCTTTTCTTTGTTAAGTCGTGAAGGAGGATGAACTTCAAAACACAATGACTCGCATGGTTGAATAACATAAAGTATGATTCAACGCACTGTATTCGAACTTGAAAAGAGGTGTAACCAATTGATAATTACCGTTTTTTAACGCTGATTTAAAAGCCAAGGCGCCTAGCTATATTTAGCTTTAATCGCGCTTACATAATTATCCTGCTACGCGAAACATGTGCGGGCTTCGTGGAAATGTGGACATGCACATTAGCCGTAACGAGCATTCGTCAGAGGCGCCCAGTGTCTACTAGTAATTAATATAAAGTAATGGTACGAAGCCTTAAGATTACCAGGCTGACCACCAACCACGGTCGGACGACATTGTAAGACTAACTGGAAACCAATTGGTACAGTTTGCGCAGGACCGCAAGCTGATTACAGGTCGGTATCAAAACGACTGGATTTACAAAATGACCTGTTCTGCGTAAGGACTAGATCGCAAAACGACTACAAATGCAGAAAGGCTATTTCTCAAGATGACATGGTAGCCAAAACGACCACTGAGCAGAAGGTCATCTCTGAATGGCTTAGTATCAAAACGACTAGTTCGAAAAACGGCCACCTCGTGGAACGTCTAAATCTTTAATGTCTTATTAGTAAAACGACTAGATCGCGGAAGAACTTAATCTCAGAAGGCTTTACTTATCTCGCGGCAGGTTTGCAAAAGGCGTATATCTCGCGATGATCGCTGTCAAACGTCAATTTTGTATTAGCTAACAGCAAGGAATTGACGTTTGCCAGCCATGACCGCGAGATTTAGGCCTGTCGCAAACTTGCCTGGCCTGTTTTAAAGTTTTCAACAAAATGCGGTCTCGAATTCTAAGAAAGGAACATTAATTTTCCACTTTAATTTAACTAAACATATTCGACGATTCGAAATCAGATGATTATATTGCGCTACAATGATGGCGATTGCATATAATCATCTGATTTTATCTCTACAGAAACTTCTCGGAAACTCAATCGTATCTTTATTTTTATTACCAAGTTGAGTACATACCATAAACATAGGTTAGGTACCTATCTGTTGTAGGTACATTAAGTGTCTAGGTATTTTATCGTAGCAATAAATAAACAAAGCAATTTTTAGTTTAGGTACGAATATTATTATTATGAGATGGGTAGTTTTATTTTTTCCATAATTGGTTAATTTTAAAATAATTTATATATCTTTAATGATACAATCCTTGACTTTTTGCGCTATATGTACGCCCATTTTAGTATTTACCTCGATTTATCAAGGATCCCAGAACTGGGTGTAAAAACAAGAAAACATTACGAGTACTAAGTTTTAAAAAAAACCCCAATCTTCTTCAAGTTTAAATTCAGTGCATTAATCAACCTCCATTAGACACTATTTCAATTATTTAATTCCTCATGGATCCCATCATCAGAATCGTGAATCATACAATCTAGAAGTGTAGTGTACGGAAGTGTATCTATTTAAAACCAAAAATAATTTTCTAAATAGGCATACGATGTTATCGATTTGAAAAAAAAACAGTCGACTTGAGAACCTACTTCTTTTTTTGAAGTCGTTTATTAAAAATACATAAAAAGGTCTCTTTTAATTTAAGTACCTGCTCTTTGAATCCACAAAAAAACATAAATTAACCAAAAATTTACTCGAATAACATGCCAGTCGTCAGTCACGTCTATCAAAATTACCAAAGTTTAGCATATCTTGTATGATGGGAAACAGATTACGGACATAATACTTTTATACAATGAGCCGTTTTCAGTAAAAAACAAAAAAGTGTTTCCTACTAAACTTAACAGATGGAGCTGGCAAGCGGAGAAAGCAAGTTTGTGATTAATCACAATTGCTGTCATTGTCAAATTGTGTTTCCTACCAGTAAAATAAAACTAACGCCATCTATGTATATGGTTCGAGGGAACTATTTTTGAAGTTTTTACTTTTTATTGAAAACACCTCATTGTTTTGTACATATTAATAATATTATATCGGAACAAATATTCCAACACTATTCGTTTAAATGGACGCCTTGGACCGGGAAGTATGGAGAGAGGGAAGGGAGGCCTTTGCCCAGCGGTGGGATCCTACAGGCTGATTAGATTAGAATAGATTCGTTTAAAAATACAGGATTTTATCGCGTACCTATTTTATTATTTTCGGATTTAAAATCCTGCATTTTAAAACTAAATAATGTTAACAGATCTTACAGTTTAATCATGCGAGTGATAGGCGATTCATTAAAAAATAGAACCTATTACAGCATGGGGTAAAGATGATGACGCTGTATACAACATAGCTATATTGACGCAATAAATAAAAATAAATAAATAATACTGCACAATTCACACAGCATCATCTAGCCCCAAGCTAAGCAGAGCATGTGTTAGGGTACTAGATGACTGATAAACTTAATACACTATTATAATTATATAGATAGATATTTTTTATTACACATAGTAAAACGTCCAGAACACCCTAAATACGCTGCTAATATGGCATACATTTACTGATAACACCAATTTTGTCAACAGAACGGGCTGCTATCCTCCTTGCCCTATCTCGGCAAGTACCTCTGCGCGCTCGCCTCTTCAGTGCTGGCGGACTCCCTGCGGCAGAGTGGCAAGCTGTCCACCACTACCGCCAGGAAGCTGTTCACTGGCTTCGCTGTCGGGCTACCCGGTAAGTGATACAACACCACTAAGATCCTCTATAAAGGATCTTAGTCGGACACGAGAGCTCGGGGATATCGGGCAAATGAGCAAGAGTTTCTTGCCCAGTCTAGTACCTCCAGTCTAGTCTGTCGCCTCTTCAGTGCTGGCGGATTCCCTGCGGCAGAGTGGTAAACCGCCAGGTAACTGCTCACTGACTTAGCTGTCGGATTGCCTGGTAACACTAATCCCACTGCTGTGCATACTTCTCTTCCACTTATCCTGGGGCTTTTGCCCGCCGATAAGCGTAGCGCGCGTTGAGTTCATGCCGACATCGACCCAAGACCTCTGCGGTTTGCGGGCCCACTGACTCGGCACTACAGATCATTTCGCAACAACACTATTAAGATCGTTAAAAAAGGCTATTTATTACGCTTTCCTCCTCTCCGCAAGCGGACTCTGAAGCAGCTAAGATCGTCTTGAAATGCGTGTCGTTCAGAAATACATTCATTTATTTCCATGGTTTGCAATTACGTCAACTTACAATTAAAAAAAAACTTATGTAATCTTATGTTAACAGGAAATAAGGTACATGAAATAATCTGTTCGCTTCCCTGTTTTAAGCACTGTGATAAGAGGCGATTAGAAAACACAGTTATTTTTAATAATTAGTTTTTTTAGTTGTTTCGCAGTTGGAGCAAATTTATTCCAAGTATTTTTGTCTTCTAGACATTAATCGTTCGATTCGTCCTTTAGACAGTGGGGGAACTCGTCACCATTTTGATGTAATTTGCTGGTCATAAGTGCTCCGATGCCACTCAAATCGTATTATGTTAGGTATACATAGAATGTACGTATGTATTACTACTTCATGTACAATGATGATGTTGGTGACATCTGTTTAGATACTAAATGTATTTTTTATTTCCCCTTTCTGTGTTTATTAGCAACATTTGTAAACTGTTTTTTTGTTTGGTTTGTTATTAAATACGTCGCTGTTGTACAATTCTTTACTCAGGAGCTGAAAATCAGCGTTGGGCTGTATTAATGCATCCAACATTTATGCTGAGCTGAGCACAAGAGCAAATCTGTGATACACCTAAGTTTATTCTCTAATTCTTTTGTTTTAAATAAATGCCTTCTTACTCGTATCATATCTTATCTTAACAAATCTTGTTGAAAGCCCTCCTTAAATCTGCTCCCGACTTCAGATGTTAAAATGAATTATTTACCGAAATAATTCAAGGAACACCGAAACAACGTTTAACTCTTCAGTACAAATGAGAAATCTACGCTAAATTATCCAATTAAGTAAATAGATTTGATCAGGTGATCACGCGATGTTTGCTAAATAAATATTGACATGGTCAGAATTCATGCAAACCTACATGATAAATTGCAACTTATTTTACATTTTTAACCGTCTGTGCCGTGGGGTGCCGGCAGTAGAATGTTACCCCTCCTCTCATGCCCGGGTATGTAGTGAGAGCCTGCTAAGGGATACCTCTGGAAGATGGGCAGCAGCGTCTTCCGTGTAGGGTATGGAGAATGGGATGTTGCCCATTCTGCGCTCGCCAACCCGCCTGCCAAGCGTGGTGAGTATGGCAACTATCCTTCATGGAGATGGGGGAGGCCTGTGTTCAGTAGTGGACGTTTTACTTCTGAAATGATGATGATGGTCTAAATACGAATAATATGTTAACAAATCGCGAAAGTTTAACAAGTTCAACTGAATTCTGTTCCAGGAGTCCTCATGATCGCTCAGGCGTCGTTCGGCGCCGACCGGATCTGGTCGATCGCTATCTTCACCACGGCGCTGACTATCAACGGAGCCGTGACTGCGGGCTACCTCGGCAACGGACTGGACATCGCACCTAACTTTAGTGGTAAGTTATACGACTAGCCGGTGGCCCACCTGATGTAAAGCGGTAACCTCTACCTGTTACAACAGCAATACCGCGGTGATCAGGGTCACGAAGCAGTGACTATGTGATCAACGCTGCATTGCATTGCGCCCGTCACCCTGAGGCAGAGTTGTAAGGTCTCATGTGCCCGTAATTTCACTGGCCCCCTTACCCTTCACAGCAATGTAGACATTACTTTTTGGCGGCGGTGTTAGTACTTCCTCGGATGAACCCTTCACAAAAAGTTCCACTACTAATAAATTCTTATCCATAGAATTTGAATCATACAAATCAAATCAAATCGACAGACGGAATTCATTCATTCTTCGAGCGTGAAGATATTTTCATTGCAGATAATGTTGACTTGTTCAACAGTTCTGCATCTCAGTTCAAGCGTTTATGTTAGTACTTAAAATAATTGCTAAGCTTTTGTTTGTAAATCCATACGTCTTATTGGCATTTTATGTCTATCAATTAAGTTCATGATTATTATCTATGTTAGCTGTAAGTTTTCGTAAAACTTCAAAATAAAATAAATATAACATTTTGAAAATTACCTTACCGCCTGCCTATACCGTTTGGCTACAGACCCACTATAGTCATCAGGTCGAAAATCTTGACTGCTCATCAGTTATAGCACCGTTAACGCCATCTAGAAGAAATCTCTGCTCACACTTAATTTCTATAATTGACACTTTAGTGTGGGTTTACACTTAAAATAAAATAGCTGATAAAATGCTAATTGGGTACTCGAGTTACCTCATTACCAGTGCAGTGTGCTCTGTGTGTCTATGAGTTTTCACAATCTATACTCGCTAGCTACTTAAGAAAAATACGAAAACTTGTACAGCGCCTCTATCGGGTAGTTAGACTGAAATACGCAGTAAACTATACTACAGCGACTGTCAATCAATCGAGTCTTCTACACTTCTTCTTCTTGAGAACTGCGGGTAAGAGTCGATCCTACGATCTTTACTCTAGCTTCAACTTCGGAAGCAACTACTTCCGCCAGGGGTGTTGTCGTTTATGGCATTCTCTCTTCAATCCGGCGCCTTACGAGGAGTCGTTTGACCTTACGAGGAGTCGTTTGACCTTACGAGGAGTCGTTTGACCTTACGAGTAATCGGTTGAGCCTAGGAGCTCACGGGGCAGCGGTCTCCAGGAAGATCTGCTGTCTGTGTACTCATGTACACCTCAACACCATCGTCCCGCTGCACACGCGTGGCTATTGTCGGCCTGGTCGTACATTCGACGTGCCAACTCAACCACAAAGTCCTCCACACTGGGCATTTTTTCATAGTGCGCAGCGCGTAGCGTTCGGTAATGCACGTGCCACACACTGCAGTTTCGAATTACGTCATTCGCGTTGCGCGCGACTAGTCGCCGCCGATACCACTATGGGCTCCAAACCGCTCATAGTCAACGAGCTGTTGGCGTTTATAGTGCACGCCATCGACACCATGGACGAAGTCAGCATCCTGCAGATCTGCAAATCTAGTTTTAAAGAAGAGGAGGTTTGCAGAGGCAAGGCGCTTCTGTTCCAGTCTCTCGGGAAGACCGATCGAATGCCGTCTCGACGGAGAGACGGAGGCGAGAAAAGTGTGCAGGATATTATTACCCTGCTGAAAGAAACCGATCCTGACGAGATTCCGGACTTTGTTGCTAAGGCTCTTCACAAGCTGCCCCCTGTAACGTTTGATCACGTTGACGTGACTAGATTGCTTAAGGATATAACGTCCTTGAAAGTCAATCTGGACTTACTGAAGACCAAGTTCGAGGAGTCGCAGGCCACAATTGGTGAACTTCGTGCCGAGGTAGCGTCACTACGTGTCGCCGAATCGGCATGTGTGTCACCTCCAGTTTCTGCGAGGGTCAACACGAAACGAGGAGCGCACAATGTGTCCATATCGTCGTTTGAATCGGCGATTTTGGATGCATCATCACCAGCCGCAGCTGACCCCATCATCGCTCCACAACGCTCCCCCCGCCCGCCCCCCGCCGCTCCGCGAGTGGGCCAGACACCTGCGCGTGCGCCTCCTTCTGCGCGCGCCTATGCCACTGTCGCCGCCCGCGACGCCGCAAGCTGCCCCGCACCCGCGGCCTGCCCGCAGTCTGCGGCGCCCAGCAAAAAGAAGGATGAAAAGAAGCAGCGATCCAGGGCTGCCCCTGCAGCTCCACGGAAGGAGCAGTGTGATACGGAAGGGTTTACTGAGGTGGTGCGAAAGCGCCGGAAACCTTCCAGCCGGAACCGGTGTGGTACCGCCTCGGGAACTAACTCTGTGTTCCGAGCCGAGGTGCCTACTACGCAGCTGTATATTTCACGAGTGCACTTCACCGTGAAAGCCGAAGATGTAGTAGACTACATGACAAAGAAGTCGGGTTATACACTCAGGGTCGAGAAGTTGGTTTCTCGCCATAACGTGAACTTCGGTTCCTTTATGGTACGGGTTCCAACACACTGTCTCTCGACCTATATGAGTCAAGAGTACTGGCCGGCCGGCGTCAAGTTTCGACGGTTCATCGGTCGCCTGACCCCGAATCATTGTGCTGACACCGCGAATGCGTCGCACGTCGCCGGACAAACGTGCACTTAGTAGATAAGATATTATTTTATGTATGTTAGTCTGTAAGGTATATATTATATGGGCCTTAGATTTAGTACTTTACATCTTGTTACTTATCTATAGTTGTCTGAAATAAAGTTTATATTATTATTATTATTATTTGCACATCGCGGGCGATGACGTCGTTCCTGACGTAGCGCCCCGCTCCTGTGCAGACTCGTAGGGCAATGTTCTGCTGACAGTACAGCGACTGTAGTTTGGGCTTCATTTGCTCAGAATTTGGTACCGTGAGTTACAAATCTGACAGATGTCATAGCAACGTACTATTACCACAGATTACAGAAACTAACTATTACTACTGTATTAACGGCAGGCGATCTAACAGTGACAACTCATGGTAGACACACAGAGTACATGAAAGGGCCTTTTCTCACACAGTCGCCATGGCCGAAATCGGCTAGGAAGCATCATCATCATCATTATAATGTTTACTTTCCAGGAACCATCTTCGGCATGGCCAACACACTGTCGTCGCTCGGCGGGTGGCTGTCCACGTTCATGGTCGGGGAGCTTACCAACGAACATGTAAGTAGTTTGTAATTTTAATAGTGGTTAACCATACTTAGGCATAACATTTCAAGGAAATATAAAACTTTTCAAACTTTTTAATTTTTTGCCGGGCTTTGTACCCGCGCTAAACCCAATAGACTTAATAAATAAATGATGCTGGACAATTCGCACAGCTACAAGCTAAGAAGAGCTGGTGAATGGGTACAAGATGACTGATATACTTAATACATTATACGACATAGGTAGATATTGTTCATTATACCTCTATAATAATTTTAAGAAACTGCGTTTATTTAATTGTCTTTTTATAATAAATCTTTAAGTTTCAAATCCACAATTATCGATTTTTGTAATGTTTTGACAGATGTCCGAAGCGATAGATGTCCAAGGTGACAAATGTCCAAAGTGACAGATGTTTAAAGTGACACATATCCAAAGTGACAGATGTCCAAAGTGACATAATTTGTCAGTAAGTGGAGGGTATAGACAGTAAATAATATTTAAATAGAATGATTAACTTGACACTGGCGGAATTGAGTAAAACCAAACTCAAAAAGCCATAAAATAAAAAGACAAGACGAGACAATATTTAAATATCAATCTTCCTTCCAGAACACAGCAGCGCAATGGACGATAGTGTTCTACATCCTGGCCGGCACCTACATCGTCGGGGCGCTGACCTTCGTGACCCTCGGCTCGGGGGAGCTGCAGCCGTGGAACAGTCGCCAGGAGAAGAGAGAGGAACAGCCCCTCAACGAGGACAAGAAAGAGGAGGTCGCGTAAGGGAATTCCAGGCTTTCCGGGACCAGGTGGTTAAGATTTTGTATTTCATACAAGAGAGAGGTCAATCAATAAATATATAACATAAACACGGGAATTTATCGCGTAATACCTTTGATTATTCCCGACGTTTCGACTGTGAGTCAACCCGGGACCACGATTGTTGAAACACAGTCGAAACGTCGGGAATAATCAAAGGTATTACGCGATAAATTCCCGTGTTTATGTTATTATATTATATATTTGTTATATATATTATAATGAATTGTGATCGCGAAAGTTTACGAAAAACCAATCAATAAATAGTTTCGTCTTCATCATCTCAGCGGTAGGACGTCCACTGCTGGATCTCCAAGAGTAGTTGCCATACCACGCTTGGCATGTTGATACACGGAAAGACGCTGCTGCATATCTTCCAGGGGTATCCTATCCTATAATGAGGCTTTTACTGCATCCACGGGCATGAAAGGAGCATAACTAAGAATACCATTCTACTGCCACCACATGTTAATATACGTCTTCTTATAAAACTTAATCGCCTGGTTCTCACCCTAGATCACCTAGATTCTTGTATATTAAAAGGTTATTGTAATAAAAAAGTGCGATATATTATGTCTTAAACCACGCTGAGCACTATCGACACGTTTCGTACATTCTGTGTAGTTAAAAATATGTTATGGGTATCGATTCTGTTTTACACTTCCTGAAGCTAATTATAATTAGTGATGTGACGTTTCTAAATTTGGTGCTGTGAGCGCAAAATTGGTTACAATGTTATGTATTAATTATAGAATGGCGCTAACTGAATAGAGATATGTCATTTTAGTCCGTTATACGTCAATTTAATTAGCTTTAGCTAGTTAGTGCAACGACAGAATCGTCACCATTGTGTGGCAAAATTACTACTTTGACAGACATAATTTTCTATTTATATTATTATAAAATTATTGCGTAGCAAATTATGTCTATTCTTCCAACAAAAAAGAATTTACTAGAGTAATTTTATTTTACAATTTGGTAATTTTGCCACATAAAATACTGCCTAGCTCAAAACACTTTTAGAACCATAAAAGTATTATGAGCTAGATCATAAAAAATGTAAAAAAAAACTCAAAAAAAGGCTGTTAATAATATAATTGTGATGTATTTATAACGTACCGGCTTGCGCAAAGGACTCACGGCAGCCCACGTCCACTGAACCAGCTTAGTCTGTTTGACGACCTCTGGCGCAGCGGGCGAAGGTCCGCCGGCGACGCAAGGGGTTGCGGGTTCGATTTCCGGGACAAATGTCTGTACGATCTGCAGATATTTGTTCAGGGTGTTCTGGGTATTTTTCTATATACAATAAAAAATATCAGCGAAAAAGAAATCTCCCTCTTTTATGTAACTTACTACTTTTTTGCACTTAAGTAGCTACCGTCAGTCATGGATTCTATTTTGAGTTGTTAGTTCATAATAGTGAAACAGAATCAATCATTGACTTGGTCGTATTACATCTTATTTGGCAACATTCTCTGGTTCAGTGGACGTTGGCAATAAACAGTGGTTGGCTAAGAGAAACCCGACTCATTGTTAAACTAGTGTTAGGTATTAAGAAATCAGTTTATTTATCTGTTTTGTCTATTCGGTATCCAAATCTCTGTGGAACTATCGGGTCCTTTAAAGTGGCCTTAGTAGGTCCAAACATATTTGTTTCCAAAGACCGAAGCTTGAGTCCAAAGTAAACTTAGTACATTAACTCGGTATATTTCTGAAGAGTTTATATTATTATACTAAATGACATATAAGATGTTGTGTCAAACTTTTTGAACCTTTATCAATTAAAACACCTTAGAGTGGGGACCAAAGCAATTCAAAATGCTATATTCATTCAGAAAATTTAATAACAAAGTAAAAGGAATTTTCTGAATGAATAAATTCTGATTTCTTGATTCAATTTACATTAAGTAAATATCCATAAGTATCTATTTATTTTTCTATCGTCGATTTTAGGAAAATTCAGAGCCATTTTACTCTTACAAGTGGATACCCACTTTGACCATAGACACCTCGTTTTACCGTAAGACATAGATTTTAAGTGTTAGCCATGTTCGCACTTTAGGCTTTATAAATATCTTTTTCAAGGTTGGATAAGGAGCTTGTCGGTAAATCAGTTCAAGATGGACAAAGTTACCTACCCTTGATAATGACTGCGCTGCCTGGATGCCTATTATAAATGTATCTATTATAAATGTTTCTGAAACAAACATCGCCTTTGTGCTTGCCTATTTTGATATCCTTTTTGGAGTCGTGTTTGCTGAGTGGTATGTAGCCCGACTTTGGCTCACTACCGGCCAACAAATGAATTATCTTTCTTGAAAATGTACGTTCATAATTAACACGTGCTTAATGGTGAATGAAAACAAAGTGAGCAAACCCGCGGCTCAGTCAGTTTCTGACGTGACCTGTTCTTTTCTCTAATAGCCGACTAAGCTTGGTTATAGGCGCTGAGCAAGCCTAATCCATGTCCAATGTCCCAGGCAGTGCAGCATCCAAGATTAAAAGTTTAACATTGCTAAAGCAATATTTATTTTTGTAATTTTTCGTTAAAAATCGGGAATACCTTTGAATATCATGAAAGCACTATGTAAAGATTCGTCTAAATCGGCAGCTTTATCCAACTTGAAAAGGGTTAATAAATGCAAAGCATTGTATTTTGTGCATTTCCACAGCTGTGATAAGGGGGTTTGTCTATGGCCTGTTTTATTTCGCTAGAAGTGTGATACTGCTCTCAAATTTTCTCAATAGGTTTAAATTTTTTCGTCTGTGGCAGTCTGTTACTAAATTACACGTTTTTATACCAGTCTTAGGCTTTCAAAATTGTTTAATTACTTATAATAACAATAATTACTTATAATTATGCATAGCGCTGTCTGTCTATCTGTCTGTTCATGACACGATTACAACCGAACGCGTTGACCGATTTACATGAAACCTTTTTTGTTACCACTGTCTTAATGAGAGAGGAGGGTACTGATTGATTTTGGTGACCCTAGTCTGGTCACAGGGACCGTAGTTATTGTGACCTCAAAAGGTCCAGGACCTTCTAGATAACTTGATACAACTGCTACAGATAAAAGATCTGATATTGGTGTCGATTCTGTTTTACACTCCTAAAACTAATTATAATTAGTGATATGACGTATCTAAATTTGGAGATGTCAACGTAAAATCCGTTTCAATTTTAAAGCGTCACAAACGAATAGCTTTTTGTCAATTTCGTTTATAATACGCATTTTTAATTAGCTTTTGTTAGGGAGTGTGCCAACAGAATTGCCACTATTGAAATATTAAAACGGCTATTTGTAGTTCCTAAATTACGATCAGTATTTTATAGCGGTTTTTATGATTATTGGTTGTATTGTATTGTTGAGTTCTTGATCTGAATTTAAATCAGATATATCCGTTCCGTTCCACAGACAAGTTTTTTCAGTGTCCTTCCATATTTGCAGGGTAAAACCACAGAGTACATTAATAATCACAAATAAAATAGTTTAGATTGTCTGTGGGACTTTCTACGTATTTTAGTTGTAAGTCTTGTTGTTAAAGTTTTGTTTAGTTAATCCTAGTTTTGTATTCATTGAATATTTTTAGTATTAACTAAACAGAATTTATTACGATAGAGAAAAATAATTTTGAATTGTATTTCCCTTCTAGTATTTTGTCATTGTCATAAGAATCACATGTTTAGTTTAATTTATTTTACTATTAATTAGCATCAGATGAAATCGAATAATTTTATGTAAGTAGGTAGCTTTGTCTTATTTTTAATTAATTATATAACAAGTCAGCTTCATGACCATTGTCTCTGTTATATATTATAGTTTATACTACGTAAATTATACAATTTTGTTGATATTTAATCTGATTAGCGCCTTACGGAAGCAACGGATACAATGTTTACCTACAACGCTAATTTACTTAATCAAAATCCAAGAATCTTAAGTGATTTTTTTGGATTTTTTTAATTATTGGCGTTGACTGTTGATAATATTTTTGTTAAAGACAGGGAATTTCATTATTCATTTATGCAGAATTTTAATCTTCAGTCACGGTGGTATACACAACTAGTTTTTTGAAGTATGTTTAGCAATAATTTAGTATTTTGTGCAAGTAAATGTAAGGGTTATTTTTATCTATGGTTGAACAGAGTACGGATATCATTTCAGACTTTTACGAGTTTATATCTTTCGGAGGTAAAATGGCACAGATAAGAAAATCTCAGATTTAAGTAACGTAATTTAAATAGGAATGCAATGAGGCCTCGAATTTATAATTCAATTGTTTTTCGGCACGGTATTGAAAATCCGGTGGCCGACTGACGTTGGTATAGCTATGTCCAAGTATTTAATCTTTGTGTAATAATTTGTTAGCGTCTTGTGAACCATTTTTTGAAAATAAAGAATTTTAACTTAAATATACCTACTTGTTTTAATTTATTTGGAAAAACAAACAGAATAATAAAACATATTATACCAAACCCCATCCAATAAGGTTTCCACTAGAAAAATTTACATCACATAAAGTATAATTCTAAATTTCTTTTATAACACATGTTTTTCATAACTTTTTGAACTCTGTGTCTAAGGAACGGGAATAGGTGTCGAAACTGCAAATTGATCTGAAGTCGCTACCACTGAAGTCTTACGGCAAAAGCGGGAACTAAATTCTAGCACAGTCAGTTTTTAGTTCAGTGCACGACGGGACGTGGAGGGAAAGGGTTGCGAACCGTCATCACCCTGAAGAAGGCCGAAGGGTGGAAACAGTTGGTGTCTACACCAACTTAACGAGTACGTGAACATTCCAGATATATTAATGTATTTAGTTCTATGATAGCAGCGCCGCTTCCATCGGACTTCAGTGGTGGCGCGGACTCTATGCAAAATATTTATTTAAGGCAGGTGTAAGATTTATATCGAGATTCTTACTACAGGGCAAAGACTTTATTTACACCAGCCCAGCCATAATGCTGGACACTGGACATTTCACACAACACAGCATACTTAGCCCTAAGTGCAGAGGTTTTGTTATGGGTACCAGATGATTGACAGAATAAGTACTTAAAATATTTTTTTGTAAATACATACCAACATAGACAACGCCCAGACGGGCGACAAATCTGCAAATAAAAAAAATTGTCCCCCAATGGAAATCGAACCCTTTTGCGTCTCAAGTATTTAAACCAATAAAACACACATAATATATATATATATATAACACGAATTAAGAATAAAACCGGGCAAGAGCGAGTCGGACTCGCGCACCGAGGGTTCCGTGCCATTTTACAATATAATTTATGATAAAGGCGGTTTATATTTGTTGTAGAACCTTGACAGCGCCATCTCTTGTCTGATAGCGGAACTTATGTAGAAATTTTACACTTTCGATGAATTCTTAAAAACTGCAAATTAGAGGGTTAGTTATAATTTTACTGTAATCTTTACATACACTCCTATTATCAATAAAAGTATCAGGGGTTTTTCTCTGCAAACTTCGGAAATAAGGGGGGAACAGTCGTTTTTTTAACATTTTTGTAAATAACTCAAAAACGATAAGGCTTAAAGGAAAACTAAAAACTGTTTATTAATGTGCAAATGAATACCTTTTATATGATACCACACATGACCTTAATAACTTAAAAAAATTGAAAACCCCCCTTTGTCTAAAAAAACTATGCAAATTAGAGAGATCGCTATAATTTTCCTATAAACTTGCAGAACTAAACCCGTGAAACTTCGGAGATAAGTCGGGGAACGGTCGTTTTTTCAACATTTTTGTAAATAACTCGGAAACGATACGGCTTCAAGGAAAAATAAAAACTGTTTATTATGTGCAAATGAATCCCTTTCATAAGATACCCCACACGGCCTAGTAACTTCACTCAAACATTTTGAGATCTCCTATCCGCCCTCATATTTTTTAACATTTTCATATACCTATGCTTTAATAATACTTAGGCTTAGGGCTTGAAAAAATTGATGACGCCAGATATTTGCAAGAAGACTCGGTGTTTAAATGGAGTGTCTCAAATAAGTTGCTTTTCAACATGGATAAGTGTTGCACTATGACTTTCAGTCGCGCGCGCATGCCGTTTCATGCGCAGTATTCCCTAGGCGAGGAGCGCGTAGTAAGAGTCTACCGGGTGTTAGTGTAAACAGTCTTATCCTTGAAACCACAGACTAGGTATCAGGAACAGAATCCAAAACCGATGAAAAAAATATATTTTATTTTTACATAATTTTTGCAAAGAAAATCCTCATAGATCATGAATGCGTTTCACCCTACACACGCTACGATACACGTGCGTAGGTGCAATGCGGCTTCTCTTTCTCTCAAAGGCGCCGCCGCCTTTCGGCAACTGGCCGTTTCTTTGACGCGCCGACAAAAACACCCGCCAAGGTCCCGCGGCAAGCCCCGCGCGCGCGCCCGCGCTGGCGCCGCCGCTTTCGCCAGTCGCACGCAATCTCGTGAGCTGGACACATCGCGACCCTTATGTGTGCCGATTCGCGGTAAAATGTAAACTAACTGTGTAACTTATCTGTGCTGTGACAATGTCGTACACAAGCGAACAGTGGACTGAAATGGTGCGGCTTTATGCCATAGCTGGTGACCTTGGCACGTAGGATGTACACAGAGCGGTTTCCAGGACATCGCGTGCCAAGCCGGGAAACTATCCTAGCGGCTACACAAAGGCTACGTATGTAAATAAGACTTGTTTGTTAATGAACTTTTTAAATACGCCTAAAATAACTACCTACTTTAGCCTTATAGCTTTTTTGATTCAATTTAATAATTTTACTTGTCTTGAAATAACTTAATAATGTAACGTGCAAAATTTTTGCCTGTCCTAAGGCAGGAAAAGTATGAAGGGAAAGTTCTATGCAAGCAACCATTCGTTTTGATACGTACCTACACAAGCCCGAACCCAGCGACATTTGCGGGCGACGTACGACAGTAATTAGGGTGTCCAAAAAATCACGTTCCTTAGATGAGAAATGAATTATCAAAATGTAGCGAAACTAATTGACTATTATTTTTAATTATTACTTGTATCAATTCATTTTAGGGTTATACATTCGTGGTTTAAGTGATAAGTGTGTTCACACTAACACACTGTATACTGTCAAAGACCTTGGCGTCACGTTTGATACACGTCTAAACTTCCATGATCACTTGAAGGCAATCGCTACTGACTGCTATCGTAGTTTAGGCTTCATTCTCCGAAATGCTCGCGAATTCTACAATGCGGCTGCCATAAAGATAGTTTATACTGCTCTTGTACGAAGTAAGATTGAGGCGGCATCAATAGTATGGCATCCGTATGAGAGTAGGTACCTACGCCTTACGATTGGAAAAAATTCAAAAGGCTTTCTTGAGATTCTTTTACAAGAAACTCTATGGATATTATCAATTTCTCTATCCCACAGTATTTTTACTTGGTATGCTAGGTTTTAATTCCCTAGAAACAAGGCGTAACTACCAGCCTACTAACGACCGCTTGTCGGTTGCTGCGTAGTGTATCGGACTGCCCTGAATTGGTAGCTCAAGTGGTAAGATTGTCCGTTCCTGAAGTTCCTAAGTATTCTCTGAGGCCCCGAAGCCATGCCTTACTGGCTGTCTTCCGGGCGCGCACGGTGGCGCACAGGAACTCGCCCCTTGTTCGAGCATTATATTACTAAATGAGCTTCTGAGCACCACTGTGTGATATATTTGCAGACAACTGGAATGATGTGTGCAGAGTTTGCCTGAGGTATTGTGAAGAGGTTGATACCGTAAGAATAAGTACCATTTGTTAATATTTTATTGTATTTTTTCTGTTTGTATTATTAAGATGTTTGTGTAAATTTGATTGTTTACTTTACCTATGTATAGCATAGCGCATTGGTTGTACTGTAATGCTGTGTTATTTCTTGAATAAATAAATAAATAAAATAAAAGTGTTCTCTTTAACCATTTTAAATTTCAAGTCGATAGCATAAGTAGTTCACGAGACATTTGTGACATACAGACAGACAAAGTGATACCATAAGGGTTCCTTTTTGGTCCGGAACCCTAAAAAGGAGGAGGTTCTCAGTACCTTAAAAACTCCGTCGTATATCAACCATTTTGGAAAGTTTTTTTTGAGTTCGAATAGAACACTTCTACCTAATTAGGTCCAGGTTAGGTGTCTGAAGCTGACTAAGCTGCGGGTTTCCTCACGATATTTTCCTGTACCGTTTAAAAAGTAAGGCCTCTTATAAAGATGAATTATACAGCGTCAGCTACCTGGGTATTCATGCTGGGTACCTGGGACATCGTTAGATGGATTATGCTTGCCCAGCACCTATACCGTCCTCTCAGCTTAGTCGGCTGTTAGTCATAGGAAAGAACGGTCATTTTCAACACATAATTTCTCAAATCTTGATTTAGGGTATAGGAGAATAATAGGTTTAGTAAAACTCATGAATGTGTAACTTACAATAGTTTATTGAAGAAACGTTACAATGGCACAGCCTAGCTGTCCTACGAAGCGCCATCTAGCACAAGGCAGGTGACCTATAGCGACCACAGTGTAGTATGTAGTTACTTTGTTGCTTTGACGAATTACTGATTTTTAGCGAAAAAATCCCGCGACGGGAATCGAACTTCGCTATCTCCGCGTATTAGTCGGTTATTAAGCCACGGAGGACGACAGAGTCGATAAGGTTTTAATTTCAACATTTTTATTTAGGCGGGATACACTTCAGTCTGAATCGGCTTTTCGCCTACTGAATACCTACATAATAATTTCTCAGAGCAACAAAGTTTCACAGCTACGTCCATCCTATCACAGGTTTTCGACTACCTATCTGTAGATACATAAGTGTACTAAGCAGGTTAGGTTTTAACATTAAAATTTTAACAATAAATCTTTGAACTTACGTATAGATTAATGTATCTCTCTGTAGGTCTACCATGACTTCACAATATATACTCGCTAGCCACTGTAGTTAAAAAAATGAATGAAAACTTGTACCTCTAGTTGATAGTTTGGTACTAAAATACCCAGTAAACTATACTACAGCGACTGGTAGTTTGATCCTCATTTGCTTAGAATTTGGTACCATGAGTTACAAATCTGACAGATGTCATAGTAACGTACTATTACTACTGTAGTAACGGCAGGCGATCTAACAGTGACAACTCATGGTAGACACACTGAACAAGGAAACAATAAGGCTTGCGTGGATTCCCTTTTGTGTTAGTTATTTAATTTCCACTAACATTTAGTGGTAGGTAAATCCACTTGAGGCAATCGAATTCTAAATTGTACAAGGATACATTTTCAAGAGTCACTATGTGCATATAGGTATCTTGATTTTTTAATTGTCGAGTTATTTTATTTTGATTTTAGTGTATTCTTTTACTTCCATTTCTCTCTGATACATAGTGAGACTATAACAATGAACCAGTGATAAAAATTTAGTAAAATTTTAGCGTTAAAACCTTTATGAGTCGGTGAGAATGCTATGCGAGTATTTATTTAATATCACATGGATGAGTGCGTTTTAATACTAATAAACCAAATAAGACCTAACGGTCCAACATTTTGTAATAAACTCATTTACTACGCTATGTTGCTTAACTCTAGCATCTCAACAGATCTTTAAATAGTTACGATTTCGGTTCCACTTCATTTTAACAGAGATATCATCATAATTGTAGACAGAAAACGTCCACTACTGTACACAGGCCTCCCTCATGGTTCTCTATGAGGGGTAGTTGCCATACTCACCACGCTTGGCAAGCGGGTTGGCGAGCGCAGTGTGGGATGTTGGTACACGGAAAGATGCTGCTGTCCATCTTCCGGAGGTATCCCTTAGCAGGCTCTTACTGCATCCACAGGCATCAGAAGAAAGGTAACATTCTACTGCCGGCACCCCACGTCAACAGGTATTTCGCTTTTCTTAAAATTAAGCTTTAGTTTTTGAATAATCCAAATTACTTGAATAGTTTGAACCCTCAATGCAACCAAAAATACTTTCTAACTGAATTGTGAAGTTTTTAAATACTTCAGTGAAATCTGCCCAAGATATTAAAAAAAGGCAGCCATTTTCAAATGTGCTGTAATTTATTTATGTTACAGCATACATAGTTTTCGCTGTCGGGTGCCGGAAGTAGAATGCTGCCTCGTCTCTCTCAACCGTAAATGCAGTAAGATTCTGCCAAGGGATACCCCAGGAATCTTCCCGGGCTGCTGCCCATCTGGGCAGCAGCGTCTATCTGTGTATCAACATGGCGTATGTCGATGTGGACAGCAGTCCTACGGTAGAGATGACACCTAAATTAATCGTAACTACTTAAACATCTGATCTAACTAATCATGAACCGACTCGTCTTACGTTTTGTACTAAAGCACGGTTTCACCAATTTAGAAAAATAACTAAAACAATTTAAAGTAAATTTTAATGTCTGTAGGTCTACCATGAGGTTTCACAATCTATACTTGCTAGCGACTGTAGTTAAAAAAAATGTATGGAAACTTGTACAGAGCCTCTAGCGGATAGCTTGGCCAAATTCTGAGCAAATGAAGCCTAAACTACAGTCGCTGTAGTATAGTTTACTGCGTATTTTAGTACCAAATTATCCGCTAGAGGCGCTGTACAAGTGTTCGTACATTTTTTTAACTAGTCGCTAGCGAGTATAGATTGTGAAAACTCATGGTCAGACAGACCTATGTCCATTATACTGTGGTACGCACTGATTATAATTATTTCATACGTGTGTGAGACATGAATAAAAAGAAATTGCATTTGCCTTCATGATTCCGTTTGACTTACATAAACAATTAAAATTACTATAACAACAAAACTGAGTTGCCAATTTTGGACTTAAGTACAGTCGGCCAAAAATGTGGTCTCACCCTACAGGCTCAGATTTATTTGAACATCATGAAACGACAAGGTCGATTTTCCATTGCACATCTGACACTCAGAAAAGTCAACCTTAGCGATAATTAGATCTCAAAGAAACTTCTCAAAGAAACCAAATAAATATATTTCTATTCTATTCTCAGAACTGGTTTGTCAAAACACTTTCTTGGCCCACTGTACAACGGTTTGACTATTTTTGATAAAGTCACGTTACATAATAGCTTTAGGGTCAAAATATGTACCTATTTTCATATTTTGACGCTAAAATTCAATTTTATTTTTACATGATTCAATCAACTTAATATTTTATGTACCTTAGAGGCAACGTTCATCAACACAATATTATACGTGGGTTTTGATAATTCTGACTTTTGAATAATTAAATGAAATGAATTGACCAAACACACCTTGTTGCTGAAGTTAATCCACCGTTTAATTAGTTGGTGAACGTGTACGCAGTTTTAATTATAAATCCTATCACATTATTCATACTGAACTTTCCATCAAAACACACCATATTGATCCCAACTTTCCCAAAACATTAACAAGAACGATTTAAAATTTTAATTACAATTAAACACTAGGATGTAAAATTTACGAACGTTGATAAAGTTTGGTTCATTTGAAATTGCGACTTTTGCAGTGTTAATAAACGTGACCGTTGCCGTTTACTAAAAAAAACGTTACAAATTATAATAAACTAAGATTGCCTGCTTACTAAAAATAGGCTATTTTTATAAACAATATTAACTAAGATGTCAAGAGATCAAACTAAGTACAGCGCACTGCAATAAGTCACAATTGTAAAACCTTTAAAATAACACGATTAAAATTAATACACGTAAACATTAAAATTACTTGAACATTTAAAATAGACTAGAAAACATTTAAACACTCAAACACTAAAACAATGATTTGGTCGATTCAATTTTATAATACAAAAACGTTTTCCGACAGTGTCACCAATATTGCATTGTCCTAATGCATCAGAATGTTGTTTATATTTCAGGAACAGTTATCGACCTGATCTATGCACCTCTAAGCACAGTGTTAGCCGGATGTAAGTTCGTACAATATGATTGCACAATAAATGGTAACAATAACAATAACATCGATATTTTAAACAACGATTAGCGATTTGGTGACACTTGTCCTTAAATTTAATTGACATAAAAGCAAATTAGAATATACAACAGTGAAGAATTATTTAAAAAAAACAGAGTATTATACCTTAATAAGTAAACTTTAAACATTTGAATGGAAGCGAAGTAGGATTCAAAAGCTACATCTTCCATACAAAAGGAATCAAATTCGTTAATAGCCTATAGCTAACTTTTATTTAATTATCACATAGTATAATTTGACTTTAGCAAAATTCCATGTAGAGTTTGTAAGCAAACTGTCACACCTAAAATTAAATTGTTTCGTAAGCGTAGGTTTTTTGACCGAGCTAATAGTAATATGTATTGAACGAAATGGTAAAAACAAAAATAATTCCATTCCTGGACAAATCCCCAATAATTGAGAAATATATAAAACAGTTTATAAAATTTAAAAAAATTAAGTACAGTCAGCGTCAAATTGATATGAGCCTCTAGAGTAGTCAAAATGATCTGAAAAACATAAAAGCAATTTGATATACGCAGTTCGAATCATCATATTGTTGCAAGCACCTAAGGTGTTCAAAATATCTTACTACTCATTGGTTCATATTTATATGAGCAGTCAGGGTGTTCAAAATTATCTTAGAAAACAAAGCTCTCAAAGTTATCTGTGCATAAAATGAACCTTTAAAAATTATAATAATAACAGAATTCATATATTTCCATAGTGCATTTAATAAAAACCAAATAAAACTAACGATCCTTATTAATAAAATGCCTTAGATCGAACTGCGTATATCAAATTGCTTTTATGTTTTTCAGATCATTTTGACTACTCTAGAGGCTCATATCAATTTGACGCTGTCTGTACACATACACTCGACATTCAAAGGTTACCTAATTTTTTTTGTAATGTGTGCCCTCAGTTTTACAAAATACACATCATGCCCTTTTAAATCCTTCGAAACCCCACTCGGGTATATTTGGAAACATGAGTTTATTCATCTCCTCTTTCACCCCCCATATCTTGTAAACTTCTTAACCGATTTTGATAAAACATGTTTAAAAACCACCGCTGGAATACCTGATTTTTAGTAAAAAAAACTGCATGCAAATCGGTCCACTCGTTTAAGAGCTACGGTGCCACAGACAGACACAGACACACACACTAAGCGGTCAGACTTATATTATAACACCCCTCTTTTTTCTGGGCTAAAAAACAACTAACCGTAAGTTATTTCTAGGTTAAGTATTGACAGTTTAGTGACAAACATTCTACATAAAATTTGGCTGAAGTCTAGAGTTGCCTCCAGAGTTGGTTGTAAAGTTTGCATGGAAGATAATGTTTATAATCTGAGTTTGGTATACAAAATAATATTGATCTCAAGCACCATTCTTACACACCATTGGTTTGCTAAGTGGACATTCCGTTAGGAACTATATGTTTGTGCAACTTAACTATTTGTACAGGATTCTTCTATATCTTTATAAGAAGATATTAAAAATATGTAATTTATATTTTACAAGAATAAGCATGTCGACGGATATGAAAATACTGGAAAAGGACATGTGCCGACCCCACGATTTGTGGATGGACAGGGTAATTCTGAAACGAGTATGGTTTAATTTGGATTGACCTATCAGGTCATTGCGTCTTGGCTCTGTTTATCATGCCATAATTTAATTAATAGTGTTGCCAAAGCATTAGCAAAATTAATAAAAGACTAAGTTAGATTTTCGTAAACTTTCGCGATCACTATTAATTATCGTCAAATAACAAAAACCTTCAGTCAACCCGGTCAACCACCACGATTGTTTGAAACACAGCCGAAACGTCGGGAATAATCAAATTCCCGTGTTTTTGCTGTTTATTATAATGACTTAGAATTCAAAGTAAAAAAAATTGAGTAAACAAATTGAAGGTTTCCCAAAGCACTGTTTGATACAAGCACGTTATTCGTTTTTTTATTATTTATCAAAATTACCAACTTTTGAGCGATCTGTATGAGCTTACAAGTTGGCATCACATACCAAATAAAAATCTAATACAGAAATGACTCACAATAACTCACTTTTCTAAATTCGCATTTAATCTGAAGTGTAAATTATATTCTTAATATATACTTAACTTTGACGTTTAAATGTATCTATAGAAAAAAGTAAAACGTGACATTGAAATTGACTTAATTTTTAGCGATTCAATTTAATGCATACCAACGCATAATAACGTCTGCATTTATGTAAATAATTCGTCTATTCTTAAAGTAACGAAGGCATACCATGAAAGCATACTGCTTTTATTTTAATCTAATTTAACCTACAGTTAACGCTAAATTTAATTTATTACACTAAAGCCACATTTATACTGTGTAAAATGTTTATAGAATTAGGTACGGGGAATTGGGGTCGAGTTTATGTATCTAAAACTAAACTAAATACCCTTCGGTCTTGGGAGGCATCCGGTTGGTTTGCTAGCGTCTAGGATGAAAGTACGTCACTCAGAAATAATTAGAAACTTTTGTGAAAATAAAATAAAGTTCCGTATTTCTCGCAAAAACTGTGGAAAGATTTTTTTAAATTGGAACGTATTTTTGCTTATATATAATCATACTTTCAAAATAGATTATAACTGGCTAGTCTCTCATACATATTATTTTCTCTAAAAGGCCTGGTAATCAAATTAAAATAATAAGTTAAATATTCACCAAAATTATTCAAGTTGAAGGAGGCATTCTAATATTTTTACGAGAAAATGTATGGTAAGTATAAAATGTAACGACCACCGGGATTTTTTGTACGTGTGATGATTAATTTAGTATCAAATAAAAGTTACAAGAGTATCGAAATGCTATGAGCCAGTGACGATGCGTATAGGTATGACTTTTTACATTTAATGTTTGTTAAACACAGCGCCATCTGTGTCTTAACGGATGCACCACATACCATCAATTGCTTGTTACGTAGTTCGAACAGCCGCCACTAGAGGCGCCCTTAAAATCTATATAAACCGATCTGAAGCTAGGATCGGTCTCTTGCCTGCATCAAAACTGTCAACTAGACAGCTCTGTATTCGAACCCAATAAATTTCTCTTATTCTGTTATAGCTGGCTGGTTTCTTTTCCTGCATTTTACAATGTTAAACCATAGCGAATTTCAATGTTTAGGCATTTGTATAAAAATGTTTAGTTATTTTAAGGTAAAGGTTTGGCTGTTAAGCTAATAAGTACGCTTCAATGCAAAAAACAATTTAAGAAGATTATACAGAGAGGGAAAAGCATATATTAAAATACTTAGAAATTACTGTAAAAACGAACACGAAAGAACAAACAGTGAATTTTGAATTACCCTATAAAGTATTTAGAACTATTATTGACTCCATTCTTCATTGACTCCTCGATTCTAAAACTAATTTACATAGAATAATAATTGTCTCAGAATATGAATGTGTGATAAATCTCTTTAAATTCAGGTTATAATAAAATTGTAATACTCTACAATTTTGTAGTACAGTCGATTGGTTTGAGCTGAAAAGTTTTCCGGAAGTTTTAATAAGGGTGGGTTCGTAGCTCTTTCCGAATTTTAACGTGGTGGTGTAAAAATGCACTTTTTTGATAATAGGTCTTTACCTATGAAATTGTCGTTCTTCAGTACTGGTAATTTCAAATAAAAAAAAGTTTGGCATGTGTTTGTATTCTAAATTCAAATTAATTTTGTTTTAAAAACATGACATTCTTTTTACAAATTCAGTCTTTTGTTTATTGATTAGCGTTGTATTTTCATTACATTTGAACATTTTTCGTCATAATGGATACCTTAAAAATTCGTGTAATTATGAAATATGAGTTCCGTCGTGGCACCAACGCGACACAAACGGCACGTAACATCAAAAACGTTTACGGAGAAAACTGTACAAAGGAACGCACAAGCCGTTATTGGTTTTCCCGGTTCCGTTCTGGAAATTTTGACTTGAAAAATTAAGCTGGTGGCCGTCCGAAGACTATTGCCAACAATGATGAATTAAAGGCGATTGTGGAAGCTGACGAAACTCAATCTATAGCTGAGCTAGCAGCAGCTTTTGATGTTAGCATTAAAACAATATTGATCCATTTGCGACAAATTGGCAAGGTAAAAAAGCTTGATAGATGGGTACCCCACGAACTTAACGATCGCCAGCGCAACGCACGCGTTGAGACCTGTCTCGCGCTGCTCAACAGACAAAGAAATGAAGGAGTTTTGAACTAAATTGTTACGTGTGATTAAAAATGGATTCTGTTCGACAATCGAAAGCGCTCAACAAGTTGGTTAGACCCTGGTTCAGCACTAAAGCAATGCCCTTAACCAAAAATGACCCCTAAAAAGGTGATGGTCACTGTTAGTGGTGTAGTCTAGTGCGGGTGTGATTCACCACAGTTTTCTACAAAACGGCATGAGCATTACTGCAGATGTGTACTGTGAAAAACTGGAGACAATGATGGAGAAGCTTGCAAATCTGCAACCAGCTTTGGTCAATCAGTCGTCCCCACTGCTCCTTCACGACAACGCGCGACTCCATACTGCACAACAGACAGTTTCCCAGCTGCAAGACCTGGAGTTGGAAGCTCTCCCTCATCCGCCATACTCAACAGACCTTGCACCTACCGACTATTACTTTTTTCAAAATTTAGACAACTTTTTAGTGGGTAAAAAATTCAATTCCCGAGAGGCAGTACAAAATGCCTTTGAAGAGTTTGTTGCCTCCCGTGCAGCTGATTTTTACAAGAAGGGCATCAATAAACTGCCAATGCGTTGGAAAAGATGCGTCAATTGCATGGGTGATTACTTTGAGTAACAGAAATAAAAAAGTTTGAAAAATAAGTAGTTTCATTTATTCCATACAAAACGGCAATTTCATAGGTAAAGACCTAATATTTATATGAGTATATCACCTTTCCAACCCATTTCACGATAAAAACTTTTAAATACAATATAAAACAAGGGAATATATAATACCACTAGCGGACCCGCCCGCGATTTTTTTTGATATACAGACAGCAACGCTACCTACCGGACCCAATTGTATTTCCAACCAGAAACCCATTGAAAACATACACAAATATTTTGTAAAATAAAAAAAAAATTGCTTTATTTCATCGTGTTTTTTTGTGTATTTTAAATCTGTTCTTTTTCTGTTAGGCTCCGCTTATATCGACATAATTTTATGTATCAAAACTTGTATTGCGTCATTGTAATTTGTATTTTTATTATTTTTTTTCTGTTCACCTGACTGAACTTTGAAATTTTGAAAACTCATTTTCACACCATAAGGTAAGCGGCGCGGTTTTTTTATTGTATCCATTTTCAAAACTCCCGGAAACATTCCAGGTAAGCTCCTTTTTAACCAAATGACTGTACTAATAAATTCCAATCACAGAGAGGTTTTGTAACTGAACGCAAAATCACAGTGCCAGGCAAATCCCCTGTTGATATTCAGAAACGGAATCTGTTCTTTAATTATCCCATCACTAAAATCAGGTAAGTTGGTGTCACTGTACAGTGAAATTGACAAAATTAAGTGTAATTGACAAACAATAGCACGAGGTAGAACGTTAATTAAGTGTTAAATACAATTCACAACTAAATTAATAACGTATGTCGCTTGACAATATTGATATAATTTTATTATAACTTAAGAACCCTATAAATCCGAAAATGTTGATAAGATTATCGATCGTGCACCGATTTAGCGCCATCTACTGAAATTTTCATTACGGCGATATGAGATAATAAATATTGCTGGACACTTTACATAGCACCATCTATTCCCAAACTAAGCAAAGCCTGTACTATGGAAACCAAATGCTTGATATAATACTTATATACCTAATTTCTTTTTGTAAATACATACTTATCAATTATCATACATAGAAATCACCCGGGGACAAAATTTTTGCCTCACCTTTATTACAAAAAAAATCTATATTATGTATTCTATCAACCATCTCGTAGCCATATCACTAGCTCTGTTTACTTTGCTTTGCCTGGTGAAATGTCAATTTTATATAGCATTATCTATTTATTTTTATTTATCGGACGCCAATTCGACACGTATTCCTTTACTCACTATTTATGTCCTAAGTTCTGAGTAAAATCAAACAATACCATCAAGCGTGAAACGAAACGCGAAACATCTTACCTATCTACGGAACTTACAAAATGAGCTGTATCACCACGGAATAGAATTCATAACTCACAACACAGTCTCTTCTACGGTATGCGCACTGATTGCAGAACTTTACTGGCCTGGAAAAGAAAGGTGTTGTTTTAAAATTTAAATGAACAAGTTAATCTGTAACCACACAAGTTGTATTTGGATTTTGAGGTACTGCCTCGCTCGCAGCGCGCGTGAGTTCCGCCTCAGCAGACGTAGCGCCGTCATACTGTGTTCTATAATGGTCTCTACAGTGTGCTACATAAGGTTGCATTCACCTCGTACTCGTCGTCGGTCTCTATGAGGCCCGACACAGAGAGCAGTTGGTACTGCCTCGCTCGCAGCGCGCGTGAGTTCCGCCTCAGCAGACGTAGCGCCGTCATACTGTGTTCTATAATGGTCTCTACAGTGTGCTACATAAGGTTGCATTCACCTCGTACTCGTCGTCGGTCTCTATGAGGCCCGACACAGAGAGCAGTTGGTACTGCCTCGCTCGCAGCGCGCGTGAGTTCCGCCTCAGCAGACGTAGCGCCGTCATACTGTGTTCTATAATGGTCTCTACAGTGTGCTACATAAGGTTGCATTCACCTCGTACTCGTCGTCGGTCTCTATGAGGCCCGACACAGAGAGCAGTTGGTACTGCCTCGCTCGCAGCGCGCGTGAGTTCCGCCTCAGCAGACGTAGCGCCGTCATACTGTGTTCTATAATGGTCTCTACAGTGTGCTACATAAGGTTGCATTCACCTCGTACTCGTCGTCGGTCTCTATGAGGCCCGACACAGAGAGCAGTTGGTACTGCCTCGCTCGCAGCGCGCGTGAGTTCCGCCTCAGCAGACGTAGCGCCGTCATACTGGCCGCTGTGTTGCCGCAGAATACTTGCCGCACCTGTGAGGGAAAACACTGTGAGTCAACCGGTTCAGTTAGCTTCATATGGAACCTTTGCAAGCCGCGTTGCGTTCCCCAACCCGCCTGCCGAGCGTGGTGAGTATGGCAGCTACCCTTCATGGAGATCATGAGGGAGGCATGTGTTTAGTAGTGGACGTTTTACGGCTGAAATGCTGAGGTAGAGAACCCTCGCGTCTTCATCACAAGCCACGGAGGTTAGTTAGAGCAAGGTCAAAACTTACCATGTTAGATTATGTCAAGCATTTATTAGTTAATTGGGATTTACAGATTTTTTTATCTTATCATATTATCTTAATAAGAATTAGACGGCTTGTTGATGGTATGAGGACTGGGAGCGCGTTTTCCGCATGCAGAATAGGGCCGCACGAACAATAGCACGAATACGAAGTGACGTATCTGCACGGCCACACTTTAGGAACCTAAGTATCCCTACGCTCCCAGGCATCCTGATCTACCGAGTCGCGACTTACGTGAGATCGAACGTAGACGCGTATGCGCAGGACGGTCACCATCACACTACTCCACCCGTAATCGGAACAAGCTCGAATTCTGTGCTCGGATCGGTGTCACGCACACTTGAAAAGACAGCCAGGTGAACACATCGAGGTCACATGGGTCCGACTGTATACAATAAACTTCCAGGTACGATAATTGAGGCTTCAAACGACACCATTTTCAGGGAAAAGTGGAAACGTTGGCTCATTGAGCAAACATTCTACACCTATGATGAGTTCATAGAATATAATAATATGTAAGTTGACAAATTGTAGATATATCATCTAGGTATATGTTATTGTATCATTGTAGATATATGTTAGTAAGTATTGTTGAATCATTTGACTTTTGTTTTTATTCTGTAATTAGTTTGACATTATATTATTTTAACATTAACACTTATAATATCTAACTTGTCATACTTACATATTTATTTCTTTATTTGCTGGTTTATTGTTTACTAGCTTTTGCCCGCGACTTCGTCCGCGTGGAAGTCACAAAAAGTAAAATCCCCTTTTTCATGCAGAGCCACTTTGATTCGAAAATATAAATCCCATCGAAAAATCCCTTCTTAGTGCACCTGTAGAATACTCAAGGTATGTGTGTGCCAAATTTCAAGTCTTTAGGTCCAGTGGTTTAGGCTGTGCGTTGATATATCAGTCAGCCAGTCAGAACTTTGAATTTTATATATATATAGATTTACCACTATAATCTTCTTTTTTTGTTGACATGCATTTTTAATATTAGGTATTTTGACATGTGTGTTTATTATTTTGTAATTTGTGGTATTGGTAACCACGTAAAAAACCAATGCTGACTTTTAATACTATCAATAAATTACTATTATGACTATTATGATGATTTGATCACTTACTTGAGCGGGTGAGTGCGAGGGGTCTAGAACTAGCAACGTTGCCTTCCCGTCTTTGTGCTTCTCGTAACCTATTATTGTTCTAGAATGACCTGCAAGTAAAAGAGAATACATTGAATTTTCGTTTAGTGAATATATTACGGCTTTTACCACGTACCTAACTTATAATCATCGTGCTGACTGTAAGTTATAAGTTGACTTAGATGATTATAAGTTAGGTGCGCGGTAAAAGCCGTAATAATATAACATTCATTAAATGGGCTTGATGTCAAGCCACGATTATTGAAATACATGTGTTATACTTAAACTGTCTTATTAATATATTAATAACATAGCATTATTTTTTACTTTATAATCAACATTAAAGAAGGCGACCCAACGATCGAGGTCAAAACTCAAAAAATAATCTCATAGGAGCTTATTAATTAGTCCATAGATTATATTTTATATTATATTTTTTAGGTTTCTTCTTCGCATCTTTCCCTCACTTGCAAAAGTTTTCTGAAGCGAACGAATTCAATTATAAGTTTTATTAAATTAAAATGTTTTTTTTATTTCTTTGTAAGTTAAGTAGACAATTGTAAGAAGTTATTTTTTCTAAATAATAAACACTTATTGACTTTGACTTGAAAGATATTGACTCTTGGCTTGGTGTTGCTCGGTTCATTCCGCTATAAGAAATTATTTCACCTTGCAATATCCAAACTACCCACTATCCTTGCAGACATTAAATTATGCAATTTTTAATTTTTGAATAGAAGTGTCCTGTTCTTTCCTCTGACTAATAGCCGATTAAGCTGAGAGGATGGTATAGGTGCTGGGCAAGCCTAATCCATCTAACAATGTCCCAGGCACTGCAGCATTCCATACATCATGAATACCAGTTGCTGACTCTGTATAAATCATCTATAATAGATGTAAAGACCCAAAGGCCTATACCTCATTAACATCTCAGCCTTTACCTATCCACTGTTATATATAAATCCTCCCCCAAACAATACCACGGAGTTACCTTAAGTTTCTTACGACCACTATAATGTTGGAGTCTTCCAAGACTTCATTTTGCGTGTGACCAGTGCAGAAGCTTGTCTCCCCATCGGTTATCGGTTCTGCATGCTACGAGTATATGTATATCCGGCCCTTTGCCACTTCAGCTTGCAAATCCTGTGAGCTTTTGCTAAAATTTGTGAACAACTTGAGGTATTGTTTGGGGGACCTCAGGTCAAACCTCCGCCTTTTTTGAAGTCGGTACACATAAGCTCCTAAAACGAATTCTTACGCTAGAAGTAGTTATATTAATGTTAGATTATTGCAATACCGGGTGTTGGTGTAAACAGTCTTATCCTTGAAACCACAGACTAGGTATCAGGAACAGAGTCCAAAACCGATGAAAAAAACTTAATTTATTTTTACATAATTTTTGCAAAGAAAATCCTCATAGATCATGAATGCGTTTCACCCTACACACGCTACGATACACGTGCGTAGGTGCAATGCGGCTTCTATTTCTCTCAAATGCGCCGCCGCCTTTCGGCAACTCGCCGTTTCTTTGAAGCGCCGACACAAACACCCGCCAAAGTCCCGCGGCTAGCCACGCGCGCTCGCCCGCGCCGCCACTTTCGCCAGTCGCGTGCAATCTCGTGAGTTCAACACATCGCGACTCTTATGTGTGCCGATTCGCGGTAAAATGTAAACTAACTGTGTAACCTGTGTAACTTATCTATGCTGTGACAATGTCGTACACAAGCGAACAGTGGACTGAAATGGTGCGGCTTTATGCCATAGCTGGTGACCTTGGCACGTAGGATGTACACAGAGCGGTTTCCAGGACATCGTGTACCAAGCCGGGAAAATATCCTAGCGGCTACACAAAGGCTACGTATGTAAATAAGACTTGTTTGTTAATGAACTTTTTAAATACGCCTAAAATAACTACCTACTTTAGCCTTATAGCTTTTTTGATTCAATTTAATAATTTTACTTGTCTTGAAATAACTTAATAATGTAACGTACTAGAGTAATTATTTTTGCCTGTCCTAAGGCAGGAAAAGTATGAAGGGAAAGTTCTATGCAAGCAACCATTCGTTTTGATACGTACCTACACCAGCCCGAGCCCAGCGACATTTGCGGGCGACGTACGACAGTAATTAGGGTGTCCAAAAAATCACGTTCCTTAGATTGCTGTAGATACAGGGGTGGGTCCCGTAGTGACACCAATGTATGCTATTGTATGTATTGAGGTGTACCTTGATGCTGTAGATATAAGGGTGCTTTGAACGCTTCCGGCTGTGTCGTGAAGTAGCGCAGGACCCAGTCGAAGAGCGCGGGGTGCGCGCCGTCTGCGCTCGTGGGTTTGTGGAAGTCTATCAGTTGACATCTGGAAGTAAATCAATAATAATTAGCGTACTTGTCGAATAAACAGACGTTGGCAAAGTGGTGGAATATCTTTCCTGTCACACACGCCATTAAATAAAGAAGAAGAATAATTAGCGTAGAGCCGCCTCGCCATGGGGCGGGGCCTCTGCAATCCCCCGACCGCAGAGATAAAAACCAGACTTAAAACATACTCTGATAAAGAGCACCAAAAAATTTGGGACCGCAGATCAGACTGCAAGCATACAAAACAAATGCTCCCAGGGAAAAACAGAAAGATAACCAATACCTTGCTTAAGATGACAAGACAAGACCTACGGATGATGGTGGGCGTCATCACGGGACACTGTGATCTCAATCACCATCTTCTCAAGACGGGTGCCACAGACAGTGGACTATGTCGCGGGTGTCTTGTAGAGGAAGAAACCGTGGAGCACGTGCTACTGCACTGTGGTGCCACAAGACAGACTAGAATAGAGACAGGACTGCAGGAGCTCATGGAGTCATGCCCTTCTTCTTCCACAACATTTGCATACCCTTCGGGGATGCTCATGGAATGCTGCCGGCGACCCCGGGTCCTTCTCCGGTATTTCAAGGAGTTGGGCTGGTTAGGTTAGGGTCGAGGCAGCACCTTGGGGGACAATGCACAATACACCCCAATGCGGGACGTCGGTGCAGATCTGGTAACCCCCCCCTAGAATTAGAATTAGATTAGAATGGGGCGGGGCTTAGCTCACGCCACCGCTGTGACGCGGCCGAGCGGCGTGGAGGGGCGCGCCGAGCTTTCGAGTGCGCGCACAGACAGTCGGGCGGCACTTTTGCGCCAACAACCGAACTAGACGGACGTTGTACCCTTGCTAGCCAATATCATTTATTTTTGATAACTGATTTGTTTTTTTTTTGAAAGTTTAAATTAAAGTTAGAAGTACTTTACTTTTACGTTAGATTATTTACTTATTTATTCATGTTAGTTTTATTTCTTTACTTAAATTTTACGCCACGATATAGCCTCCTTCATTTTCCTGTCCATCCCAAGGTTGCCTGGAAGAGATCGCTCATAGCGATAAGGCCGCCCTTTGTACTCCTGTTTTGTTTTTTACCTTATTTCTAAATTGTTTATGTTCTTTTAATGTGGTGTGCAATAAAGAGTTTTCTATCTATCTATCTATTTTTTTTTTTTTAATAAATTTGGATTTTAGTTTATAACCATAATATATAAAACTCTTCCGATTCTTTAAATATTCTCACTTTACCTTCATTATACATTTTTGAAGTCGCACTATTTGTTGCAAGGATTAAAACCTTATTTAAAAAGTTTAAAAGTATACGCCAGAACACAAAGATTTCCTGTCCGTCTTGTAAAACTGCCATGTTTAGCCGTAGTTTATTTTGCATGGCTCCGCGAATTTATAGTCACTTACCAAATGACATTTTAGAAATAAATAATATTAATATTTAACTCAAAAAAATCCTTATTCAAAAGGCCTATTATAGTATAAATGAGTATTTAATTGATAAATTTTAGTATTTTATGTATTGTTTCTTTTATTTCTGACATTGTTATTAATTTATTGATTATATTTAATAGGTACATAATTTCAATGTATGTATAAATCGAGTTAAATGTTTTTGAATTTAATTTGACTGTTTAACTGATATTGTCATTGTAATGTTTTTAATTTTAAAATGTGCATATATCTAATTATAATTTTAATTGGTTATTTAAATGATTTAAATATTTTCTTAACTCGAATTGACATGTGATAAATTTTGCATGCTTTATGTAGATAATGGCTGAACTTATTTGACTATTTACCATCTTTTGTATTTACCCATTTTCGCAAAATAAATGATATTTGTATTTATTCCGTTACTGACTGAATGACTTGTCAGTCATTTTGTTAAACAACAATTCCGCCAAAAATATTTCATAATTTTACAATGCAGTACACAGGTCGGCTGTTGACGCTGCGCTGTCAAAGGCGGGAGACAGTTGTCATTGCATTAGTGCAAAGCACTAATGTGTTTCGGAATTGTTGTGACCCTATGTCCCCTCTATTGGATATGTGCTCGATGGGACCAGTAGTCAAAGACAAACAAGTGTTCGTTCAATAAAGCACTATTTTAAGTAGCTTTACTACTTAAAATAGTCATTTTACAAAATAAAAACAAAACACATTTATCTATAACTATAAGAATCAAAGTCCTGACTGACATATAGACAACGTACAGCCTAAACCGCTGGACCTAAAAACTTGACATTTGGCACACATATACCTTGAGTAACCTAGAGGTGCACTAAGGAGGGATTTTTCGAAATCCCCACGGGAACGGGAACTACGCGGGTGAAACTGCGGGGTGCGGCTAGTACTACTATAAAAATCTTTCATTAGCTTTATGCTTCATCCTTGCCTCATAGCTTTATGTAGCTATGAGACAGGGATGCGTCATACGTCGCCGTCATAAACGAGTGTTAGTTTTTAAGTTTATATTATATATATGTATATAATGTTAGTTTGTAAGCTATGTATCTATGGGCCGTAGAATAAGTTATTTAGGTCTTATTACTTTTCTATTGTTGCCTGATAATAAATATTTTTCAATTAATTTATGAACAACCCCGTGGGGTGCCAGCAGTCCGCCGTGGGGTGCCGGCAGTAGACCCCTCCCCTCATGTCCATGGATGCAGTAAGAGCCTGCTAAGGGATACCTCCGGAAGATGGACAGCAGCGTCTTTCCGTGTATCAACATCCCATACTGCGCTCACCAACCCGCTTGCCAAGCGTGGTGAGAATGGCAACTACCCCTCATGGAGATCCATGAGGGAGGCCTGTGTTCATCAGTGGACGTTTAATGGCTGAAATGATGAATTTATGAACAAACAAGTGCCGTGGGGTTCCGGCAGTAGAATGTTGCCCCTCCTCTCCATCGCCTCTGCCGCCCATCTCCCGGATATTCTTACTGCATCCACGAGCATGAGAGGAGAGGGAACACTCTACTGCCGGCACCCCACGGCATATAAAACTGCCAAAGATGTAAAATCATTACGCTATGCAAGATAACTTTAACATCCAGTGGTTTGCCTCCGTGTCTCAGTCAGTCTAATAGCCGACTGATACGTAGGAGTTCGATTCCCGCCACCGCACAAAAGTTCGTAATTGTTCTGCAGATATGTTCCGGGTCTGGGTATTTTTCTAATGTATGCTAAGTATGAGAATATAAGAACGATCCATTTTCTCGTATTGTACAACTTTGAGCCGAGCTGTTCTGATCCCTGAAATAATGTTATTATGATTTAAATTCGCTATGCAAATGTTCGTTCGTTCTCAGACTATAAGACCGAGACGTCGATGGAAAGACGAACTCGACGCATACTTGGAAGACTGGACCACAGTAGCTCAAGACAGAGAAAGGTGGAAGGAAGGAAGGGAGGCCTTTGCCCTGCAGTGGGACAGTACAGGCTCTTAATAATAATAATAATAATGCTAAGTATGTATTTATACAAAAAATTGTATTTAAGTATTCTATCAATCATCTGGTTTCCAACGTACGAGCTTTGGTTAGTTTGGGACCAGACGGTTCTGTGTGTAGTGTGCAGCAATTGATATAAAACCATAGATGAGCCCTCACATCAAAAACACTGGCATTGTGTTTACAATACTGCCGACGAATGCGCAACACGCCACGCGTACCGAAAAAATTGTGTTATCTCTTTTTCTCCCACATTATTTGCAAACACTACTGTCTCTTTCTTGCAATCGCCATTTTTAAATTTGTTATTTTGACAACGGAAGCAAACAAATAGTTATTTAACAAAATCGCAATACTTACGAGTGAAATGTTCCACCATTGGCTTTACTTGTGTTTCTGGAATTGTTGGTGCACTTGCGAAATGCACAAGATGGCATTTTGTGGCACTTTTCATCTATTTTAGATGCAAAGATCAACACGCCCGGCTAACACTGTGTTTCGATGTACACTGATTAAAAAAGTGAGCTCACTCATCATCGTTTGGAAACACAACGGCGCGGTCTCAGTACGTTGAGGGCTCATCTATGCTTTTATATCAATGTGTGCAGCATTATTATTCGTGTCTCTATTACCTTATCCTTAGTGAAGAGAGCACGGTGACAACTTCGCACGCGCCGATCCATTTTCTCGTATTGTACAACTTTGAGCCGAGCTGTTCTGATCCCTGAAATAATGTTATTACGATTTAAATTCACTATGACGTAGGTTCGTTCTCAGACTTTACAGAATCAATCATAAACGGGACGATTCATTTTGTTTACATCGGCTATCATGTCAATTTGAGGCATTTGTATTTTGGAGACGAATGGCCTCTCTCCTGATAAATTTTAATTTTAATGCAAAAAGATAATGAGCATAAATGTTTAGGAAGCTCGTAACGTCAAAGATCGGCGTTATTGAACGAGCAGAAAATACATGTTTGATTTTATTTTTATCGAACTGACGCTGACGGGTATAAAATATTCTAGATGTTCATACCTTGTGACCAAGCCAATCGTTATTGTGTTTGAAAATATAACGAGCAGTAATGTCTACCAGGTTAAAAAGATGAGCTATTCTTTGAAAAAATACCTGCTAAGGAGGCAGCTAATCGCCGAGCCATACATCGTCTTAATTGCTGCACAGCTATAATGCTCACCATGCACTCAAAAAAATAGATTATTATTTGCGTGTGGATACTTTCTAAACTCTTAGAAAAGACATTCCGACTTTTTAAATAAAGAAGCCAAGACAGTAAGTAGCAATCACATTATCAGTTTTGCAAATAAAGTAGGTAGGTACTCATAACATTGCTAATAGTGAAGTGTGACTTGATGTCACACTATGCCACTTACGCCAATATGAGGCAACTTGAGTCCAATAGAGTTTTTACTGTGAAATAAGTAGTATTGAACCATTAAAGGTAACTCATGCTTTCAGTTTTGCTAATTAAATACGCGTCATAGATTAGGGCGCACAACTCGAGACGGATGTACTTTAGAGCTGAGCTGCCATAGTAACTATTGTTTGTATGGAAGTACTCTACACATCTAACAAGGTGGCGTTAGTGTGCCATCAAAAAAAAAGGCACCAGTTGCCCATACATTTCAGGCAAAGCCCTTTTAAACTAACCCATAAATATTAATCAGTTTTTTTCACTATGTAAATTGGTCCTACCCAAATAGAGTAAAACCGTATCCGTAAATTTCGGCAACGTCATATTGAAAATATCAACACCCTCGTCTGCGCATAGTGTATTGATGGTACGCAGGGCCCGCGTGAATGGGGACTCGCTCAGTAGTTCGGTTCTGGCGCTCGGTATAGCAAGAAGCCTAGGATTTCGGCGCGCGTAAACATACCTATATATTTAATCGTTAGATGTGCCTTGACACCAATACCTGTGCTAATAGTGTCTAACAAATTAATATATTTATTGATGCCGAACTAGTTAAAAAGTAGCTTATTTAATGTCTGTAATAATAACAATCTATGAGTATACTAATATTATAAAGAGTCATCTCTTCAACACTCTTCAACATACAGCCAAAACTACTAAAGCTAGAAAATGTGAAATGAAATGAAAAATGGTTTATTTGCAACACTTACAAACTTATACAATGAAACCTTAATCTTAATCTGAATAGAGACAACTTATAAGTGTCACAAAATGGTCCTGGTTCAGCATAATGTTAGTAGTATGCTGCACAACTAACACTGATCACCACCACCACAATAGTGATTCCACCAGGGCCGATGGTGGCGTCACGGACGTAACCTCTGGGATAACATAAAATTATGACTATAGAGCGAATTAATTAAATTATAGACTATAGAGTGCAAACACAGAATAGTAATGTATACAGTGGTCCGACTTCATACAAACGGACGAAGCGCGAGCTATACCTACGCGCCTCGATCTCGGCTCTCTCTCGGCTTCTAAACAGTCGCGACTGTGCCGCAGTGACGAACGGAGGTATATTATTTTTTTAACAATAACCGCGCGATTTTTTCAAGGATGTATTGTGCTGTTTTTGGTTGCATGAAATCTTCAAGAACGCATCCAGAGATAACTTTTTTAGATTACCTGGAAACTCTGAAAGGTAAGACTATAAAATAATTTTACTTACTACCTAGTAGGTAGGTACATAATGTTTGTCTTTTTAATGGACAAGTATTTCCTTTTATCTCCCGAAAAAAAAGAGGTCTGGATTCTTAAATAAAGTGAATAGAGTAAAGTGATTGACACGAGTGAAATAGGTAGTTATAGGCGGTTCATGAATTTTAATAACACTGATACGGTAGGTACGCTTGTGTAAAAACCTCGGGGCATGTGTGTTTCGTTTTGTTAATTTGTATAATTCAAAGTAAAGACGTGGTATTTTATTTATTATTAACTAGCTTCTGCCCGCGACTTCGTCCGCGTGGAATAGTTTCTTTGGGCTAACGCTAACTTTTATCCACGACTTCGTTTACGTAGAAGGTGAAAATATTTTTAAATAATACCTACGTTAAGCGTAATTTAAGGTAGGTACCTACATCACGCTTTCATCAGTAAGAGTGGAACTTTAAAACGTTAGGTAAAAGTACTGGGTCTTATTATCTTATATCATTTAGATTGTAGGTTATTCTAATAATTCATAGCTATGTTATTTTATAATACTTCTGTGTACACTATATTTTTAATTTATCTATTCAATTCACAAAGTATTATATTTGTTTATATAAAAAAAGAATATTTACAATCACAAAACTAAATGGAAACACAAAGTAGGCAAATTTAATTAAAATGCTGGAGGTGGGCAGCCCTATCGCATGTTTACGTACCGCGCGGCTGTAGGTATTTATTTCAAAAATACGGCCGAGTTAAAATACTGTATACATTACTATTCTGTGCCAATACTGTGGCATTGTCTACCCACGGCGATATCCCATAAACACTACTCAATGGAACTACCTATCTACCTTTACACTCCACACTATACACTGTCATTTCAATTCTCTGGCTGTCTGACTTTACATTTTGTCTCAACAAATATTATATATTATTATTTAATCTACCTACCTACTGTACCTATTTTTAATTCATACTTAGTTGTGTTGTTTGGTTGTTATTTGTTTTACTCCTGTGAATGTTATTAGTGTAAAATTTCTGTCTTTTGTGTTATTCTAGTTGTAGATTGTTGTGTTGTTTTTTTTACTATATCTTTTATTGTCTCTTATAAAATTATTGATCAAGCTGACTTCACTTCCATCTGTGAAGGTTTTTACCTTTGTTTAAATATCAAATGTATTTTCTTTGTATCCGTGGGATGGGGGCCTGGTGACTAGTAACACAGGCTGTGCGCCTATAACTAGCACCAGTCTCTCATAATACAGGTTAGGATTAAGCTTTTTACACCATCAACATTCATCTTTTACTGTGCTGTAACCTTTATGAGAGAAAATAAATATATCTTTATTATTATTATTATTATTGTCTAAACATGTGTGTTAGGTAATGCCGAAACACGCAGATTCGTTTTGCTAGCAAACTAAAATGTTATTGCTACCATTTCAAGTGCAACCATTTTGCACGAACTATCGTACCGGCTAACACTGTGTTTTTGCGTGGAACTCAGAGTAGCTGTGAACGCGGGGTTCTTGACTAAAGATGATAGAACCATACGCATGTCCCTTGTAGTGACAGGAAGTGTAGAGTGCAACACTTCCTGTTACTGCATCCGTGTTTGTAGTTAGGGTAAAAACAGACCGATGGAACGCGCTACTTGCTCCGCGTCATACTATAGTCTCGACATTGACAAAAGTGAGTGTCGCGAGTGTCGTGAGTGTTGTGGGTGTCGCGGGTGGGTGTCATGAGTGTTATCACGACACTCACGATTTCGCAAGTGTCGCGAATGAATAAATGATTGTAATGAATTGTGATGAATGACTGTAAGAAATCCCTTTTGTAAAATGTTAATTATTGCAATAAAGAACCTTTTTTTTATTTGAGAAATACATACCTGTGTGTCGAATCCGTTCTGCCACGCCTTCTCAACTAATAGCTGCAGTTTTGGTATAGAAGGCACACACTCGCAGGCATCCTGCGTGGAACTCAGCGTAGCTGTGAACGCGGGGTTCTTGACGAGAGATGATAGCACCATTTGCATATTCCTGTGGGTTGAAAACAAGGATGTAACAATAGGATGAGGTCTAGATGCCGTGGGGTAGGACTCGCCTCTCCTATCTTGGCGAGGCAGTTCGAATTTGGCAATTTGTACCTCCGAAAGACGGGCAGCATCGTCTTTCCGTGAATCATCATTCCGTACTGCGCTCGCCAATCTGCCCGCCAAGCGAGGCGAGTATGGGAACCGTGGCTTTATGATCTTGGAGGTCCATGGGTGGCCTATGTCCAGGAGTGTACGTGGACACAGTCCTACCGCTGAGATGATGATTTGAGTGTATCAACATCCCGTTCTGCGCTCATCAACCCGCCCGCCAAGCGTGTCGAGTATTGCAACCGCCATGATCTTGTGGGTCACAGTCTTACGGCTTTGATGATGATTTCCGTGTATCAACATCCTGTTCTGGACTCATCAACCCGCCTGCCAAGCGTGTCGAGTATTGCAACCGCCATGATCTTGTGGGTCACAGTCTTACGGCTTGGATGATGATTTCCGTGTATCAACATCCCGTTCTGGACTCATCAACCCGCCTGCCAAGCGTGTCGAGTATTGCAACCGCCATGATCTTGTGGGTCACAGTCTTACGGCTTTGATTATGATTTCCGTGTATCAACATCCCGTTCTGGACTCATCAACCCGCCTGCCAAGCGTGTCGAGTATTGCAACCGCCATGATCTTGTGGGTCACAGTCTTACGGCTTTGATGATGATTTCCGTGTATCAACTTCCCGTTCTGGACTCATCAACCCGCCCGCCAAGCGCGTCGAGTATTGCAACCGCCATGATCTTGGGGCCACAGTCCTACGGCTGAGAAGATGGCGATGACAGTACCTGTAATTCCTAAGGCCAACTCCGGCTTCAACGTATGCAACCCCCCCCCAGAAGGCACACCCACTGAACCCGCGGCTGAGCAACGGCCCGTCGGACCGGTTGAGGCCCCCGTGATACTCATGGGGATCCTCACCGAGATCCTGATGGCCATCGCCGCGGGAGAAGACACGCGTGAGGTAGCGGTCCGGGGACTGGAGGCCATGCGTAGAAACTTCTATGCATAGGCCGCCTCCGCACCGCACCTCCGCCCGGGAGAACCAACGACACCCGCCCACCCAAAGGGCTACAAGAAGCGTGACCTGGGGGTTGTAGCCCCCAGAGATGAAGCCGGGGCAAGGAGACTAAGTCTCGAGGCCTCACCCGGTGACCCCGAAGGGGGTCCGGAAGAAGAGGATGATGGTACCTGTAGCCGCAGCCCCAGCCGCGGTCGCCGTAGGTGCTGGCGTAGTGGTCGACTGCGCTGCAGAGATACGTCTTCACTATGCTCGGGTTCTGACCGTTCAGCTGAGCTATCCTTTCGAGGAGACCTGCAAATATATAAAAGTTTTGATGTCAGGCTAGTGACGTGGTTTGGATACATCGATCACGGCGGCTACCTACGGTTAAATCTGTTAAAAGTAATAATAGCCGGTTAAGCTGAGAGGATGGTCCTGGTACTAGGCAAGCGTAATCCATCTAACAATGTCCAGGTCAATACTCAATATTTTATTTTCACAAACACTTCCACTACTGCGAACCATAATTTTCGAATTACAGTTTCGCTGTTGACGGATACGTCAAGGAAACCATTATAGTGATCGTCCTTCGCTCTCTTCAGGGCCAAGGATGATCAGATCACTAATGTTTCTTTAACCTGTGACAGTCAAACATCTTATTTCATTCGGCTTGCAGTCTGCGCGAATTAAATATTATGTACCTTCAGTGCTTCTGGTGATCCTCGGTAATCCATGGTATGTGGTTCAACTTCTGGTAACAGTAATCTGGTTGAGGTATCTGGTAAGGTGCCGGAAGTCAGGTAATCTCGGTTGGTTGGTAGGTACATAGTAGATACGTTGCGTAGCTACACCATGATGCTAAGGTATTAGAGGTAAGGTAATCTCGGTTGGTACTTAGGTAGTTGGTAGGTACGCAGTACATACGTTGCGTAGCAACACCATCATGGTAAGGTATTGGAGGTAAGGTAATCTCGGTTGGTATTTACTATTTAGGTAGTTGGTAGGTAAGGTACGCAGTAGATACGTTGTGCCTACGCACACATTGCTACAACACCATCATGGTAAGGTATTGGAGGTAAGGTAATCTCGGTTGGTATTTAGGTAGTTGGTAGGTACGTAGTAGATACGTTGAGTAGGTTAGGTACGTAGTAGATACGTTGAGTAGCTACACCATCTTCATGACAGTTACCGTTGGTCCTGGAGCAGCCGGCGTCGCGGCCGCTGGCGGAGGCCTGGCGCAGGCCGACGCTGCGCTCGTAGTAGCCGGCCACGGACAGCGCGCCGCTGTACACGGCGCGCTTGAGGCTGTTGCAGGCGCGCAGTACGCCTCCTCGTCTTCATGACAGTTACCGTTGGTCCTGGAGCAGCCGGCGTCGCGGCCGCTGGCGGAGGCCTGGCGCAGGCCGACGCTGCGCTCGTAGTAGCCGGCCACGGACAGCGCGCCGCTGTACACGGCGCGCTTGAGGCTGTTGCAGGCGCGCAGTACGCCTCCTCGTCTTCATGACAGTTACCGTTGGTCCTGGAGCAGCCGGCGTCGCGGCCGCTGGCGGAGGCCTGGCGCAGGCCGACGCTGCGCTCGTAGTAGCCGGCCACGGACAGCGCGCCGCTGTACACGGCGCGCTTGAGGCTGTTGCAGGCGCGCAGTACGCCTCCTCGTCTTCATGACAGTTACCGTTGGTCCTGGAGCAGCCGGCGTCGCGGCCGCTGGCGGAGGCCTGGCGCAGGCCGACGCTGCGCTCGTAGTAGCCGGCCACGGACAGCGCGCCGCTGTACACGGCGCGCTTGAGGCTGTTGCAGGCGCGCAGTACGCCTCCTCGTCTTCATGACAGTTACCGTTGGTCCTGGAGCAGCCGGCGTCGCGGCCGCTGGCGGAGGCCTGGCGCAGGCCGACGCTGCGCTCGTAGTAGCCGGCCACGGACAGCGCGCCGCTGTACACGGCGCGCTTGAGGCTGTTGCAGGCGCGCAGTACGCCTCCTCGTCTTCATGACAGTTACCGTTGGTCCTGGAGCAGCCGGCGTCGCGGCCGCTGGCGGAGGCCTGGCGCAGGCCGACGCTGCGCTCGTAGTAGCCGGCCACGGACAGCGCGCCGCTGTACACGGCGCGCTTGAGGCTGTTGCAGGCGCGCAGTACGCCTCCTCGTCTTCATGACAGTTACCGTTGGTCCTGGAGCAGCCGGCGTCGCGGCCGCTGGCGGAGGCCTGGCGCAGGCCGACGCTGCGCTCGTAGTAGCCGGCCACGGACAGCGCGCCGCTGTACACGGCGCGCTTGAGGCTGTTGCAGGCGCGCAGTACGCCTCCTCGTCTTCATGACAGTTACCGTTGGTCCTGGAGCAGCCGGCGTCGCGGCCGCTGGCGGAGGCCTGGCGCAGGCCGACGCTGCGCTCGTAGTAGCCGGCCACGGACAGCGCGCCGCTGTACACGGCGCGCTTGAGGCTGTTGCAGGCGCGCAGCGAGTACGCCTCCTCGTCTTCATGACAGTTACCGTTGGTCCTGGAGCAGCCGGCGTCGCGGCCGCTGGCGGAGGCCTGGCGCAGGCCGACGCTGCGCTCGTAGTAGCCGGCCACGGACAGCGCGCCGCTGTACACGGCGCGCTTGAGGCTGTTGCAGGCGCGCAGTACGCCTCCTCGTCTTCATGACAGTTACCGTTGGTCCTGGAGCAGCCGGCGTCGCGGCCGCTGGCGGAGGCCTGGCGCAGGCCGACGCTGCGCTCGTAGTAGCCGGCCACGGACAGCGCGCCGCTGTACACGGCGCGCTTGAGGCTGTTGCAGGCGCGCAGTACGCCTCCTCGTCTTCATGACAGTTACCGTTGGTCCTGGAGCAGCCGGCGTCGCGGCCGCTGGCGGAGGCCTGGCGCAGGCCGACGCTGCGCTCGTAGTAGCCGGCCACGGACAGCGCGCCGCTGTACACGGCGCGCTTGAGGCTGTTGCAGGCGCGCAGTACGCCTCCTCGTCTTCATGACAGTTACCGTTGGTCCTGGAGCAGCCGGCGTCGCGGCCGCTGGCGGAGGCCTGGCGCAGGCCGACGCTGCGCTCGTAGTAGCCGGCCACGGACAGCGCGCCGCTGTACACGGCGCGCTTGAGGCTGTTGCAGGCGCGCAGTACGCCTCCTCGTCTTCATGACAGTTACCGTTGGTCCTGGAGCAGCCGGCGTCGCGGCCGCTGGCGGAGGCCTGGCGCAGGCCGACGCTGCGCTCGTAGTAGCCGGCCACGGACAGCGCGCCGCTGTACACGGCGCGCTTGAGGCTGTTGCAGGCGCGCAGCGAGTACGCCTCCTCGTCTTCATGACAGTTACCGTTGGTCCTGGAGCAGCCGGCGTCGCGGCCGCTGGCGGAGGCCTGGCGCAGGCCGACGCTGCGCTCGTAGTAGCCGGCCACGGACAGCGCGCCGCTGTACACGGCGCGCTTGAGGCTGTTGCAGGCGCGCAGTACGCCTCCTCGTCTTCATGACAGTTACCGTTGGTCCTGGAGCAGCCGGCGTCGCGGCCGCTGGCGGAGGCCTGGCGCAGGCCGACGCTGCGCTCGTAGTAGCCGGCCACGGACAGCGCGCCGCTGTACACGGCGCGCTTGAGGCTGTTGCAGGCGCGCAGCGAGTACGCCTCCTCGTCTTCATGACAGTTACCGTTGGTCCTGGAGCAGCCGGCGTCGCGGCCGCTGGCGGAGGCCTGGCGCAGGCCGACGCTGCGCTCGTAGTAGCCGGCCACGGACAGCGCGCCGCTGTACACGGCGCGCTTGAGGCTGTTGCAGGCGCGCAGTACGCCTCCTCGTCTTCATGACAGTTACCGTTGGTCCTGGAGCAGCCGGCGTCGCGGCCGCTGGCGGAGGCCTGGCGCAGGCCGACGCTGCGCTCGTAGTAGCCGGCCACGGACAGCGCGCCGCTGTACACGGCGCGCTTGAGGCTGTTGCAGGCGCGCAGTACGCCTCCTCGTCTTCATGACAGTTACCGTTGGTCCTGGAGCAGCCGGCGTCGCGGCCGCTGGCGGAGGCCTGGCGCAGGCCGACGCTGCGCTCGTAGTAGCCGGCCACGGACAGCGCGCCGCTGTACACGGCGCGCTTGAGGCTGTTGCAGGCGCGCAGTACGCCTCCTCGTCTTCATGACAGTTACCGTTGGTCCTGGAGCAGCCGGCGTCGCGGCCGCTGGCGGAGGCCTGGCGCAGGCCGACGCTGCGCTCGTAGTAGCCGGCCACGGACAGCGCGCCGCTGTACACGGCGCGCTTGAGGCTGTTGCAGGCGCGCAGCGAGTACGCCTCCTCGTCTTCATGACAGTTACCGTTGGTCCTGGAGCAGCCGGCGTCGCGGCCGCTGGCGGAGGCCTGGCGCAGGCCGACGCTGCGCTCGTAGTAGCCGGCCACGGACAGCGCGCCGCTGTACACGGCGCGCTTGAGGCTGTTGCAGGCGCGCAGTACGCCTCCTCGTCTTCATGACAGTTACCGTTGGTCCTGGAGCAGCCGGCGTCGCGGCCGCTGGCGGAGGCCTGGCGCAGGCCGACGCTGCGCTCGTAGTAGCCGGCCACGGACAGCGCGCCGCTGTACACGGCGCGCTTGAGGCTGTTGCAGGCGCGCAGTACGCCTCCTCGTCTTCATGACAGTTACCGTTGGTCCTGGAGCAGCCGGCGTCGCGGCCGCTGGCGGAGGCCTGGCGCAGGCCGACGCTGCGCTCGTAGTAGCCGGCCACGGACAGCGCGCCGCTGTACACGGCGCGCTTGAGGCTGTTGCAGGCGCGCAGCGAGTACGCCTCCTCGTCTTCTTCCTCCATGCCGTATTGCGCCTGGGAAAGAACGTTATCTGTCATCATATATTATTATTATTGTATGTAAGTATATACCTAATTTAATACAGGATGTATTATAACATGTGTACTAACCCGAAAGGGGGGGGGGGTTTAGCCCATGAAAACAAGTAGTTTTGGGAATTGGGAATTCGTATCTTTTCATATTTTTTTATGTTATGTATTGTATGTATGTATGTTATGTATTTAGGATAACTCGACTCATCCGAAGAATAAAGTCCAACATTTAGAATTGTTAGTTTTCAGTAGACGTTGTTGAAGTTTCTGCATATCGGACTTTATCTTCTGACGAGTCGAACTATATTGTTGATTTTTATAACTTTATTTGAGCAGAGTGACCTAAAGTTTTGAGTAAGAGAGAGAGAGAAAGAGAGTTTTAATACTAGTAATTAATGAGTACTTATGAAAATAATAAGTTGATTTTTATTCAAATGTTATGGTAATCTATGTAAAAAATCTCGAAAAATAACGGATTAACCGGTTTAACCGTTTCTAAAAAATAAAAACCGGTTTTTTTAAACAACCTGGTTTTACATGCCCTAGGCCAGGGTTTCGCAAAGTGGGATACGCGAACCCCTAGGGGTTCGCCATTCGACAGCAGGGGGTTCGCGACAAGATTCACACTTGGTCATGATAAAAACTAAATACGGAAATCAACTTGATGCCGAGTCAAAATTAAGGGTTAAAATTGTCCGAAATTACTCCTAAATTAATTGACTCCATTTGTGACAAGAAACAAGCACACCCATCACATTAATATAAATAAAAATATATTTCTTCTGGCACTTTATTTGTTACCTACCTTTTATTGAAATCAAAATCTTATTTTCTTCAACAGTCAATTTTATTGTTTATTGGGGTTTAGGAGGAGGGGGGGGGGTGATTTAATTGGTTAGTTAAGGGGTTCGCTGTCACTTTGAAACTTTAAAAGGGGTACGTGGAGCCGAAAGTCTGAGAAACCCTGCCCTAGGCGAATCCCACCGGAATCGTGAACTTTTGTTAAGGTTTTTAATTTCTTTGAAACGTTCTACTGGTAAAATAGACACTATAAAACTAAATAAATACAATTTAAACAGTATGTGGAAGATGTCACTTAATCCTAGCGTTTATTTACCCTCAACAGCTGGAACTCCTGCTCTTCGCGGCACCTCTGCGCTTCTCTCTCGGCACCGCTGAGTCCGGACGCGCCACCGTCTTCGCCTCTCTCGAAATGTTCTTCTATGTGTTGGATCTGCAAGTTCGCAATAGTCGAATTTTAATCCTAATCTCATCATCATCACTTCAGCTGTAATACGTCCACTACTAAACACAGGCCTCCCTTATTAATCTGCAAGAGGAGTAGTTGCCATTCAAACCACGCTTGGGAGGCGGGTTGGCGAGCGCAGTACGGGATGTTGATACACGGAAAGACACTGCTGCCCATGCTGCATGTGTAAGCTAGGATGACAAAATAAGTAATTTCTAACAACATGTTTTACCTTCGCAGGCATACAAAATTAAAATGTGGCATGCTACAAAACAAGTCCATAAAAATACAAATATTAATTAACTACAATATGATGTCACTGCATGAAATTTTTATTAGTAAATAATCACATGAATTAACATATTACAATTTTTCATTTAAAAATTCGTCAATGGTATAATAGCATTTTGAGGTCAACAGTTTTTACATTTAATTTTAAATAAGCTATCATTAAGTTCCTTATATATATTAGGAATTTTGTCGTAAATAATAGGAGCCATGCATATAACACTTTTGCCTAACATTGCAGTTTTAGATGGGAATCTACATAACATAGTGATATTGCGTCTGCTGTGGACTATTTTATCACACATACGTGGAAATAAGTGTGAATTACTCCTTACAAATAATGCTACTTCTAAAACATAAAGAGACGGAAGTGTAAGAGCTTTATTTTCGACAAACAATGGCTTGCTACTTTAAATAGTTTGAATTCTGAACATAGCTCTTGAACAGCGTTTTTGCATTTTAAAAATAGTTTCTCTACTGGTTGAATTACCCCAAAAAATAATACCATATCTGAGAACAGATTCTACTAAGCCATAATAAGCCATTAGTAAAGCACCGTTATTAACAATTTTTGACAGTTTTTGAAGGGCGAAGGCGGAACTGCTTCTTCTTTTACTTATTTCTTCTATGTTTTTTTTCAATTAAGCTTTTTGTCAATCTGCAGTCCTAAAAATCGTGCGAAATCAACCTGTTTTATCAAATTATTATTATAATGTCAAATTAATACTAGATTGTGTCTCAGCTCTTTGGTTGAAATGCATTATTACGGTTTCAATGAAATGTATTTTTATATTATTGTTATTTTGCCATATTATTAAAGATTCTAAAGAATTATTAATGTCAAATTCATAAGAGTTTACATTATTACATTTAATAGTCATAGATTGCCATATTGATGGATTTATTTTTACGGAAGACTTTTTGCACTTCATATACCTAATATATTATTTTTTTCAAGATATCAATAAATTTCTTGATAAGAATATTTTTCGAATATTTTTGAAAATAAGAATAAAAGTGCAATAGGTCGATAATTCTCCACCAGATTCTTACTTCCTTTTTTATACAATGGCCTCAGTAAGGTGGTCTCAAGGCCCTGTGGAAATACGCCTGATTGTATACTCAGGTTAATAATATGGCATATATGAGGACAGATGTACTTATATACCGCTTTTATGTTTTTGTTGACACGCCGTCAAAACCCGTAGTATTTGTATTTTACTCCTTTTTCATTTAAGCGTTTAAATTCATTATTTTGTGATGACAATGATTCTATCTCCTCATGTGCAATTTTTAGTTGTGTCTCCAACAATATAATCTGCTTGTTGAGTTTTTGAACGTCATCCGTTTCATCACCTGACGTCGTGGGTAAGCTGCATGCTGTGTCATCTTGGTCTGGTAGTGCGATTTCTTTATCCTAATCATCACCTACGTGATAATTCCTTGGGATGCTGCTCGAACTCTTCTAAGTTATTTTCTCAAAAAAAATCATTTAGAAATGTAAATTCTAAATTTCTACTATTATGCTAGGTTTTTTATAGATGGCAACTTTTTGTTCAGTTATTCCTTAGCGGACTCTTACTGCATCCACGGGCATTTCTACTGCCGGCTCCCACGGCATCTACTGCCGGCACCCGACGCTAGCATTATTTATTTATATTTATTATTATTGTAGAATTACCAGTTCATGTTGCGCCAACGGCAGCGGCTGGCAGCAGACTGGGCAACTGCTGACAGGGCTCTCTTCCATCATCACCACATCGTCACAGGATGCATTCTCCACTTGCTCCTGCAAAGTTATTGACAAAGTTACCATCATGTGTCTAATTGTTAGACAAAATCTTTTAATACGCGATAAATACCCGACAATCCAATATAGTATATTGGATTATCGGGTATTTATCGCGTAATTACCTTTATTTTAATCCCGACATTTCGACCGGATTCTGAAGTCTTCAACGATTCGAAGACCACAACCAATAAAATAAATGTAATAACGCGCTAAATACCCGATAATACAATATAGTAATAATGTGTTGTGATCTCGAGTAATAGCCGCGAGAATAGACTAATAATAGTACTAAATAATTACAAAAACAAATCTTTATCTAGTTTCCATAGAAATTCTTTGCTAAGTTACAAACTAGATACTGCTTTATAGCCTTTCTTCCAGCTCATCTTAGTGAAGTGCAATGGTTCAGGGTGGTGCTCAAATTAAATGATTAAAAGAAATCTCCAAGATCATGAGAGGGATTGCCTTGATCATGGAGATGTACGATGGAGGCCTACATCCAGCAGTGGGTGTGGACAGCAGGCCTATGGCTGTGATGAATGATGAACAGAAATCAGCTGGTTGCCACCAAACTGAGCCTAAGTATGCAGATCTTTTTTATCTCACAAATTGTCATTGGAACATTAGTTTAAATCTTTCAGTTCTTTCTAACTATAGCTTGCTTGCTGCACTTACTTTTTAATATTATAATGTTAGTAGGTAATAAGTTTCTCAAGCAACATAATTTTTTTTATAAGTAAATAAATTCTTTAAAACAAAAAATAATAAGGTTAATGGGTATTCCATGTGCATGGTTCACTTAAATATTGTAATTATTGCCCCAGTTTTTGTGAGAACTAAAATAATGAGGTAGCATGTGTTCAATGGCCAAAGCTCAATAATAACTAATATGTTTGTGGTGTTTGATGGGCAAGGCTCTATAATAACGGGCTTTTGATGTGCAAGACTCAATAATAATGGGCATTAGATGGGCAAGACTCAATAATAATGGGCATTCGATGGGCAAGACTCAATAATAATGGGTTTGATGGGCAAGACTCTATAATAATGGGCGTTTGATGGGCAAAACTCAATAATAATGGGTGTTTGATGGGCAAGATTCAATAAGAATGGGTGTTTGATGTGCAAGACTCAATAATAACGGGTGTTTGATGGGCAAGACTCAACAATAACAGGCGTTCGATGAGCAAGACTCAATAATAACGGATGTTCGATGGGCAAGACTCAATAATAACATGCATTTGATGGGCAAGACTCAATAATAACGGATGTTCGATGGGCAAGACTCAATTATAACGTGCGTTCGATGGGCAAGACTCAATAATAACGGATGTTCGATGGGCAAGACTCAATTATAACGTGCGTTCGATGGGCTAGGCTCAAAAATTTTGTAATGAATTGTAAATCTGAATCTGCATTGTTAATTGTTTTTGATGCACTCACCCCTTTCTGCGGACTCAATATATCCCGATGCTCGACATTTACATGCATTTCCACGTCAGACCCGCTCGCAAATTCTCTTTCACATATCGGGCATTGAAACGTCGACCCGTGCGGCCCCGGCGACACCGCCATTGCACTCGCCAACGTCTTATTATCCAGTAACGCGTTAGTAAGAGTTATCGTCGGGTTCGTTAGCCCTATGGTCTGATTCTCCGAGTTTGCGTTGCTGTTGGAATTAGAGTTTGCATTCCCGAGGATAGAAGGCGATGTGAGGTCAAAATGAGCTCTGTTTATGTGTTCTTCGAGTTTCCTTGGACATGTTGACGTGAAATCACATAGGAGGCACTGAAATGTAAGTTATAGGGTGTAAAAATGCTGAATTTAGTTGTACTGTACACAGTTTAGGAATGATGTAGCAAAAATACAAAACAAAATTTATTTGGCGGGCAACGTTTTGTAAATAGAAACCAGCTGTTTATTTGACGTTGACAACCATTTTTAATAAATACTTTGACAGATTGGTACTCAGATTTTAACACAGGTCTTGTATACATTCTACCTTAAGGATAACAATCACAATTTTAGTGTGGACATACCTGTACGGTAGGACTAGGAGAAGCTTTTTTCGGTGTGTTGGCTTTTAGTTTTAAAGCTAACTGCGATCTAAGTGGTGATCCTTGACCAGCACCCGCCATCGCCAACTGAAAAAGTTGGTGATTTTAATATATTTATTACACATTCGAGAAATTAACCTTGTCTGCTTACAATTACTGTAGTTTTATTTTTACTAAGCTACTATTATGTGTGCTGCCAGTTCCTACTCCTTATTTCTTCGAGCAGTTGGTTTGATTTGACGTATCTTCTCCAAATAGCTTTCTAGAAAAAAACACAACGCCTTACTAGGCCTGTAAGTAGGTAGGTACATTATGTTCTTTTTAATATATTACTTACTAGCAAGCGAACAGATTTTACCTTTTTATTTGGCGATCCTTCGTAACTTCCACTATGGTGACTTGGACTTGAATGTGCACCTTTTGTATCGAAACCATTGACTTCATTCTCGTGAGAATTTTGCCTACTCTGCATTTTCTTCCCTACTCCATTGCTTATATTTGCATTCTTCAGTCCATTTGCCAGGTTAATGTTCTTCGGTGATCTAGAAATTTCTTCTTTATCGTATCTATTGTCATGATACCCGTTGTGATAGCCTGTGTTTTTGGATATAGCTCCGTTGTGGTAGGAAGATGAGATGTCGGGACTGTTCCACCCGTTTATGGAACCAGGTGTGTTGTAACTGCAGCTATCTGTGGTCGTCATTTTGGAGTCATCTTCAAAACTGAAATAAAAATGGTCTGACTCAGGCATGGTGGGTGTACCTAAGTGTTAACTAATTTTTTGTCAGAGCCCCAGGGCTCTGACAAAAACCCTAGCAAGCCAGCTTGCTAGGGTTTTGATTCAAGATTCTTAGATTCCATTGAGTTTATGTTGCAAATTAGGATATACATAGGTATTTATATGGAGTATTAAACAGAAAACAATGTAAGAACTTCCTAGTGCATTTCGGAAATAAAAATTATTCAAACTACATTTTCTGCCATTCAAAAACAATCGTAGATATGTAGATTGTGCAATTTCCGGGCCCAAACAACCATCGTATGTTCTGGCCTCATTTAAGCAGGCGCTAGTTATACATAAGCTCGGTTTTTTTACATTATGTAGTTAATCTTGAGGTTAAGGGGATCATAAACAGTGTCCTTCGGCAGCTTGCCAAATATCGGGAGAACCAGGCCAGGGAAATCCTATGGTAGGTAGGTACGAGCAACTAAACAGATAGACAGCGAGTTTACGAGTGGTAGTGGTAACATTAAGTTCTTATCTTATTATTTTGCTTACGTATAATTTTCGAAGACGTGCTTCATCATCATCATCATCCACATCTCGTAGTTACCCTGAGCGCCTCTCATTGGGTACGGCAATAACCTGGTCCTGGACAGTGCTGAGCCAGGAATTGCCTGCGATCCGGCGTACGTCGTTAGACCATCGCGAGTTCATTCATCATCCCAGATGTGGGACATCCACTGCTGGACGAAGGCCTCCTTCATGGACTTGGAGATCCAAGTACTGATCATAAGGGGTTATTACCATACTCACCACGCTTGTCAGGCGGGTTGGCGAGCGCAGTATGGGATGTTGATGCACGGAAAGATGCTGCTGCCTATCTTTCGGAGGTACCGCTTGGCAGATTCTTACCGCATCCACGGGCAAGAGAGGAGGGGCAACATTCTTCTGCCGGCACCCCACGGCAGATCATTGGACCTCCCTTATTAGACTAGACCTCGCGACCTCTAGAGATTAGACCTCACGAGATCATTAGACCTCCCTATTATCACTACACTTTACTATGGACCAAAAGGGAAACACTGATTATCAATAAACACCATGAGCTACGGCGTAAAAGAGATGCGCCTAATAGACACTCTGGTCTCCCCACAACGTGGAACTCGAGTGTGTGACACTTTCAAGTATCTTTAATTAAACAGACTCACACTCTTCCTCTACTTTGGCCTATTCTTGACGTCGTCTTCACAGACGTTGCATACTCTCTGCGTTCTTCCTCTTGGTCTTTTGCCCGAGATAAAAAGTCCTAGCATCTGTTTGCCAATGTAAGAGGCAGGTCTTTTTTTGACATATCCATCCATCACCCTGTTCTCCTTCTCTCTGTCTCGCGCAACGTGATGTCACGTACTATCAGGCTACCTCGCACGAACTACTTAAACAGTCTACCTTCCGATTCGAGAAGCTCAAGCTCACCTTGGGCTCTGATCATCAATAAACGCCATAAGCTCCCTCTCCGGCGTCAGGTAATGTAGATGCGCCCTCTGGACGTGCCCCACGAGTTGGGCTTGAGGCACGTCGCAGTCACAGAAGGGACACTCTGGTCTCCCAGCCACGTGGACCTCGAGGGTGTGACTACGCATGCCCTCGTCTGTGAGCCCCTCCGCCCCGCATAGCTCGCAGGTGTATGGGAATGGGCTGCTCGACATGGCTGGTTCTGAAACGATTTTTATAGGCTCAAGAAATTTAGTGAACGGCCAATACTAACGGATATGATTCCGTATATGAGCGTGCACCAGCATGCTTGTATGAAATTCCAGGCCAGGTTGGCACGCTGGCTCTGACACGCTGTTAGCAGCTGCTATAGTATTGATCGTTCACTAAATCTCTTGAGCTCTATCTTAATTGTACCTACGCATGGTACGAAAATAACAATGTAAAGAAATAAGGAAATTTAGCTCATCATAAATTGTAAGCAAAAAAAGCTTTTATCAAGAAAATAAAGTTTGATCCACGATTATTAAGTCTAATGAAATACCAGAAAATGTCTGGGTCTGCTGAAAGTAAGGGGGTGAAGAGCAGGAAATAATACTATTATGTAGGTAATTGAGGAATACTAGTTTGTTTAACTACGCATGAGTCGAATTGACGGAGGAGATGCTTATAGAGATAGGGGGAGTCTTTACCCAGCAGTGGGACACTTACGGCTAATTGTAATTATACATAAAACTTACAAAAACGAAACGTTTTAGAGTTTTTTTATGTTTATTTATAGGTTTTTTTACGTATGACGGGTTGTAGGCTAGTAGGTGTATGGTTAGTAGGCTAAAACAACTGACGAAGTTCAGTTTGTTATCTTGACTTAGATAAAGCGACTGAAAAACAGCAGTAAATCAAGCCGAGACAAAACAGGTCTCTTTTCGTGTAACTATCAGACTTTGAGGTCAACGGGCATGCTGGCGCGGCATTCGAGTCCTGGCACAAACACGCATGTATATTCATAAGCTAAGTATCTAAGTGAAGTAGGTTGGTTCTAATAATCTTTTAAGATTTAGGTCAAAGAGTAAAATGTCTTTAAGAAACGGGTTAGTATTTACTGTGCAAAAAAATCCGTTATAATTGAATTTTAGCATGACGCAGATATGAGGACAATTAAATTATGCTTCTTACTAGTCAGAGGGAAGCATAATTTTACATATGTAGGTATTCTTGTTTAGTTTAAATACTTTTGTTTAATTATATTTATATAACACCAAAAGCTGTTACAGAGAAGCGACTGAGTTTTTAGAAATAACATTAAAACTTTTTATTTCATAAAATATTATTAAACTATTATTAACTTTGGTCATATCCATATTAGTAAGGTCGTCAAGTTATACTAAGGCAAATGACATGAAAGTACCTTTACCTATAGATACCTACTCCCTAACGATTTAGCCCGACCTTGACCTATAATTTAATGACCATGAAAAGTCGAAAACTGAAACATATACATACATATTTATCAAAGCAGCTGGCGAGAAAACTTGTAACTTTTACTAAAGTGGTGGTGTCAAATCGATAAAAATACCGCAGTTTTGTTTTCAAGGAAAACACAGAAACTTTATTTAAACAAAACCTAATCTCGATTCGGGCCATGTAAATAAATGTGAGTATTATATTAAACGATTTTCTCAGTAATTGATTGCATAACAACAATTTTCTCTAATAAAAACAACTGGTTACTTACGATTATTTTAGCTATTGTCATCAATCGAGCGGGAAAACCCACTATTCACATCACTAACTTAAATAGACAACACTAACACTATGTGTTATTGTACCTGGCATTTTCTAGCACTAAAATAACATTAATAAATAACGTTTTGGGTACTACTGAATATCTTCAGTTAGGTTGTGATCCATTCATGAATTTCGGGCTTAGAAAAAATGAGGAAGTGAACAGCGCATGCGAAATTTCCGTGCTACAGTGGCGCCGGCAGCGGCAGTTTTCAGAACTAAGTTACTTCCTTCCTTTGTGACTTTCCGTGAAGTTGTTCGTAGCTTCGTTGCAATGCAGTAGGCAAGTCTATCTTGTTCGGGTTAATTCAACATAGATGGCATACCGGCATATAGGAGTTATCATAGAACTTGTGTGTAGAATGCAACTGTATGACTGAATGTAACTGTAGAGAGAAGTATATTTTGCTTTAAAAATTAAGCCTTTGCAATTGAACACGTCTTATAAAAAGCTTAGCTTTGAATCTATAAATATTACTACACGTTTAACCATTTATTTCTTGCGTAAACGGTCTCATTTTTTAGCCCGACGACACGCGATGCTACGCACTTTACTAGCCATGGTCGCGGGAAAACTGATTGGAAACGTTGTCTTTAAATAAAGCTATTTTACACTAGAGGTACCTTCATCTTCATCACCATCTTAGCCAAAGGGCGTCCACCGCTGGACATAGGCCTACCTCATAGATCTGCAAGTATCACCATGGGGGGTTGTTTCAAACTCGCCAACGCTTGGCAGGCGGGTTTGAAAGTGCAGAGATGATGATACACGTAAAGACGCTGCTGCCCCGATTCTTATGGCCGGAGGTATCCCTTGATAGATTCTTATTATCTTCGAGCAAGAGAGGAATAACAACATTCTACTGCTGGAACCACACGACACGTACCTACATAATTTATAAATTAATTTAGAAAAACATTTACGTCAAAATGCCACAAAACGTAAAGAAACCTATTATGACAAACAATGAAAATATCTAGTTTTAATTCCGCTAATGCTGAGATGCATATGCACCGCCCTCCCGCCCGCTAATTATGCACATGCAGGGGGAACCAGGCTGTTAGTGCAACATGCATACCCAAACCCACACGACGACACGTGTTTCGCCTCTCCGCGAACAAACTAGATATTTTCTTTGTTTGTCATAATAATATGGATTTCCGCAAAGTAACGCCTGATTCTACTTAATTATGTAAAGAAACCTGTTAGTACCCTACCTACCAACTGAAAGAAGGCGCTGCTTGAAATATTCAGAAAAATTCATTCGGCAGGTAATCTTTATGTAATCCAAAGACCTTTTACTTGAATTTACAAATTCATGAGCGTCGTACGGAACCACGGAGCCGCAATATAAGGTGCGGTACCCTGATGGGTCCGAAAGGCCGCATTTGGCTTATAACCTGCTGTTTCTCCTGATTTCATGTTTGTTTTTAGAGTTCTGTACATTCATTTAGCTGCCCATCTTCCGGAGGTATCCCTTAGCAGGCTCTTACTGCATCCACGGGCATGAGAGGAGTGGGTAACATTCTACTGCCGGCACCCCACGGCATACTACCTACTATTCTACTAATACTTTTCTACTACTACTACCACCCTTCTACCACTGTACTAATACTATAAATTACGTTATCATTATTTTTCTATTATGTTATTTGCGGCGCAGATAAATCCACAAAATCATTGAAGTCGGATCAGCCGTCCTAGGTGGTGTAACTCACTCAATTTTGTTTTATATAGATACCTAGATATATTAAAATTATATTATATTAATGGGAACCCTTCGGCCATCATTCACACTTGCATAGGTACCCTACCCAAAAACGTAAGGTCGGAGCTCTACTTATTTAAAATATAATTTGTGTTTGCGCAAGAACCGCGGCTCAGCATTTTTAGCGAGAGCTCTTCTGCATTGTATTGACATGCGGAATTTCCTCGGGGGCCGGGGAATATTTCATAATAAAGATGGTAACACTGGTAGCTTGCCAAATTCTGGTAAGGCAATGGACCTCCTTTATTTGGGGAGTATTTGGCTGTTATTATCATAATCCCAGAAAAGCTGATAGTTAGCCTCTGTAACGACCTACGTGGCGCAGTAGATAAGCGTTATAGCGTCGGAGGTTAGATTAATAAATATAAATAAATAAATAATGCTGGACAAATCACACAGCATCATCTAGCCCCAAGCTAAGCAGAGCTTGTGTTATGACTAGATGACTGATATACTTAATACATTATACTACATAGATAGATATTTTTTTATTATATATAGAAAAACACCCAGAACACCCTGAACAAATAACTGCAGATCGTACAGACATTTGTCCCGAGGCGGGAATCGAACCCGCAACCCCTTGCGTCGCAGGCGGACCTTCGCCCGCTGCGCCACAGAGCTCGTCGTAGATTCTCGTCGATCAAATGTAGAATTATTTTTTTGCCTGGGGTGTCTGAGGTGCTTTATTTAGCAAGGTGGTCCTCAGTTAGGTTGTGATCCATTCGGGCTTAGAAAAAATGAGGAAGTGAACAGCGCATGCGAAATTTCCGATGTGTCTCTTTGTACCGATAATAGGGTGAGCTGCCTCCGTCCGTCGGTGCACAAACTACTCCGACACATTCAACCGCAACGCTTCCATTATGTTTTGGTTCACATCCTCCCTCTCAACGCCTTCACTAAATGTAGAACGAGCGCAGCGTCCCTCCTTACTTCCAGCACACGTTGTAAGATATGCCGTCCGGGCCTGCGGAGCGCTTAGGATTGTGCCTCGTCAGCGCCAAAGGCGCGGCAGGAGTTCGCCGCCTCCGCCGCAGCTACGTCCAGGTTAGCAGTTGAGGTACCGTAAGCCGAATGGAAAAACATAGCGAATCCCCTCTCCCCATCCGGCTCTGGGAGAGCTCTTCCATTTAAACTAAAATAATCCCTCTTCACGTTGATAAGCACTTTTCCCCGGACCATGCCTGGTGCAATCCAGTCGAAACGACGGGAAATAATAAAGGTAATTACGCGATAAATACCTCGTTATATGTGTATACATTAAACAAGCCGGTAACGATGATTATGTTGATGATGACGAAATCTTGGCTTAAACTACAAATGAAAACTATCGAATTCCCAAAAAAGATCTGATCTTCGCGTAGGTAGGTATTTTAACGTGGGTAAAGTTATATAAAAAACATGGTAATTCACATGCGTAAAATGGGACGTCCTGTATAAGCATATACGGGACCACGGATTAAAGAACAAATGGAAATACTTTGCATAATCAGCTTTGCCTTTCTCGTAAAGTAGGTACACGTTAGACCTTGGGATATAGGTACTCAAATTCTTAAGATTCGCCGAAGTTATGGAAAAGGTCGGTAGGTGTACGTACTTACCAAGTACTTACCCAAAGTTTTTACTCTGCCTGACAAAATTTGTGAAAATAACCCTCAAGTTGCTACTCCATCTTTATCAGAATACGTAGGTATATTATGAGCATCCGTATTTTTTTTATGCCACTTGGGATGAACAGTTAATTAGTTTTAATTGCTTAAATTAGATAAGGTACAGCTAATAAAACCACGTGGGTACCTATCCTATGGAGTGCAACCACTGTATTACAGAAAACATTTTTATAAATCGATGTCCCTACTATGATAAAGAACGTTAGAAGTAAAAAGCAACAAGAAACTCAACATGTCACTTCCAAAACATACAATCTTCCTCGGATGAAACATAATGCGTAGAACCGACAGATGGCGCTGATAATAAGGATATATCCCGCTATTATGCTTATTATCTGTGCTTTATGGCCCGTTTGGAGGGAAAATGTAAAAAAGTGTCCTTGGGCGTTTAAAAATGGAACGTTACATGAGTGAAACCGTTGCGCGGAAGATCTTCTTGCTGATTATGCGAGCCTAGTACTTCACGGGTACTTATACCCTTACTAGCTTCTGTCTGCGATTTATGTTGTACCCGAAAAATAAGGTGCCGATCTGGTTTTCTTCTCGTTATGATCTAAAAGTGATAGTGACAATAAAGAACTAATTTTCCACCATGTCAATGGGTAAATGGGAAAAGTAATTGAGAGGATGTGGTTGTATGCAAACCCTTGAACGCCTTGAGCAATCGCTGAAATTTTCAACCCTCACTTACCAGGGGAAAGTGAGGTAAAGGATCTCTTTCGGATTACGACAAACATTTGGATGAATTGTAGATATTTTTTTCGTGTCTAGGTATTTTATTATGGACATTAGCGTGCATGTGCAAAGTACACACAAAACATTTTTAAGATAAGTACAGAAAAACAATTTTATAAAATTATTTTTTTAGTTACTCCCGACACTACATAGTCTCTGATGTTAACTCAATGTTTTTTCTTTTATTCCTTCAGTTATTTAATCATGCCCTTTCATTTGATACTACACTCGGGTATATTTGGAAACTTTAGATTATGCATCCTTCACCCCCCATATCTTGTAAACTTATAAACCAACTTTGTTAAATCATGTTTAAGAACCACCGCCGGAAAACCAGCTTACAAATAAAACTACATCAAATAAATCAAAATCATTTTTTATCGGGGGCGCCGCCGTATATTCTAAACGGTTTTTAGGGTTTCGTAGTAAAAAAAAACCCTTATAATTTCGCTTTGTCTGACTGTCTGTCCGTCCGTCACCGGGCTTTGTGAAGAGACTATTAGTCCCAGAAAGCTGTAATTTTGCATGGATATTTAAAATAACAACGCCTAGATAACGCTATAAAAATTCCTAAAAAAAAATTACTTGGGGTTCTTCCCCATACATGTAAGGTGGGGATGGATTTTTTTTCTTGATTTCCCCATGGTGGATATGGTTGAATAGGTATTTTAAAACTATTTAGGGGTTGCCAAGACAATTTTTCGATTTTGGGGTTCCGTTTTCGAAATATTAAAGTTTTAAATTTTTGAGCGACCCCCAACATCTAAAATCTAAACTGCTAGCTTTACAAATCTGAAAAAAACCGTAGTTGTTATAAAGTGTAGTTTCAACCATGAACTTTCTCGAAAAACTGTAACGTTCAAGCTAGCTTTTTTAGTTTCGGAGAAATTGTCGGTCAAATAAGTGATGCAGTTTCCCAAACATACCGGAATACTTTAAACCGAAAACTCAAGTAATTCATGTAAATATGTTTTGGTAAACGTAAAAAAACTTACGTCAACTTCTAACAACAGGTCTACGGTCAACTGGACCTCCTTTATTATATTATATATTATATTATTATAGAACCGGAACACCTCGCCTAATTACAGTACTACTGGTACTACTTAGTTTCTGTAATCTGTGGTACTACTAAGAACAGGTATATGCTTAACTACGGAACCCTACACAGCGCGCGGCCCGACAAGCACCTGGCCTAATTTATTTGTTACAATTTGTAATAAAAAAATGAAAATATAAAAATAAAACAAAAATGTTATTTCCATCAGATAAAGAGTTTATGTAGCTTTATACAAAGATTTAAATTGTTAGATGTGCCCTGACACCAAAAATAGTGGCATTGTCTTAATATGTGTGTTAACCATAGTGCCGATGCATGCACACTGGTTTTGCCAATAAATCAAACTGTTATTGTTACCGTTTATTGTGCAATCATGTTGCAAGAACTTTCGTGAAAAAATAACACACAACACGTCCGGCTAACACTGTATTTTTTTTTTTTACAAAAAATACAAAAAGAAATATTGGGAACAAAACAGTTCATACAAAAACAATGGGAACGTTGAACTACTGAACTACTGCAAAAGTTAAAAAACTGTGTTGCAGAGTCAGCGCCCTCCTCCGAACATGACAGTCATAAGTTCCGTAAACAAAATAAAAACATACTACTAAGATAAGATACATTACGTCTAAAAACAGAAAAATACACATTTAAAATGAAATAATAAATTTAAATTTGAATACTCTCTGTTATAAATATGTATAGGTACACTGATTCCAAATGAAAGCACTCACTCATTGCGTAGACACAAAATGGCGGGTTTGACGACTTTTGTCCAAAATGAAATGACGAGGTATAATAATGTCCATTTGGCGCGGTCTCAATACGGTGAGGGCGCATCTAACGATTTAAATCTCTGGCTACAAAAAAGCATTACCAATTTTATTTCCTTTATTATTTAATTGCGTAGTGCGCCTGGTTTTCCGTTTGTCGCATGTTATTTATGTTTGGTAAACGCGGTGGAAACTGAGGTGGCCTGGGACAGAAATGACAGAACCTACCTCCTCTTTTTGCGTTGTAACTGTTGGATAGTACATAAATAAATGCCGTGGGGTGCCGGCAGTAGAATGTCACCCCTCCTCTCCTGCCCGTGGATGCAGTAAGAATCTGCTAAGGGATATCTCCGGAAGATGGGCAGCAGCATCTTTCCGTGTAAGAACATCCCGAACTGCGCTCACCAACCCGCCTGCCAAGCGTGGTGAGTATGGCAACAACCACTCATGCACTTGGATCTCTAAGTCAATGTGGGAGGCCTATGTCCAGCAGTGGATATCTTACGGCTGTAATGATGATGATGATGACATAAATAAATTACTTTGTTGGTAGGGACTTTTGTAATTACTTTTTTATTCATGACTTTAAGCCTTATTACGAGTCTTGCGACAGGTTTGCAACAGGCGTAAATTACGCGATCATCGCTGTCAAACGTACGTCCTTGCTATAAGCTAATACAAAATTGCGGTAGGCTGTCGGTGATCCGGTAGGTCAAGTATTAAGTTGAAAATAATTAGAGATATCATCATTAGTGTCGACCGAAACAAGGTTTTCAGCCGAAACCAAACTGAACCTTTAATTTTGTTTTGGTTAACTTGATCATCATTTTTATCATTTCATCCGTTAAACGTCCACTCAATCAAGAATCAAGAATCAAAAAATACTTTATTCAGTGCGGCCGCATGGACCTTATTGACGCGTCACAAATTACAAAATAAAACAACACAAATAAATAGAATAAAGTACATAATTGAATCTGTTCACTTCAGATGACACGCGAGTTAAGAAAAGAAGTGAACAGAAGAACCTAGCTCGGTCGTTATAGTCATCATTTAACAATTTAATTTTGTCTTATGTTACGTAACGTAACATAAGACAAAATAAAATTGTCAACTCCGTCAAACGTAACTTACGTTTGACGGAGTTGGAGCAGATTCCTACCCACTAATGAACACAGGCCTCATGGAGATCCATGAGGGTAATTGCCATACTCACCACGCTTGGCAGGCGGATTGGCGATTGAGTACGATTGATACACGGAAAGACGGTGCTGCCCAACTCCGTAGGTGTCCCTTAGCAGGCAAACTTATTACTGCATCCACGGGTATGATAGGAGGTTACATACGGCCGGAACCCTACGGCAGCTAACTTGATTCAAAAGAAGTATCTAGTATCAGAAACCTTGTAGGATAACTTAAACGTCTAACAAACGGAACAACAAGCATCTGCAACGAAACAAATGAAAAAACAAAACACGTAATCAAAGTTTTTGTTCATTCTAAACTGTTACAACTTCCATTTCCGTTTGCGAAGACATAAAAGAAGCGAAACTGGCGTTCGTAGGAGATAAATACTTTTAACAGTACCTTCTGTCCGCTAGCGTGCTGCATGCTAGACATTTTATTTAGACTGACTTATATCGTAATCCTGGGGTACCGGCAGTAGAATGTTGCCCCTTCTCTCTTGCCCGTGGATGTAGGAAGAACCTGCCAATGGAAGTGTATGTAAAGATTACAGGAAAATTATAATGAACTCTCTAATTTGCATAGTTTTTAGAAATCATCGAAAGTTTAAAAATCTACATATGTTCCGTTATCAGACAAGAGATGGCGCTGTCAAGGTTCTCCAACAAATATAAACCACCTTTATTATATATTATGTATGATGCCACGAAACCCTCGGTGCGCGAGCCGACTCGCTCTTGGCCGATTTTTTTTATTGTTTTCTTCAACATTCCGTACTGCTGTCGCCAACTCGCCTGCCAAGCCTGTGAGTACGGCAACATCCCCTCATGATCAGTACTTGGAGGTCCATGAGGGCCTCTGTCCAGTAGTAGAGGTCCAGGTGGAATGATGATGATGGATATTACAAATCCGAAAGTTTGTATGGACGTTACCTCTTCAAGCAAAAACTTCCGACCAGATCAAGCTGAAGCTTTGCACTTGGATACTGTAGTTATTTTGTTTTATTTATTGTATGATTAATATGTATGACCTAATAACGAGTTTATCTCTCTGTGTCCAAAATTAAGGGTTGACTCCGGAGACTCCGGTCTGGATATAGTGAGAGTTTTAATGCTCAGTAGATCCAGTTTTTAGAACAGTAATAAATTATGCTCTCTCTGTTTTTACTCTCCGTAAATCCTGATTCTAAACTTACAAAAATATTAACTGTATCCATTTAAATGCTATTCAAAACTAAAGTGTTCAAGTATCAAACCGAAAACACTTTTGGGTACAACGCGTGCGAAGTAACGGGCAGAAGCAAGTATACAATTAAAGGCTCTCGAGAACTCTATAAAATGAATATTATTCCTAAGGGTACAAGAAAACAAAAGTTTATTCAAATTCTGTTTTGACAATAACGAATCTTTAACCAGTTTAGCTCTGGTGAAACTTTGTTGGGGATTACATGAAATTCAGTTTAATTATGGCGTTGTAGATTGCCGTGGGGTGCCGGCAGTAGAACGTTACCCCTCCTCTCATGCCCGTGGATGCAGTAAGAGCCTGCTAAGGGATACCTCCGGAAGATGGGCAGCGGCGTCTTTCCGTGTATCAATATCCCATACTGCGCTCGCCAAGCCGCCTGCCAAGCGTGGTGTCAATCCGAAGGTATGGGTTTGATACCGGCCGTGCATCAATGGATTTAATTATAGTCGTATAGTAACCAATATTCCCAAACACGTTTTTTCCTTCTTTGATTTTCCACCTTTAACACGTGCTTTAACGGTGAAGGTAATCATCAAGAGGAAATCCGCGGCTTAGTCAACTTCAGACCTGTTTATTCCTCTGACTAATAGCTGACTAAGCTGGGAGGACAGTGTAGGTGCTGGGCAAACCTTATCCATCTAATAATGTCCCAGGCACTGCAGCGTTCCGTACAGCATGCATACGTCGTATATTTTGTTCAAATGTTTTACACATTCAAATTGTTTATCTTGTTATTTTTGGTTCAACTACTCTGCTTTTTAATTTTATTTAGATTTAAGTTTGTAATTAGTAGTAAACTGTTTTGTCGCTAAATTGTGCACGCTGTGGCAACCTGTAATTGAGGAAACACACAGTCAACATTATTTTTAGAACCTATTATTAACTCATGTTATGTGATTTTCTTGTTGAATGCCCTTTAATAACTAAATAAATAAATACCAAGTTGCTGACGCTGTATAAATCATGTACAACAGATGAAAAGGCCTTAATGATAATTAAATTAAGACCTATGTTTAAAATTTAAAGCAAAAGACTACTGAATGCAACTGTATCAAACTACTAGCATTATGTTAGCGGCTTCATTTACCTTAATTCCCGGGATACATGAGAAACTAGCTTCAGAAACCTGTTTCTTAATACAGTGCAGCCAGTCTCGGAACAGGTAATGAGGAGAACGGTCGCAATAATAAATATTTTATACTTTCAATATTGTATTCGCATACTGCAAGTTAATTCGAGAGACAGGAAGTTACATCGCGAATCTAATCAAGTTTTAACTGAGAATTTAATACCAAAATAGATAGTAGAGAATGACATTTGTTTTTTTTCCGCTGAGCAAACATTACGTGGTCTGTGGTTCACAACTAATCATAATCAACAAATCACACAGCCGGATAAATTACGCCCCAGTATAAGAAATAAGGTAAGTGTATCATCATTTCAGCCATAAAACGTCCACTGATGAACACAGGCCTCCCTCATGGATCTCCATGAGGGGTAGTTGCCATACTCACCACGCTTGGCAGGCGGGTTGGTGAGCGCAGTTCGGGATGTTCTTACAAGGAAAGACGCTGCTGCCCATCTTCCGGAGATATCCCTTAGCAGATTCTTACTGCATCCACGGGCAGGAGAGGAGGGGTGACATTCTACTGCCGGCACCCCACGGCAAAGGTAAGTGTATAGTCCGGTCGAATTAGACCAAAAAAATAAGAGTGAAGTTACAAGCTGAATAAAACTTGAACTGAGTAAACTTGTTCAAAACATAATTATTAAAAACAACATTTCAAAATTCCCCATTGTTCCGGTATTGTTCCGGAGGAAGACAAGCCAATTGTACTTGTTTTTTATTCGGAGTGTTTTTAACAAAACATGCATATCGATACTTATAGTGATACTTATGTATATTTTATATTTTAAATGTAAATTAAAATCACCGAGAGAAAAATATATTTACTTATATTACAGCTACAGAGATGTATTATTTATGTGACGTGCTTATTATGCATACATGACGCTTACAACTTTTAAATCGTTATATCTCAGAAACGGTGGCTTTTAGGAAAAAAATATCAAAATGTTTTTTGTAGATAATTTTATGATTTATAATTTTTGCCAAGGGTAGTTTTGCGATAAAACTTACCGTTTTGAAAAAAATCGTGAAAAACCCATTTTTTGCCTTTTGACCTCGAGTAAATTCTTTTCCAGTTCCGGAACAATAGGGAATTTTGAAATGTTGTTTTTAATTACGTTTTTAATTACGTTTTGAACAAGTTTACTCACTTTCAGCTTGATGGGAATTTATGTAACTTTCAATGTCTAAATTGACCGAACTAGTAGACAATACAATGAAAACAAAACCTACAAAGTTCTGAAGCACAGATCCTTGGAAACCCACGCAATATTAAACACATGCGGAGTGGCGATCTGTTTCTGTCGTAGTTAAACCCCAAACCCAGCCATAATACGTCCACTGCTGGACATAGGCCTCACCACGCTTGGCAAGCGGGCGCAATACAGGATGTTGATACTCAGAAAGACGCTGCTGCCCATTTTCCGGAGGTAGATAGATAGATAGAGTATGCTTTATTGTACACCATACACAAAAAATACAAACAGTAGAAAATTAGCAAAAAGACATAATGAGGCACAATGGGCGGCCTTATCGCTAAAAGCGATCTCTTCCAGGCAACTTTTGGATGGACACGAATATGTGAATAAGTAAGTAAACATTAAGTAAGTAAAATAATTTAAATTCAAAAATTATTTTTTGAACTGTTCTAAATGTTGTTTTTATTTCAAGTCTCTAAGTTTAATAGTTTAGGAGAAAATTGAATTTAAAAACTGTTATACCTTCTTTTGCAGGCCAGTGTATATCTTGGGCATCCCTTAACTTTTTATTAATTACAGATAACCAATTTACTATTTTTTACAAGGCAAAGAGGCTAAAGAATGCAGAAATGAATGTATATATAATTAAAAATAAGGAAATCACATCAACATGACAAAAAATAACGGTGGAATAACCAGCGCAACTAAAGATTTTGTTCGCAGAAAAAAGGAAAATGTATAAAAACTCAAAACTGGTGTTACCCGTTTGTTTGTTCGGAGTGTTCGTAGCTTGGATAACAGGATCTGCAGGTAAGAACATTTTTATGACACGGTAATAAAGATCAGATATTTGTTGAACTATAAAAGCACTCAAAGGGTTATTTTACTTGTGGGAATTACAGATTTGCTCTTCGACGCGTTTCGATTCGTTGGAATGACGTTAAATTTGTAAAATTGAACAATATTTAACATTTTTGCACCACTCTGTGATTACTTTCATCATCATCATCATTCGAGCCGTAAAAAGTCCGCTGCTGAACAGGCCTCCCTCATGGATCACCATGAGGGGTAGTTGCCATACTCACCACGCTTGGCAGGCGGTTTGGCGAGCTCAGTACGGGATGTTGATACACGGAAAGACGCTGCTGCCCATCTTCCAGAGGTATCTCTTAGCAGGCTCTTACTGCTTCCACGGGCATGAGAGGCATGTGATTACTTTGCTGCACTATAAATGTTTCAAGTATGAACCGTATTGTTGTGATGACTATGCTTCACTAAAAATTGTTTCAAGCTTTTAAGTAGCTTGATCGCTGCGACATAAGGCCAAGCGACACGAATAGGACTGGGACGATGTTGAAAATATAAGCTTACCGTATAAGCTGGTTACAATGACTCATAGGCATCGCACATCACTATTCGTGGGTCTGTGGCAACGTTGTACTTTACGGGTGGGACCCGTAAAGTACAACGTTGCCACAGGTAACTTATACCGTCCTATAATTATTTAGTGTTAGACCACAGTAGATGTACCTATAGATTTAAGTTATGGGGACCGGATAACGCTCCGGACAAGCCCTTTTTCTTTTTGAGGTTAGTTAGGTTAGGTAATAAATAAAACCGTTACAACATTTTTCTTTAGAAAGAGGGGTGTTATAAGTTTGTCAGCTATGTGTGTGTCTGTCTGTGGCACCGGAGGACTTATACGAGTGGACCGATTTGAATTCAATTTTTTTTATGTTTCAAATATAAAAAAAACTGCATTTATTTTCAAATAAAAAACTGCACTGTTTTCTAGAGGTGGTCCTTAAACTTGATTTATCAAAATCGGCTAAGAAGTTTACAAGATATGGAAAATGAAAATAGGAGCGGTAAATCTATTTTTTTCAAATATACACAGGTGCGGTGGCATATGAAAGGGTATGATGTGTAGATTGCAAAACTGAGGGTGCACAATACACAACAAATTACATTACCAAAAAAATTAGGTATACTCAGTGACTACTATCGGGAGTAACTTAAAATTTTCAACTTGTTCTTTCTTCGGTTTCCAGGAGTCTTCATCCCCAACCTATCTGAGGGTTGCTTCCGATGCCTGTGTCACGTGTCCACGCTATGCGACGTGTCTCACGGCTGCACCGCCGGCTACTGCGGCCCCTTCAACATCTCGCGCGTGTACTGGGTGGACGCGGGCAAGCTCGTGATGCCGGAAGACGACCCCGAGAGGAACCATGGTTACAATTGCAATTAGTCATAAGTGTCCCACTGCTGGGCGAAGGCCTCCCCTCCAACTCTCCATGCATCTCGAACCATGGTTAGATTACAATATTTTGTCTGCGATATCCTTGACTTTATTTGTCCGTTCTCATCGTTAGGGATGGAGAGCATTTTGTAGGTTCCAAGGATCTCGAACTTCCAGCAAGTGGAGCCATGGTCCAAAAAACTTGGTGTTTAAGTCAAAGTTATAAGTGTTTATAAACATAAGCTATTTTGAAATGTTAATCTACAAAAGAAAAACAAGGCACATAAAAATTGAATGTAGCATAATTGAATTCGTTCACTTCAGAATAATCTTGTTTTGGTGGTCAAGAGCGCGTGATTTTGTAGGTCAATTTTAAGAGAGATCGTGGTCTCTGCCTGTGATCGTAGGAGATGTTCAGTGTAGGTGAAGGTAACAAAGATCTTCTGAAACTTAGAGCGGGTGGAGTGACAGCGACAACGGGCAACTACTTGGGCCCAAATGCCGACATCATGTTGTGTCACGTTCACTGTGTGAGATACCTACAGCAGCACCGCAGGCTACGACGGTACAATATCTCGCACGTGTTTTTTCCAAGAACTCAGCATCAAGCAGCGTCTATCTATTCTGGTCCAAACCCGTATCCTTAAATACTTTAGACATGTCTCAAGACGCAACGCTGACTCCATAGAACGCTCAGTCGTGCAAGGCTAAGTGGAGGGCACTAGACCACGAGGTCACCAATGAGATGGACTGATCAAATCAAATCAGCAGTAGGCGGTCCCCTAAATGAGTGCACTAGGATAACCACTCAGAGAGAACGATGGCGAGAAATTGTGAGGCGAATTACATCAGCCCCAAATGGACATTAATTTTATCTGCCATGATGACCACGACCATGTAACGACAAAGAAGAAGACGTGTTCTTTTATATTTTTTTTATACGACTATTGACGCAGCAGTGTCTTTCAGTGTCTGTCAGTGTATCAACACCCCCCCGTACTGCGCTCGCCAACCTGCCTGCCAAGCGTGGATTGACAACTTACTCATGACCAGTACTCGAAAAAACATGGGGAAGGCCTTTGTCAACAAGTCAAAGGCCCACCTGCTGTTAAGCGGTTACTTCTACCTATTACAACTGCAATACCGCGGTGATTATGTTCACTAAGTTGGTCACGAACGCTGCATTGATTGCGCCCGTCACCCTGAGACAGAGTTGTGAGGTCTCATGTGCCCGTAATTTCACCGGCCCCTTTACCCTTCAAACCGGAACACAGCAATGCAGACACAGCTTGGCGGCAGAAATAGGTATAATGGTTGTTGGACTTCCCCGGATGAACTCTTTCACAAAAAGTTCTACTACTCTAAAAATAGTACTTTGTAAACTTTCGCGATCTGTAGACGAAATTGATTAACGGGATTTTATCACCCAATTACCTTATTTTGGATTGAAAGTCGGGGGTACATACCACTTTCGGCTTTCAATCCGAAGGTCGTGGGTTCGATACCGGCCGCGCACCAATGGATTTTTCTTTCTTGAAAAATGTATGTGCACACTTAACACGAGCTTTAACGGTGAAGGAAACGTGAGGAAACCCGCGGCTTAGTTAGCTTCAGACGTATTGACCTGTTCTTTCCTCTGAATAATAGCTGACTAAGCTGAGAGGGTGGTATAGGTGCTGGGCAAGCCTAATCCATCTAACAATGTCCCAGGCACTGCAGCGTCCCGTACAGCATGATTACCAGTTGCTGACGCTGTATAAATCATCTATAATAGATGCAAAGGCCTTACTTTTTTACTACCTTATTTTATTATTTCCCGACGTTTCGAGTGCCCTGCTGCCCTCGTGGTCATGGGTGGTCAAATCGTGCTAAAATAATACTCTAAACATGTTGACTTAAAAACGTGTTCACTTAACGCGGTCAAGCACGTGATCCTGGAGGATGACTTAAAGAGGTAGCATGATGGGTATAACTGTTACGACCTCCTTTAACTACGTGCCTTAATTAAATTAAATGTTTTGTTTTCGTTTGGAAATATTATTTTAAAGTAGGTTTTGTGTTTTAATTGATAAACACTTATTGACTTTGACTTTGCCTCCGTGGCTCTGTTGGTCTAGCCGGGAGCCGGGGGACCAATGTCATGGTCGGGACGAATGTCTGTAAAAAACAATTTTTTTACAATATTCGTCCCGAGTATTTCTATTATGATCTTCCTGTATGATCTTTAAAGTATTTTCAAAGTGTCTTCGTAAATTTAAGTATTACAATAGGCAAAGTGGCAGACTCAATATAAACCAAGAACTTATTAAATTAAAAATCCTCAAATTACCCAACCCATAGTAAGGCATGCCTAAGTAACAAATTTAACTCAACACTTCATCTCGGACACAACGACTTTTTAATGCTCATTGAACAAGAGATTTGTTCGGGCCGAGCGGAACCTGAAGCGAGTGGGAGCCGAGCCAACATCTCGAAAGATCTTCGTGGGTCGGCAGGCTGATTACGTGTCTTGCGACAGGTTTGCAACAGGCGTATATCTCGCGATTATCTGCTATTTTGATACCGATAATACTTATCTCAATTTTGCGCTGATATACGGCTATTTTCTCTTTAATCTGAGTTTAATTATAAAAAACTTATTTTTTCAGCTTGGGAGGACTGCGCGCGAAGCTACCATTGCTCGAAGAAGATTATCGAAGGGTACCTGGTGAAGTTTGGGAAGGTAAAGTGAATAGGCATTTTGCATTATATAGGTCTGGAGATCCAAGAGGGAGGGCTGTGCTCAGGACGTTCTACGGCTGAAATGATGATGATGATTATATAGATGATGTATCACCATCATCAGTAGGACTGCTGCGTCCACTGCTGGACACAGGCCTCCATCGTGGAACTCCAAGATCGTGAGGGGGTTGCCATACCTGCCACGTCAGGCAGGCGAGCTGGCGAGCACAGTACGGGATGTTGATACACGGAAAGACAAAAAATACCCATCTTCCGGAGGTATCCCTTAGCAAATTCTTACTGAATCTACGGGCAAGAGAGGAGAGGCAACATTCTACTGCCGGCACCCTACCTATTGTTTTGATCGGACCGGAAGATCACAAACTCTAGAAGTTGGTAACTAATCACTCGTGTGTCCTACGGCTGAGATGATATGTATTATTCAATGTGTTACGTTATTCGCAAAGGTATATCCTACTTATATTCATCATCTTAACCGTAGGATGTCCACTGCTGGGCAAGGCCAATCATGGATCACAACGTACTGACCATGAGGAGTTCTTGCCATACTCGCCACGCTTGACAGGCGGGTTTGATACTCGGAAAAACACTGCTGCCCGGAGGTATCTCTTAGCAGGCTCCTACTGCATCCACGGGCATGAGAGGAGTTCCGAGATAAATAAATCAAGACACTTTTAACGCTAGACGACCTCCGTGGCGTAGTTTTAATAGCCGTCTGAGACGCAGGAGGTTGCGGGTTCGATCCCCGTCAGGAGAAAAATGTTTGCTTTATCTGCAGATATTTGTGTCGGGGGGTGTTTATTGCTCACACTAAGGGACCGTCTCCACGAGCGAGGGAATCGCGACGAGTCTGCGCTATAGAAATACGTGGCACTACGATAAAGTCGCTGCGATTCCCTCGCTCGTGGAGACGGCCCCTAACTATGAATGTAGAGGTATATGCAAAAAAAATAAAACCGGGCAAGAGCGAGTCGGACTCGCGCACCGAGGGTTCCGTGCCATCATACAATATAATATATGAAAAAGGCGGTTTTATATTTGTTGGAGAACCTTGACAGCGCCATCTCTTGTCTGATAGGGGAACTTATGTAGATTTTATACACTTTCGATGATGTTCCTTTTTACCATTTTGGTCCGGAACCCTAAAAATGAGATATCAACCATCTAGTTTTTTAGACGACTACGATAAGTCGAAGGCTCACCTTATATATATAGGGATCATCATTTCAGCCGTAAAACGTCCACTACTGAACTAAGGCCTCCCTCATGGATCTCCATGAGGGGTAGTTGCCATACTCACCACGCTTTTCAGGCGGGTTGGTGAGCGCAGTATGGGATGTCGATATACGGAAAGACGCTGCTGCCTATCTTCCGGAGGTGTCCCTTAGCAGGCTCATACTGCATCCACGGGTAGGAGAGGAGGGATAACATTCTACTGCCGGCACCCCACGGCTATAGGGATAACTTCTACCTATTACAACTGCAATACCGCGGTGATCACGTTCACGAAACACGCTGCATTGCATTGCGCCCGTCACTCTGACACATAGAGTTGTAAGTTATTTATGCCCATAACACAAGCTCTGCTAACTACGGGGCTAATGCTGAAATGTTCAACGATATTTATTTATTTCCGTGCCGATGCCGTGGGGTGCCGGCAGTAGAATGTTGCCCCTCCTCTCCTACCCGTGGATGCAGTAAGAGCCTGCTAAGGGAAGCTTCCGGAACATGGGCAGCAGCGTCTTTCCGTGTATCAACATCCGTACTGCGCTCACCAACCCGCCTGCCAAGCGTGGTGAGTATGGCAACTACCCCTCATGGAGATCCATGAGGGAGGCCTTAGTTCAGTAGTGGACGTTTTACGGCTGAAATGATGATGATGATGATTTATTTATTTCAGGACTGCAATGGCGACGGCGTGACCAACTGCTACGACTACATGATGATCAACGGAAACGGTGGCTACGGCTGTTCTGCGCCGCTCAACCGCTCCGTCAACGGACGCAAGTGGCTTAGCCGATACAGCATGTGCAACGTGTAACGTTACCCAGGGCGCCTACTCTAGAAAACGATTACGATATTATCGTCAGAATGGCAATCTTTACGTAATGGCCATAAGAGTTAGTTTGGCTTGAGTACGATTTAGATTCATCGCAATTAGTGTGGAGAGTAGGCCTACAGTTTCTAATATTAAATCGTATTGACGTAACAAGTGCGGAGATAAGCAGGCTCAGTATGTATCTCGCGACAGGTTTACAACAGGCTTAAACATTGTGTTAGCTAACAGCAAGGAATTGACGTTTGACAGCGACTGTTGCAAACCTGTCGCGAGATATGTAATCAGCCCGCGGCTCAACTTTAGATATTAAACAATATTTTTTCCAAGTTAAACTATATTTATCCAGTACTTATTGTATGGATTACACAAGATATAGCCAATAATTTACATACATAATAAGATACGAATAAAAAAAAAGGTTTTTACCAAAATAGTGTCAATGTTTTCATACCGAAATGTCCCAATACCTATAGTTCTCAAGTGAATTAAGCTATACATAACATTGGAAATCAACATTTTGTTTTACCTACATGAAACTACAAATCATCATTTCATCGAATGTCCGTCCCCGTCAAATGTCCACTACTGAACACAGGCCTCCCTCCCATGAGGGGTAGTTGTCACCGCGCTTGGCAAAGCGCAGCGGGATGTTGATACACGGAAAGACGCTGCTGCTCATCTACCGGAGGTGTCATTTAGCAGGCTCTTACTGCATCCATGGATATGAGAGGAGGGGTAACATTCGATTGGCGGCACCCCACGGCGATATAATACAACAAAAAATCAAGGTTAGTAGTAAACATAATTCATCTCAAGTAGTTTTGGTTTTGGTGGCACGTATTACAGAAATTGAATTATATTTTAGATGAAAACTGTCCAAATATTTAGTAAGGTACGTAGAAGTAAAAGTTCTACTCCAATATGTTCAACTATTTGTTCAACCAGTTGTAAATATTGGATACATTTCCTTCAATTTTTTCAACTTCAAAAAGTAGTTGAACTACCTGGACTGAAAATAGTAATACGTTGGTTGGCGTAGCGGCGGATGCAGCTGCGTTGCCCAACCGCTACGCCGATGGACGGATGTGGTTAACGAGATACCAGCTGTCTATCACGTAAATGATAAATTACTTTAATTATACAAACAATTGGAAATTGTCTTTTTAAACTTTCGCGATCACGACATCATTAACACCTATTTAATCGGGTATTTATCGCGTGGTCCTGGGAAGACTCCCCGGGACCATGATGGGTGCAATCCTGTCGAAACGTCGGGTAACACTAAAGGTAAATAACGCGATAAATACCCGGTTAAATATGTGTTACTAAAACAACTTTCTTTCGATTTAATTTCCGAATTTGCATCGTGTGTCATGAAAATTACTTAGTTAAACTAACTAGCTAAAGCTAATTAAATTGACGTACAACGGACTAAAATGACATATAGCTATTCGGTTAGTGCGGTGTTAAAAACAAAACGGAACAATTACCTGTACAATTTTTACGCTGACAGCACTAAATTTAGAAACGTAACATAATCTCTAATTACAATCAGTTTTAGGAAGTGTAAAACAGAATCGACACCGACAAGTTACCTTACTTCTATGTACCTAAGTGGATAGCTCTCGAACCACGCTGTTACCTAAACAGCTAAGGAGGTTCATTCAATCATCATTTCATTCGTAACGCGTCCACTACTGAACACAGGCCTCCCTCATGGAGAGGGAGGCCTGTGTTCAGTAGTGGATACTCCATGCGGGGAAGTTGCCATACTCACCATGCTTATCAGGCGGGTTGGCGAGCGCAGTACGGGATGTTAATACACGGAAAGACGCTGCTGCCCACCTTCCGGAGGTATCCCTTAGCAGACTCTTACTGCATTCACGGGCATGAGAGGAGGGGAAACAAGTGCCGTGGGGTGCTGGCTAGAAAGCCACCCCACGGCAGTTGCAAAGGTTTCAATGTATTATATAAAATAGACAAAGTTCCGAATGGTGTCTTTAGAATAAACAATAATAGACTGGCTTGACCGAATGGCATTAAACTTGGCCTTTCACATATCATCATCATCATTTCTGATGCAGGATGCTTACTGCTGGACATAGGCCTCCCTCATGGACTTCCAGGTATTGCGGTTGGAAGCGGCCTGCGTCCACCGTCAACCTGCGGTCTTCACCAAGTCATCTGCTCATCTTGTAGGTAGACATCTTACGCTGCGCTTATCGGTCCGTGGCCTCTACTCGAAAACCTTTCGGCCCCATCGGCCATCTGTTCGCGAGCGAGCTACATGGCCTGCCAATTGCCACTTCAACGTGCTAATCCATTTGGCTACGTCTATGGCTAGGTGACACGAGTTCTTCTACGTATCTCCTCATTTCTAATTCGATCCCGTAGAGAAACCCCAAGCATAGCCCTCTCCATAGCTCGTTGAGTGACTTAGCTTATTTATTAGGCCAGTAGTGAAGGACCACGTTTCGGTTCCATATGTCATGACTGGTAACACTACTGATTGGAGACTTTCACATTATCTTGATAATTTAAACAGCGTCAGCAACTGTTATTTCACGCTGTAGTTTCGGGGACGCACTTGATTAAACCTAACAAGATAAACACTCTTTGAAGGACTAGAGAAATTGTGTCTTAAATTTTATAACAAAATTTCTAAACTGTCCTTTAAATTTTCCATAAAATGCATCCTGCTCGTAACAAGTTGAAATAAATCGGCCAAGTGCGTCAGAATCGCGCACGAAGTGTTCCGTACCATTACTTGAGAAAACAAGTTGTGTAATCGTCTACCTGTTGCCGTTATTAATATCAAAATTACGTTTGTTGTATGGGTCTTAAATATTTATTTTATTTTGTTGTAGTATTTGTTGTTATAGCGGCAACAGAAATACATCATCTGTGAAAATTTCAACCGTCTAGCTATCACGTTTCATGAGATACAGCCTGGTGACAGACAGACGGACAGCGGAGTCTTAGTAATAGGGTCACGTTTTTACCCTTTGGGTACGGAACCCTAAAAACCCGAGTTCGCTCAAAAACGGGAGCAATGCCTAGACAAGTGCGATGCATATTCAGGACATGCCGGGATTTAATGAGCGACATACACTTTCACGGGAAATTGAAAGATTTAAATCGCTAGATACGCCCTTACCGTAACACCGCACCGTTTTGTTTCCATACGAAATGTGTGAGTTCACTCATATGAAATCAGTCTAACTCTAAATTCAGTGTTAGCTGGACGTGGTGTGTGTTATATTTTTCTCGAATGTTTGTGCAACACGATTGCACAATAAATTCACTTTAACAGTTTGGTTAATTGGCAAGACCAGTGTGCGTGCGTCGGTATTATTGTTAACACACACACACACACATATATATATATAAATATACAAAATACAAATACAAATACAAAAAGATTTATTTGCTTACCAAAGGAAAAATACATAATTACCAAATCAGTTTTAGTACAAAACATACACACAATCAAAACAAAATTCATAAAACACATAAAGTAAGTAGAGAATGGTAGCCAATATGTACCTAACTCAGCATGGTGCAGTTTGTTAGGGAGCCAACAAACTACGCTGGTCTTCCGATATGTATAGTCTCCGATATGTATTATATGTATAGTCCTACTCATTGATTTCGATGATGGCGACTTTTTCCTTTCTTATTTGTTTTTATTTCAAAATGAGCCCAAATGTGGCTCGCGAGACCAAACTTGGTCCTAAATACGCGATGAGGCAGTATAGTTGGCTCGTGGATGTGTGTATGGGTAGGAGGGCTTTGGTCTCACCCACATAAAAATACAACGCCACAGTTTTGGATGTCAGGGTCACATCTAACGATTTAAATCTTTGGGAAAATTTAACTGTGTAGGTACCGACGTTGCATCACAGATTATACCCGTGGATACACGCTTTACATTGGGCTTTCACATCTATTCTATAGATGATTCTGCGTCAACTACAGTAATAATGTTGCACGGGGCTGCAGTGCACGGGACATTGTGAGATGAACTAGGCTTGCCCAGGACTTATACCTAACCGAATACCATCTCAGAAATTGATTCATGAAATGAATGAAATGAAAAATGATTTATTTGCAACACTTACAAACTTATACATTGAAACCCTAATCTTAATCTAAGAAACAACTAATAAGTGTCACAAAATGATCCTGGTTCAGCATAATGTTAGTTGTATCACAGATTACAGAAACGTTGTATGCACAACTAACGCTGATCTTCCACCAGGGCCGATGGTGGTGTCACGGACGTAACCTTTGGAATAACATAAATTATGACTATAGAGCGAATTAATTAAGTTATAGACTATAGAGCGCAAACGACCAAAGACAGTTAACAAAGAAGCAACAATACAAAAATATATTAAAGAGTAAGTAGACAAATTTAGTAGCAGTAAATATAGAGGTACATTCGCGCAAGCCGCGGGTTTCGTCACGATGTTCCCTTCACTGTTAAGCACGTTAGATGAAGTATCTATTATATAATCTAAGCTTCAGTTACCTGAAAGAGTTCCATTCTGCGTAAGTATTTCAAAGGAAGAAAGGAAGTCGTGAACGGTGTTTTATATTAAGATTAACATTAAAGGTGCAGAGAGGGACGATAAATCCTAGGGTGTGGTAACTGTGGACATTTTAATACCATCTGGCTCGTAACGTGGACGTTTATTACAATAATCCGGCAGTTTTGGGGTAAGTATGGTAATGGCACACTGGAGTTGTATATGGAGATCGATGGGATAAGAATATATAGAGAAGTTTGGGTTTAATGGCTTTTGATTTTTTTTTAGCGTAAAATACACTTTACACGACGTGGTGTGCCGGCAGTAGAATGTTGCCCCTCCTCTCATGCCCGTTGATGCAGTAAAAGCCTGCTAAGGGAAGGCTTTTGCAGCAGCGTTTTTTCGTGTATCAACATCCCGTACCGCGCTTGCCAACCCGCGTGCCAAGCGTGAGTATGGCAATTACCCCTCATGGAGATCCACCATGGAGGCCTGTGATTAATAAGTGGACGTTTTACGGCTGAAATGATGATGATGACACTTCACAACCATATACACAGGTCAAAACCGAGTAGCCGGAGTGATTACGACTTTATAACAGAGGCGTGGTGGCGAAAGAGCAGCTTCATCTCTCTCAGCTCTCTTCAGCTCTCATCTTAGCCGCAGAACGTCCACTGCTAGACATAGGCCTCCCACGTTGATCTCCAAGTACCATATCTTTATCTGCCGCCAAGCATAGTACATCCTTGGACACTAGCACTAGCTTTCTCGGATGAACTTTTCACAAAATGTTCTACTTCTCTCTGCAAACTATTAATGCAATCCAGCGTTGGTCACGTGCTTCGTGATCACCGTGGTATAGCTGTTGTTATAGGTAGAGTTTATTTAACATCAGATGAGCCTTCGGCCTGCCTCGTCATTTGTCAAATAAAAAAAATACCCATCAATTACCAACCCTTAGAGAACAAGACGTTCTGTATTGTCAAATAAAAACCTTGTCGAAATGATGAAAGTTAATTTTAATTAAATATATATATATATATAGTCCTCCTCATCGATTTCGATGACGGCGACCTTTACTATCTAAGCCAAGCCTACATATACATATATACGTATATATACATATACATATATATACACCTACAATGACGCTGGTCAGCTCTACTGTCATTCCTGCTGTAGAGTTTTTAAAACCAAGTTTGGTCTGGCCAGCCATATTAGAGCTCATTACAGATAGTAATTTTAAATACGCTGAGCAGGGAGGCCCAAATCCTCCTTACACCAAAATAATAAACCACTTAAGTTGAAAAAGTATGATCCCTCACAATGTAGCAAAAAACATCCCCCGTTAATTACATAGTATAAAACGAAATTTCATCAGAATAAAGGAGCAATATCGCAAAATCTCATTAGCAAGAATGAGAGAAAAGCCACAAAAAATAATGAGTCGATCTACAAAGTATATCGTACAGCCCGAAGGGACATAATCAACCTTATTCTTTGGCGATAGAGTTCAGATTAATCTTTGTTGTTCACCGTGAATGTGTGCTCTATTATGGTCGGATGACAATAATACAATATGGTAATGATGTCTTTAGAAGAGGAATGTGAATCGGGGAAATGATTACGGAATGGAATTCCGGTGCTAAGTATAGCAACACGTGGCTGGTGGTGTGGTTTCCTGCCAAATGGAGAACCAACCACCCTCACTTGGAAAAAAGTTATCTAAAGCGAACGAATTCAGTTATGTGCTTTATTCAATTTAAGTGTGTCTAGTTCTTCTTTTGTAAATTGACTAGCTTTTTACTCTATCGAATAAACACTTTATTGCCTTTTGACTTTTACTACATTCGTTTAGGGCCATATATATTGCCTTTTCCTGTCACGCGGGTTTTCGCCCGCGCGCGGATCTGGTCCGCATGCGGGTGATAGCACGCTCCTGGCCACACGCAGGACAAAGACTTCCGTTTGCCGCTTCAGTATCGTGCGTGTCGCATTACATTTTAAATTATGTGTACTGTGACCATGCGTGCGATCCGCGTCACAGTAAAAACAACAATAAATGTAGAAGAACGCCGCCCGCAGCCAATCCGCGTACCGCTCGCGTGCTGCCCGCATGATAGGAAAAACATATGTATATGGAATGATAGGTTGCGGGCGACACGCATGCGGACCAGATCCGCGCGCGGGCGAAAACCCGCGTGACAGGAAAAGGGCACTTAGGCTACTTATCAAACACACAAACTCACACATACATACATACTTATTTATTACACACAAAGCTACACATTGTTATAGGTACGACTAATCCCACTTATTTAAAACAGTCAAACACGTAAATTCACACATACATATGTACATAATACACTTGTTTTCACACATGACACATACATTACACTAACTTACGATGTATTTAATGTTTGGCTTCTAGCTTTTAGTTTTAATTTAAAAAAGGAGTAATATTAGTATCAGCTTTTACATCATCTTTTTATCTTTTGTTTTTTTGTCATATTTACTATTATTTTTTCTTGTACAGTACCTACACATACTCGTAGGTAATAGTTAACTGATTTAACATAGTTTTGTAACTTGTATACCTAAATAAACTATGCTGAGGTAGAGAACCCTCGCGTCTACAGCACAAGCCACGAGCTTAGTTAGAGCGAGGTGTCGAAACTAAACATGTTACATTAAGTCTATATTAAGCATTTATTTGTTAATTTAGGCTTTACGGAAATAAACACTTTTTATCTTATCTTATCTTTTATATTTTTAGGGTTTCGTAGTACAACAAGAAACCCTTTTAGTTTCGCTTTATCTATCTGTCTGTCTGTCCGTCCGTCACCGGCTTTGCGAAGAGACTATTAGTCCTAGAAAGCTGTTATTTTGCGTAAACATAAAATCACAACGCCGAAATAAAATAACAAAAAATGCTAAAAAATATATTAATCTGGGGTATTTTCCGTACACGTAAGGTGGGGATGAACTTTTTTTCTTGATTTTCCATCGTGCATTGAACTGGTATTTTGAAACCATTTAGGGATTGCGATGACAAAATTTAGGGTTCCGATTGCGAAATATTAAAATTTCAAACTTTTTTCAAGATATTTGTACAGCTAGAAGTTATTTTGAAAGGGGGACGCCTTTTAAAACCTTAACTGCTAGCTGTACAACGCTGAAAAAATAAATCGATAGAGTTTTAACCATAAACTTTCTAAGAAAACTATCTAACTACGACGAACTGGAAACGCCTGGAAGTGCTATTGGTCTATGAATCATTAGATCAGAAAGGCGCCTGCCGCTCGAAGTACATGTGCATTCTACACATCCTCACCTATAGCGCACAAACCTGGTCATTGACCGCTTTGCAAAAGAGCAGACTTAAGGTATGACCACCAAGCTATGGATGGTCGTTTAGGCGTGAACGAACGCATAACAACTTACTTTCGAATTTATGATATATGTTAGGTTTACAATTAGAATAGATTACAAAAATGACGTAGGTATATATACTTACTCATTGAAACAATAAGGGTCCTTAAATTAGAATAAAGAATAAGAATAAAAGAATAAAATCAACTTTACTTGGAGCATCAATTTTTACCTATTTGCGCAAATAAGCTTTTTTTCCTAATGACTACTTTTTACGACGCTTTTTGTATTGTTTGAAAAAGCAACTCTAGGTACTTACTTTCAGGTGTTTTAGTTGCCCTAGTCCTGATCAAAGCATCCCTCATTTCCCTCCACTAACCTCTTTCCTGTGCGCTTCCTACCTTCCAATTATTATCATTATAATTTTCAAAGGTTCATAAGAAACCTCCCGTGACCCCTATGACCCGTGAATAGCAATAAAGCTGAGCCGTAATCTGATCCGGTACATTTACTGCTACGGGTGGTTACATCCCGCGGGACGAAACAATCAACTTTCCGAATTACCGAGTAAAGGCCGTTTTACTTGGCGATTGTGCTGGGTTTTTCAACCTTTGCCAATAGCTTGCCAATAAACGCAGAGTTGCAGTCGATTTAAAATTCGAATATTTAAATTACTGAAGTATTTTATACAAGTTTGTATTACGGCATACATACCGAGTGTTACATACTCTTTGTACATACCTACTTCTACAGAGTTAACTCACGATCTTTCCGTCGCAGATGAGCCGCAGTTCGAGTTTTGAATATTTAAATTATTGCTAATATTTTCTAGCTCTTTGTAGATAGATTCTAAATTTGAAACTTCGTTTGTTTCGAGGCCTTCATTGATGTATCTCCAAGATTAGTGGTTGTTGCTTACTCGCCACGCTTGGCAGGCGGGTTGGCGAGTACGGGATGTTGATACATGGAAGACGCTGCTGCCCATCTTCCAAAAGTATCCCTTAGCAGATTCTTACTGCATCCACGGGCTGGAGAGAAAAGGCAATTCTACTGCCGGCACGGCCATGTTAGGCTTGTGAGTCACTGCGAGTTAATGACCTTGCAGTGGACAGCCCGTATAGCTCCATGGTAAAAACTGGTACCTGTACTTGTTGCTCTTAAACTGTTTAATACTTATCTTGTTAGGGCAGATTAGAAAAAGTTTTATCTTCGCTAAGATCACATTTTACTAGACCGTATCTATTGGAGATGTATAATGAAATTGGACCCTTGACGTTGAGTACCTGAGTCAAAGTCAGCGTATTTGCCACTAAGCTGCACTACTGTATGGTACCATATACTTACCAGTAGATGGTATCATAAATTTACTATAGCATGGCCTTTACATCTATTATAGATGTTTTATACAGAGTCAACAACTATAATAATGCTTGCCCAGCAACACCAACCGCCCAGCTTAGTCAGCTATAAGTCAGAGAAAAGAACAGATCAAATTGGTAGCAATGGTATAGCAATAAAATCAAAAGAAAGCAAATGTCCTCTAGAACTCGTTGCTAAAAAACGGCTCTCGGTACCGAGTAAACTATGTACAAAGTCTTTGACAACCTCTATGGCACAATGGGCAAAAAACTTGCTCGTAACTAAAACATGATAAGTCTACCATAATGGCTACAAACCGTTACGAATACGATACCAACATGCTACGCGACAGCCACCAACGGCTACGTAGCGCTACGAATGAGCTACTCACCGCTACAAACACTACGCAAGGGCCACACAACACGGCCACGAAAATGCTTCTTAATCGCAGCATATTCGGGCCCACGAAATGCTTCGATTAAAATAATTATAATAATTATAATTCCGTTGATGGAGTTCACATCACGTACGGATCAACAAATTCAGATACCTCTGACAAACAGCGTGGATTAAGGCCTCTGCCTCGAATCTTGCGAGCAGCGGAGCGGCGGCGGCGGTCGCTCGGGAGCGGCAGGATCTTATGCGTAAAATCAAATGGACCGGCATGAAAACTCCGGCCGCTCCCGCGCCGCCGCCGCCGCCGCCCCGCTGCTCGCAAGATTCGAGGCAGAGGCCTTAAGCTTATAATAGATTTCTGTTTACTTGATTCGCTACTCCCGTGCTGGTTCGATAAAAGTCATTTATGGAGGTAATTTAAGGATGGGCTTGAGGAAAATCTAGTCCCGTACTATTTTAAATAATCCCTACCACAAACTCCTTCTTTTGGTTCATCATTTCGGTCATGAACGCGCCTCGAACAACTCTGCGAATAAGCTACGCACCGCTACGAAAACGCTACGTAGGTTCCCATACAAATACCTACGCTACGAATAACATAAGTACAAATCGGTCTTGAAATTTGAAAAAACTACTCTAACTTCAATACTTCAAACTTTAATCAATTAAGGCCTAAGCATAAATCTTATATTCATAATCTTAGCCGTAAGATTGCAGTGCATGTCCACTGCTGGACATCGGCCTCCCTTATGTATCTCCAAGACCATAAGAGGATTGTTGCCATACTCGCCATGTTTAGCAGGCGGGTTGGCGAAGAGCAGTACGGGATGTTGCACGCAGAGACGCTGCTGCCTATAAACAAACTGCATTCAAATCGGTCCACTCCTTTATGAGCTACAGTGCCACAGACTACAGACACAGAGCGGTCAAACTTGTAACTTCTCGTCGGAGTTTAAAATTTATCATCATCATCATATCAGCCGTAGGACGTCCACTGCTGGACAAAGGCCTCCCTCATTGATCTCCAGGAACTGCGGTTGGAAGCGGCCTGCATCCAACGCCGACCTGCGGCTCTTACCAAGTTGTCTGCCCATCTTGTAGGTGGACGTCCTACGCTGCGCTTGCCGGTCTATGGCCTCCATTCGAGAACTTTACGGCTCCATCGTCCATCTGTTCTGCGTGCTATATGGCCTGCCCATTGCCACTTCAACGTGCTAATCCATCCGGCTATGTCGGTGACCCGAGTTCTCCTACGTATCTCCTCATTTCTGATTCGATCCCGTAGAGAAACCCCGAGCATAGCCCTCTCCATAGCTCGTTGAGCGACTCTGAGCTTATTCATAAGGCCAGTAGTGAAGGACCACGTCTCGGTTCCATGTGTCATCACTGGTAACACACACTGATTGAAGACTTTCGTCTTCAGGCACTGAGGTATGTAGTTTAAAATTACATCAATAGAAACACGAGAGTAGCAAATCGAGTAAATAGTAATCGATTACCTATAAGCTGTAATCTCCGCTGTTTGTCCGAGATATCCGAATTTGTTGTTTCGTACGTGACGTCGGCTCAACCGACGGCATTATTGCAATGAATTCGACGTAGTTTTGTAGTGTTTGCAATTAAATGAAGTAGTGTTTACTGACCACAATATATATTGCCGTGCCGTGGGGTGCCGGCAGTGGTATGTTGCTCTATTACCCGTGGATGCAGTAGGAATCCGTGCCGTGGTGTGCCGACTGTAGAGTTTTGCCTCTCCTCTCTTGCCCGTGGATGCTGTAAGAATCTGCCAAGGGAAACCTCTGGATGATGGGCTGCAGCGTCTTTCAGTGCGTACTGCGCTCGCCTACCCGTCTGCTAAGTGTGGTGAATATGGCAACAACCCCTCTCGATCACAGCAGATCTTGGAGGGAGGCCTATGTCCTGTAGTGGTGTCCTGCGGCTGAGATGAGTCTTTTATGGTGTCGTAACTCCGAAACGGATGAACGTAGCTATTTCATACGAAAGGTGAGTTGATCGAGAGTATTCTAAGCTGTGCCGCGGGGTGCCGGCAGTAGAATGTTACCCCTCCTCTCATACCCGTGGATGCAGTAAGAGCTTGCTAAGGGATACCTCCAGAAGATGGGCAGCAGCGTCTTTCCGTGTATCAACATCTCGTACTGCGCTCGCAAACCCACCTGCCAAGCGTGGTGAGTATGGCAACTACCCCTCATGGAGTTCAGTGAGGGAGGTCTTTGGTTAAGTAGTGGACGTTTTACGGCTGAAATGATGATGATGATTCTAAGCTATCTATGTCTGGTGAAAATCGAGGCAATTACCAACATTTTTAACTCTAAATACAAACTAAATTCCAGGGTATAATTTCGGCTTGATACAAATGTTTGAGCGGAAAAGTTTAGGTTTCAACGATATTTAACGAAATAAGAAACGATGCAACTTTATATTATTTTAAATGTCCCAAAATACATCTATTAAAAAATACTCTTCAGGTTATATAGAACAGCTAACCTATTGATAAACAATCGACACAATCTCGTTGATTGATGTTAACCTGGGTAGGAAAGTATTTAGGAATGTACCCTAACATTCCTGTATTTTGAAACGACGTCATTTCCTGCTTTGAATTGGTGCTAACGATCAGTCGTTTTCATCTTGAATTATTTATATTTCGAACTCGCGCAAATGGAACATAAATCATTCCTTAATTTTTAACAAAGCAAACCGATCTCAATGATACAATTTAAAATGTTGCTGAAAATATCCAAAACGCTATACGTATGCTAAATGGGACTCAATTGAAAGTGAATCTATTCGAATTCAAAAGAATTCTAAGGTAAAAATGTTTTAAAAAAATACAGACGACTTAAGAATCTCCTCTTTTTTTGAAGTCCGCTAAAACGTTTTGTTGTATAAGTATGATAAATAATCCATAAGTAGGTATAATAAAATAGTTAAACTGTATTAATACCTTTCTCAGTTTGAACTTTATATGCACAAGTGTTTTGGAAAAATATCCGGACTTGGAACAGATAACAGCAGACCAACATCAATCCCGCACCACTGTCTCATTCGCAAAATTACTTAATTACGCCACAAGTGTCGTCTCAACCAAAGGAAGATAAAAGAAAAAGAGGAAAGGAATAATAAACTAACCAACCAGAAGAAACCCAAGCCTCCGACCTGCCGACGTGAAAAACAGGAAGCCGTTCATAAGGAAGCTTTTTGCTTGATCCTAACCAAGATTTAAATCGTTAGATACGCCCTTACCGTAATGAGACCGGGCCGTTTTGCTTCCACATGAAATAAGTGAGCTCACTCATTTGGAATCAGTGTACAGCTAAACAGAGTGTTAGCCGGACGTGGTGTGTGTTGTTTAGCTTCCACACGAAATAAGTGGCTCACTCATTTGGAATCAGTGTACATCTAAGCCGGTACAGCCGGACGTGGTGTGTGTTATTTTTTTCACGAAAATTTGTGCATTAAGATTGCACAATAAATGATAACAATAACAGTCTGGTTTATAGGCAAAACCAGTGTGCGTGTGTTGGCATTATTGTTAACACGCATTTAGTGACAATGTAACAGTTTTTGGTGTCAGGGCACACCTAACGATGTAAATCTTTGGATCCTAAGCCATTACGACCACTTCCAGCCAGCGGATAAAAAAGCTGAAAGACTAAGGAGGACGTATGTGTAGGACAACACCCTAGATAACTTTTTAGACTTTTTTCTAGCGCATACCTACTTAAAGCTTTTTGTAATACTTTACCCAAATTTCGCGATATATTATGTGGACAGAGTTATAAACTGTTTATCGGAACTTTATAGTGTTATTACCGTGTCAGTCTACCCGGTCACCAAAAAGTCTGCAATGCACTTAAGACGTTAAGAAGAATAAAACAAGGTGAATTCGCGATAAAGTCACGATCATCATCATCTCAGACATACATAGGCCTCTCTGAAAGTACTGTTAATACGGGAGTGGTTGCTATACTCGCCACGCAGGCGGGCGCAGAACGGGATGTTGATACACGGATAGACGCTGCTGCCCATCTTCCGGAGGTATCCCTTAGCAGGCTCTTACTGCATCCACGGCATGAGAGGAGAGGTAACATTTTACTGCCGGCACCCCACGGCATGTATCACCCATACATGCTCACATACTTTCGCGTTTTTAATATTAGTTACCAAAATTATGCGTCGAATAGGTACAAACACACGGATGTACCGTTATACACGGCAAATTCGATTTCATCCTTAATACTCCTAGTTTTAATTTGATGGGGGACTAGCATTTCCAGCAATTAAACAAACACAATCACTCCTTTCAGACTGGAATCCAAATTGCACGACAGCTAACAGCGTGATAATTAAATCAACTGACTATTCCCAGCGAATTTCTGAATGTAATGAGTAGTACGGAACGTAGAAAATGGCGGTCAGAGTGACATATTCCCGCCACTGGATATTGTTAATTTTATTAAGTACCTACTAGCCAGGAGAGAGGGGGGAACTTTTGCCCATCATTTCAGGCGTAAAACTTCCACTACTGGATACAGGCCATGGAGATCCATGAGGAGTAGCTGCCATAGTCACCACGCTTGGCAGGCGGGATGGCGAGCGCAGTACGGGATGTTGGTACATAGAAAGACGTTGCTGCCCATCTTGCGGAAGTATCCCTTAGCAGGCTCTTACTGTATCCACGGGTATGAGAGGAGGGACATCATTCTACTGCCGGCACCCTACGGCTAGATTTGCTTAGATGTGGGACGTAAAATACTTGCCCGTAGCACAAATTAGAACCTAACCCTAACCAGTGCCTAAGCCCTATCCAGTGCTCTTGAGTAAAGGACTTAAAACCAGCCTGTCGTGTTGTGCCGTGCGTTGCCGTAGGGTGCCGGTTGCCGTAGGGCGCCGACTGTAGAATGTTGAATGAATGAATGTCCTCTCTTGCCCGTTGATGGAGTAAGAATCTGCAAAGGGTTACCAGTGGAAAATGGGCAGCAGCGTCTTTCCGTGACCCAACGTCCTCTACTGCACTCGCCAACCCGCCTGCCCAGCATGGTGAGGCAATAACCTCGTGATCTTTGGAGATCCGTAAGGTAGGCCTAAGTCCAGCTGTGGACAGTAGCCGGAGGACGTTCATTGCTAGATAAAGGCCTTCCTCATGGATCACTGAGTACTGCATCTGTATCATGAGGGGATGATGCCATACTCACGCTTGGCAGGCGGATTGGCGAGCGCAGTACAGGATGTCAATACACGGAAAGACGCCGCTGCCCATCTTCAGTAGGTAGTAAATTTTCTACTGAAAACATCTATGTTACAAGAGTTAGTAAAAAAGTTTTCAGCACGGTCAACTCATCGTAAAAAGTGACAAGAAAGCAATTCCAACTGTAGGTGCTGCCAAAAGGTCCAAATTTTTAATAACTAGGAAACTCGCGAAATACCTTCACGTACTGCCGTCCTAATACTGGGCGTGTCGACTCGCGGACACTCCAATTTCACTTCTTGGCATACATTTGCAAAGAAAGCCGGTTTTCCTGAAACCGGCAGGCTGATTACGTATCTCGCGACAGGTTTGCAACAAGCGTAAATCTGGCGATAATCGCTGTCAATAGTCAATTGTGTAGTATACAAAAGAAAAAATTGATAATAAATGCAATAATCTCAAAGATATGAGAAACTTTATCATGAAGAACTTTATCATACTTTCTGTACCTTAACACTTTACATTTAAACTTGCTCTTTGCCTTAATTCTTATGCTTCAACTTTGGCACCTTACTGCTCACTACTTGTCCTGCTGATATAATGGAATATTCCTAAAAACGTTGGGTCACCACGCCGCCTTATCATACCAGCGTCTTATTGGCGGAAAATGCGAGCCTCTCATTGGTCGGATATTCCTCGGCCAATCAAGTGACATCGGAAGTAACATTTTGTTTATTATATACGAAGGTACTATTGTATCATTGTACCGTTATTAATAGTAAAATAATTCAATACTCGATTATTACAACAGTTATACACATTGTTTGGCAATTCCTTGTCAATTCGTGGCAAACGGAAATACAATGTATTTATCTAAAACTTGTCTTTAACATAAGTTGCCAAACAGCATACCTTTAACTTTACCTAATTACTTTAATATTCAATTAGTGATTATACAAATGGTTATATAAACTGTAACATTACGTTTGACAGCGATGATCGCGAGATATACGCTTGTTGCAAACCTGTCGCGAGACACGTAATCAGCCTGCCGGAATGTCAGATTCAGTGGTAAAAGAAATATATTTTACAATCCCGGCGAATTCGTACCGTCTGAGAATGAGCTACCTAATATTACAACTACTAACTACTACTACCATTACTACAACAACTACTACTAACTACTAATACCATCACCTACAAAAGCCATATACATATTATATAAACAGCCCAAGTTTAAGTCTAATTACAAAATAAATTTTCTGGACGCACCTTTAAATATTACACAGGTAAAAAATGCTTTCATACATTTCGAAAGTATGAGAAATGAAGAATCACAGAACAAATAAATTAGACGTAAATTATTTGTTCTGTGAATTTTACGATGATTAAATAGCCTATAATGTTATCCCGAGCGCAGACAAATATAATATTTAAGATCACTGAAATCAGTCCAACTGTTCTTGAGTTATTAATGGTGTAACTAACCCTAGATAAAACCTAACAGATGACATGGTAATGTTTGTTAGATAAAAAGAATTGACGATGACAGAAGTATAATATTATAATACCTCGTTAATTCTAACAGCTAGCTTCATCTTGTTGGTTCAGCTAGTAATTATCATGGTATTAATTAGACCCGCCGTGGGGCGCCGGCAGTAAAATGTTGCCCCTCCTCTCATGTCCGTGGATGCAGTAAGAGCCTGCTAAGGAATACCTCCGAAAGATGGGCAGCAGCGTCTTTCCATATATCAAAATCCCATACTGCGCTCGCCAACCCGCCTGCCAAGCGTGGTGAGTATGGCAACTACCCCTCATGGAGACCCATGAGGGAGGTCTTTGTTCATTAGTGGCTGAAATGATGAATTAGACCAGTTTCTTTTTAATAGTTCCAACAGCTAGCTTTATCTTGTTGGTTCATCTACTAAATATAAAGGTAATAATGAAACGAGTTTCTTTTTAATAGTTGAGAGTGTTACGTTCGTATTACACTTATCAAGCGAGTTAGCATAAAACCTGCTTTTCCAACAAATGCGATCTTATGTTTTTAATAAAAAGTTCTGTGAAAAACGAGGTCCTACAGTCTCGTTGGTCTTCTAACGATAACAGTTTATTGTTTTATCACAGCGAGAGTTCTGGAGGCCCAATTTAGGTACGAGTTTCGGAAGAAAATGTGACATCCGAAAAATATTGGGGTTTCGAGTATGGGAAGATTGAGAGGTGTCGGAAGAAAACTGTTTCCGAGTCTTGAAGAAGTGGTTTGAAAGTTTTAGTTTAAGTTCCTTGATCGATCTCTCGAAGGTCTACGAAGGTTTGATGTTACGACAATATTCAAATAAAATGGTTTTTATTAACGGGATATTATATAATTATTATTTTATTATCTTATATCCTGTCCATCCAAAGGTTGTCTGGAAGAAATCGCTTTTAGCGATAAGACCGCCCATTGTATGTTATATTTGTCTGTGAAATTCTCTTTGTGAAATTTATGTTATATGGTGAATGTACATTAAAGAGTTTATCTATCAATCTATCTATCTATCTAAAGCCGATTAATTAACAATGATCAGTAATAAATTAAGTACTGTCAATTCTGATAATAACAAACTATACAATAAGGTTGTCTGAAAGAACTTGTTGTGAGCGATAATTAATTGCACATGTCTTGTAAGAATTTTATTTTTCCTGTAATTTTCTTGATTTTGGTTCATAGGATCGGTTCATCATCGTTCAACGACGGAGTAATGAGGTTACAAAGATTAATAAAATATATAAAGAAACGACTTCAGAACTTACTATTCCATCGTAGGATGAGTATCATTTAACCCATTGTAAGATGATGCAGGTACGTACATAGTGCTCAGCATAAAAATCAGACTTTATTTGTTTCTGCTGACTACATTTGATTTGGTTCTCCGAAAATGCCACCTGGTACTACTAACCTATACTCAACTAAACCAGATTGCATGCCGTGCAAAATGAAAATTACCGTCATCGGAAGACGACAGGCCATTCCGGGCACCTCGACTAACTGGAAGCTGCGATATAATAACAAAATTGGTACTTGGGGCACGTCTTGCAATAAAGGGGCTTCGATGTAGTTGTCTCCTGGGCTGCTGACAATCTTGAAGGTTATTGGAGGTTACATGGGGCTGGGGTAGTGCTGTGGTAAATGCGGCCTTACTTTGGTTATACTTTGTAATTCTATATTTTGGTTTGGCAAATACGCCGTTGGCCGAGTGGCCTTTTGATCCGATGGTTGTGCGTTCGGTAAGCCTGTGTTGTGGGTCCATGTAGGTACTTACGACTCTATTTTTTGTATCTATGATTCTAATAAATATGACGTTTGCTAGAGAAAAAATATTATTTATTTAGAGGTTGAAACTGTCTAGACTTTAGAAGCTTCCTTGTCTAAAAAGTACTCCGTAGTATACTCCGTATACTAGCCAAAAATATTTAGGTATATACCTCGGATGTCTAGAAGTCGAGATGAGTATGTGAAGCATATGTATGTTACTGTAGAAAAAAAAAATTCTGAAACTAATGAACTCAATTAGGTGCTTTATACAACTTAAATTATGTCTTGTTCTTCTTTGGTAAATTTACTATTCCATGTAGCTTTTGGCTGTATTGAATAAATACTTATTGACTTTGACTTTGTAGAAACGGCTACACGAGACGCCAGAATGGACTCGGGACCTAAGGATAGTCAAGCCTGAAGCCCTTCTTCATCTGCAACGTCTGCACCACCTTCTGGGATGCTCGTGGAATGCTGTCAGTGGCCTAGTTTCCTGCCAACATCCTAGTGTAATAAATATTAAGGACTAAAAGATTAAGGTAGCCAGGGGCCTTGTATGATGGGGGACAATACGAGACGTGCAGAGTATGCCCCCCAAAATAGGAATAGGAATTATATGGAGTCATTAAAATAGCCCTCTAGTGTTATTAGGGGAGGAAGCCCGCTAATATGCATAGCGCTGTCTGTCTGTGCATGAGACGATTACAACCGAACGCGTTGACCGATTTACATAAAACCTTTTTTGTTAGCACCGTCTTAATGAGAGAAGGGTACTGATTGATTTTGGTGACCCTAGGGTCACAGAGACCGAAGTTACTGTAACCTCAAAAGGTCACCAAAAATAAAAGTCTTCAAATGGCCGAAAACTTCCAAAAACCCAAAAATGCCATTTTTGACCTTTGGTGACCTTTTGAGGCCTTCTTCCCCTTTTCTGGTACCCTTGTACCAATACTTGTCTTGTAAAATACAATTAGAAAATAAAATATAGCTCACCACCGTCATCAAGCGTAACAAATAAGTATGTCAATTGTCTCCGGGTGGTTCCTTGTCGTTGCTGCTCGATAAGGGTCGAAACAGTTGGTGCCTCACCAACAATAACAAGTACATGAACATTTCCGCTAATTAATATGAATTTTAGAAAAGTTTAAATATAATTTTAGTTATCAAACGGCTCCACCTAGTCTTGAGGTGGACGTTAACTGCGTCACAGTTTATTATTAAACTATTGAAGGAACCATCGCTTCCTATGTGTTTTCTGTTTCAGAACAGCTCAACAGTTCTGAAATAAAGTTTTGATAAGTATTTATTTATTTATTTTCCTACGAAAATATAAAGGCTTTTCTGAAACACAGGACATGCCTACTCGTGATACGGCGATACTGCTTATGTTACGAACTTCGTTTACAGTCGTACATAATGGAGGTCGGATTGTTATGACCTAACGTTTCGGCTCATACAGATTGGAAAACAGATTATTGACTTTGATATTCGGAACGGTTGTAACAGGCTGTTACTGTAAGGCGTAAAAAGTTAATGGGTGACTAACCTACTTTTCTTATATGTACATTCGAATTTTTGTTGGGATTAAAGGTATTATGGCTTACAAGTGTTACTTGTGAAGTATCATTTAAAACATGTGCTTTCGATCCGAAGGTCGTGGGTTCGATACCGGCCGTGCACCAATGGATATTTCTTTCTTGAAAAAATTATGTGCACACTTAACACGAGCTTTAACGGTGAAGGAAACATCGTGAGGAAACCCGCGGCTTAGTTAGCTTCAGACGTATTGACCTGTTCTTTCCTCTGAATAATAGCTGACTAAGCTGAGAGGATGGTATAGGTGCTGGGCAAGCCTAATCCATCTTAAAATGTCCCAGGCACTGCAGCGTCCCGTACAGCATGATTACCAGTTGCTAACGCTGTATAAATCATCTATAATAGATGCAAAGGCCTTACTTTTTTCACGGTTAGTCAACCGCGGCTTAGTCAACTTCAGACGTATTGACATGTTCTTTTCTTTGATTATAAACGATTAGCTACGAACGCCGTGGGGCGCCGGCAGTAGAATGTTGCCCCCCCCCTCTCCTGCCCGTGGATGCAGTAATAGCCTGCTAAGGGATACCTCCGGAAGATGGGCAGCAACGTCTTTTCGTGTATCAATATCCTGTACTGCGCTCGTCAATCCGCCTGCCAAGCGTGGTGAAATTAACTGAGTTTTCGGTTTAAAGTGATGTTTGCGAAACCGCATCACTGATTTCAACGACTTTTTCTCCGAAACTAAAGAAGCTAGCTTAACCCATATATACCTCTATATTTTCTAGAAAGTTCATGGTCAAAACTACATATTTTTTTCAAATTTGTAAAGCAGTTTAGATTTTATCTCGACGTTGTTATTTTAAATGTCTATTGTCCATGCAAAATAACAGATTTCTGAGACCAATAGTCTCTTCCCAAAGCCGGTGACTGACTGACAGACAGACAGACAGCAAAGTAAAACTATAAGGGTTTCTTGTTTTACTACGAAACCGTAAAAGGCTACGAATGTGGTATAGATGTTTGGCAAGCCTAATTCATTTAACATATCTTAATACAAAATGTTATCCTAACTATTCGAGCCGTTTCCGTGTCACATGAAATAAAGTATATTGCTCGCAAACTCACACCAAAGTTAAATATTTATAGCAACATTGTGTACTATCACAACATTGAGAGCCTTAACAGCGAGACACTCGATAAACAAACTATACCATTTTACTCCCCACTTGTAAACTTTTGTTCCCTTGAGGTTAACAGTTCTGCGAAATACGCTACGAATATCGAGAGACAATGGAAAATAGGTAAATAACTTCAGCGATATAAATAAGGGTAAGGTTTTGAATAAAGGCGATGGAAATAAAAGAGACAATGATAAAAACATTGAACGCTATATTCAATAGTCTAGAAACAACATCCATTTACCTAACTTGGATTAACCTTAAATTTTAATTACGTTAACCAGTACTTTATACAATGTTGTCCTCTGAAACAATAGATGAAATGAAACGGAACTAAATTTTAATTTGGGTGTATAGAAAATTTAACAATTTCTTAGTTACATGTGATATGTTTTTGGTGTAAATAAATGGGTGAAAATATGCTTTCTGAAGTAAATTAATAATAAAAGACTAATATTTTTAAATATAACAATTGTGATTACTCGATAATTAAAGCTAACATTGAATTTAAAGCTTGATATCGACTTACAATACACATAATTATAATAACTTAAGCTATAAAAATAATTTTGATAACAATGAAATGTACTTAACAATTGGTTAAACCTAGCTAAAATACAATTTTATTATTTTCGAGCCTCTCCAAACTTTAAAAGAGGTTCTTAGATTGTTTATACTAATAGAAAACTTTAGAAAAACGATAATCAATTTTTTCTAAAAAAATTAAAATTCTTAACTTACTGTTACAGAATAGTTTTACAAACATATAAACTAAGTGAAAAATAAATTACGAAAAAATATAAAATACGAAAGCAAGCAATATTTTTAGGTACAAAATCTAACGATGAACCGTGAAACTAACTAGCAAAATGGACCTCCGTAAATAAGTATTGTCCAATAATTGTGCATACATTATATCTTTACAGTTACGTATTATTATCACAAAGAAAATAGCTTGTAGCCTAGAAAAGATAAAAAATACATTAAGCTACAAATAATAGCATGATTGGTCCTACAAAAACAATTTATAACCTTAGATCTATCTACGCAGTTGGAAATGCTACTATTATAAAAACACCGAGTTAAATAGGTCGATTAGAATCAGATACTATCTATAAAACATCCACTGTCACATTGTATATACCATTTTCTTTGCTATGTTAAAATTATTTTTAATTCATTTGAAATAGTGCGAATAAGAGCGTCTGTATGCCGTTTTGAAAGTTCTAATTTTATCTGTTTTTGTTTCAAAGTTATTATTTTAGATTATCACAGGCTCACGCTCGCCCCGAGGGCTTCAAATTACATTGCACCCTAATTTAATGATACTATTCCGAGGAAGTCCATTACATTCTTATTTATATAAACATACGAACTCAGTTCCACATCCGTTACATACTTATCAGACTAAGGTTAGGCATTTGATACTTCCAATCATTAGTTAATTGTCCATTTTTGTCCCAATCTTCGTTTTTCTCTCACTTTTATATAATAATACACTGAGTCCACAGATTTTTTACATGTAAATCGTGAAATTGTACACTAATTGTTCCTGAACAGTTTTTTAGGAAAAGAGTATCGCAAGGGTCGATACTTGATCCCATTCTGTTCTCAGTTCACCCGTTTCTTCGAGAAGTTTGAAGAAAGTTCTGGAAGGGCGGTGGTCGCCTAGCAGTCGTGCGGCCACCGGGAAGGGTGGCCGGCTACGGATCACATAACGCAACAACTCTTCGCCCTTCCCTTCAGCTCGGCCTTCAGGTCACGTTTACTCTTGCTGCGTCCCACTTGCTGCTGAAACAAATTGTACATTGTAAAGATTTGCGGCGTCATTTTTATCAACTATTCATTATCGTTTGATAAAGGCTGACTTATTATTAGCCAAAACTATCTATTAACCGTGGATGCAGCAAGGATCTGCCAAGAGATAGCTCCGGAAGATGGGCAGCAGCATCTTTCAGTATCCGGTACTGCGCTTGCCTACTCGCATGCCAAGCGTGGCCAGTGTGGCAACAACCCCAGCACGTGGACAGCAGTTTTACGGCTGAGATGAGAATGAACTATCTATTGTTAAAGTTAAATTAGATCTGGGGCTGTAATTGACCTTAACTCTAATCACTCCACAAATAACAACACGAAATATCTGAAACATCACTTATATAAGAGGGGTTCGGGACTAATAGACATAGTCGATTCTATAGCCTAGCCAAAACACACTTCACCCACTAACGAAGTACCTACCCACAATGAATGTTCAATGTACCTACTTCAATCTATTTCATAATGTAAGTGACATATTATATTAGTTTTTTTGGTGGATTTTATAAAATAAAATAGGAAATTCTTTGACGACATTCTTTTTTTGGCTGCGGAAGTGTACAGCGTAATATATTCGAGAGACTTCAAAGTGAACACAAGTGTTCAGTGAATAGTGAACAAGTGTTACAGTAGTGATCAGTGTTCTGTGAGGAAGTGTTCTAGTGTGAATCTGCTATAAGATTATTATTGGTGTGATTAAAGAGTTAATTTTGGTCTAATGGACTATATTATTTAATCCCGAACCCCCAGCTCGTAACAATATTATTATTCGATGTTTAACCTCCTACACGCAGAAATTTACTTTGATATTTTAACTTATTACACTTTTAATATTAGGTCGTTACATATGAAATTGGCGTTTTGTATGAGTGGAACATAGTCGTTTTTTTATATAAAATATTTTATTAATCAAAGTATGTACCATTGATATATATGCACTTTTGCCATCTCATAGGTAGTTCATTGATCCCTTTACTAAAAAAACCATTCGGACGGGAATCAATAAAATCTTTGAAGGCGGTTTGGAAAAAAATGGTTATCTGTTGGAGTGAGGTCCGGAGAGTACAGTAGATGTCTTAGACATTCCAATTGAAGCTCCTCTAATTTGGTAGCCGTCTGTTGAGCGGCGTTGTCCTGATGCCATGCTGGTGACACGGTGGAACTCGTAATATGACGCGATATAGTCTTTTTTAAACTTTCGCGATCACGACACATTATTAACACATATTTAACCGGGTATTTATCGCGCTATTTACCTTTATTATTGCCCGACTTTTCGACAGGATTGCACGGGAAGACTTCCCGGGACCACGATGGGTGCAATCCTGTCGAAACGTCGGGCAATAATAATGACGCGATATTTCAAGTTTTCAAATTCAAATTCAATTTATTTACCATAACGTTACACAATAACATTGGCATGTCAATATAATACAATACAGGTACACATCGTTCAAATAATATTTAAATAGTTAATTGCATACTTAATGTCAAGTTACAACAATACGGTCAAAACAATTTAATTCATGGTTTAATGTCAGAAAATGAGGAACTAAAATATTCTCTTAGGTTATAGAAAGGGTTACATTCGAAAAATGATTTTACTATAGTCTTGAATTTATGCAACGGTAGTCTTGTAATGTCTAATGGCAACTTATTGTACATGTCAAGCTTAAGACTAAATCCGTGTTTGTAAGTTTTTACAAGTCTAGTTCTAGGAACATGTAGTTTTTCTTTATTCCTGGTGTTGAAGTGGTGAATGTTAAGTTTCATAGGTAAAATGTCTTTAATTTTATGGATTTCTAGTAGAGAATTATAAATGAACAATGATATAACAGTTAGAATTTTTGTTTTCTTAAAATACGCCCTTACTGACGTAAGTCTATGCAATCCATGTATAATGCGTACTGACCTCTTTTGACCGACGAGAACTGTTTCTATTTGGGCAGCATTTCCCCAAACAGTTAAGGCATAACTAATTATGGAGTGACAGTACGCATAGTATACCGATATTAGGGTTTTTTTATCTACTATTGGCCTTAGCTTGAACAGAACATAGTTTGCGCTAGCCAGTCTCTTACATACATTCCTTATGTGACTTTCAAAGCACAATGTGGAATCTAATGTGCAACCCAGAAATTTAACCTCTTTATTTTCATCTCTTACATTGTTCTTTTTAGTAGAATAAGATAGTGTTGTTGTTTTGTCTGCGTTCAAAATAATTCCATTTGCCTCAAACCACTGCTTTAAACTAGTAACTATGAACTCACTTTGCGTTTTTAGTATTTTAGCATTACTATTTTTTATCCCAACATGGGTATCATCAGCAAACAGTGTTACGTTTGCCCAGTCTGGTAGGCAATTAGTCAAGTCATTTATGTATATTAGAAACAATAAAGGACCTAATATTGAACCTTGCGGTACACCTATGTCACTGTATTCCTTATCCGATTGAACATCATCAACGCTGACCACCTGTACTCTGTTTTTGAGGTAAGATTTTAAAATGTTAAGTTCCGTGTTGTCAAAACCGTAATAAATTAGTTTATTAATGAGAACATCATGTCTCAAGCAATCAAATGCTTTAGATAAGTCGCAGAAGATGCTAGACACTTTTTGCGCTTTATCCATCGCTTCTAGTATAAAAAAAATAGATTTTTGAATAGCCATTACAGTTGATCTATTTTTTCGGAAGCCAAATTGAGATTCATTAAACAGATTATTTGAATCAAAATATTTAATAATTCTTGTTTTTATTACTGTTTCTAATAGTTTAGAAAGGACCGGTAGAATACAAATAGGTCTATAATTTCCAAGGTCAGTGGTATCTCCTTTCTTATGTAATGGAATTATTTTACCTAATTTTAAACAGTCAGGGAAAATTCCTTGACAAATTTTCCATTTTGTAAGCTGAGTGACGCAAAGAAAAAATACAAAAGAGGAAAAACAAATGAATTATGGTTTTCGAAACACAAACGCACGTAAAAATTTTAGTAAATAGCTGTATAAATTTGAATTTGGAATTCCTAACCAAAGAGGAGTTATTTGAGATCAAAGTGGCCAGTACGACAAAACGCCAATTTCATATGTAACGACCTATAATATTTTATTCGAAATTCATTGAATACATCATTTACTCACAACATTAACCTTTCTTATAGTGTAGATCTAACAGTTGTTGCAGATCACAGCGACGCAACAATAAAATAAACTGACTGTTTATTTTAATGTTGGGTTGGTACCTAAACCATCGGCCTAAACAAACAGATATTACGAACATGATTGGAAGCAATTTATGATTGTTGACAAGCGGATACTGTGTGTCTACCATGAGATGTCACTGTTAGATCGCCTGCCGTTACTACAGTAGTCATCATCATTTCAGCCGTAAAACGTCCACTACTGAACACAGGCGTCCCCTCATGGACTTGAGGTTTAGTACCTCCCATACTCACCACGCCATTCTCACCACGCTTGCTTGGCTGGTTGGCGAGCGCAGTACGGGATGTTGATACACAGAAAGACGCTGCTGCCCATCTTCCGGAGGTATCCCTTAGCAGGCTCTTGCTGCATCCACGGGCATGAGAGGAGCGGTAACATTCTACTCACGGCACCCCACTATGACATCTGTCAGATTTGTGACTTATGGTACCAAATTTTAAGCAAATGAAGCCCAACTATAGTCGCTGTAGTATAGTTTACTGCGCGTTTAGTACCAAACTATCCGCTTGAGGTGCTGTACAAGTTTTTATAACTCTTTTTAACTGCCAGTTGCTAGCGAGTATAAATTGTGAAAACTCATGGTAGACCTACTGTATGTAGGTCGGAGCGACAACTATTAATTTTCCAAAGTATGTTATTGTTAGAGTACTCTAAATAATTTTCGCAACGTAGATTTTAGTTACTGTTTCTGAATAGAGTTTGTAGCTATTTTAATGATATCATGCCAGATAATAGATAACAAATGATCTATTGACAAGTTTGACAAGGCTATCCGAAATAACATTGCACGCTGTATTAACAAATTGTTAAAGTAAAATTTGGGTTGTGTAATTAAATCTAGTGATTAGGTCCTGAGTCTACTATGTCCTCTGCTATAGCAGACTTGTTTATTTGTCGATTTTTCACCATAGCTATGTGCTCCTTAACACGTTCGGTGACAGTGCGCTTCATTTGGCATATGTAGGAACGCTCAGCTGCAATCGATCTTATAAACACCAGGAACCTGCAAAGGTACTACAGGTTCTTTTGGCGTACGCAGATGCTTACCCATTTACGAGTGGAGTGTAAATCGACTATTGAAAACTTCTTCAGTAGGTCGGGATAGTAAAGGATGTTTAAACCTTTACGTATAATTACTGGCTCATTTTGATGATAAAACTCAAACCATTTACTGACGTATAATAAATATTATCAAAATAAAGTTATCTGTGTTTAATAGTTAGGCAAGAACTAGTTATACCAAACTATTTAATTAGATTTAACCAAATAGTTGGTTCGTTGAGAAAGAAAATTAGTTTGTCCGTTTCAATTGGCCCATTAGTTGGTCAGAGTGGAATACCAGTAAACAACGTTGTTTATTGTGTTAAATATTTAGTTTTGCATCATAAATTCCCCTACATATCTGTAACATAAATCTGTAAGGAATTTTTTTTTATATTTTAGGTACTTTTAATTTGTAATGTTTTATTTTATTCTAATAAATTTACAGGACTTTTAGTCGTGCAGCGACTACATTTATTTGCGAAGTATGTTGCGAATTTACGAAGTCATTTATTTGCAAAAATATGTGTTTACATTTTCATGCGAGTTGAGTCATCTATATCTATACTAATGTTATAAAGAGGTAAAGTTTGTGACGTTGTGAGGTTGTAGGGGGTAATCTCTAGATCTACTGAACCGAATCAAAAAAATCTTTTACTAATAGAAAGCTACATTATTTTTGAGTGTCATAGGCATATATTAAAAATAATAATATATTAACTCTAAAAATTAAAAGACTTTTTTGTGGTAGTCTGGTTTGCAAAGTAAGTCGGAGAAAAAGCGGTTGAACGAAAACGTTTCTTACGAACGCTGCCTTAATGATGAGAGATATTAGATTGAATTCTAGAGAAAAGTTTTACAAAAAAGTCAGCGACAGCTGACTAACTTATATATTAAAGTTACAAAAAGTTAGTCGAAGATTATTCCGACACGTTTCGATTTTTCAAGAAAATCATCATCATGGCATTGAATGCCCATCCGCGCGTGGGGCCGACACGACACTTCTTGAAAACGTGTCGGAATAATCTTCGACGTTACAATACTACGTGAGTAATTCCCGTTTTTACAAAATGAATAGTATATCCCACGTTAATTTTGAAAGTGAAGCACGTCAATATTTTACTTAAGGCTACACTATCCTGTCAAGATCACAAACAATTTATAATGTTAATGAATTTATGTTGTTAAATTGTACTTAATTTTTATTTTTATTCTATTAATTTTAATCTAATGAATTTTTCTTTTACGTTTAATTAATATTTATTCTTATTTAATGATTTCAATAGTTTGCGTTTTATTATTTAATGATTTATATTTAATTATTTTGATGTTATTATAAGTGTGAGTACCAATATTATGTGACCTGTAACATATTGTTATTAATAAAGTACTATGAACTATAAACTATGATCTCTTTTGCCCTCACGATGAATAAGTCCCAAGATCAAAAATTATCTCTGGTGGGTGCCTACTTGAGAAAGCAAAGTTTTTCCCATGGGCAGTTATAAGTTGACTTATATCTCGGATTGTATCTCCTGAAAGACAATCATCACAAGTAAAAATGTTTACCGCCCAACGAAGTGGGGACGGGTCAGCTAGTGTTTTATAAGGTCACAACATGCTTTATCGAATTCGGTATGTTTAAGTTTTAAGAGAATGTTAATGTAATGTTAAATGGGTTTTATACTATTTACTCGTTAATTATACGTCGAATATAGGTTTCCAACGTATTCTTCTCTTCGTTTTGAAAGTGAAACACTCTTTAGTTTAAGTCACCTAGAAGGCGTCCTTTTTACCACTTCTGATAGTTAAACAAACCTTGGGACGGAATCTGCTCCAACTCCGTCAAACGTAACATAAGACAAAATAAAATTGTTAAATGATGACTATTACGACCGAGTTAGGTTCTTCTGTTCACTTCTTTTCCTAACTCGCGTGTCATCTGAAGTGAACAGATTTAATTATGTGCTTTATTCTATTTATTTGTGTTGTTTTATTTTGTAATTTGTGACGCGTCAATAAGGTCAATGCGGCCGCACTGAATAAAGTATTTTTGATTCTTGATTCTTAGTCTTACCTGTTGTTTCATCTGCTGCTTGTTCAGCTTCCCCAGAGCCGCGAGAGCTGCCACCTCGAATGCATCCTTGACCCCCTTGCTTGAGGTCTTGGCTGACGTCTCCACGTACGTCGGGGCGCCCAGCTGGCGCGCTACTGCTAGTGCCTATAACAAGAATTGGGGAGCTTACAAATTGTAATGAATATAAATATATAAAAGTTTCAGTTGTAAAACGTCCACTACTGAACACAGGCCTTCCTCATGGATCTCCATGAGGGGTACTCGCCATACTCACCACGCTCGGCAGGCGACCGGAACCCGCAACCTCACATCGCAGGCGGACCTTCGACCGCTGCGCCACAGAGGTCGTCAGAATACCTAATACTAGCCATTCAACTCATTTGCCGTTGGGTGCCGGCAGTTGCCCCTCTCCTCTCTTGGTCGTGGATGCAGTAAGAGCCTGCTAAGGGATATCACTGGAAGATGGGCAGCAGCTTCTTTTCGTGTATCACCATCCCGTACTGCGCTCGCCAACCTGCCTGCCAAGCGTGGTGAGTATGGCAACCACCCCTCATGGAGACGATGATGATGTAACCCATTCTTCTCTTGCCCTTGAATGCAGTAAGTATCTAGCAAGGGATACCTTCCTAAGTTGAGCAGCGTCTTTCCGTGTATCATTATCAACATCCCGTACAGTGTTCGTTAACCTGCCTGCCAAGAGTGGTGAGTATGGCCTATGTCCAGCAGTTGACATCCTACGGCATGGATAAACCAAAGTGTGCTGTGCATACAGTTAGTGTAGTGTGCTGTCCGGCTAAACCGGCCCTAAATCTTAAATTTATAATTATGAAGGCCAAGTGAGGGTAGTTTAAAAATACGCCTTATTTTTGCTGCGGCTAACTTCAGCACGCCAGTATTATTATTATTAAAACATATACAGTATCTCCGCAACCACGACCCGGGCAATCCGGTCGAAACGTCGGAATAAAAATAAAGGTAACGCGATAATCTTATAGTAATAATGTGTTGTGATCGCGAAAATTTAAAAAATATCAGGATGATGATGGTTCAACCCAGTACCATCTAGCCTCGAAGAAAGCAGAGCTCGGAATTCTCTATACAAGTAACTCTATTTGGGTACTGTTTCCGCAATTCAAGGACCATCTCTCACAAGTTTAATTTACGAGTATCCAGTTTCAAGATAATTGTTTCAAACTTAAGGCCTTAAGGTGATTAATAACCATTCTAAAATTATGAAGTACTAGCTTGTGCCCGCCGCTTCGCATGCATCGTACCCGAATAAAAAGTTGTCTATGTGTTAATCCTGTTCATCATCAATACGTGTACAAAGTTTCAGCTCAATCCGTAGCCTAGTTTTTGCGTGAAGAGGTAACAAACCTCCATCCAAACAAAGGTTTGGCTTTATAATATTAAAATGGGATAAATGATCAGTACATGGATATTTATGATTTGGGAGGCCTATGTCTAACAGTAGACGTCCTACTGGACGACAGTCCTACGTTTGAGATGATGATTATGATGATGATTTTTCAAAGAAATGTATAAACTTATCAAAAATTTTACGGTTCTGGTGGGATTCGAACCTACGTCCGTCAAATCGATACTTGACGCTTCCTTAAGCCGGAAGTGCTTTGACCGCTAAGCTACAGAACCCTTGTCGGGACCCGCTGAAATTCTTGATAAGGTGATGTCGGTTTGAGCAACCGAAGAGCGCCATCTACAGGTAACTACTAGAGCTCTCCTGTTCATTGTCTGAACTTGCATTCAGTAGCAATGACTGGAGATGTCACTATAGCTTATTCTATAGTTTGTTATTTTAATAGTGTTTAACCACACTTAGCTAGAACATTTTCAAAGAAATGAATAACCTTATCAAAAATTTTACGGTTCCGGTGGGATTCGAACCTTAAAATTTTTGATAAGGTAATTCATTTCTTTGAAATTGTTTTTAAACACTATAAAAATAACAAACTATGTTGATGATATAACTTGTTAAGCTTTCGCGATTTGTTAACATATTTATTAGTTTTAAAATTACAGGATTTTATCGCGTACCTTATTTATTATTTGTCCTCCCGCGACCAAGAACGCTGAAATGTGTTCGAAACGTCGGGAAAATAATAAAAAAGGTACGCGATAAAATCCTGTAATTTTAAAACTAATAAATATGATGATGATGATAAACGCCAAATAATCGACCGTACGTCTTACAGGCCATGTAACCGTGGAATATTAACCTCTAATGACACACTGGCGCCAAAATATGTAACGGAATAACTTTGACGGTTAATGTAGCGGGAAGCATTACACTCACGCATTACCTTGCTACCATTAACTACCTTACCATTAATTTGCTTCATTGGTTACTGTCATAGCTACTTCATCATTATCATCTGATGATGATGCTGCTTAGCTGTAGGACTATTGTCCACGTCCACGGAAAGACGCTGCTGCCCATCTTCCGGAGGCTCTTACTGCATCCACGGGTATGAAAGGAGGGGTAACATTCTACTGCCGACACCCACGGCTAATGACATACTTGCGCCAAAATATGTTATCGAATAACTTTGACTTAATGTAGCGGAAACCTTTGTGAAGATTTGCTTCGTTGATTACGGTTATACCTACTTCATCATCATCGTCATCATCAGCTCTGTCCTAAGACTGCTGTCTACGTCCACTGCTAGACATATGCCTCGTGGATCTCTAAGAACATCAGGGATTGTTGCCATACGTAGCGTGCTTGGCAGGCGGGTTGGCGAGCGCAGTACGGGATGTTGATACACGGAAATAGGGTTTCGTAGTAGAACAATAAACCCTCATAGTTTCGCTTTGTCTGTCTGTCTGTCCGTCCGTCACCGGCTTTGCGAAGAGACTATTAGCACAGATTACAGAAATTACTTGTCTTGGGCTTGTGACAGCCTACTGCCTTACAACTCCGGCGTTGTACAGAGCGGTAGGCATTTAACGCGTGGCCTTGAGTTGAGCGAGTGACGGACGCCTGCTATTAGTCCTTGAAAACTGAAATTTTGTATGGACATATAAAATAACACTACTATGAATTAGGGGTAGGTAACTCCCATACACTTACAGTGGGGATGAATTTTTTTCTTGATTTTGCCATCGTGTAAGTTTAGTTGAAAAGGTATTTTAAAATCATTTAACGCAATTTTTCGATATAGGGTTCCACTTGCGAAATATTAAAGTTGTAAACGTTTTTCGAGCGTTCCCTTTAAAATTTAAACTGCTAGCTTTAAAAATCTGAAAAAAGTCATTTATGTTATTTTAATCATGAGAAAGAAAAAACTACAAGGGTTAATCAAGCTTTTTTAGTTTCGGAGGAATAGTCGCTCAAATATGTGATGCGGTTTCTCAAACATACCGGAATACTTTTAACCGAAAACTCAATTAATTCCTGTTAATATATCTTGGTAAACGAAAAAAAAAACATACTCGAACTTCTAACCACAGGTCTACGGTTAACTACTCGACATAGCGCGTGGCCCGACACGCACCTGGCCAAATTTATTGAAAAATGAGTTCTGATGATGGGATCCATGAGCATCGAACTCCTCAAATATTGTAGGAAAGCATATAGCGATTTTCGCATATTTAGCTCAAGATCAAGCACTTCCGTTCAGAAAGTATTATCTGGTGAAGTGGAACTGATGAAGAAGACCACTGATGGTTATCAAAACTCCTCAATATTACTTAATTCAGGTGACGACATCGAGAGATGGCTAAGGCATACTTACCTGCACATCATCATCAAAAGAATTATATGTAAGGACTAGCCGCACTCCTCAGTTCCCGTTCCCGATGGAATACGGGGATAAAATATAGCATATGTTACTCAAGGATAATGTAGCATTCTAATGGTGAAAGAATTTTGAAAATCGGTTCATTAGTTTCGGACCCTATTTAATGCATACGAACGTTTATTCGAGAAAGATTTGATTGTTTGTTTATTATCAGTTCTTTCCTCTTTATAGTAATAGTGTAGATATTAATGTACATTACTAAAATTATAATTAATGGAATCAGGCGTCACTTTGCGGAAATCCATGACAATAAAATGCAATGAAAATATCTAGTTTTAATTCCGCTAATGCTGAGAATGCATATGCACCACCCTCCCGCCCGCTTATTATGCGCATGCAGGGAGAACTAGGTTGTTAGTGCAACATGCATACCCAAACGCACACGACAGCACGTGTTTCGCCTCTCCGCGAGGCATCTTCAGGTGAGACGCCGAGGTGTTGACTGGTCGGCGGCCTTTCGTTCCAGCCGCGGGATTGGTTTCCAGGGCAGGAGGGTGGTGCATATGCATTCTCAGCATTAGCGGAATTAAAACTAGATATTTTCATCGCATTTTATAACTAAAATTAACAAATTGATGAATTTAATTACAATTAATCCAAAAAAAGAAGAAATCTTGCACAAAATGATTTAAAAGTTTTTTATTTACCTCTTCGCTGGTGACGGGATGGGAACTCAGCTTGCTCAGCATGGTGAGAGTCTCTTTGTCCCCCCTGAGGTCCGCCTTGCACCCGCAGAGTAGGACAGGAGCGGTGGGCCCACCGTGCGTGCGGACTTCTCTGTACCACTGGAAAAAGCACGAGGAATGTTATCCTAAGACCTTTATTCATTAAGAAATCTTCCGGTTCCTTAATTAGACAAGACACAGTGGAAGGAAGATAGGATACAGGAATAGGACAACCGATAATTATTTTATTTTTCAACAAAAAAACATTTTTATTTTTCGACAAAACAAAAAACCGACTTCGCTAATAAATTCTAAAATGTTGCTGAAAATACCGGAATCGCTATAATGTACGCTTATTACATTCGAGTATTTCTCTCAATTTATGATAGATCCCATCATCAGAACTGATATTAAGACTGAGTAGGGGTCTTGCCGTGGGGTGCCGGCAGTAGAATGTCACCACCCATGCCCATGGATGCAGTAAAAGTCTGCTAAAGGATACCCCCGGAAGATGGGCAGCAGCGTCTTTACATGTATCAACATCCCACACTGCGGTCACCAACGTGCCAGCCAAGCGTGGTAAATATGGCAACTAACATGGACTTAGAGATCCATGAGGGAGGCCTATGACCAGCAGTTGAAGTGGACAGCATTCCTTCGGCTGAGATGACGATGATGATGATACCTCCGGAAGATGGGCAGCAGCGTCTTTCCGAGTATCAACACGCCCTATTATATATCACTGCGCTCGCCAACCCGCCTGCCAAGCGTCCTCTTGGAGATCCATGAGGGAGGCCTATGTCTAGCAGCGGACGTGAACTTCAGTCCCAAGGCTGGATATTATGAGGTTTACCTTGGCAGCAGCATTGTGCAGGGAATCCGGCTCAGCCACGTTGAAGCAGAGCATGAAGATCCTCGCATCCTGGTATGCCAGCGGCCGCACTGTGTCGTACGATGTCGTACCTGGAATAAACAATTAAATAAGATCTTGCAAGTAAAGTTGCCGTGGGGTGCCGGCAGTAGAATGTTACCCCTCCTCTCATGCCCATGGATGCAGTAAGAACCTGCTAAGGGATACTTCCGGAAGATAGGCAGCAGCGTCTTTTCGTGTAATAACATCCCGTACTGCGCTCGCCAACCCGCCTGCCAAGCGTGGTGAGTATGGCCACTACCCCTCATGGAGACCCATGAGGGAGGCCTGTTCAGTAGTGGACTTTATATGCCTGGAATGATGATTTGTATATTATTTAAAAATCTAAGAAAGTATTACATATTAAGCGCAATTTTCAAGACCTTACCTCCCGTGCTAGTTAAAAACTGTGTTACGGCAAGGTAAAGTCTCTCCAATCACGCACGCATATAAAAATACCTTACAAAGATGTGATACATATGTACCTTCAAAAAGAAAGAAGCAAGGCAACGGAGGGCTTGTATTCCACCCATTATGAGCCAATTAGGTAATTTCTTTCCCTCCTATTCAATTCTGACATTTAATAACATGTTCCGACGGTAATTAATCCCTTGTGCACAATAACCACGCTAGAGTTGGGAAATGGAATGGAATGAATGGAGAAAAAAGTTGAAAAAATTCAAATACAAAAAATTTATTGCTTAAAAAATTAGGCCAGGTGCGTGTCGGGCCACGCACTATGTAGGGTTTCGTGGTTAGCCGTAAATGTGTTGTTACAAGCTGGTGTATGTTTTCTTTACATTTACTAAAACGTACTTATTAACAGGAAATAATTGAGTTTTCGGTTTAAAGTCATCATTTCAGCCATAAAACGTCCACTGATGAACATAGGCCTCCCTCATGGATCTCCATGAGGGGTAGTTGCCATTCTCACCACGCTTGGCAGGCGGGTTGGTGAGCGCAGTATGGGATGTTGATACACGGATAGACGCTGCTGCCCATCTTCCGGAGGTATCCTTTAGCAGGCTCTTACTGCATCCATGGACATGAGAGGAGGGGTATCATTCTACTACCGGCACCCCACGGCGGTTTAAAGTATTCCGGTATAATTGGGAAACCGCATCACTTATTTGGGCGACTATTTCTCAGAAACTGAAAAAGCTAGCTTAACTCTTATAGTTTTTTTAGAAAGTTCATGGATAAAACTACATTCATGATTTTATTCAGATTTGTTAAGCTAGCAGTTTAGGACATTAAAGGAGAAACGCTCGAAAAATGTTTAAAACTTTAATATTTCGATTTCTCGGCGTTGTTATTTTATATGTCCATGCAAAATAACAGCTTTCTAGGACTAGTCACCTCGCAAAGCCGATGATGGACTGACAGACATACAGACAGACAAAGCGTTTCTGCGGTTATCTCTTTTACTACGAAACCCTAAAAACGGTCGGAGCGACCATATCGAGTATTTGCGTTCATTTCCGTTTTTCCCATCTCTACTCTTCTTGGAAGTTTCCCAGTTCTTTGTTCGGCACATCACAGTGTATTAGTCTAATTAACTCCGGAACAATGGTGTTGCCAGAAATACTCTGTTGACGGTAATTGCTTTTGAATGTTCTCATACACCTATGAATTAGCGGTGTCGATGACTGGTCTCCGTTAGTTACAGATCAACGTTAAGAGTTTAGTTAAGGAAACGCATTTATAAAAAACTAGCTTTTGCCCGCGACTTCGTCCGCGTGGATGTCATAAAGCGTAAAATCCCCTTTTTCACGCAGAGCCACTTTTATTCGAAAATATAAATCCCATTTATTCCCTATCTTGTAAGAATTTCGAAAAATCCCTTCTTAGTGCACCTCTATGATACTCAAGGTATATGTGTTCCAAATTTCATGTCTCTAGGTCCAGAGTGGTTTAGCCTGTGCGTTGTCTGTCAGTCACTCAGTCAGTAACGGAAGAGTTTTATATATACTGATGTACAGTGTCACATCGGACTGGTAACAATTAAACTTTTTCTATTTCTATCCTATTTCTATTGATTGTCGTGAACGATTCATCAATTGAGCTCTGTGGTGCAGCGGGCGAAGGTCCGCCTGCGACGGAACAGGTTGCGGGACGAATCCTGCCTTGGGACAAATGTCTGTACCGTCTGCAGATATTTGTTCTTCTATATAAAACTAGCTCTTGCCCGCGACTTCGTCCGCGTGGAAGTCATAAAACGTAAAATCCCCTTTTTCACGCAGAGCCACTTTGATTCGAAAATATAAATCCCATTTATTCCTTATCCCGTGGGAATTTCGAAAAATCCCTTCTTAGTGCATCTCTAGGATACTCAAGGTATATGTGTGCGAAATTTCAAGTCTTTAGGTCCAGTGGTTTAGGCTGTGCGTTGATATATCAGTCAGTCAGTGAGTCAGTCAGGACTTTGAATTTTATATACATATATAGATAAAAAATATATTCTCTAAACAAACTGATGCGAAAAGCTGGCTTAAAATGAAAAGTTGTAGCGCCGAAACAATATTTGAATGGAATTTATTGAATTCATAAAGTTCAGCACACAAATGAAAAACAGAGAAAAATAAAACCGGGCAAGAGCGAGTCGGACTCGCGCACCGAGGGTTCCGTGCCATCATACAATATAATATATGACAAAGGCGGTTTTATATTTGTTGGAGAACCTTGACAGCGCCATCTCTTGTCTGATAGCGGAACTTATGTAGATTTTTACACTTTCGAAGATTTCTAAAAAAGTATGCTAAGTAGAGAGTTTGTAATAAATTTCCTATAAAGTTTACATACACTTCTATTAGGTATAACAGTATCACGGTTTTATCTCTGCAAACTTCGGAGATGAGGGGGGGGGGGGTACGGTAATTTTTTTAACATTTTTGTAAATATCTCAAAAACAATACGGCTTAAAGGAAAAATAAAAACTGTTTATTAATGTGCAAGTAAATACCTTTCATATGATACCCCACATCACCTAGTAACTTCACAATTTTTTTGAAAACCCCTCTTCCAACCCCCTTGTCTAAAAAACTATGCAAATTAGAGAGTTCGCTATAATTTTCCTATAAAGTTTACATACACTTCTATTAGCAATAAAAATATTACGGGTTTATCTCTGCAAGCTTCGGAGATAAGGGGGGGGGAACGGTCATTTTTTCAACATTTTTGTAAATATCTCAAAAACAATACGGCGTAAAGGAAAAATAAAAACTGTTTATTAATGTGCAAATGAATACCTTTCATATGATACCCAACACGGCCTAGTGACTTCACTTTAAAATTTTGAGATCCCCTTTCCGCCCCCCTGCATTCAAAATTAGAATACTTTTTAACATTTTTATATATGCTATATTAGTAAAAAAGTGTTGTCTTTTACCATTTTAAATTTCAAGTCGATAGCATTAGTAGTTCTCGAGATATCCAGTTGTGACAGACAGACAGACAGACAGACAGAGTGATTCTATAAGGGTTCTTTTTTACCATTTTGGTCCGGAACCCTAAAAACAATTGCACAGTAGGTAAATATAATATGAAAACAAAGAAATGGTCGCTGTAGCAATGCGAGTCAAATGGTTTATGCTACTCCACCCGCACCACTCAGGAGCAGAGTCGCACTAGTATTTTAACATTTTTCTTGTTTTTCCCGTTCGTTTGAAATATATAAAACTATTGGTAAATGTTTAGGCGAACCACCATTTTGAAAAGGGCGTTTAGTTTTATTGGTATCTACAAAAAATCGAGAGGCATAAATCGGTGTTGGTTCACGAGTACAGTGAATATCTATGTTTTATAGCGCAGTTTTAGGGATTTTTTTTCTGTAGTAGTAGTAGAAGTAGTAGTAGTAGAGTAGTAGTAGTTAGCAGTTGTAGTAGAAGGGCGGTACAAAATTCGCCAGTAGAGTTAGTATACCATAATAATGAACAAAAGATTATCCTTCATAGGTCAGTTATCATCATCTATTTCAGGCGTAAAACGTCCACTACTGAATACAGGTCTCCTTCATCTTCATGAGGGGTGGTTGCCATACTCACCACGCTCGGCAGGCGCGTTGGCGAGCGCAGTACGGGATGCTGATACACGGAAAGACGATACTGCCCATCTTCCGGAGGTATACCTTAGCAGGCTCTTACTGCATCCACGGGCATGAGAAGAGAGGTAACATTCTACTACCGGCACCATACGGCTACGGTATAGGTCAGTAATCCTAAATATTTCAATAGAAGCAGTCAGCGAAACTAATACATGTTTTCTACAAAACGACTATCTTTGATCGCAATATAAAAAGCCTTATTTATATAAACTAAAAGCCACACATAAATGGTTTTACGGCGATAGTGCGTTGTGGACTGGCGATTTAAGTTGAGCAACTTGATGGGCATTGGACGATATTGCCGTGGGGTGCCAGCAGTTGAAGCTTACCTCTCCTTTCTTGCCCGTGGAAGCCCTAAGAGCTTGCTAAGAGCTCTTACACACGAGCGGCATGTTACCAACGGCATAGGTAACTGCAGCCGTCGACACGCGTCGGCGGCATCCGTTGACGTGTCGACGGCAGCCGTCGACGCGTCGGCGGCAGCAGTCAATGCGTCGCTATAGTTCGACGGCTGCAGTTACCTATGCTGTTGGCAACATGCCGCTCGTGTGTAAGAGCTCTAAGGGATACACTGAAAAAAATGGTTACCAAATTAGTAAAGGTTGGCTGAATTACATGAAAACTATGATAAATATAACAAAAACTCGCTAAATTTCGCTATTGAACTTACAAAACAAAAAAGGTTGAATTTGGTACCAGAGTTTTGATGTAACTCAACAAAGAATATTGTACATTTTATCAAACAAATGTCAACAATTTAGTCTGGTTGATTTTATCATAAAAATATGATAAATATTACCAGACCTCGCGGTTGAACTTACAAGACTAAAACGGTTCAGGTCAAAATATAGTCCCTACCAGAGTTCATGGTGTAAATTACCAAAGAATATTGTACATTTTACCAAACAAATGTAGACAAGTTAGTCTGGTTGATGTTATCATAAAAATATGATAAATATTACCAGACCTCGCGGTTGAACTTACAAGACGAAAACGGTTCAGGTCAAAATATAGTCCCTACCAGAGTTCATGGTGTAAATTACCAAAGAATATTGTACATTTTACCAAACAAATGTCGACAATTTAGTCTGGTTGATGTTATCATAAAAATATGATTGATAATACCAGACCTCGCGGTTGAACTTACAAGACTAAAACGGTTCAGGTCAAAATATAGTCCCTACCAGAGTTCATGGTGTAAATTACCAAAGAATATTGTACATTTTACCAAACAAATGTAGACAATTTAGTCTGGTTGATGTTATCATAAAAATATGATAAATATTACCAGACCTCGCGGTTGAACTTACAAGACTAAAACGGTTCAGGTCAAAATATAGTCCCTGCTAGAGTTCATGGTGTAAATTACCAAAGAATATTTTACATTTTACCAAACAAATGTAGACAATTTAGTCTGGTTGATGTTATCAAAAAAATATGATAAATATTACCAGACCTCGCAGTTGAACTTACAAGACTAAAACGGTTCAGGTCAAAATATAGTCCCTACCAGAGTTCATGGTGTAAATTACCAAAGAATATTGTACATTTTACCAAACAAATGTCGACAATTTATTCTGGTTGATGTAATCATAAAAATATGATAGATATTACCAGACCTCGCGGTTGAACTTACAAGACTAAAACAGTTCAGGTCAAAATATAGTCCCTACTAGAGTTCATGGTGTAAATTACCACAGAATATTGTAAATATTACCAAACAAATGTCGACAATTTAGTCTGGTTGATGTAATCATAAAAACATGATAGATATTACCAGACCTCGCGGTTGGACTTACAAGACTAAAACGGTTCAGGTCAAAATATAGTTCCTACCAGAGTTCATTGTGTAAATTACCAAAGAATATTGTACATTTTACCAAACAAATCTCGACAATTTAGTCTGGTTGATGTTATCATAAAAATATGATAAATATTACCAGACCTCGCGGTTGAACTTACAAGACTAAAATGGTTCAGTTCAAAATATAGTCCCTACCAGAGTTCATTGTGTAAATTACCAAAGAATATTGTACATTTTTTTACCAAACAAATGTCAACAATTTAGTCTGGTTGATGTAATCATAAAAATATGAAATGAAAATGAAAATTTATTTATTTGTGATACAAATTTTACACAGTAATAATAATAAACAAACAGGTATCACAAATCGGACCTGGCTCAGCATTGTGTTAGCTGCGTGAACAACTAACGCTGATCTTCCGCCAGAACCGACAGTGATGTCACGGATGTAACCACATTCTTATACATACAATAAAGCCACAAAGAACTTACAAACAAAAAAAAACATTAAAATAAAAGATTGAGTTGGATCAAAAAAAAAATAGAACCGTAATCTATAACTTAAATAAGTAAGAAACAAATCCATGTGGGAAATCTAATTGTCAAACTTATAAACCAAAAAAACCTATATGATACTGATGTCATGTTTGAGATCTTTCTGGTCTAATTGCTTATCAAATATCCGCTCGTTTGGTTTTGGTCAGTTTACTTACCAAGATTTTTTAGCCGTCGTTTGGTTTTGGTATGTAAACTGACCAGTGAGTCATCGCTGAGTCATCGTTCCACGAAAACAATTGTCATTTTTAAACTATGGTGTTTATCAACTTCTTCTTTGTTTTGTAGCCTTCTCAATGAAGTTGACAATGACAATAACAAATAAAATTTACGTAGCCCAAGAAAAAATAATTTTATTCGATTAAATTAAAATTAAAAAAAAGATTACGCAAAAAAAATGCATAAAAAATGCACTTTATAATTACGATCAAAAAATATTTTGTTCTAAGACACCTAAATGTTATGTTATATATAGTGAGGTTATACCACATACTATGTATATACCGCAAAACATGTAGATATATGATAATACATTTTGAATTACAAACAAAAGTATTTTTTATATAAAATTAAATCAATAATTAATAGAAAATAATTTTTACGCTGTATATCCCGAACACAGACTACATTATGAATGATTCTACTGACAAGCTTCATTCAAACCCTTTCCATAGAGCGTAAATACCACGCTACGCTCCATTGTAAAAACCGAGCCAGTATCCACTTAGCGCTGACGCGGAGCGCCCGCGGAGCGCCCGCCGTTTTTCCCGCCAAAACGCAAACCAATTAAGGGTCGAAAAATTATTTTCGCGTAACCAAACTAGTGGATATGATAAATATTACCAGACCTCGCGGTTGAACTTACAAGACTAAAACGGTTCAGGTCAAAATATAGTCCCTACCAGAGTTCATGGTGTAAATAAATTACTATAAATCTAAAATTTAAAAACACCAACACCCCCCCCCCCCCCCCCACAAGTAGCTGATCATCATGAGACCCTCATTTAATGAGTCACATAGCAAAAGCTGCTAAAACTGAACATAACAACAAAAGGAGGATGGCGAAATTGGACCCACCCGTTTAAAAATTAACTAAGCGCCGTTTACGAGCTAGTTTGTGTTGATTATATTTAAGATAAAAAAAAGATAAAAAATATGTTTATTTTGTCACTTGTTACGGACAGTTAACAAAATTATAAAATTATTCTTAGAACTAAGTCAAAGTGACAAAAAAGGTCACCATTCAGCTTGTGCTGTGGCAAAGTAAATTATACCACAGCGCTGGTCTTTTAACAAGTTTATAAGAGTTTTATTAAAAAATATTGAGTCATTAGAAGTTGGGAATCAAAAGTACGAAGTGATTCTAACCAATGAAATGCAAGTAGTAGAAGGAAGATTGCCTCAGACATAGCAGTAGTAGATTTTTCTTTTGAGGCAGTACTGTTTGGATCGATAATGTGCCCAAAGAATTCGCGAATTCTTTCTAGACAAAGGGTTGAGTGAGAGCCGCCTGAATAACCCATAGTCTTTATTGTTGTAGGTAGACTGCAGATTAGCCGTTCACAGAATATACGTTTACATAATCAACAAAATTCAAACCTATTTCTTTCATATTTTCATGTACTTAAAGAGATCAGTGATCTTATCTCAGATTGTATAGCAGTAAAACGTACCTACGTACCTACCTACGTAAATTTGCGTTATTACACCGACCTTGATACGTACGGCTTGCAATAAAAATACCTATAGTTACTAACTTAGGTAGGTTGGTATTTAACTACTAACTAGGTAGGTATAATGCAAAATCTGTCTGGAAGTTAAAAAGGTACCTACAATGTAAGTACACACAGTAAATATACATATATTGCAGGCAGGTAATCTAAGTTGAATTTTTTTTAACTAGTAAGTACCTAGTTCGCCCTGAATTGTGAACTCGCTAATATCTTGGAAACCCCTCGTCCGATTAAGGGAAGGATAGGAAGTTATTGTCGGACAAACATTCCTACATACCCACATACATACATACATAGATACAATTACAAATGCCAGATTGCCCAATTTGACTCTGAGAACTTCGCTCGCTCGTTCAACAAGATCCATTCGTCGGTAAAAGTTAACAGTTGTAAGTAGGTCTGTGCATTTGTTCATTATTAATATACGAAGTAGGTATGTAGTTAGGTACTTAAGTTGACCGAGATGTACCAAAACAGACCGTTCGAATAGATCGTTTATTGTTAACGCTAGAAGATTCAAAATCCATTAGAAGTTTTATAAACATGCGACTAAGAATTTCAACTAGGTATGTATTTCAACCATACCTAACAATAATAAAGTAGGTACCTATTAGAAGTAGTAAAGTACCTAGTCTGGAAGAGATCACTTTCCATCAGCTGGTTTTTACCCGACGTACGAAAGTACAAAGGGTTATGTTTTTCACGCGTATCTTGTATGTATGTTTGTAAATTTCTTTATTACCTCATATCTTTCAAACGGCTGGGTGGATTTCGACAATTAAGCTATCGTTCTATTCGTCTGAAGCACCCGAGTGTTCTTAGATAGGTGTGTGAAAAGAAAAAACAAAATGGCGGCAACCAGGCGCCATATTGTAAAAATTTAAAAAAATTAAGTCGACGAACACGCATGCGCGGTATCGTTGAATAGGTATTTTATAATCATTGTTAAGTTTCTTATATCATTTTTCATTTCAGATGACTATTTAGGATCTATAATGGTTTAAAGTTGGTTATCAACCATTGTCAACAAAAAAATTCAATATTGATAGGAAAATAAAACTATGATAAAGTTCTATAGGTCTTAATAACGTACAAAATAACTCAATTTGAAATAAATAAATAATAATATTATACTTAATCCTAACTAAAAAGTGTAAAATAAAAATAATAATTTTAAAAGTCAGAAACCCGACTCCGTCTAAAATGACTTCAATTATAAACTAAAAAGAAATAAACAAGACAGTCGGACTCGGAACCTAGCGACTAACAGTCGGGACCCAATAGACATAGACAGACAGCTCAAAACTTGCCAATAAATGGGTCCCGACTGATAAAGTTGCTAGGTTCCGACTGACATGTTATTTTCTTTTTAGTTTTTATTACACGGAGTCGGGTTTTTTAATTTTTTTAATTATAATTTTTTTAATAGATCTGGTTGCAAATCATATGTTTTCAAAGCATAGAATCATACCTACATCCTACATCTGTGGATTAAACGGTCGCCGGTGCATATTTCTTAGTGACATCTTACAAATATACCTACCTACCTATCCTACAATTTTATTGGTAAATTAGATTGTAACCAACAAGCGACCCGCACCTACTTCGCACGGGTGCAATGTTGATACTAAATATACCATGTATGTATGTATTATAGATACAAACCCTACTCTTGAATCACTCTGTCTATAAAAAAAACCGCATTTAAATCCGTAGTTCTAATGATCTAAGCTTTAGAATCATCATTTCAGCCATAAAACGTCCACTGATGAACATAGGCCTCCCTCATGGATCTCCATGAGGGGTAGTTGCCATTCTCACCACGCTTGGCAGGCGGGTTGGTGAGCGCAGTATGGAATGTTGATACACGGATAGACGCTGCTGCCCATCTTCCGGAGGTATCCCTTAGCAGGCTCTTACTGCATCCATGGGCATGAGAGGAGGGGTATCATTCTACTGCCGGCACCCCACGGCGGTACTGCACAAGCTTTAGAATAATAAGTAATAAATAACGCATAGAAGCCGCGTCTAGAACAAAACACGAGCGATATCGTGTGTCCACTTCATTTTATTTGTGTGCGTGAACTGAATGCATCTACATACGTTCCTTAAACGCACGCAAATATGGCTTTCAGAGTTACCATTACCAGGCCGTTAGCCAATAATTATGGGAAAACGAATGAAGAATGGGATATCGTTCAACGCGTTTAGAATGTTTGATGTGTGATGTGTTTTATTAATATTATAGGTAGGTATGTATTAATTGCTGACATCTAAAAAATGGTTTTGATATCAACACGGCGGAACTAGATAATTATTCTGTGATATCAATTAATAAGTAGTAAGTGTTGTGTGTCGCCGCTGCGGCAGAAGTATTTCTTTTATACTGAATCTGGTCACACTGTAACTTAGTTCTAAGGTAGTCCTCAGCACACGCCCGTAAGCATAATAATAATCTTCTGCATAGTATTTTAATACTTTTTTAGTATGAAATTACTGAATCAGGTCACACTGCCGCTGCCCCCACTTCCCCACTCGCCAGCGCGTCGCCCGCGCCGCGCCGCGTGCGTGGCGTTCTTTCTTTTTGCGCGAACTCTCTCGCCAGCTAGTCGCTTTGCTAAAGTTTTCTCGCAGTGCTTGGTTTCACGTAATAATGGATAGTGACCTTGAAGAGGACTTAAGTGTGGGTGTCGCCGAATATTTGAAGGAATGGGGATTGTCTGACGAGACCATATCAAACTTTGAAGGTGAGTGCCTATTTTGATCGATATTATATACCTATATTTTTAATAATGCGTGTCAATGAACAAGAATTCAACTTGAAACGGAGATAGCCCTTCTTTTGTCAAGGCCCGATATCCCACGTGTTTTTTTGTAAATCGCTATCACTACAAAAGGGTCAGAGTATAGAAGGGGACGATAAGTATTTAGGATGCCTAGATATTGACCTAGAAATAGCGGTTAGGTACCTACCTAATTAGCTATTTTACCTTGATAGATTTACAAAACGAACTTCAGTAAATTTTACCAGATTGATTTGGTTGGCATACCACTGCACAACCGTTTAAAATTCAAACCGTTGTGTTTCTCCATCCCTGTTAAATTTGGAGTAATAAAATTTTTTTTCGTTTTGCTCTCAGTGGCACGGTGAATTTCTTTGCCGCTCGACGCTCAAAAGATTCAAGAAAGTACGGAATCCTTACCTCGACTGAAACGTGATGATGAACAAGATACCTTGGGCTAGATACTGCCCAAGAGCAAACCCATTTGCAATAATATATTATATATAAATAAACTTATATCGTGGTTCTTTTTTTTCAGATTGATACTGGATTTCGAATCCAAGTTCAAAGGATCAGAGCTCCGACTATTCAAAAAAAGGCCCATATTTTTAGAGAAAGCTCTCATTCATTTGAAAACAATTAAAGTTGCTTCTGTTGTGTCATTAAATTGATTGAGGAAAATCCAAGTAAAGGTTGGTTATTAAGTAGACCTACTCGTATCGATCAAAACTTTCAAGAATTTCACACAAAAACCGAACTTGACGTTTTTTTTGTGAAATTCGTGAATGTTTTAATACTAAAACCATTTATATTTTTTTAGTATATTTAAAGTGTATTATAATAGCAAATAGCTTTATAATAAGTGAGATACAATGAGTTCTGGAGGTTAAGCAAAAAAATCTCTGATAACCAGACTGGCTAAACTTCTTAATAAAACTTATAATATTAATTTAAAAAGGAAGGAAGTCTTCGGTTTCCGCGATTGTCACTCATTTAAATAAAACACTTTGAACGGATTTTATCGCGTGTATAAAAAAAAATTGGCTCATCTGGCATACTGTATGTAATGTACCTACACCTTTATTTATTAATTCAGACTATTAAAGTGGGTAGTTAGCACAAAGTTATTTTGACAGAGCAAAACTATGTTTTTCTTAGTCCACCTTTGACAACAGTAACTGTAAAGTTATCGAAACGTCAGGGAGGCTCAATAATGAATACACGTGGTAAAATTCGTTTAAAGTGTTTTATTTAAACTAATAACATAAACCAATTATTCTAACTTATTCCATTTTTATTTTTCAGATGTTAGAGACTTCTGTTATTGCGCGACAATCGGATATAAAATAGTTCCAATTGTGAGAATACAGTGCAAAGAGTCCATCTGTATGGCAAAAAAAATCCATAAAGCCAAGCATTCAAGAAGCTATGAACAGTTTCATTCTTCATGCAAAGGTATGTATAATTTAACTTTTAAGACTATTGTGAGATGACGACTTTTCCATACTAACAACGATTTCCACCCCCTAAGCGTTAACCACGTTGAATTACGTTCCGAACCCCTCTAAATAAATATGAGTAATACCTAAGCAATACCTAATTGTATTTTCTCAAACATCCAAGGAAATGTCGTTCTTAACTTCGTGATTATACCTCTAGAACGCGAAGCACGTCTTTGTACAGCACACATTGAAGATTCGTTCCAATTTTAAAATAAGAGGTCTGTATAGGAATTTCATAGGTTTTTCAGTATAAGCAAACGCAAATAAAAAGAGCCCTGTCAAACTCGTTGCGCAGTATAAATGACTACTGTGCAACGAGTTTGACAGGGCTCTTTTTACGTGCGTTAGCTTATAGGTATAAGTACTAATTTTGCAAATGGCAGAGGAGGGGGGAGGAGGAGAAGCGTTTGTGATAATGTTATTTATACGGGAAACAACGCTAACTAATAGGAAATGTGCTTTTCCAAACAGGAACACTCCCATTGGATGGCGTGGCGTTGACAGATAAAGTGGACTTATGGTGGCGACATCACGGTGATAACGTTTTAAGGAAAGTATATAGCCGTGAAACTAGGGTCACTTCGGAAATGTTCTTATATCTCCTAAATTAGATCAATTTTCAATAATTTATTAATAAATAAATGTCGTTCTGTAGTTGTCCCAAAAAACTTGCACAAAACTCAGGCCGCTTTTTGTTGTGCAAGTTTTTTGGGACAACTACAGAACGACAAATTGTTTACAGTGATTTAATACATATTATAGGTGTTTCCCTAGTATCTAACAGGCGGAAATTATTGAAAATTGATCTAATTTAGGAGATATAGGAACATTTTCGAAGTGGCGCTAGTTTTGCGGCTATACTTAACGCAAATTCCGAATGCGGGCACCCTGGTGCCTGGTACGGCTTATCAGCATCCTGGCCGAAACCTGGCAGCCTTGTGTCCTTTAAAATAAGAAAGGTTTTGAATCCTATACTGATATAATTTTAAGATGAGTGATCTACTGATTATTTAATTGTATTTTTAATTGGTAAAATAAATTTTATGATATGTACTAAAAAGGAGTTTATTTTACTTTAAACCACCGTTTTTATTAAGCCCTTAAATAAGGTTACTGGTAATTTGACGTATTCTAGAAATTGCTGATTTTCGGCTAGCCTACATGACCTTTTTAACTGCAAATTGTGAACTTTACTGTATATATCCCTAAAAATAAAATGTTGAATTACCAATAAGCCTGTATATTTTTGAAGTGTTTGTCGAACGGTCTTAAATCTTTTAATTTTTTTAGATCCTGTATTTCTTGTATGGTTTTTTCTTCTACTTTATTTTTAGGGTGTGGTATCATTGAAAATTAGAAACTTAGTAGCTAATCTGCAATATTGCTGACATGGTACACACGTACTTTCGTGGCCACTGCTGGCCACGAAATTAGTACGTAGTTTGAAAATCTAAACTGAAATATGATTTTACTCTCATACTATGTCAGCAATATTGCAGATTAGCTACTAAGTTTCTATTTGGTAATATACATATACCAAAAAGTCCTGTACATTTTACTAGTGTTAGTTTGATAAATTAACCAAACTAACATCAGTAAAATTTACACTATTTATTTGGTATGTTTTACTAAACTAAGACCGGTACAATCAGACAAGCACTGATAAAATATTGGTAGATATTACCAGTTAAAGTTTGGTAATAACTACAGTACAAATCTGTTAGATATTACCAAACAAATGTTAGGAAAAATACGAAACAAACATGATAGACAATACTTAATTGTATTTGATAAAATCTACGATACACTTCTGGTAGATAATACAATATTATCTCTGATAAAAAGCACGATACACATCTGATAGATTATACTAAACTAACCTTGATAAGAACTGCATTACACATCTGGTAGATATTACCAAACAACCTTTGGTAGTAACTAAAATTAAATCTGGTAATTATTACCAAATTAACGCTGATAAAATAGACCAAACGTGATAAGTAAATACTGCAAAATGTTGTTTGTTAGAGTTTACCAAATAAAATAGATTATACTTACGAGTTAAGTTTAGTGTTCTCTATCAAACTGATTTAATACATTCTACCATATAATAAGTGCTATCCACCAAATTTTTGTTGTATATTTTACCAAATACCTTTGCATTTTCTATTAAACTACCTTCGGTAATTTGTACCAACAAAAAGTAACAGTAGAACATGCAAAATGTATTTGGTAAAAAAGACAAGTATGTTGGGTAATATATACAATATCACTTTGGTAGATTGCAGCAAACTACATTGTACTTTTTTACTAGGGTACTTTGATAAAAAGGTTACTAAAGTATTTTGGTAAAAATTATACCAAAGTACTTTGGTGAGAAATTTTACCAAGTTACTTTGTTAAAAAATTATACTAAAGTACTTTGGTGAGAAATGTTACAAGTCACTTTGGTAAAAAAATATACTAAAGTACTTTGGTGAGAAATGTTACAAGTCACTTTGGTAAAAAGTTATACTAAAGTACTTTGGTGAGAAATGTTACTAAACTACATTGGTAAAAAATGAACAAAACATAGGTGTAATCTACCAAATAAATTTGGTACAACACCAACATAAGAAGTTTGGTAAAATCAACAAAAATTCGTGATAGGACCGAAATCAACCTAAAACTTTAGTAACATTTACGCAAAATCTGTTAAATCCAACCTAACATTTTTTTCAGTGTACCTCCGGAAGATGGGCAGCAGCAGCTTTTCGAGTATCAATGGCAAACCCTCATGATCAGTACTTAGGAATTCATAATAGCCTATATCCAGCAACAACGCTCCCTTATGAATCTCCGAGATCATGAAGGGTTGTTGCCATACTCATCACGCTTGGCAGGCGGTTCCGCGAGCGCAGTACGGGATGTGGATACACTGATAAACGCCGCTGCCCATCTACCGGAGGTGTGCCTTGACAGACCTTACACGAATCACCTAAAAGTCGCTCGTCCATTCAGTTCAGAACTTTACAACAACATAAACGAGCGACGCGCGATGCGAGATTTAATTTTGTCGCAAACTTGTCGCATTCAAAGTCCATACACGGGTGCCTTTTATCGTCTCGTTTATGCGAAAACCACGTAAAAACTAGAACGTGTCGTGAGCGAGACACAGATAGGACACTGCATGCGTGTGAAAGAGAAAAGTACCTATGATGCAAAAGTAGAAATAGTTCTGGAACATAGACTTGGTAAAGTAGGTGCGTACGCGTACACAGGAATTGTTTAGTTTTATTTATACTGAGTGTATTGTAACAGGTGTACTAACCCAAAAGGGGGTTTTATCCCTTGAAAAGAAGGGATTTTTTTAGACATTCATTATTTTTATTTACACTTTTACTAGTTGTGATACTGTGATATGAACATGATCCATGTCCATAATTGGATTATAGATTTATTTATGTATTACATTTAAAAAATACCTCAGCTGTTGTACCTGAAACGCGATTTGTTGAATAAAATTAATGAAAATAATTTTATTTACCTTAAATCTACTACACAATACAATAACATAAGGCACTAAATTTTCAATAACTAAGACACTAAATTAATCCTAGGCTTAACTGCAAATTTTTTGTGCGTAGCAGAGTTAAGGGCAAATATGGTCTGCCCTCAGCATTGTGCTGGGTAGACAGAGTAGTGTGCCTACCCGGCGCTGGTTTTCAGTGCAGGCCAAAGGTAGGGTCACGTCACGACCATCTACTTTATCATTATCTATTTCTCTACCTTTATGATTAAGATTTATACCTTATGGGTGAATTAATAGCTACCATCATATATTTATTCATATAATCCCCCAAGGAACTCCTAGTAATCTTATACCTTTTATAGTACTAATTGAAACAATTAGAAATATCATTCGTCCTGGAACTTTAGCTGTTCGATTAACAGAAAATATAATTGCATTGTGTGGACCCGTCGGGAATCAGTGTTTAAACGAGACATGGACCTCTGGGAATAAGCCAACAATATTGATTTAGAAAGTAATGTAGAATACATAAACGTGTAGAAAATTTCAATACGAATCCAATGGTGTATTATTTATATATAACATATTATTATGTGGTGCTTCCGTAAAATTCATTTTTATTGCAATTAAAGCACCAAAATCAAGCCCCAATAAAAAAGTAGAATCACCCGAGGGGTATCGTATCACGTACTAACTACATTACTGGCTTGTCACCATCTTAAGAATTAAGTCCTCCTCCTGGGTGTTAAAGAGGAATCGTTTTAATCTAAATTTAAACGTATTGATATTTTTAATTATTTTAGTGTAGTATTTTAGTGGTGGTGGAATATTATTCCATCCTTTTGTTGCTGCGTAACGAAAACTACCCCTAAAAGCTGCGGAGGAACTTTGAGGCCTTGCCAAAATAGGAGTGCATTTTCTCCGCGTTCCTTCTTTCTTGAACCAAGTTAGTTTTTTGTTGTAGGAGGGTACACCGAACTTAATAACACCAAACAGTAGAGTGGCTAAGTGGAGTTTTCTGCGAGATTTAATTCTAAGAATGTAGTGTTGGTTTAGGAAAAGAGTAAAATGCTCTCTCTCGTGGTGGCACAGCAAAACGAACATTAGTTTTGTTAACAAATTATTAGTTTTTAAAATACAGGATTTTATCGCGTACCTTTTCACAAGCTTTTATTTTGCTTGCCATGTACCTCTATATATGTTACTATGTTTGTTCAGGTGGAATCATGCAACTCAATTCTGAAGTAGATATCTTCAACCAAATGAGCTAATCCAAACAAAACGTGTATACAAAATTTTAGCTCATTTGGTTGAAGATATCTACTTCAAATTTGAGTTGCATGATTCCACCCGAACAAACATAGTTACTACTCTATGAATTTTGATTCCTTTAAGAATATCAACACATCCGTTTTTATTGCGGCATAAACGGTCGTTACTTTTTTTCAGGTTAATTTGGAATACTGATTTTTTCACAGCTTAAAGAAGCTTCTTTAAGCTTCTTTTCCATATCCTTTCCATAGTTTAAATTTAAACTCAATACCTCTAAAAGTTCTCGAGATAAAGGGTCTTGAAACACCAACACACAGACGGACAACAAAGTGATCCTATAAGGGTTTCGTTTTTTCCTTTTGAGGTACAGAACCCTAGAAATGTCATAATAGGTTTATTATGAAAAGAATAAGGCATCTGTTAAAGGTGATACAGCGTCAGCAACTGGCATTCATGCTGTATCGGACGCTGCAGTGCCTGGGCCATTGTTAGATGGTTTAGGCTTGCCGTGCTATAATACGTATACCATCCTCTCAGTGTACTTATGTATAACGTTAGGCATTTGAGCCGTTACATCTGTTGTAGATAATTTATACAGCGCCAGTAACAGGTTTTCATGCTGTACGGGAAACTGCAGTGCCTGGCACATTGTTAGATGGATTAGGCTTGCCCAGCACCTATACCATCCTCTCAGTTTAGTCAGCTATTAGTCAGAGGAAAGAACGGGTCTATCGTTTACGTATTACCGCGTAAAAAACCTTTTTCATTTTACCATAACTACGGCTAGATTAAAGTATTTCAGTCTACCTCATCTCGCATTCATCATTTAACGGAAAACGGGATTTCCGGAAAATCCGGTAATTCTGAAAACCGGAATACTTCAAAGCCAAAATGAAAATGTTGTGCTGTTGGAATTCCAGTGATATGATGGATTGACCTTTGTTATATTGCGTAAATAAATTAAAAAAATAATATTTCATACAAGAACGGTGCTCATGAAGAAATACCTCTAAAAAGAAATAAGGCCTTTGTCGCGTCAACAACTGGTAATCATGATGTACGGGACGCTGCAGTGGTTTAAGAAACGTCAGTAAGATTGTAATAAGTTAGGTGAGCCGTAATATATTTATTGAATGATTTTCTTTAACCTGTATCGTCCCACTGCTGGAAAAAGGTCTCCCCCAAATCTTTCCAGTCATTCCTATCCCTAGAGATCTTCCAATCAAACGTCAGATGTGTCGAGGTCGTCCCGCCATCGCTTCCTCGGTCTGCCTCTATGACCGTCTTCTGGCTGCCATTCAGTTGTAATATTATTTTATAGCGCTGAAAAATTTACACAGCTTCATCTAGCCCCAAGCTAAGCAGAGTTTGTATTATGGGTACTAGATGACTGATATACATATTTAATACTTTACTGCATCCATGGGTATGAGAGATGGGGTAACATTCTACTGCCGGCACCCCACGGGCCCCACGCCGTGTATCAACATTCCGTACTGCGCTCGCCAACCCGCCTGCCAAGCGTGGTGAGTATGGCAACTACCCCTCATGGGAGGCAGGCCTGTGTTCAGTAGTGGATTTTTTACGTCTGAAATGATGATGATGAAATAAACAAAATAAAATACCATTATTTTATCACACTTATGTATTTTTTGCTTGCAGAATATAATGGTGAAATAATTTACTCCAAAGATAGGATATGCCGGTAGGTTACAGAGCTTACGACAGCCTAATGAGCTGTCGTGTCGTTGCATATGAGCTTGCTAATCCTATGGGATAGGTAAGCAAGCTGAAGTGGCAGTGGGCTTGCTATATCTGTCGAAGAACCGATAACTGATGGGGTAGACGAGTTCTAGGCCGTGAGGTGCCACATCGAACAAGCCCTTCCCAAATCTATGCCACGTTTCCCTGCCTTCGGCTTGCCGCATCTACGTCTGCCAGCGACCTTACGCAAATCATCACTTCATTTAACTGGTGGGCGTTGTAAGTACACTATCTTTCAAGTCACAGTCTCTACTCAAGAACTCGTCTCATAAATCATTACCACAGCTGTAGGATTGCTGTCTATGTCCACTGCTACCGCATGGACATGCCTAGGCCTCCCTCATGAATGTCCAAGATCATGATGGGGTTGCCGCCAAGTTCGCCGCGCTTGGCAGGCCGGTTGGCGAGCACAGAACGGGATGTTGATACATGGGAAAACGCTGCTTCCCATCTTCCAGAAGGAATACGCCTTGGCAGATTATTACTGTATCCACGGGCAAGAGAAGAGAAGCCACATTCTGCTACCGGCACCCCAGGGCCGTTTTCAGTTGCCAACTCAAAACTCAATTTAGGTACATTATGACCGTTCTTTTATGGACTGTAAATAATTTTAATACCTAATTAATCAGCTATAAAAGTAAAATGTTGCTGTAATTAAATGCTTTTCCAATACCGTTTGGTACTTTAACTTGTTTTATTGAACACGTTTAAATTTAATTAACAAGAAAGAGAAACACTATGCACAGTATAGTAGTGATATTAAAAACCAGTAAGAAGTCAAAGCTATTATCAACTATTTAAGGCCCTCCGTGAACAGAGCAACTTTGATCCCCAATGCACGTTTTTTATGTTCTTAACTAATCATAAAGATGTATTTTATAACAAAAAATAATGTATTGTAAATGTTCAAATTAATATCAAAGAAAACATTTCAAAGATTTATATAAGACGGAGTTAAAACGCTGCTTTTTGCTAACTACAGATATTTCAGTAACTACACAAATAATCAAATACTGTGACACGTGGTCATATTGCGACGTTATAGTCAAAAATTTAAATCGTAAGCTGTGCCCCGACAAACTGTGGCTCTGTCTGTATATGTGTGTTAACAATTATGTCGACGCTCGCACACTAGTTTTGGCAATAAACCATACCGTCCGAACCAATGTCGCTAGATGCCAAGGGACTTATGGAAATATACCGTGCAGCTCTTAAAGAAATTTTCAAATCAAATTGTAAATTCAAATGTAATCTAAATTAAGTATAGTCTATAAGGGTGTCATGTAACCAAAATCCTGTATAAATAATAAATGATTTAAAAAAAAAACCATACCGTTATTGTTACCGTTTATTGTGCAATCATATTACGAACTTTCGTGAAATAATAACACTGTGTTTAGAAGTACGGTGATACTAAATGAGAGCCATCTCATCTTATGTGGTGAGGTATATACACCGAGGACACTGATTCCAAATGTGAGAGCTATCTGATTTCGTGTGGAAATATCAACATTTTTGTAAAAATTGTATGTGTGTGCTGAAGTAGCAAATAAAGAATTTATCTATCTTATCTATCTATCTAATCTATCTAAATAAAACGGCGCGGTCTCATTACGGTAAGGGCATATACAACGATTAATCTTTAGTTATATTATATATGCAATAATATAATTTAATAATAATATTTTATATATTAATATTAATGCGTCGCGTTTCGTTAATTTGAAATAGCGCTATTTCTGGCAACTTTCGTGAGTTGCTCTGTCTGCGGAGCGCCTTAGTGCACCGTGTCGGTACAAGCATCTTAACGGACGTAGTAATGAGGTCTGTATAACGGAGACAACGGATCGTATGTCAACGGTATACTGCACTGTTAGAGAGTTGACACTTGTTCGCGATCAGATCATCATCATCGTCACAACCGTAGGACATCCACTGGACAAAGGCCATCGACTTGGAGGATCCTGTTATTTGAACTGATCGGTACTGACACTGACACAAAGAGCCGTTTTCAGTAAAAAACAAAAAAGTGTTTTCGACTAAACTTAACAGATGGAGCTGGCAAGCGGAGAAAGCAAGTTTGTGATTAATCACAATTGCTGTCATTGTCAAATTGTGTTTTCTACCAGTAAAATAAAACTAACGCTATCTATGTGGTTCGAGGGAACTATTTTTGAAGTTTTTACTTTTTAATGAAAACACCTCATTATGGAACTATTTTTGAACTTTTTAGGTTTTTTTTGATGAAAACGCTTCACTGCTGGTTGATAAAAATCACAATCGCCGCTGTCAGCGGGTCAACACGCGTTATATCCGAATAAAAAGTGTTCACCCTATTATTTTGCTTCCTGACAACGTAAGCCTATATGTTAAATTGCGTGATGACTAGATAAACGGTTTGGCAGCGCATAAAATACGAACCGTGGGATCCCGTCAGTAGTATCGCCTCTCTTCCCTTGTCCGTGGATGCAGTAAAAATCTGAAAGCATATCTCTGGAAGATGGGCAGCTCACCACCCTTGGCAGGCGGGTTGGCAAGCGCAGTATGGGATGTTGATACACGGAAAAACGCTGCTGCCCATCTTCCGGAGGTATCCCTTAGCAGCCTCTACCTGCATCTATGGGTATGAGAGGTAACATTCTACTGCCGGCACCCCACAAGAGTTAGCCTCGGACAAAAAATGCGGACATATTCGTTTATTACAAACATTTAACGCCTAGTTGCCACTAAGAAATTCGTCCGCTTCGCTCACTCCTGCGATCAAATAAGAAATAGCTTACCAGAAGTATCCCAGACGGAGAAGTTAACTCTGTAGTCGGCGACTGTGCACGTGTAGGCGTACTTCTCAAACCCCGTCGGACTATAGGCCTGAAACAAAACAAATACTAAGTTAATAGCCTTTCATTAAAATAAATTGATGCACTAACAATCTACCAAGGGATGATGGACGATGGGCAACAGAGTCTTTCTACTTTTGCCGCTTTGTTATAATCATTGAGTATAGTTATGAGTCATCATCATCATCATCATCATTTCAGCCGTAGGACGTCCACTGCTGGACAAAGGCCTCCCTCATTGATCTCCAAGTACTGCGGTTGGAAGCCGTCTGCATCCACCGCCGACCAGCAGTTCTCACCAAGTCGTCTGCCCATCTTGTAGGTGGACGTCCTACGTACGTAGTTATGAGTATATGAAGATAATTGATAATATGAAGATATTCCCCTGGGAGGAACTGAACACGTTGGATAGGTACCTATTTTCAAAGAATATTTAACGTTTTAACGTGAGTAGAAAACCCGTATAACATAACAATAAATATATGAAGATAGTTTAGGAAGAGGACGCTGTCCACGTCCACCGCAATACATAAGCCTCTCCCCCTCATGGATCTCCAAGACCTTGATGGGGTAGTAGACATACTCACCACGCTTGGCAGGCGGGTTGGCAAGCGCAGCACAGGATGTTGATACACGGAAAGACCTATCTTCCGGAGGTATCACTCTTTTTTTTATTGCAGATAGACCATTGTTTGACCACGATCTCACCTGATGGTAAGCGATGAGTCTTATCTCTTACTTCCCGTGAATGCAGATTCTTACTGCATCCAGAGGGGGCGACATTCTAATGCCGGCACCCCACGGCACATCATCATTTCAGCCGTAAAACGTCCACTACTGAACACAGGCCTCGTTCATGGATCCCCATGAGGGATTGTTGCCACACTCACCACGGTTGGCAGGTGGGTTGGCTAGTATATTCCAAACTAGCTGACCCGGTGCGCACTTCGTTGGGCGGTAATTTATAGCCTATGACACTCACAAATACTGTGGCTTTCTATTAGTGAAAGAATTTTGAAAATCAGTTCAGTAGATCCAGAGATTACCCCCTACAACCTCACAAACTTACAAACTTTACCTGTTTATAATATTAGTATAGATATATATTAAAAGCCATGGGGGTATATACCCCCGACTTTCAATCCGAAGGTCGTGGGTTCGATACCGGAAGTGCACCAATGGATTTTTCTTTCTTGAAAAATGTATTGCACACTTAACACGTGCTTTTAACGGTGTAGGAAACATCGTAAGGAAACCCGCGGCTTAGTTAGCTTCAGACGTATTGACCTGTTCTTTCCTCTGAATAATAGCTGACCAAGCTGAGAGGATGGTATAGGTGCTGGGCAAGCCTAATCCATCTAACAATGTCCCAGGCACTGCAGCGTTCCATACAGCATGATTACCAGTTGCTGACGCTGTATAAATCATCTATAATAGATGCAAAGGCCTTACATACTTAGATATAGATTAACTATCACAAACCGATCAGGGACTAGCCATTACGTAGTAGCAAATAGCTAGAGATACAGTCCTGCAGATAAATATTTCATACTAAAACAGACCGGGGCCGAGCAACGCATCAGTGCATCGTGATTTATGAATCCTGCCATAACATGTTACAAATAGCTAGTAATAACCTATCGTTACATTTATAGTTATGTCCTGGTATTAGTATGGGGCTGCCATAAATACGTTAACTTAGGTGCTTAGGTGTCTACAAGACATATAATTTTGCTTACTCATATTTCTTATTTTTCTATTTAGACTTGTAAGGATTTTCTTAAAAAAGATTTTTAACGACTTAGGGTGCATATCCTGTAATGTTTGAAATCTACTGTGTAAATAAATAAATAAATAAATAAATAAGACCGCCAGGAGTGACGCAGCTATACCTAGCCTTTACCTAGCTGAGTTACCGGATGATTAGATGAAATCAAAAAGTATTTTATGAAAGAAAAAACCATTGTTGCATGGCCGGTTACGATACCTAAAAAAATGAAAAAAAAACAACGCAATTCCACCATTTGTTGGTAAATATTGTAAATCTGATTCGCTTTCTAACTGATCAACTTCAGACATTTTACATTTAAACGCTACGTAGGTATATGAAGATAGAATGTAGATAATGTGAGTAAATAGTCTCGCAATTAATTTTACCATTGAAAGTCTTCTTCTTCTTCTTTTGTGGCTTTTGCGTTTGGTTTTACACAATTCTGACAGCCAGTGTCAAGTATCATAATCTTTAGAAAGTCCCCATTGAAAGTCAAAACCTGTCAAAACACATTATTGTGAATGTCATTTGATCATTGCGTCATTTTTAATTTCGTAAGAAAAAAAGAAATTCTGAAACGAGGTTGATCATAAGTTAGAACTTAGAGTTAATCTCTTTGGTCTCAGTACTAACGAAAGACATAATGAGATCTCTATGCGTAAGGTATAATTACTCTAATTACTTACTTTACTTAACTATTACTAAACCTTAACGGCTGGTAGTGTCGTTGTTGACTGTACATTTGATCCAAAATAGGCGCGGTAGTGTCGTTCATTTGGCAACGACACTACTGGTAGTACGGCTGGTAGTGTCGTTGCCAGAAAATGAACACAACTCGGCCAATACGTATCTGAACCCCGTTTTACTGAAGTGACAAAACTAGAAGACAAAGCCAATCTGGACGGAATCTGCTTCAACTCCGTCAAACGAAGTAATAGACAAAAATGCTGACTATGGCGATCGAGTTAAGTTATTCTGTTCCCTTCTTTTCCTAACTCGCGTGTCATCTGAAGTAAACGAATTCAATATATATACATGCTCTAATAATTTGTGTTGTTTTATTTTGTTCACGTGTCTAAAAGGCCCTTGCAGTAGCATTGAATAAATTATTTTGAGTTAGTTGAAGTCTTAGGTGGTTAGAATTGTATCAAAACTAAAAAAAATTGGGTGGTAGAAATATCGTTTCTAAATTCAAAACTCAAAGAAATACTTCAGTACATGTACATATGTGATTATTTGCATTTTGCTGATGTCTCTTTAAAAAATCAGTTACATTAAATACAACACCAAATACCTGCTACAGTTGCAAATGAAATTGCTTCAATCCTTTCGGTGCGAGTCAGTAAAGGTTTTCACGGAATGGTATTAAACAGTTGAAAAGGGAAAATAAAAATTACTGTTCAAATGTAAGAGAAAATAACGATAAATGAGCGAGAGAGTTCCACTAGAAATGCGTAACTGAATGCCTTCTATATTTGAATCGGATGTGCTTCAGGTTATAGAATAAAGAGGGATCTTTATTGGTAACCGATTCACCATAGACAATTTTGTTAGTTTACCTCTTCGGTGAAGCTCTTGCAACGGTGTTATTAAAATAAAGACTTAACATGTTTTAAAACAGGTGCGGTTTGTTTGTTTACCAGTTAGTGCCATTTTAGCGTAAGTTACGCTTTTATATTGTTATCAAATTATGCAAAAGTGTGTTAGTTTATTTATTTATTTACTATATAGCTGGATGAGGTAATGATTTTGTTAAACGCGACATAGGTAAAATTACACTAACTGGTAAACAAACAAATGGATAAAATATAGAGTACTAAGTACTACTTTTAGAGTGAATCAATGTCGCACCTACAAATATGTATATTTATCCGCGGAGTGCGAGCCTGGCGACCTGTAACACAGGTTTCTTGAACCTTGTTCAGGCACCAGTCTCCCATTACGCAGGTTTATATATAATAGTACATAACTGACTAGTTTTAGTACCTAGATTAGCTACCTCTAAGAACCTGTCGTGAGAGAAAAATAAATGTTTTTGTTATTATTAAGTACTAGCTTGTGCCCGCCGCTTCGCATGCGTTGTAGCCGGATAAAAAGTTGCTTATGTGTTATTCCTGGTTTACATCTATACGTCTGCAAAATTTCAGCTCAATCCGTTGGGTAGTTTTTACGTGAAGAGGTAACAAACCTCGAAACAAACTTTCGGCTTTATAATATTAGTGGGATTCTGTTTTATATTTTTTTTGTCAAAACGTAAAAGTGCAGATGATTTCGTTTGTTAAAACTACTTTTAAATTGTAAGGCATATGTATAATAAAGTTATCTTATAGCTTAGATTAAAATTTATGACATTTGTTTTAATTTCTATTTAGGTGTACATGTCTTTTATTCTTTTTAACCGATAAAGAAGGAGGTTCTATGTTCGACTGTATATTATTTTTTTATGTATGTTCACCGATTTCTCCGTCAATTGTGGAGCGATTTTCAGAATATTTTTTTTATTCGAAAGAATGCACTTCCAAGATGGTTCATTTCAATTTGGTCCAGTTTTGACGATGGGATCCATGAGAAAACTATTATCAATTTGAAAAGTCCAGTAAGGATCAAAAGACAAAGCTTTATGGAAATCTTTGCAGGAGGCCTTTGCAGCAGGATAAGTTGAAACGGAAGAAACGTTTGCCGATTTGACAACTTAAGACAGATACAAAATAAGGATTATATATAAGGCATCGTTTATAAAACCTACCCTAAATGTACACAACAATAAAGGCTTATTTTTTAAAGTAATCAGTGTATGAAACCGTAAAACAAACCTGTAAAATTGGAAAGCCGTCTTCATTATTTGAACGCTAAGATGACGGAGATATATTTCCATTATGAAAATACGAAAGTACCTACGTGTGTTCTCTGCCTTAAATAGGTTACATTTCAAGTGCATTGTTCTACTTCACCGTACAAGGAAAAATACATTGTAGCAAAATGTAAATGCTACAGTTATCATAACATTGTTATGGCCGTTATTCAAATGCAAAAGCAGTTTTATTGAGATTGATCGGTATTTTATCCTGTTTTATTAATGGCGTGACGTACTCAAGGGGATGTTTACTTACTATACCAGAAGTTAACGCAAGATTTAAATTAGGCAACAGGCTATGTCATAACAGTTATCAGAAAAATATAAAAAATACTGGGCTAAGTATTAATTTTGCATCGTTGGTTACGCAAAAAGTGACATTTACTTCCAAGCTGAGACTTTTAATTTTAGTAGATAAGTATTCAGGACTACATACGAAAAAAAAAGTCAGTATATGTAGCAACAGGAGTGACAAAAACCGTCACATGGGTGTAGAATTTCTCAAGTTTTTTTAAATGTTTATATTTTTTATATACGTAACATAGATTTCTTTAAATATTTTTCTGATAACTGTTATGACCCAGTTAACAAACTGGGTCATAACAGTTCCAAGTTCCAAATTCCAAGCTGGCTTCGACTTCTGGGACACCCTGTATATTAGACAAATAGTGCAGACTAATGTTTATCTCGGAATGGAAATGTGAGAGAATGATCATGCGAAGTGTTTGACAAGTGCAATCGAGAGGGCTGTGCTCGAAGTGTATTTGTGACATTGACAAGTTTATAAAATCCAAATGAACAACAAATATTTAGTAACAAATCCGCTAACCTATATCTAGTGAGCGCTTCAAAAAACACTCAAAAGCTGAGCTAAATGGCTAGCGGGTTGGCGAGCGCAGTACGGCATGTTGATACACGGAAAAACGCTGCTACCCATTTTCCGGAGGTATCCCCACGGCAGAGAATACCTCGTATTATAATAAATAAATAAATAATGCTGGACAAATCACACAGCATCATCTAGCCCCAAGCTAAGCAGAGCTTGTGTTATGGGTACTAGATGACTGATATACTTAATTCATTATACTACATTGTAGATAGATATTTTTATTGTATATAGAAAAACACCCAGAACACCCTGAACAAATATCTGCAGATCGTACAGACATTTGTCCCGAGGCGGGAATCGAACCCGCAACCCCTTGCGTCGCACGCGGACCATCGCCCGCTGCGCCACAGAGCTCGTCTCGTCGTATAATAATATAATACATAGAGTACGTTGTTTATAATAGTATCCACTTAGGGTACCGGAAACCTAAAAAGGACGGTCTACCGCATTCAGATAGTACAATGTATGCAGTAAGTTGCCGGAAAACCTAGATAACTATTAGTTCCACACACGCTCGGAATGAGATAGAACGGAACGCGTTGGGGCTGTCATGACCACACGATCACTTGAACGGCTTCGCCCCGCGGCATGCCCGACCCCCGGACCATAAAGGTCAGTGGCGCTTCCAGCCACGTGACCTCCTAAAGCAGGGAGAGGAGAAGGAAAACTAAATAAATATTGACACCAGCCTGAAAGGCATTTGCGGACCCTGGCGTAGTAACTCCAGGAGTTGAAGCCGGGGAAGGAGGTCAAACCTCGAGGCCCCACCCGGAGGCCCCCGAAGGAGTCTGAAAGACAGGAATGTAGCACCCGGCGTATCGGTAGAAAAACATGTGGCCCCCCGGCGGGAATCGAACCCAAACTCTTGCGTATCAGCCGGCTTTTAGACCGGTCTCCTAGCGACCACATCGTCCGTGTAACAAAATGAAATAAAACGAAATCACAAAAAATAACAAACAATTCTTAACTAAACTTCATCATCATCATTATCCACAGCCCGACTTCACCCACTGCTGGGTACAGGCCTCCTTTAGCTTGTGCCGTCCGCCACGACCCTGCGCCAGTCCTATCCATCGTCTGCCCGGCAGCAAGACTGCCGGACGACCAACGTTTCTGTATCCTTGTCTCGGCCACCATTCAGTTATAGCTTTACTCCACCTGCCATCACCACGCCTCGCCATATGTCCCGCCCAGCTCCATTTGAGTTCCAAAATCCGATTACCACCATCTTTAACTTTTGTTCGTTTTCGGATATCGACATTGGAACTCGGTCGATAAGTTTGATGCCTAACATAACGCGCTCCATGGCTCTCTTATAATTTAATCAAAAACTCTACCTCTTTACAACTAGGGTTGAATAAAATTATATTTATAATAACTACATCTAGTTGACGGATTGCGCGGAACACGGTTAATCTTTTTATAAATCTCTTCACGCACTAAACTAAAACATTTGTTCAACTTTGTTCTCAGTTTCACACCGTATTTGCCCATGTTTGTTTACATACTCACCCGTGGTCAACGGGGTTGTTTATATAGTTATATAAGCGCAAACAAACCACTACTTATACTACTACTACATATAATAAAACTACTTATTTTTAGAAATAGTAGTTACTATTTCTAAAAATAAGTACTATTTCTGTGTTTAATAATACTTGAGTGTAATTGCTTGTTGTCCTGAATAAATAAAAATAAAATAAAATGTAGGGGGCATTTCGCGTTACGTGACAAACTGTACCAACTCGCTCACTACAGCAACCCACGTTTAAGAATACCTATAAAAATCTTAAATGTAAACTCGAATTACTTAGGTAACTTCTTAGAAAACGTCATTCAATAATTTAGGTAGGTACTTTTATACTTTGGTTCATTTAGCTTGAATAGTCCCGCAGCGTCCATTCAACCAAGAATGCATTCAAGCAGCAAGAAACCAGGAAGTTGAACCTGCTTTTCATATTTAATAAGTGCGGTGGAAGTCCTCTGTATACTGGTTCTTGGCTGGCTAGTGACGTTGAGTATCGGAAATCTTTTGCGGGCAATTTTATTTCGTTTTCTTGCTACATAAATGTTAAAATATTTTTTTCTCTCTAAATGTAAATTTTATGTTTTGAAATATGTACTTTGAAAATGATAAACTATGAATCTATATATATATATATAATTCAAAGTCCTGACTGACGACTGACTGTTATATCAACGCACAGCTTAAACCACTGGACCTAAAGACTTGAAATTTGGCACACATATGTATATACCTACCTTGAGTATCCTAGAGGTTAGGGAATAAATGGGATTTATATTTTTGAATCAAAATGGCTGTGCGTGAAAAAGGGGATTTTAAGTTTTATGACTTCCACGCGGACGAAGTCGCGGGCAAAAGCTAGTTAGAGCACATAAGGCAATTAAGGAGCTGACTAAAACATTACACGAGAAAAGCGCAGAATATTTATTTTGCAGAAAATTACAGATTGAGAATACACAAATTCTCCTCTAGAGATCTGTAATTTTCTGCAAAATAAATATTCTGCGCTCGGAAACCTTAAAAAAGGTGAAATATACTCCTTTTTAAGTTTTCCGAAAGTTTGCATTTTAACATCGAACGTAGCAATGACTTTACCAGTCAATGTTCGTACACTAAGGTTCAAGGAATCTATTCTCCTAAGAATAAAAAACTTTGCACTTTGCTGGTTTTAAGCAAGGTAATGAACCAAGCGTGAGACGTGGGCATTAAGCAAACTGCATAGAAATAAACTACAATGCTTTCAAAGATCAATGGAAAAACTTTCTAAATGTTAGAAAACTTGACAAGATTAACAATACAATTATTAGAGACAAAACAAAGCTAACAGACATATTAACCAAAATAGATCAACAAAAATGGAGATGGGCAGGGCAGGACACATCATCATTCCAGCCGTAAAAACTCCACTAATGAACAGGCCTCCCTCATGGATCTCCATGAGGGGTAGTTGCCATACTCACCACGCTTGGCAGGCGGGTTGGCGAGCGCAGTATGGGATGTTGATACACGGAAAGACGCTGCTGCCCATCTTCCTAGACTTATGTAGCCAATTTCAGCTTTGAACGTGCGTGCGCAATTTTTTTTGTAATCTGTACCCTCAGTTTTGCAATCTACACATCTTGCCCCTTCATTTTATACCATACTTGGGTATATTAAAAAACATTCGATTGTTTATCCTACTTTCAACCCCCATATTTCATAAAAGGCTCAACCGATTTCTATATAACTTTCAGTTTTGCATTCCACACATATTTTATTTTATTTGAATACTTGGGTATATTTGGAAATATTCGATTATTCATACCCTCTTTCACCTATGTTGTAAACTTCCTAACCAATATTGATAAAACATATTTAAGAACCACCGCCTGAAAACCTGCTTTTATATAAAAAATACTACATGGAAATCGGTCTAATCGTTTAAGAGCTACGGTGCCACAGATACACACACACACACACACACACATAGCGGTCAAACTTATAACATCCAGCAGCAGACGTGGACAGAATCCTACGGCAGAGATGATGATTCCTTCACCGTTAAAGCACGTGTTAGAAGCGTGCAAAGACCACAAAAAAATATCAAGGAAAAAACCATTTCAGTTCAATTAAAATTGAACTCTCCCTTCATTTATTTAAGGCTCCGTTCGGCTGGCTCTGTGTCGACAAACCGAGCTAAGCATTATGATATTAAGCTAACTTATTACCGAACTTAAATCCAGCAAAGTCTTAATGCAGTTTACAACGACCGGTAATGAGGGATTATTTCATCATTGCCTTATGTAAATTAAGACGAACGGTAATGAGTCCCTCCCACATGATAATCTTATTTATCTTCTGACATTATTCGGCAGTGTTATTTATAAAATGCCCTGGGGTGTCGTCATTAGAATGTTGCCTCTTCTCTCTTGCCTGTGGATGCAAATAGAATCCGCCAACAGCTCCGAAAGATGGGCAGCAGCGTCTCCGTGTAACAACATCCCATACTGCGCTCGCCCTCCCGCCTGCCAAGCGTGGCGAGTGTGGCTACAGTGGATGTGGACAGATGTCGCACGACCGTGATGATTTATAAAATAACTTATAGAACCGCTGCTGTTGAGGTAAACGAGTTCTTGAGTGGAGACCGCGACTTGGCAAGCGGAGTGTAGGACGCCCACCAGCTAGATAAATAAATAAATAAATGGCACTGCTGGACAAATCACACAGCATCATCTAGCCCCAAGCTAAGCAGAGCTTGTATTATGGGTACTAGATGATTGATATACGTAATAGAAGATGAAGTGATGATTTGCGAACGGTCGCTGGCAGGCGCTAGTCTCGGAAAGCATTAACATTGATATGATGAGGCCAAAGTCCAGCAGTGGACTAATATGGGCAGTTGATGATGATGATGAAGACCGGTTATAGACATAGTGGTGAGCTAGAAGACTTTCAATTATGGAGGTAGTAAAGTTCGGTTCAAATCCGCTCGTGCACTAAATTTGACACTGCCACTGAATTGGTAAAGTTACCATTGAACTTGGTAATAATGGTAAATTAAGTTTGATGTTTGACTTGTATTAAGGCGTTTACAACTAGATCCGTGGGGTGCCGGCAGTAGAATGTCACCCCTCTTCTCTTGCCCGTGGATGCAGTAAGTATCTGCTAAGGTATATCTTCGGAAGATGGGCAGCAACGTCTTTTCGTGTTTGAATATCACGAACTACGCTTGCCAAACCGGCTGTCAAGCGTGGTGAGTATGGCAACGACCTCTCATGATCAGTACTTGGATTTCTAAGTCCATGAGGGAGGCCTATGTCCAGCAGTGGATGTCTTACGGCTGTGAAGAGGATGATGATCACTATCATATATAGATACTCAAAATCATATTTATTTTTCGCACCACCACAAAACTCTGCATTACACAAAGGTTAGCTGGAAGAAAATGCTAAATAGCATTAAGTTCGCCATGTACATGTTTTTGTGCAATTAAGAATTTTCTTATCTTATCTTATGATCTAGATGGTTTATACAGAACGGCAGCAACTGTTTACTCATGCAGTTAGGATGCAGTGCCTGAGATATTGTAGGATCGAATTGGTTTACCCAGCACCTATACTGCCGTCTACTAGCCGCTCGATGCATCCGGCCTCGCGCGACTAAATGTACCCAAAGATAAAAATCGTTAGGTGTGCCCTGGCACCAAACACTGTGGCATTGTCTCCCCTTGCTTAACCCTCGACTGTTCTATTGTCAAGTGTAATTTGATTAAATGTAATTATCTGTTTGTTTAGTTTTTAAGTAAGTACCATTATAGCACGCCAACCACACTCCAAACTACAGGTTTGGCTGGTAGAGAATGCTTTAGCATTAAGCCCACCTTTTGTAATTGTTCAATAAAGTATTAAATAAATTGTCTATGTAAAAAAGTTAGTCTTTTGCATCTATTATAGATAATTTATACTAGACTGGTTATCATGTACGAGACGCTGCAGTGCCTGGGACATTGCTAGATGGGTTAGGCATGCCTAGCATTTATACCATCCTCTCAGTCAGCTATTAGTCAGAGAAAAGAATAGGGAAATACGTCTGAAGCTAACTAAGCCGCGGGTTTCCTCACGATGTTTCCTTCGCCGTTAAAGCACGTGTTCTTCTATAATGTGTGTTAACAAAAATTGGAATCAAAACGGTGCGGTCTCCTTACGGTGAGGGCGTATAAAACGATAAAAAATTTTGGTTGTACCCGCATTTCGCAAGAAATTACGCGCGTGACCGCGGTCCTGAAAATATGATAAAAGGATGTTTGGATTGCAAGTACCACCAGGCATAACTATCCACATTTGCATAGAGAAACTCATTACACCAGGTCAAGCGAGAGATAATTATTTCTACTAACTGTTAAACTTTCTACTTGTTCTTCACAATGAGGTGCAAGTTTAACTTTAACTCCGGAACTGAATACCGTTTATAAATACCCCCGCTGTAATGTATTGCACTAATAATAGGTTACTGTATGGAGTACGGAATTGGGGTACTGGTAAGTTTGAGCGGGCTAACAAACTTCCACTGAACTGGTAAAGTTATCATTGAACTTCTTAATGGGTTATTGTAGAGTTGCGTTAGGTTTGATGTTTGACTTGTGAATTCAGGCCGAAAGGTTTACAATTAGATGATTTATACAGCGGTAGCATCTGTTTACTTATGCTAGTAGGCAATAGTGCCTGGGACATTGTTAAATGGAATATAAGATATATTATTATGGTTTGTCCGGAATATCTAATATAAGTAAAATACAAAGATACATTTAATTTGAAGATATTCAATCGACATAATATGATTTAGAGTATTTTTTTTACATTCTTTAGTGTGGAATATTTGTCAACAAAAAACGTTTTCTTTGTTCACATAACATTGTATTAACTATTTGTCAGAATTGATTACAATTAACATTAACAATCTGTATTAACACGAAGAAAGTTATCTTTATTGGCAGTTTGTTTGTTATTTGTTCACATAGAAGCTGAAGTATAAGTTCCAACGTTCGTTCTCGCCAAGCCGCCTGCCAAGCAACATGGCAACCTCATTATCTTGAAGATCCATGAGACAGTCCTATATCCAGCAGTGAATATGGACAGCAGGCCTACGTCTGAGATGATATTAGCTCCAATCCTCCAAGCCCTTTGGCTTCGTATTTACGAAGAAGGTGAAGAAAAACCATAGCAAGAGAAGTGCAGAAAGTCGAGATCCTTGGCAGAGGGATCGATAAAGGAAGAGGATAGTTTCAATGCTCCATTATTACATCTATTCCTTCTCCTTTTATTTATGCTACTACCCGCAAACCACGCTCTGATTTCAGCATTTAGGAGTTACGACGAGAGCTGAAAATTTCAGAATTATCGTCTGGTTCATTCGAGTTTATAACATACTTTAATGCTGCAGTGGCAAAGCAGTAAGTTATATTTTAAAGAGCAAACACAGACCACCAAGGTATGAAATGTTTATGGCGAAGGTAAAATCTGTCAGAATACCTTATATAAATGTAGTTAAAAACAATATCCATAAATGAAAGTTTCTGTTCGGCGGTCAGAGGCAACACGACCAGGGAGCGAAGGTCGGTTGTTCTTTGCTGGGCAACCTCTGCGTCTTCTTTATTTTTAGTGTGCTCTGTGACGTACGAGGAGCTGATTACTTCTGAGGCTGAGATTAGATATAGGTTAGTGGATTTGTTACTATATTATTATTATTATGAGCCATTTGGGTCCCACTGCTGGGCAAAGGCCTCCCCCAGTTCCCTCCATACATCCCGATCCTGAGCTGCTTCCCTCCAGTCAACGATGTACTGATCGAGTTCGTCCCGCCATCTGCGCTTCGGTCTGCCGCGTCGCCTTCTCGCCTGGTCAGGCCGCCACTCCGTGACTATCTTATACTTGTTGTTACTATATATTTGTTGTTAATTATATTCTAATGGATTTCCGCAAGGTACGCCTGGATCAATTAATTTCTTAAAAACAAAATCTTCAGGTGTATTTTAAGCTAACTTTATCAGCTTACTTGTAACTGTTTACTGGATTTTATCGCGTAATTATTTTTATTTATTATTGATGCCTTGCAGCCCTCGCGGTCACGGGTAGACCGTTAAAACGTTTAAAATTATATGTATTGATCGCGAAAGGTAATTTTATTTATTTATTCGTGGGAAAACCAATTGCATCAATATCTTATTATACATTAGTCTACATTTCAGAAAGCCAATTAGAAGTTATCACGTGTAGAAACATGCTAGTGACAGATGTAAACCAACTATAAGGCCTCTGCCTCGAATCTTGCGGGCAGCGGGGCGGCGGCGGCGGCGGCGCAGGAGCGGCCGGAGTTTTCATGCCCCCGCGCCGCTGCCGCGCAGCTGTTTTCGAGGGTCCATTTGATTTTACGCATAAGATCCTGCCGCTCCCGCGCGGCCGCCGCCGCCGCCCCGCTGCCCGCAAGATTCGAGGCAGAGGCCTAAGTAATATTATTAGAATCTACTATCTATCTAACACACAAAAATACTTATAAATTAAAATCAATATGATTATGGGCGAAGCCCCCTAATATGCATAGCGCTATCTGTCTGTCTGTCAGTCTATGGATGGGATGATTAAAACCGAACGCGTTGACCGATTTACACGAAGCCTTTTTTGTTAGCACCGTCTCAATGAGAGAAGGGTACTGATTGATTTTGGTGACCCTAGGGTCACAGGGACCGAAGTTATTGTTACCTCAAAAGGTCACCAAAAAATAAGTCTTCAAATGGCCGAAAACGTCCAAAAACCGATTTATATCGATAGAATTGAACGCTTCCAAATCAAATTTCTTAAGTACCTTTGAAATCGTCTGAAGATCCCGTTCAGTTCATCATATTATGAAAACTATTGCAAAAAGTTTGATATTCTTCCTCTGTTAAAAAGAAGTGAAATTGCTGACTTTTTGTTAAAATTTACTTCATTAATTTATTAACTGTCTTGATCTTATAAACAAGGATTGGTACGAGAGTACCAGAAAAGGGGGCGAAGGCCTCAAAAGGTCAGCAAAGATCAAAAATGCTATTTTTGATCTTTGGTGACCTACGCCCACTACGCCTCCTGGCTTCATCATCAAACTCTCGTCACCCGTTAGAAACGTATAAGAGTCCAAACACGTTTATCAGAAGCTACTGACGGTTGTTACGAGTATCTCAAAAGGTTGAGATCAGCAACGAGGTTATTCGACAAAGAATTAAAGTTACTGAAATAGTTCTCAGCTGAAGCGGCAGGGGGCTGGTCACTAACCACTGGAGCAGACGGGTTCTAGAGTCATGACCTGTCTCTCGTCAAAGTCAATATGTATTTATTTATTAGCGCCTTCTTCGTCTTAGCCATAGGACGCCCACAGCTGGACAAAGGCCTCCCGCATGGATTTCGAAGTACATGGAGATCGAAAGGGGTTGGTTGCCATACTCACCACGCTTGGCAGGCGGTTTGGCGAGCGCAGCATAGGATGTTGATACACGGAAAGATGCTGCTGCGCATACTCCGGAGGTATCGTTAGCAGACTCCCACTGCATCCACGGGCAAGAGAGGAGGAGCAACATTCTATTGCCGGCACCCCACGGCCATTAGCGCCTAAAGGCTACATAAAAATGTATAAAAAAAGAAAAACAAAACATATTAAGACTGAATCTCTTGACTGGATCTACTGAGAGTGATCCTTTAAATTGATTGAATTAATTCGCGTCAGAAAATTTATTATCCAAGTGAGGTTCAGGTGAGCGAGGTTCCTCGTTCTCAAAAGCTCGCTTCTATTATTTATAAATCAAACATCCATTATCAAAATCAATCTTTAAATGGACGTTTTCAAATATGTATCCAGGCGATAAATAAACTGAATTTTTCTGTGACGTGGCAGAAACAAATGGTCAAAACTGTTGCAATACAGAGTAAGAAAGAATCACCATAGAGGCTGAATGCCAAAATCTGCCAAATTAGGCAGGTAAAAAAAAGAAAAAAGATCATTGATATCCATGTTTAACCTTATAGATGGTGCCTGTGTGCTTTTTACCCGACTGCCAAGGTAGGGTATTGGTTTTCGCGCTTTTCTTGTATGTCTGTAAAATTTATTATCTGCCAAACGGCTGGATGGATTTCGACAATAAGGGTATCGTTAGAATCGTCTCAAAAACCCAAGTGTGCTTAGATACGTATTTAAAAATAACAAAATTGCGCAATTTTGGCGCGTAAGTAGGTAGTTCAATTTTTTTTAACCAAACCTATCGAGTGGACTAAATAAAAGGAATTAAAAGGAGTAAAGTATTAAAAAGTATTATATTATAGGATTAAAAAAAATAATATACATAATGTTGTATTTCAATTTAACCAAGTTTAATTGTATTTTTAACTAATTTAGCTAAAGCAGTCGCTTACAAAGACTTTTAGAATATGCTTGATTATAAAACCGTTGCTTAGTAGCCTAACTAGCCGATGCTGGTTAGGCTACCAAGCAAAGGTCGATATGCATATAGTTAAATAGTTAAGGAGGTGAGGTTCAAATTATAAAGCTTTCCGTTCATACCCAAGATCTACAGCCTATAACCATAACTCTTCGTGCAATCTAACAAATTGGTTCGTGCGACTGGTATCGAGAATGACCAAGCGGTCATGCGGGTATTGCTATCGGCGCGGTTATTGATCTCTCGGCTGTGGTAGTGATCTTTATGTCTATGAGGGTAAGGTCGCAAGTCGCTAAGGGATACTTTTTCGTTGCGATAAAGGTTGACGCGTTTTGTTCTTTTTCTGGTGAAATTTTTGTAGTGTCTACATTGTTGGTATTTGTTTTAGGTACTTAGTTGCAAGAATATGTGGTTTTGGAAATGAGCTGGAAATCTGTATTTTATTTACAGTAATTAAGGCAAGGCATTCGGAATATAATAAAAACTGGCACTCCGCGGTCTCACCCGCGTAGTTCTCGTTCCCAAGAATACATGGATAAAATATAGCCTATGTTACTCAGGGATAATATAGCTTTCTAATGGTGAAAGAATTTTGAAAGTCGGTCTAGTAGTTTATTCGTTACAAACGTACAAATCTTTCCTCTTTATAATATTGAAAGATGAGAGATTTCAGAAAGGCACTTGATGCGTCTTATATTGAAGATATCTCAAATCGACATCAACTCTCGAATTTGTTACAGCTAGTTATATAAAAAAAAAACCCATCACTAGAAAATCTACTTCTAAACTGATGAACAGGACTTTATCGTGTATTTACCTTATTTTATTATTGGCCGTGGGGTACCGGCAGTAGAATGTTACCCCTCCTCTCATGCCCGTGGATGCAGTAAGAGCCTGCTAAGGGATACCTCCGGAAGATGGGCAGCAGCGTCTATCCGTGTATCAACATCCCGTACTGCGCTCGCCAACCCGCCCGCCAAGCGTGGTGAGAATGGCAACTACCCCTCATGGAGATCCTGAGTTCCAGAGTTTTCACTGTTAACTAGAGTAATTCCGGAGGAAAGTTTTATGATAAGCAAGTTCGCTAAACTATGATGATGATAGCTGAATATGCCGGAAAATGTATTGCCGTCTGGGAATTGTTATATCGCGCGCCGCGTAAACTACTTAAGTGCAAGTGATGTATGAAATTGTTCCTCTTAAAAAGGTCTACAAAAAGTCATCATCATTATCCACAGCCCGACTTCACCCACTGCTGGGAATTGGCCTCCATATGTTTGTGCCTTTGAAATGCTGTCTGGACCAAAAAGCCTTTTATATACATATGTATATTACTTTTTCCTTGTATTGACCGCGTTCTTATTTGTGTACTATATACATAAATATGCCGTGGGGTGCCGGCAGTAGAATGTTACCCCTCCTCTCCTACCCGTGGATGCAGTAAGAGCCTGCTAAGGGACACCTCCGGAAGATGGGCAGCAGCGTCTATCCGTGTATCAACATCCCATACTGCGCTCACCAACCCGCCTGCCAAGCGTGGTGAGTATGGCAACTACCCCTCATGGAGATCCATGAGGGAGGCCTGTGTTCATCAGTAGACGTTTTATGGCTGAAATGATGATACATAATATAGCATTGATTCAAAAAAGGACAATTAACGCCAGCGGTATAAGGTTCGCGAATCATTCATAAGTCATCTCATCTTGCAGGGGACATCCTTTTTAAGAGTGCACTAACTTTGCAATATCAGTCTTTCAAAGCGAAAACAAGATAAAAACATTATAATTACTTTCAACAAGTCATTTGCAGTTAAAAAATAAGTCGAGTTGTTAAAGAGTTTTTATTCGCAGCTTCTTGAGCAGACATTTTTAATTAGCACTGGAAACCTGGCTTAATAGACTCGTGTTCTTAAGAACGTTTAGTCTAGACTCTATCTAGACTAACTAACTAAACCTTTCAGAGTGCTAATGGCGAGTTTTTACACTTATCCTAACCCACGACTCTGCAAAAATTAAATTCATCATCATCATCGCAGCCGTCCGACGTCCACTGCTGGACATAGGCCATGAATAAATAATAAATAAATAATGCTGGACAAATCACACAGCACCATCTAGCCCCAAGCTAAGCAGAGCTTGTGTTATGGGTACTAGATGACTGATATACTTAATACATCATATTATATATAGAAGAAACACCCAGAACACCCTGAACAAATATCTGCAGATCGTACAGACATTTGTCCCGAGGCGGGAATCGAGCAACCTTGCGTCGCAGGCGGACCTTCGCCCGCTGCGCCACAGAGCTCGTCAGCGTCGTCGTGAATCTCCAAGCGGAAGATGGGCAGCAGTCACCAGCATCTTTCCGTGTACCAACATCTCGTACTGCGCTCGCTAACACGGGTTTTGGGAAGACTGACTTTCTGTACGGCAGCCGAAGAGGCAACACGTACAGGGAGCGGTGGTGTTGGTCGTTATTGGGCTACCTCTGCGTCTTCGTTGTTTCTAGTGTATTCCATGACGAACGAGGAGCCGACTTCTCCTGAAGATGCCTTGTTAAGAGGCGAAACACGTGTCGAAGTATTTTTGAGTGTTTTGGCAAGCGCTTAGTGTATAGATATAGGTTAGCGGATTTGTTACTAAATATTTGTTGTTCATTTAGATACCCCTCATTATCAGTAATTAAGAGGTCCATTACTGATAATGAATTACTCGCCGTGGGGTGCCGGCAGTAGAATGATACCCTACTGCTCTCGGCTCTTACTGCATCCATGGGCATGAGAGGAGTCTCATGCCCATGGATGCAGTAAGAGCCTGCTAAGCGATACCTCCGGAAGATGGGCAGCAGCGTCTATCCATGTATCAACATCCCATACTGCGCTCACCAACCCGCCTGCCAAGCGTGGTGAGTATGGCAACTACCCCTCATGGAGATCCATGAGGGAGGCCTGTGTTCATCAGTGGACGTTTTATGGCTGAAATAATAAAAAGGTCCTTAAAGAGGTCAATTTCCAGTAATGACATGTCCATGCTGAGATGAGTTGAGGTGTGAGTTCTTAGTAAAGCGGCTTCTTAAGTAAATTCTAAACAGACACGCAGGATGTTGGTTTGGGGTGTGTGAGGAAGGAGCTTTGTGTAAACGTTTCTACGTGGGCGCTTGGTAAATAAATTGTATTCAACCAGTAACTATCTTAGAGAGAAGCCTGCCAAACCGCCTGCCAAGTATAGCAAGTACCCCTCATTGTAAAAAGTACATGAGGGAGACCTTTGTCCAGCAGTGGACGTCCTGCGGCTGAGGTGATGGTGAAGTTATATATAAATGCGATATAGTTAAAAAGAAAAATAAAAAACCGGGCAAGAGCGAGTTGGACTCGCGCACCGAGGGTTCCGTGACATCATACATTGTTTAGTAAATATAATACAGCTTACACCACGTACCTAACTTATTATCATCTTGCTGACGTTTCGTAGACCATTTAGAGGCCCTTCTTCATGAGCACCGTTCGTGGCCGACTGCGAGGGCCGCGTGTTCTCGTCTCGAAAAATAGAAACTGTTTAATAATTTGCAAATGAGTACCTTTCATATGATACATTTTCATTTAAGCTATATTCGTAAAAAAGTGTCATCTTTAACCATTTCAAATTTTAAGTCGTTAGCATAAGTAGTTCTCGAGATATCCACTTCTGACGGACAGACAGAGTGATTCTATAAGGGTTCTTTTTTATTATTTTGGTCCGGAACCCTAGCAAGGTAACAACACTGGGGACACACAAAACACAAGAAAAACAACACTGGAGACACGGTGAAATTTCCACCTACATATTTTTCATTTCTAAAGAAGACTGTAAATTTTCCCCAAAAATGCGTCCCCTAAATGTTGATAAGTAGATTTGTGGTGGGTGGTTTTTTCCGCAGTATATAGGCATCAGAACTTTCCTCATTTGCATGGGAATGAATTACAGCCGTTCACGAAGTTTCTCCTTTCAAAAACAATCCTTGGAAAAAAACAAGCGATGTAGGCTTTTAAACTTGTATTGTTGGTTACAGGGATGTTTACTGATAACTTCTGAATATAAAAAAACCTTACTTTCCAAACACTGAATGCGGCTTCAGACGACGAACAGGAGAATTCTTGTTAGTTACCTGCAGGTGGAGCTTAATCGGTGCTTAACCGATATATATTATTAAGGATGCGCTACTTCACAGGGTACTTATTAAATTTAAATGTGTCTTGTTCTTTGATAAATTGACTATTCTATGTAGCTTTTTGCTCTATTGAATAAACACTTATTGACTTTGACTTTGGTTCGAATTCAAAATTCTATTTAGGCTCGGCGCCCATTATCGGCATCGGCAAGGAAAAGGATCCTTCGGCATCCTACATGCAAGCGCACACTGTCGGAAACTATGCTTTGGCATGCTGCAACGTTCTTAGGGATGACGAGGCGTCCTTACCTCTCCCACGCATTATTTTTCATGTGTTGGTCACTGTAGCGACGCGATTTTATATTGTATAAACACTCATGTAGACGAACTAAATTAATTAGCTTTTCTTCCGCCATCGTTGTAACAAGAAAATTTTCGATGTGACAGCAAACAGCCGGTACATACAGCGGTTACCTCGATTGTGTTGTGTGTGAGTCAAATGATTCAAATGGCGGATGCCTCCCCTCGCCCCGCAGGGCAAGCTATCCCCCCGGGTGTTGCCTCGGCGCTGGCGGCGTACCGAAGGATGCCGAAGCATCCCGAAGCATTCTCAAGGCTGCCGATACAGCAGCCTCAAGCATACCGAAGCGGTATTTTTTGTTATTACGACCATATACACGGCAATTTCTACTTTATTGCCATTATGTTAATGTATATTGCTATTTGCCACCTAAAATCCTCAGTCGTGCCGATGCCGATAATGGGCGCCGGGCCTTAGTCCGTCAGATAATACGGGACGCTGCAGTGCCTGGTAGTTACATTGTTAGATGGCTTGCCTAGCACCTATACCAACCTCTCAGTTTAGTCGGCTATAAGTAGGCATGAAAACCTACCAGTTGCTGACGCTGTATAAGTCATCTACAACAGATGTAAAAAGCCTTGGATTTAAGATAATACACAAATAAGTAATAAGGATCTATTTGTTGCTTAGGCAATCAATAATGTTAAATTGAATTTTCTTTAATTAACCGGATAACTCTTGTAATTATCTAGATGGTGCTAATTCAATGCTCAACCAGTATGATCTTATCGAGAAACTCGATTATTGGGTTCGTAGCTTAGATGGTTAAAGTACTTCCGGCTTTAGGAAATTTACTTTGGAAGTTCGAACCGGACCGGAAACGATAATTTTCATAAGTTTTTTAATTTCCTTGAAAGTTTTTAAGTGTTGTTTAACACTATTTATATTACAAAAACATAAATTACATACCTTCATTCTTTTGTCTTTTTATTTTATGGCCTTTTGTGTTTGGTTTAACACAATTCCGCCAGTGTCAAGTTAATTTATAGTTGAAGATGTGGGCGATAAAGTGACAGCCAGTCAACGTTTGGCACGCTATTGGGAGAAACTCGGCGCAAAATTTCGACATCTATGGCGTAATTAAAAAGTACGAGGGTACATACTTCCTATCGCTTCGCGGCCTTTTGGCTAAGATCAAAGTGTACTACACTAGTACTATCTACTTCCTACTTGCTATGTTTTTACTTAGAAAGTAAATACAAACTTTTGATAGTTAAAACACCAGCAAGGACTCAGACTCACTGGTTTAGTACATAATTATGTATTAATTTAAGGACATCCAAACAAAAATATAAGTTACGCTATTAACCAAAAAATATTCAAAATGTAACAATTTAAAGTAAGTTAGATAGGTAGGTACATATTTATACCTCCTCTCAATATTTTATAGAGGAAAGATTTGTATGTTGTATTTTATATGTTTGTAACGAATAACTCAAAAACTACTCGACAGATTTTCAAAACTCTTTCACCATTAGAATGCTACATTATCCCTGAGTAACATAGATGAAGTTTATCTCTGTATTCCCACAGGAACGGGAATTACGCGGGTGACACCGCGGAGTGCGGCTAGTCTATACTAATATTATAAAGAGGTAAAGTTTGTGAGTTTGTGAGGTTGTAGGGGGTAATCTCTGGATCTACTGAACCGATTTTCAAAATTATTTTACTAATAGAAAGCCACAGTATTTGTGAGTGTCAAAGGCTATAAATTACCGCCCAACGAAGTGGGCACCGGGTCAGCTGGTATTACATAAAACTTAAAACTGTATATATACAGTGAGTAAGTATATTTTATTTATATGTACCTACCTAATAATGTAATATTCCTATCGCTAAATATAATCCTTGATTCAATAAAGGAAAAGATCGTATTATGCAGTTCTCAGTGGTCTTATAAATAGGTACTTTCTATTTGATCCAGCTTCTTGTAAAGATGGATTTTCCTGTTCATACAAAGCTCCATTTATCAAAAGGTATTTTACTTTGACGACAGCAAAACATGTTTACTTGGTTTACACCTCGAAAACTCCATGTCTGTCATTGTGACACTGACAGTTTTACAAATTGACTCGTCGGCGTCGTTACAGAAAATCACATCCACTGGGGAAAATGTGGAAACCGTTGATATAACAGGTATATATAAATTGATAAGTATAGGTATAGAAGTGTAATAATATCCAGCACTAGTTTTTGCCCGCGACTTTGTCCGCGTGGTAGTCATAAAACGTAAAATCCCCTTTTTCACGCAGAGCCACTTTGATTCGAAAATATAAATCCCATTTATTCCCTATCCCGTGGGAATTTCGAAAAATCCCTTCTTAGTGCACCTCTAGGATACTCAAGGTATATGTGTACCAAATTTCAAGTCTTTAGGTCCAGTGGTTTAGGCTGTGCGTTGATTATATCAGTCAGTCAGTCAGTGAGTCATTCAGGACTTTGAATTTTATATATATATATATGTATATATTAATAATAATAATAGTACTGCCATGGGGTGCCGGCAGTAGAATGTTACCCCTTCTCTCATTCCCGTGGTTGCAATTAGAGCCTGCTAAGGGATACCTGCGGAAGATGGGCAACAGCGTCTTTCCGTGTATCTATATCCCGTACTGCATATTTATATATACATATATGTATATATTAATAATAATAATAGCACTGCCATGGGGTGCCAGTAGTAGAATGTTACCCCTCCTCTCATTCCCGTGGATGCAGTTAGAGCCTGCTAAGGGATACCTGCGGAAGATGGGCAACAGCGTCTTTCCGTGTATCTATATATCCCGTACTGCGCTCGCCAACCCGCCTGCCAAGCGTGGTGTATATGGCAGCAACCCCTCGGCCTGTTATCAGTATTGGAGGTGGTTTTACGGCTGAAATGATGATTATACACATTGCTTGTAAATATGCAATGAAATACGGTGAACAGTGAAACCGACGGTGAACAGTGAAACCGACACTGAACACACCCATACAAATTTCGTGCTAATCCATAGACAAGTTGCGTTCATCGTTCCATTCCTATGTATGTATTTAGTTTAAGCTTCACTCTGCGTTCTCCTGTAAGGGATTTCAGTCCACTGAGCCAGTGGGCTGAAATATAAGATAAGATTTGCTCAATTTTCTCCTATAAGCACTAAGTTGCCTGGAAGAGATTGCTTTCAGCGATAAGGCCGCCTGTTCTATTACCAACTGTGTTTGATGTTATTTTTATGATAAGTACTTTTGTGGTGTTGAATAATGAGTTGTATATCTATCTATCTAGTTGCGAATCTGCTAAATAGTAATTATTCTGTTGAAGGTGTACGAGGATTTCTCGGAAAACCTAATTGATACAAGCTGATCTCCCTTTCAAAGCTTTGATACACTAGTTAGTAACAGCTCAGTATAAGGTATTTACATAACAATAGTTATATAGCATTTATTGAGTATTGCATAACCAGTGTTCACGTGTCGACCTCTGTGGCGCAGCGGGCGAAGGTCCGCCTGCGACGCAAGAGGTTGCGGGTTTTATTCCCGTCTCGGGACAAATTCTATACGATCTGCAGATATTTGTTCAGTGTCTTGATGTTTTTCTATATCATCTATGTATGTAGTATAATGTACTATCTGCCAACTGATTCAATAATTATCGCATCTACAAAAGCAAAATTGAACTAAGTAGCTCTAGTCCATCCTGTCCATAAAAATGTTAAGAAAAATGTCCCAAAGAATTTCAGGCCTGTTTCACTACTGCCTATTTTTTCTACAATTTATGAGACAATCAAGACTGATAGAAGATAGGATAGTTGCACACCTGAATTTGCACAATGTTTTGAATACACGGCAATTTGGGTAAGTATCGAAAAAGTGTAGGAACGGTGGATGCATATTACAATTTGAATAGCTATAATTACAATTTGAATAGGGCTTTTGTTGTACCAAAGAGAGCTATACGTACAATGACACGCATCCCTCCGTGGAAGTCCTGTAGGGTTCATTTTAGATCTTTTGAAATCTTGACATTACCCAGTCTTTTTATTTTAGTTGTTCTCATGGATTTTGTCAGGCATCCCTATTCCCTATAAGTATGAATCGGATGAACAAAAAACTGCTAGGCTTAAAACGAGAAGGAAGAATGTCGAGCTTTCTTTTCAGCCAAGGCTGAACGTTGTAGGGCATGGCTCTAGGTATCAGGCTGTAAAATTGTTTAATTCGCTTCCGATTGATTTAAAACTCATTGACAGTCCAAATATTTTTAAATCCAGTTTAAAATTAGATTAAAAGCGTTTTTGCTAAAAAAGGGCGTGTACGCATTGGAGGACTTCAGGCATTGCTGAATATCTGATAATTTTTCCAAATTATCAATTTTCATAATTTCCATAATTCCATGCATGGTCGGTCCTATTCTTGAAAATGTTTGTTATAGTTTATTTATATTTAATGCTTGCTATTTTTATTTGTGTTTAATTTTAAGAACATTCAAATACAATTGTTAATTGTTCCTGAATTGAAATAATTGTCAAATTCATTAAAAAACGTGGTGGTATACGACGTATCTGGTTTAAAATTCTCAGTCCACAGTTTATAGTTCAAAGCCCTTTTAACTGCAAAGAAGTTCGTCCTAGACATTAACCTAGACTTCAATAGACTATCTATGTACTATCGAAGGCTAACACTGACTGAAAACTTAGCAAATACAATTTATAACGATGAAACTAATTGAATTAGATAGTCATTAATTTAATTAAGAAACTCTTAAGAATGCTTTCGAACTTTTGAGAATGTTATCGAAGAATTGATAGTAAGGTCGAAGTTAAATGGCCTTTCTAATGCTTTGTTAAATCGAAGCATTGGAGCGTGAACAAGTGAGAGACGCCTCACCATAATAGATATTTATTTTTTAAATCACTAATATTTCTACTACCTAAATGTATTAAAGATATAGAAACTTTGCATTTATTTAAAAGTAGAGTAAAACAATTATTGACTGGCAAAGCTTATTATAATGTACAAGAATATCTAACTGACAAACAATTATAAATTAGTTACCTGATCTGACATTTTTCCATATATTATTAGTTAATGAATTAATTATTGAAATGTTTAAATGCATGAACAATTTAGGTTTAATAATTAGCATGTTATAATATTTTTTATTTGTATGTTACCTTTAATATTTGTATGCCTATCTACGGCGAGATATAGCTGAACCTATTTTTATATTTTACTGTAACCTATGTTTCGTACAAATAAAGTTCTTGTATCTTGTATTGATGAATCGCCTCTACCTATCTGGATATACGTAAGTTATGCCATTCTTGAAAATTCAAGATTATAATCTAAAATCATAAATTACAACTTTTTTTTAAAACTATATTTACCTACAAGACTCTTTGTCAACTGCTAAAGAATTTTCGCCAAATCAGACATAGAATGCTCTTGACTTTATGCGGAAAATACCAACAATCTCTACATTTGTTCCTGTAATCTCACTAATATTATAAAGCCGAAAGTTTGTTTGTATAGATGTATGGATGTTTGTTACCTCTTCATGCAAAAACTACCCAACGGATTGAGCTGAAACTTTACACACGTACATATATATGTGGACTAGGAATAACATATAGGCTACTTTTTATCCGGGTACAACGCATGCAAAGCGGCGGGCTTTAGCTAGTACTTATAAAAGGTCACTTCTTCATGGATCGAATCATACATAAGTATTCATATTTTTTTTTATCAATATGGAAAAAAGAGGAAGAAACCTTTTGGATTAAAATCGGTTCGAAATCCACGGAGTTAACAAAGATTAAGAAAAAGTATTGTATTGAATGCGGTTTAAAAGAAACTAGCGAACCGCCCCGGCTTCGCACGGGAGCAACGCTGATACTAAATATACTACAGAATGTACAACGTTCAAAGCTTTTTTGTCATAAGACATTACAAAGATATTTTCTTAAGAGGTTACTCTTAAAAGAGCGACATATTATGTTTTTTTTTATTTAACCTATGTTGTCCCACTGCTGGACAAAGGTCTCCCCTAAGGTCTTCATTATTGGTCATGTGAAAAACACTAAACGCAAATATAAACCTGCAACGTTGAACGTTTGACCCTGCGATTTATTAATGGCCATTGCAGCTGCCAATTACATTTGAGTATTCCCCTCTATCAATCATAGATCCATACCAATCATCAGAAATGGGTGAAAAAACAAGCAAATATTATGAAATGGGACAAAAAACCCTACCGCAAGTTTAAAAATAGGGCACGTAATTATGACTTGAGTCACTCCAGTAGAATTATTAGGTACAAAATTATTATTTTTCACATAGAACATATATAATCGAGTTTTAAAGAATTTCGACTAATCTGGAGGTACCTACCCATTTAAACCCTTAAAACAATTTTCCAAATCGGTTCATAAGCGACGAAGTTCAAGGTAACAAAGATTAAAAAAATAAAATACGAAGACTTGAGAACTTCCTCCTTATTTGAAGTCGGTAAAAAAAGTAATTTAGACTCAAAAACATTTCCCTCACCTCCATATACGAGTCGGAGACGAAGCGCTGCACTAGTGATGTTTTTCCACACTGTGTGTCGCCGACCAACACCACTTTGATCTCCTCCTCCGAAGGCGTCCCAGCATCACTGCTCTTCTTTCCAGAGAACATAATGCTTTATCTGTGGAAGATAAGGTTTATTTTAGAATGACGACAGGGCATGTTAAACAATATTTTATTTCTAAGTTTTCGTTGCCAAAGAGAGAATCAAGAAAAAAAAGCATTTATTTGTCTCATAAACAAGGTGAGGTGGCCGTGGGGTGCCTGCAGTAGAATGTTACCCCTCCTCTCATGCCCACAGATGCAGTAAAAGCCTGTTAAGAGATACCCCCGGAAAATGGGCAGCAACGTCTTTCCATGTTACAACATCTCGTACTGCGCTCGCCAAACCGTATAGCAACTCCCCTAGCATCATGAGGGAGGCCTGTGTTCCGTACCTAATAAACGTTTTACGACTGAAATGATTTTGTATGTAAATTGTGTGCAATAAAGTATTAACGATCATTCCAATGCAAAATTTTAGGCACAATTTTTGATTTGTGCAAACTGGACCACAGTCTCGCAGCCGAAACAATGTCCCGTCGAATGGGCACTTCGTTTTAATTGTTTTTGTCGAATCAGCGCGATATTGAATCGTGTTGCGACCTATTTAGCGCAGCTGACAGGGGTGTTTGCAGCTTATTGAACTTTGGTTTTAGCTGTTTGATATTTGACTTTGTTGATTTTGTTTTGTTAAAAGGGTACGACAGCCGGTTCGCGGAGTGGTGCGACTTTCGATCCTACGTTCGATACCGGCCGTACTTTAATGGAACTTACTGGAAAAAATCTAGTGGGTTGCTAGTAGAAAAATGTATACTTATATAAAGTAAATGACTAAATGTGTTCGTCCGTCGTAAACGTCACGGGTTGGAGTCCCGTCGGAGACAAAATTTTGATTGCATTTTTCATTTTCTATAAATGATACCTTAGTGTGGGTTTACACTTTAAATACAAAAATAGCATAGACAATTAACTAAAGCGATATCTCTTCACTACTACTGACTATTTGTTGTCGGACAGTGGACAAGAATATCTCTAGAGATTTCTGCTAGATGTCGCTACTCGGTTCGAAACCGATAAAGGCAGTCAAGATTTTCAACCCGACGGTTAATTGCTCCGTGGCCGAACGGTAAAGGCAGCCTGCGTTAAAGGTGTTCGTCTGAACGTCACGGGTACGAGTCCCGTCGGAGACAAATTTTTGATTGCATTTTTCATTTTCTATGAATGACACTTTAGTTTGGGTTTACACTTTAAATACAAAAATAGCTTATAAATGATTATTTTAATAAATAAATAAATAAATAATAAATAATGCTGGACAGATCACACAGCATCATCTAGCCCCAAGCTAAGCAGAGCTTGTGTTATGGGTACTAGATGATTGAATAAATAATAATAATATAATATAATAATATATATATGTATATATAATTGATTTAATAGTAAAATTTGGCAAATTATAATTTGAAATTTGAATTGGTTGTAAATCAATTAATAATATTAGAATCTCCGTTTATCCTTATGTACTTGTACCTGCATACATTATTTAGCACGCTGATTACTTAGTGAAGTATGTGGAGCTGACTTACTTATCCTAAAACATTTGTACCTACTTCTGGCAAATAAACAATTTCATTTCAGGATGAATGGCTCTAAGAATGGCTCCGGAGTGTTCTTTACTAGGAAACGGAGTCCCTGGAGCACTGAGGACTGCTCGGGGGATTTTAGTAAGACGTCGTGAGACAACCTCACATAACCATGCTCTTACGCAGCATGGTATCTGTAAGCGGATTTCCCCCTTTTGCGATTTGCTGGGCAAACCAAATCTATTCAATTCATTTATTTGTCTGAATGAAAGTTTACAATGATGTCATACGTAATAGTTAAGTTATTATCATTATCAGAGCTATTATTAGAGCCGTGGTTGGCCGAGTGGTATGTACCCCCGACTTTCAATCCGAAGGTCGTGGGTTCGATACCGGCAGTGCACCAATGAATTTTTCTTTCTTGAAAATTGTATGTGCACACTTAACACGTGCTTTAACGGTGAAGGAAACATCGTGAGGAAACCCGTGGCTTAGTTAGCTTCAGACGTATTGACCTGTTCTTTCCTCTGAATAATAGCTGACTAAGCTGAGAGGATGGTACAGGTGCTGGGCAAGCCTAATCCATCTAACAATGTCCCAGGCACTGCAGCGTCCCGTACAGCATGATTACCAGTTGCTGACGCTGTATAAATCATCTATAACAGATGTAAAGGCCTTACTTTACTTATCATTATCATCCTTACCTGGGAAGGCATACATATATGTATTTAATCTAACAATGTCCCAGGTAGCACAATAAATACTGCGGCGTTCCGGACAGCATGAACACCGAATATATAAATCTTCTATATTAGGTGTAAAAGGCCAATTAATCCAATGCGTGCTATTAAATAAGCGTATGGTGTACAGCTACCTCTCTGTCTGTCCGTCCCTCCGTCACAAACCTCTGTGGTCCCCCTGATGGATCCCCTAGGGGAAATATCAAAGCTTACTGTCTCCACTAGACAGTAGGCTTTTTTGACCTGCCAATTGGGCAGTCTAATAGTAATAAGTTTGCAGAAAACTATATAAGGATAGGATCATTTAATTTGGCGTGCATTAGAAAAGGCATATACCTAAATGGTTATCAACGTACTAACTATAATGATGAAACATAATATAAAAGATTACATGTTCCTTTATATCATTTATTTAGTCACTCGACCAAAATACTAGCGTAGTTCGAGCCAGCTTTTACTCCAAAAACTTAATTACGCCAAAAAATCGAAGGCATTAGGCAAAGCTGTTACTAACGATTTATGCCAGCCTTGATACCGATATAATGAGAACAATAAATTACATAAAAACCCGGGTATATACCCAAATTGATGTTTTAGGAGTCTTTCGGATTAGTCTATAGGCAAAACTTTTGTATAATAATTAATATACAGCGCCATCTAGTCTGAAACTAAGTAACACTATTTACTGGACCTCCCTCCATATAAAAGACTAGATGCTGCCTGCGGTTTTCCCGTGTTTTTTGCGAGGAAAACTATATATTTTCTAAAATGCCAGTAACATCTATTATGCATTATTTATAGAACGTATTCATGCTGTATGAGACGCTGCAGTACAGACAGCATAGGCTTACATAATAGTTTTCATAAAAACAAAACGGAAAAGTGCGAGGGAGACTTGCGCACTAAGGGTTCCGAAATTAGAAGATATGATATTTGATGAAACATCTATGCTTGGCATTAGGTCTTTTGCTCGTAGTAGGACATCTATTTGCTGGTATATCTTCAGTGTAATAGTAGTTGAAATTTATTTTTCTGTAAGTGTTGCTGATAAGACTTATAAAAATACTTTTTAACTACTTCGTATTGAATTGGGGCTAGATGGCGCTACCAGTTTAAAATTTTAAGACGCATAAATTTAATTTTGGAAAAGATAAGACTTAGATTTTTCATGATTTAAATTACCTACATTTTTGCCATTTTCATACATAAGTTTGACATTTTTTCCCATAACATCTGAATACCCTACCTGGCTGGAGGCAGAACCTTGATTTTCGGACATTGTCTGCCCGCAGACATTGACGTTTAGTATCAATTTCATTGTTGATACATTTAGACAAACAAACGAGTTATCCTATAAGGGTTTCGGTTTTCCCATCAGAACCCTAAAAACGTCAGAATTTGTTCCCTAGAACCTAATGGATGGAATTAGCGTTAATTTACTATTTGCAAACAGAATTATCAGTGACAGAACTATTGTAACCTCACTAGCTCCATCTGTTATGTGTAGAAGAAGAAAAACATTTAATTACAACACGAAAAAAGTTGGTTATTTTTTTCGTTTACATTACAACCACACTTATGTAGCTTTTGCCCGCGACTTCGTCCGCGTGGAAGTCATAAAACGTAAAATCCCCTTTTTCACGCAGAGCCACTTTGATTCGAAAATATAAATCCCATTTATTCCCTATCCCGTGGTAATTTCGAAAAATCCCTTCTTAGTGCACCTCTAGGATACTCAAGGTATATGTGTGCCAAATTTCAAGTCTTTAGGTCCAGTGGTTTAGGCTGTGCGTTGATATATCAGTCAGTCAGTGAGTCAGGACTTTGCATTTTATATATTAGATTAGATAGATGGTACAAGTGTGTAATGTTGGTGATTACCGCTGAGGCGCCATTGAGACCCGAGCCGTTAGGTGAGGGTCTTAAGAGAGCCGAGGACGGTAATCATCAATACACATGTGTATCATACGACATTTTTCAACACACTTGTGTTCTTGTTATTCTTCACTTTAAAAACTTAAAATGTTGCATATTTGTATGGTAGTTGTAGGGTAGTTGTAGGGTAGTTGTAGGGCAGTTGTAGGTATATGTATTTTAATGTTTTGTGATCGCGAAAGTTAAAAAAGACAAGTATAATAGAAATGCATTTCGTCTAATGTAGTGTGCTTGCATTTTTACCAACATAGCCAACAATGTCGCTAGTCAGTTAAACTAACAGACATGTAGTAATTACTTAAAGTAGAGACAAACAACTGCAAATGTTACATTGTCCGATAAATTTTCAGTCACTATACAAGAACTAAAACACAGTTCCTAGTGTTACAACTAACTATTTATTTAAAAATTACGCTTTCCCGCCAAAACCACAAACTCGATTTTAAAAGTTATTTCCCCAATGAAAAACTATATTAACTCATCATTAACACCATCATCTCGGCCGTACGTCCACTGTTGGACATAGGCGATTTTTTATCGTGAGGGGTTATTGCCATACTCGCCACGCTTGGTATGCAGGTTGGAGAGCGCCGCAGAACAGGGTGTTAAGACGGAAAGACGCTGCTGCCCATCATTGCGAGGTATCCCTTAGCAGGCTCATAATGCATCCACTGGCATGAGAGAATGGGTAACATTCTACTGCCGGCACCCCATGACAGCACTAAATTATCTACGCGAGTAAAACAGCGGGGCGCTACTCGTACCTTAAAAGCCAACTTATAGAAATCGTATAGTTATACAGGGTGTGTACTAACCCGAAAGAGGGTGATTCTAACAACCCCAAATAACAACTATTAGTTGTTCCTTGTATGTATATATATATATTCCAGGATTTGGTTATTTTAATTTCAGATAAGACCACGAAAGTTTTAACTTAAACAGAAGCTGATTTAATGACAACCTAAACGCCAGCAGATTCTTGACATGGACTTCCGAGTTGAGCTGCAGAGGTGCAAATAAAAATACATAAAACCACAGGTATTTTTTTCAAACTGTAATAAAATAATAAAAAATACAAATGAACCCCGGAACATGTTCACACTACATCAACTACTAAAAATGTAAATAAAAAAAAATTGAGCCGTCTCGGGGCGTCTGGCTTGGCAGATGTAAAACATTTTACCACAGTCGCCATAGTCACCACAGTAGCCACAGTCGCTACAGTAGCCCCAGTCGGCATAGTCACCTCAGTCACTACAGTCGTTAAAGTAGCCACAGTTGACACAATCGCCTTAGTCGACACAGTCACCCCAGTCGCTACAGTCAATACGATGGGCACGATGGACGAAGGGGAGTCGCCCTAGCAGGCGCCCTAGTACTAACTAGCACGTCTCCAAGCGTCACACGTCACCTCTTCTCCGATCAGTTTTACCCCCGCATAAGTTGTTTCCTCAGAAATACGAATTCCCGATTTTTTTCCCTCCAAAGCGACTTGTTTTCATGGTCTCTAACTGCCCTTCTGGTGAAGTACACATGTTATAATAATTTCAGCCGTAAAACGTCCACCAATGAACACAGGCCTCCCTCGTGAATCTCTATGAGGTAGTTGCCATACTCACCACGCTTGGCAGGCGTTGGTGAGCGCAGTATAGATGTTGATACACGGACAGACACTGCTAGATCTTCCGGAGGTATCCCTTCAACATTCCAGCCGTAATAAGTCTACTACTGATCAGGCCTCCCTCATGGACATCCATGAGGGGTAGTTGCCATACTCACCACGCTTGGCAGGCGGGTTGGCGAGCGCAGTACGGGATGTTGATACACGGAAAGATGCTGCTGCCCATCTTCCGGAGGTGTCCCTTAGCAGGCTGTTACTGCGTCCATGGATAAGTTTATAATACACTCTGTATATGGCTTTTGAACAAGAATATTATTAAGCCACAATAGGACGTCTTGTTATAAGGAAGTAAGCTATCATGAGATTGTCTATCAATCATATGCGCTGGAGAGTGCCCAGAAAGTTCTGTGAGAAACAATCGCGGGAGACATATATCTCACAGTATGACGTAAGTAGCCGTGGGGTGCCGGCAGTAGAATGTTACCCCTCCTCTCATGCCCGTGGATGCAGTAAGAGTCTGCTAAGGGATACCTCTGGAAGATGGGCAGCAGCGTCTTCCCGTGTATCAACATCCCGTTCTGCGCTCACCGATCCGCCTGTCAGGCGTGGTGAGTATGGCAACTACCCCTCATGGAGATCCATGAGGGAGGCCTTTTCAGTAGTGGACTTTTTACGGCTGGAATGATGAAGGGATACCTCCGGAAGATCTAGCAGCGTCTATCTATACTATAACATCCATACTGCGCTCACCAACGCCTGCCAAGCGTGGTGAGTATGGCAACTACCTCATGGCCTGTGTTCATTGGTGGACGTTTTACGGCTGGAATGATGAAGGGATCCGTGAAAATCTAGCAGCGTCTATCCGTGTATCAACATCTATACTGCGCTCACCAACGCCTGCCAAGCGAAGTTAATTAGTTTAAGTTATGCCCTAAATTTAAACGTGCCGATTGAGTGAAACAAAAAACCCAACCGTTTTTTGTTTCACTCAATAATTTTTGCTTGCTTATAAACCCAGGTCTGGTGATGGGATTCATGATAAATCAAGGGAAATACATATTCAAATGTAATAAGCATAAGTACTTGAAGTGGTTTGGGTAATTGCAGCAACATTTAACATTGTAAAGCAGGTTTTTTTATTGAATTATCAGATATTCTTTCATCAGAAGCGTATAATACACCCAAACAATTTCGAATGCGATATTATTTACGCTTACGTCTACATACAGTTCGAGGACCTACATATTTTGCCGAACTGCGAAAGGTTGATAAAGTTTTGGTACGCCACTTACCACGCTTTTTTTTTTTATACTACTAAATGACGAGACAATTCGAAGGCCTCTACCTATAACAATTGCTATGCCGCGGTGATAACGTAGATAGATAGATAGATAAACTCTTTATTGTACATTCACCATATTTCATAAATTTCACAAAGAGAAACACAGACAAATATAACATACAATGGGCAGTCTTATCGCTAAAAGCGATTTCTTCCAGACAACCTTTGGATGTTCAGGATATAAGATAATAAAAACGGCGGTGTACGAATAATACATACGCAAAAATAGATATATAAAAATATACCTACATACATAACAACCTAAATACTTAAATGATAAACATACTTATCACTACATAAATATAAATAAATACTACAATCATAAATAGGTAACGATATAAGTATAAGTAACGTACACTAAGCACGTGACCAACGCTGCATTGCATTGCGCCCGTCACCCTGAGATAGAGTAGTAAGGTCTCATGTGCCCGTAATTTCACCGGCCCCCATCCCCTTCAAACTGAAACACAGCAATGAAGACATTACTGGTTGAAGGCAGAAATAGGTATGGTGGTAGTACTTCCCCGAATGAACCTTACACAAAAAGTTCTACTACTACTAAACATAAAACGCTGCATGCCAAGCGCTTCATTTGCTTGATGGAGATCAACACTAAGATAACGCAATGGCCGAAGCATGCATCAGCAACATATCGGCGTCTTTACACGACATTTTCACAGGATGATAAGGCCTGTATTTATCAAAACGATCCAAAAACAAAGCGCCAGTTGCGGGTGAATGATTTTGATCGCGAGTTTTTTTCAATTTGACTGGCTATTATTATATGGTATTAATTTCTTTACGGAACCAAACGCCGAATGGTAAACTACCAAAGACTTGGCAAATGCTTTCTCTGTTATGAGCAACTGGATAATATAAGATAAAAGGGATACAATTTTCGTCGCCGGAAGATGAGCTGTCAGCGTTAAAGCAGTCTTTAAACGAGGTGTCTGCGGCGGATTGGTAAAAGTGTTTCGAAAACTGGTTTGTATTCTTTTATCTTTTCAAATATATTATAAATATATATATATATATATATGTATATATATTTATAATAGCAGCACTCTATTTTATTTTCGTAAAATTTTCTGAGTATCTTACGTACATGCTGTTCCGGAAATTACAAACTAAAAATATTTACTTTACTCTCGCTCTGAGTATTCTTCGAATTTTCTGATATGTCTGCTTATTTATTACGGTCACTAAACGATTATTATACGGCTTATTCACGGTCTACTACACCTAAGTCCACGCAGGCGAAGTCGCGGGCACAGCTAGTCTAAAATAATCATCATCATCATGTCAGCCATAGGACTGCTATCCACGACCACTGCTGGACATAGCCCTCATTGATCTCCGAGTACTGATCATGAAGGGTTGTTGCGATAGTCGCCACGCTTGGCAGGCGGGTTGGCGTGCGCAGTCCAGGATGGTGATACACGGAAAGACGCTGCTGCCCATCTTCCATAGGTATCTTATCTTAATTAAATCTAGTAGGAAACAAATGAAGACACCGGCAGGGCTTCTAGGTAAAACATCTCTCGTCAATTCAATTCGGTCTCTTCACACGAAACACAATAATCGGTCCTTTCACAGAATATATCTCACAAACGCTATTTTTACACCTTGAGCCCTTTCAGTAGAGTCGTATTAATGAGGCTCTAGTCTTTTGAGTATGAACATTCGTAGGTAGATCACCTCGAACTGATCTTGCAAATATGTAAACATGAGTCTTTCTTAAACTTTCGCGATCACGATACATTATTAACACATATTCAACTGGGTATTTATCGCGTTATTTACCTTTATAACGATAAATACCCGTTTAAATATGTAAACATTACCTAGTACGGTAGGCATAGTCAGTTTCAGACGTATTGATCTGTTCTTTCCTCTGACTAATAGCCGACAAAGCTGGGAGGATGGTATAGGTGCTGGGCAAGCCATAATCCATCTTACAATGTCATCTAACGGTTTAAAAAAAAATGAAACAAAAGTATCAAACGTAATAATTGTGAACTTTAAGTAAAACCAGACGAGTATGACATATTGTAATGAATTTGCTACTCCAACGTCCTTTCCCTTATTACAATTTGTTAAAAGGGTTCCACATCTACATTTAGGGCCCAGGTGGCAGATTCCCTCGGCGATAATAAATCAATTCTGTGCGAAATGAAAAGCTACGTGGATACCGAATCGCTAATTACAAAGCCTATCTTGATTGAAAGTGTTAATCTGCCTTTTTAAAACGCAAGATTTTTCCCATGAAAAGGTAGAAGAGGAACGGCTTTTAGAAATGTTCTGCCGTAAATACATTTTTAATCATTACTTAAAAGTTACAAGATTGTGGATTTTAAAAGCCTTTTGTTTTTCAGAAAGCTTTATTCGCTTTTATCCACGATAGGAAAATAATGGAAAAGGAGGACGGGACACCGATGGCACGTTGGACACAGGGTATTATAAATACAGACATAAGCACCAGATATCTATTTACTTATCATATAAGCCTATTAGTATAAGGAACAATTAAACTTGGTAACATGGGTTCATTACCTACATGCAATTTGTTATGTAACTACGGTCATTTAAAAATAGGCGCGGCGCCTTCGAGATCTGATATCGCCCTAAATATAAACTCCTTGCAGTCTACGACTGGCCGGCCGTCAAAGCTGTGCAAGATTAAAAATAAATCAGACAGTTCAATGACATCCAACCTGTCACCCAGCAAATAAAAATTACTCCAATCACACAACAATGGATTTGAACGAGAACACGATAAAAGAGGAAGTGAGCAGTTTCATGTCCAGTTTGCAGAGGCTCCTACCCAAGAAGAAAGATATTATTATCCTCGCCCCCCCAGAAGCAAAGTTGACACGACTGTGTGACATACATGCTGAGACCAAGAATGTGTTTCCTAAGTGCTTTCTCGGCGCAAAACTCATCATACTCCGAGAAATCATGGACAAAGTCAAGCTGGTCCAGCAATACAACTACGGCAAGTCAAAGGAAACCTATAGGTGCTTTTCACAGCTTCTTCACAAGGAAATGGAGCCGAAAAGCTCTGAAGACGGCCTGCTCATCGACTCGGGAGGCTGCGCGACCGCCACGTATACTGAGCACTTAGACGCCGGCTACATCATGAGGATCACGTCTAGAATCAAAGACCTTATATCCTCAGATACGGAGTTGGTCTTTGAGAAAGATAGTGCGAAGACTTTGGGCTCGTTGACTTGTGTGGTCAAAGACGTAGACCCGAACACAACGCGGGTTGTCACGCAATGGATGTACAGGATCCGACCAGACTTCTCAATTGGCACCGAAGTGGGAATAAAGCCGTTCGTATCCCCTTACGTGCCGGACTATTCTCTGAGCGCACGGTACGTGCGGCCCTCCTTCGTTGCATCGTCCACGGTCAGCAAAACAGGCTTCCAAGTTTGTTTCCACAAACAGTTTGCAAAAGACCTACGAATAGCAGCAGTGATTCATGACGGAAACCGAGGTGGGCAGACTTCGGTCGGTATTGCAATTCAGAAGAACTTCAAAAATGGTTCAGAACTGAAGGTTTTCGTGGACTCAATGCAGTGTGGTGGATTTACTTACCAGAAGGATATTCTATTCTTTGAGCCTCAGAGCGAAGTGAGGGTTTTACGCCTAATCGGGAGTACCTTGATTGACAAACAGAGGAGAGTCCGCTTTGGGATGGGGGTCCATCTAGATTTTTAGCTTCATTTTTAGAAGTGCGATCGTTTTTCGTAGATGTATTTTATTTGTATTTAAGTATACATAGGTTTTAGCTGCTGTTTTTCTCTATATACGTTCTTGTGATTTGGAAGTGTGATTAAAGTGAATTTTTAAAATTGTTTTTTACTAGCGAAGCGACATTTTCAACAATTACTTGGCAGGTCACGTTCAAAGTTTAGTCGCAAGTTTGTAGGAGAATAGGCAAACTTTTTAAGACTAGTTTTGTTAGAAATTGTTTCACTAATCCTCGGCTATTGGAGGATGCTACAAAAATATAAGTTAGTATTTCTGAAACTTTGTCGGAGGGAAAAATAAACGGCAGGATTCTTATTGTTGTAAACTTCGAAAGAGGTTCATCTGCTTCACGAATAAAGATCCATTATTCAATATAAAAGTTCCGCAGCAGAAAAGTGAATGCCAGTTTTGTTTGCAAAGTAATCAGGCATGTCAGTAGTTTCATAAGCGAAGACAAGTTGTACTTTATGGGGGAAGTAAGGCAGGGGAATAGGCATATGTTTGGTTTAACCGTTACACTTGCTTTACAAAATTTCACAGAATTCTTTGATGATATGTTTTTCTGTGTTGGTCGAAGTAATTTAATCTAGAATCCCTTTTAATCTAGAATCTAGATTGAGGAACCTGATTTTGAAAACTTTCATTTGTTTAGTGAGAAAACCCAACGGAAAGAAACCCTCTATCCCACTAGTCCCATTACGGTAATAATCATATACCTACCACAATTTAGTTTTAAAGTTTACGTGAATACATATTTACAAGTGAAGGTCTGTTTTCTCCCCTGCCTCCTAGCTTTAACAGTCAGCAACTTGTATTCATGCTGTACTCAATGCTGCAGTGCCTGGGACATTGTTAGTTAGGCTTGCTCAGCAGCTATGCCATCCTCTCAGACGTCAGACGAAAAACATGTCAGAACGTCTGAAGATGACTGAGCTGCGGGTTTCCTCGCGATATATTCCACCACCGTCGAAGCATAGTATTATTATTATTATTTAGCCTCCACTGTCCCACTGCAGGGCAAAGGCCACTGTCACTGCGTTAAATCGCGAAGAGTGGAACAAGGGAAGGGAGGCCTTTGTCCTGCAGTGGGACAGTCGAAGCATAGGTACAAGTAAAAATATAACATATGCGTTTAGATTTTACTTTTGAAATCCTTTCAAATTGAATTAAAAAAGCCCTAGTTGAACTTCTATAACTCTGCGTTTTCTAGCAAGTTAAAAATTATGACCTATAGTCGTTCTTTTAAAATAAAAATGAAAGAATACTAACAAAGTAAGGGAATTTCCGCTACTTCCGAGTTGTCATATTATTTTGTCATATCAGTATGACTACCAGGACAAACATGGGCTGGTGGTAGTCATACTGAAATAGAAACTAGCTTTTTTCTTCCCTTGTATAAATAAATATTTGTGCCGTTCTCATCAGTTTACCAGGCAAGGTTCATTCTAAAACGTAGTGTTTATATACTCTTTGGTTCATTCTTTTGTCTATGGGTTGACATTCATTATCAAGCCATCGGTGTCGGTGGCATGCAGATCCGTTTCCAAGGAAGATTTGGGAGGACGCCAGTCTCATAACGACCACCGAAGGAACCGAACGCGAATTACCCAGTTGTTGCATTATCTTCCTGTTTTGGCTTTTCATTAATAAAGTACACGCCATTAACAAAAGAAGAAGAAGAACTTTGAAAAATGTACAAAAGAAAAACAAAACACATTTATAATTTGAATAAAACCCTATGTCTCAGGTTATGTCCAATTTTGACTTGTATTATATTTTTCCTTATATTAACTTGAACATTTTTAATTGATTATTTTATTCTTATCATCACCATCATACCAGCCGTAGGACGTCCCCTGCTGGACATAGGCCACCATTGATCCCCAAGTACTACGGTTGCAAGCGGCCTGCATCAACCACCGAGCTCCGGTGCTTACCAAGTCGTCTGCTCACCTTGTAAGGGGACGTCCTACGCTGCACTTGCCGCTCCGGGCCATTCGAGGCAGTTCATTCTCATACCAAATATAATTTTGTATATATACCTCTATAAAAATGCACACCTAGATACATTACACTAGATAAAATACATTTGATCTAAAATGTTCAATTAACTTCCTATTGTAACATGTATTTAAGCAATAAAATAAATTTGACTTTGACTTGACTTTGATGACGAACGCAGTACAATGCAGCGATGGTCACTTGCTAAGTGACGTGATCGCCGCGGTATTGCAATTGCAATAGGTAGAAGTTACCGCTTAATATCAGCCGGGTATTACGCTTGTCTCGCCATTTAGTGGTACAAAAAAGTGCGTAGAAGGCACGTCGGTTGATAACGTAAATTAAATTCGTTCGCTATCCATTTTTATTTATTAGCAAGCTCTGCTTAGCCTAGAACGTAAGACAAGATGACGTGGAAAGATTTAACGTAATGCAAAGAAATACTGAACATCCCTACATACTCACTGTTTTGAGATGGCCAGCAGTGTCTTTTCGTGTATCATCTCGTACTGCGTTCGCTAACCTGCCTGACAAGCCAAGCGGTGTTGAAACATCCCCCCAAGATCTTGGAGGTCGATGAGAGAGGCCTATATCCGGCAGACGAGGATAGCAGTCCTACGGCGAACATGAACTCTGTTTTTGAAAAATTGTGTGCAAAAATGGACGAAGGAGTGTAAAATGGGACAAAAAAATTCATCCTTACACTTTTAAGTTCCGAGCTTGTAAATATTTCAATCCCTCAGCATAAATTTGTTCTGTTCTTCTCAAAATAACTTATTTATTTCCTAGCATTTTCTCTCTCGCCTTCTCATTACGATGCATTTCCACTGTGCTTGTAATATTGTCTCGTTGTTGTGCGTTATAGTCAAAGTTGCAAGGTTAGGTGATGTCAAAAACGTCTGAACTACTATAGCAAAGTTCCTGGTTAAAAACCAAACCGGTCAAGAGCGAGTCGGACTCGCGCACCGAGGGTTCCGTGCCATCATAGAATATAGTCTGTGTTAAAGGCGGTCTACCTCTATTTTTGTTGGAGAACCTCGACAGCGCCATCTCTTGACTGATAGAGGAACTTACCTATGTAGATATCGTAAACTTTCGATGATTTCTAAATAAACTATGCTAGTTAAAGAGTTCGTTTTAATTTTCCTGTAATCTTAACATACATTCACCGATAGTTCTTTCATGAAACTTAGTATACATAATTAATCTTTTTGGTAACATATTATTAATAAGATTCTTGACCCTAATCGATAACAAGTTTTAAATATATGAATAAACAACATTGCCACAAAGTAGTTCAGTTGACGTTATGTAAATATAATTTAAAAATTATGTTTCTCTTTCTCTACATATCCATTCAAATGCATATTCAACAATCCTTTCTTCACAAGACTTTTTTTGTTCCTCGATGACCTTTGTGGCTAAGTTGCTGGTAACGCAATGGGTTTGGGGATTGATTCTAACCGGGGGACAAAAATATGCTTTACTGCTGATATTTTTTTCGAATCTGATAACTAATTTTTCTATCATCATCATCATCATCATATCAGCCGTAGGACGTCCACTGCTGGACAAAGGCTTCCCTCATTGATCTCCAGGAACTGCGGTCGGAAGCGGCCTGCATCCAACGCCGACCTGCGGTTCTTAACAACTTAACAAGTGTTCTCCTGCGTATCTCCTCATTTCTGATTCGATCCCGTAGAGAAACCCCGAGCATAGCCCTCTCCATAGCTTGTTGAGCGACTCTAAGCTTATTCATAAGGCCAATAGTGAAGGACCACGTCTCGGTTCCATATTATTATGTCATCACTGGTAACACACACTGATTGAAGACTTTCGTCTTCAGGCACTGAGGTATGTTGGACGAAAAGACGTTATAATTTTTCTATGAATAAGAAATGTTCATAAAACAATATCACACATCCATTGTTATTTGGATATTTTATTATTTTTATTTAATATGATAATTAGTATGTGCAATAAAAAGCATTTAAAACATCTGGAAACAATAACACAAGCTCTGCTTACTTAGACATTGCTATGTGAAATGTCTTGCTATTGAATGTGTGAAAAAGCCGTGTTGGCCGAGTGGTATGTACCCCCGACTTTCAATCCGAAGGTCGTGGGTTCGATACCGGCCGTGCACCAATGGATTTTTCTTTCTTAAAAAATGTATGTGCACACTTAACACGAGCTTTAACGGTGAAGGAAACATCGGGAGGAAACCCGCGGCTTAGTTAGCTTCAGACGTATTGACCTGTTCTTTCCTCTGAATAATAGCTGACTAAGCTGAGAGGATGGTATAGGTGCTGGGCAAGCCTAATCCATCTAACAATGTCCCAGGCACTGCAGCGTCCCGTACAGCATGATTACCAGTTGCTGACGCTGTATAAATCATCTATAATAGATGCAAAGGCCTTACTTTTTGTTTGTGAAATGTCTAGAATTTTTATTACTTATTTCTTCACATAATATTCTTATGTCTGGAATCCGCTAACCGCCATATTGGAAAATATTGTACAATCAATCTGACTTTTACCTAAGTTTACAACTCGGGCTGTAACCCGTCAACAGCTAGAATGTTCGCGACATTTTTCGCTTAGGATTTTCATAAGTTATTATAATATAACAATGTAAGGGAGTGTGCATACGAAACTAGACACCGTAATAAAAACGGTGAGTTGTTGAGAGTGCATATTGAGACTTCACAGATTATGTGACTCTCAACAACTCACCGTTTTTATTAAGAATAAGCTTTGAAAATATTTCTTAATTTTTTCAACTAAAAAAGCCAACTTCGATGAGAAAATACTTAACTTGCTGCAGAAAATACCTTAACCGCTATATGTGAGCCACATTTAAGTCCGTTCGGTTCATTACAACTGAATTCCAAAATGCCCGATATCAGTACCACACAATATCACAATGACTGAAACTAGTGATTTTATCACGTAATGCCTGAAATTCTAATTGTCTTGATCCCAGAATGACTGAATCACACGATCACAGCATACTAACTAACGTACCTAAGTAGGGTAATCAAACCTTCTTAAACAAAGATAAAAACAAGTGTCGTTTACTTCAATAAAAACAAGTATCGTTCACTGTTCTTTTTTAATTTAATCGATTTTTTTTCTTGGGTGACGTAAAACTTATTTGTTATTGTCATTGTCAACTTCACTCAGAAGGCACCAAAACCTACCAAAACAAACAAAAAGTCGATAAACATGTCATGCCTGATTTGTTGTAAAATTAAAAAAAAATATATTTAAAAATGATTTAATAACTTGACACTGGCGGAATTGTGTAGAACCAAACACAAAAAGCTTCGATCAAATTTGATCGAAGACAAAAAGCCATAAAATAAAAAGACAAGACAAGTCGATAAACACTATAGTTTACCAATAATATTTTTTTAGTGGAACCATCAATCGCTGGTCGCTAGCGAAGCCAAAACCAACAACGGCTAAAAAGTCTTGGTCGCGAGCGAAGCCAAAACCAAACAAGCGGGTATAAAATCAAGAAATCAATGGTAAATAACAAATGGTACCATAAGATGTAGCCTGGTTACATTATAAATAAATAATAGGTACTGGACAATTCATCATCTAGCCCTAAGCTAAGCAGAGCTTGTTTTTTGGGTACTAGATGACAGATATACTTAATACATTTTACTACATAGATAAATATAATTTATTATACTTAGAATTACGTCCAGAAAACCCTGAACAAACATCTGCAAATGGTCCAGACATTTGTGCGGGAATCGAAAGCGCAATCTCTTGCGTTGCAGGCGGACCTTCGCCCGCTGCGCCACATAAATCGTCAAATTTAGATCGAATAGTTGGTAGTTTTTATGTTATAAATAGGAAGACGAGCGGACGGACCACCTGATGGGAAGTGGTCACCGTGGCTCATGGAAATGGCAACACCAGAGGCGAAGCTGCCGGCTTTTGGACGGCCCATTTGGCGCTGAACGCTTTGATGGACCTCTTGTCGTGGATCTGAGGGTGTTGTGTGGAAGGTAGGTATATTAGTACCATATATATTTTGTTATTCTGGCCATACAGTCCTTGTAACGTTTATTGGTAATGAACATAATAATATAAATTCAGTTTTAATAACCTAGAAGGTGCCGTGGGGTGCTGATAGTAGAACTTTGCCTGTCCTCTCTTCCCCGTGGATGCAGTAAGAACCTACTAAGGGTTATCTCCGGAAGCTGAGCAGCAGCGTCTTTCCGTGTATCAACATCTCGTACTGCGCTCGCCAACCCGCCTGCCAAGCGTGGGTATGGCAACAACCCCTCAAGATCTGTACTCAGAGATCCTTTGGGAGGCCTTTGTCCAGCAGTAGACGTCTTATGGCCGAGATGATGATGATGAACCTAGAAGGTAATCAACACAAATGCCATGTCCAGAACTTATAAGACATAAGAGATGGGGTCGAGGATTATCTGCTGCACTTCCAACGCTAGCTTGGGCGGATTTCAGTAGTTTATGACTATGAACTGAGACTTGCACTTATAATCGCTTGAAACGGCATAAACTATTTGATCGTCTTGGAATTACGATTTGATAGCAATGCTGTTTGATGCTATTGACCTGCTTGAATTACACATTTTATGCTTCTAATTGGTTTTCTACAGGGTTTATTACAATGACCTAACCCGAAAAAACAAGTAGTTTTGGAAGGGAAATCGGGAATTCGTATTTTTATAAGTATTTTTATTTACAGTTTTACTACTTTACTTTATTTACTATTTGGCATCTGAAGATGATCATGAGGACATAATCGTATTTTAAAAAAACCTTTAGATATTTTTATTTTTGCCTGTACGGCAACTCTTTGCAGATGTCAATGACCCCGTCAACAATCAGCTGCCGTTTAGGTTTCCATTACCATTTAATCAGCTGTTGAAGGTAAAACTGAATCGAACCCGCAACCTCTTGCTTCGGCGGACCTTCGCCCGCTGCGCCACAGAGATAGATGCCACCATAAATGTAGTAGAATGATTTGAGTATAATCATCTAGTACCCATTTTTTTATTTTCTTTTTATCTATATATATAAAATTCAAAGTCCTGACTGACTCACTGACTGACTGATATATCAACGCACAGCCTAAACCACTGGACCTAAAGACTTGAAATTTGGCACACATATACCTTGAGTATCCTAGAGGTGCACTAAGAAAGGATTTTTCGAAATTCCTACTGGATAGGGAATAAATGGGATTTATATTTTCGAATCAAAGTAGCTATGCGTGAAAAAGGGGATTTTACGTTTTATGACTTCCACGCGGACGAAGTCTTATATATGACATGAATATAAGCTTGCGTTTGACCACATCTTGCCTGATGTAGGTAAATCAATGATGTGGTCTAGGATGGGACACGATTGCCTCGAAAGTACCTGTTTGCCCTTGATTGAAGATACCCATTTCACAGGCTCTGCTTAGCTTGGGGCGAGATGATGCGGTGTGAACTGTCCGGTATTATAAATAATAAAAGTCCCTATTGGCCTTTCAAGTCTAATAGATGGTTCACGTGCATCCTATGTATTATATATAACAGTACCACTAAAGTTTTTACGCCAACATTAAAAATCCATTAATGTTGTAAAGCATTACCATCAGGTACCATTATGTTTTACTTTAGATCGGCTCAGATAAAAAGAATTCACTCACGCTAGAGCTATTTCGAGCTATTTCTAGCTAAAGAACTCGTTAGATGTTATCTAGGCAACCTTTCATAACATTCTTGTAACGGCCTATCCATTAAATCGGGAGTTAGTCCGGAAAATTAAATGCCGGCAGTTGGAGGTTGCTCCTCCTATTTTGCCCGTGGATGCATTAAGAGGCAAGGGATACCTCCGGAAGATGGGTAGCAGCGTGTTTTCGTATATCAACCACCTGTAATGCGCTCGCCAACCCGCCTGCCAAGCGTGGTGAGTACAACAATCCCCTTATGATCTTGGAGGTCGATGTCGATGTAGCAGTGGACATGGACAGCAGTCTAAAGGTCGATTCTTCGTACAACAGTACCGGCACAGTGCGAAATATTCTTTCATACATTTTCTATGAACGCATCCCCACTTGTCAGTGTTAGTGCCGACACCGGCAATCACGGACGTATTCGTTGACGACGACATTTTTTGTCGGATCACGGACGCCGCGCGGAGATATAGCCTTCCACCAACGAGTATCTTTCTTCAATAACATAATTCCTGGTTTCTGCAGAAGAATATTGAAACAGCTCTCTTACATTTTAAAATATACAAAATATTTCCTTTCATCTTTAACTTATAAATTCTTTGTATAATGTCATGAATTCTCCTTCTGTCTCTCTTAATTGCCATGCTTCATGCAGCCATTTTCTCTTTTTTTTCTTGATGTTGCTCTTCTTCTTCGTCTAATGCAATAGCTATCATTGCTAGCTCCGCAGTATTAAACAGAGCCATAGCAACAATCACGATACTTGACGACGGACACGTTTTCACTGAAGCTCCGTGAACTGAGTACTGACATGTGTGAATTGAATCACTGACGCAACACTGTGGCACTGATACCGAACTGAGCGAACACGTTGTCGGAACTGTGGCTTCACTGATATGTGTGAATCGACCTTTACGGCTGAGATGATGAATATACGATATAAGCTTAGGCCCTAATTAGTTTTGTGGTTAGAAGTTTGAAGTATTGAACGTAGAGTAGTATTAACGAGGTTATAACTATGTGAAGAAGCGTCTTACATAACATCCCTCCGCTCAACACATGATCAGTACCTGAAAATGAGGGAGGCCAATGTTGGTATCTACGGCTGAGATGATGATGATGATGAATGCAGGTATTCATCCTGCTTTCCGTGCCTGGGACAAAGTAAGATGGTCTGCTGCCATACGTGGTGAGTATGGCAACAACCGACCCCCTTATGATCAGTACAAAGACCAAGAGGAAGGCCTTTGTCTAGCAGTGGGCGTCATCCGCCTGAGATGATGATACTGAAAAAACACCAAGACACGAAACCAATATCTGCAGATAAAACATTTTGTCCCATGGCGGGGATCGAACACCTCCTGCGTCTCAGACGGGAAATAAACCAACTACGCCAATGAGGCCGCCGTCAAGTTACAATCAGCAGTTAAGCAACACCGACGTTTCAGAGCCCAATTGTCACAGCCACAGCATTCACCAATTAAAACCTGAATGATCGGAAGCGATACTTCCAACTGGAGACAAAGGCTGAACGTCTACCCGCTGGCCTAGATTTGGTCTGAAGCCTAATGCGCGCGATTGACCTGAATTTTACGGGCCCTGTCATTTCTTGAGTTTCTATAAAGTCGCCGGAAGATGGGGTGGATCTAGGACTCTGTTAGTGGGTGTTATGAATTTACTTGTCGCTAATCCGGGGCATTTTTATAATTTTGACCTCCGTTTACTTGGTCTAATACTTGGTCAAACTTATCAGCTGAAATTCGACGGATGTGAATATTTTTGACAATATTTTATATTATTGACTGAAAACAAGACAGAGCAGACAATGATCTCACTAATATTATAAAGCCGAAAGTTTGTTTGTATTGTATGGATGTTTGTTACCTCAAAAACTTCTTCTTCACGTAAAAACTACCAGACGGATTAAACTGAAAGTTTGCAAATATATAAATCTAGACCAGGATTAACACATAGGCTACTTTTTATCCCGGCACAATGCATGCGAAGCTGCGGGCAGAAGCTTGTTTGTTAATAAATGTAGTTCCAATTAAGAAGGTCTCATAGCATCATTCCATAGCAACAAACAAGTATTTGTTAAAGACATCGTTGTATTTTGTCATCATCATTTCAGCCGTAATACGTCCACTACTGAACCCAGGCCTCCCTCGCGGATCTCCATGAGGGGTTGCCATACTCACCACGCTTGGCAGGCGGGTTGGCCAGCGCAGTACGGGGTGCCGATACACGGAAAGACGCTGCTGCTCCTCTTCCAGAGTTATCCCTTTGCAGGCTCCTACTGCATCCATGGGCATGAGAGGAAGGTTAACATTCTACTGCCGGCACCCACGGCATCGTTGTATTTGCGTAAAAAATGTAATTAATTTGTGTGTTTCACACTTATGATCAGTACTAGGAGATGACGGGAGGCCTATGTTCATCAGTGGGCGTGTTACGGCTGAGGTGATGGTACCTAGAAAACATCAAGACACGAAACAAATATCTGCAGATAGGGAGGACGAGCTGGTGCGAACGGCCAGCCATCCTGGAACGGGTGAGAACGGGTTGCGCACAGCCACAAGGATGCGCGCCTCCTAGTTTGAGAATCCCTGGTCTATTATGTTACATTTCGAAGTATAACTGTTCGTATTTCGAAAGTAGTTTGCCCCTTCCTACCCTCAATCCAGCCTTGTACATCAGTGTATGCTTAGCTTTATGGTTTTGGATTGGGGTCGCTTAGCAGCTTAACTTTTAAAGAGCGCTTCATGAATAAGAATGGTATAGACTATAGAGCTTTGAAATAAGGAGACATTGGCAATAAACTACTCTGTTATAGTAGGGCTTTTCACATAGATCATTTTATATTACATTTTTGGAAAACAAACGGCTATACAAAACATTGACGTCATCGAGCACAACATATCCAATAGGTGTATGTTCTCGATGATTCACTATTATAGTAACATTTATAAGCTTATGAAAAATAACTGATTTAATTTCATCATCATCATCATTTCAGCCGTTAAACGTCCACTACTGAACACAGGCTTCCCTCATGGATCTCCATGAGGGGTAGTTGCCATACTCACCACGCTTGGCAGGCGGGTTGGTGAGCGCAGTACGGGATGTTGATACACAATGAATTAATGATTTAATTTAATTTATTTATTTAACCATTCAGTTACATTGCATAACATTGGCAAGTTCTTATTTAATATTAACAAATATAACCATTAAATTGGATTCACTTGTAAAATAGATTTAAATATAATATTATATCCATAGATTTAAATAATTTATGAATGTGTATCAGAAAATGAACACGCCATTATAATCACTGACATGGTGAAATGGCCTGAACTACAATACTTACAAAAATGAAAAGAAAATCCACTGTTAATCAAAATAAAAAATTATAAAATAATATTAGTTTTACCTACCAAAACAAGCCATGACCATCACACCACGTAAATGTATAATTAATGAAATTCATTGCATTTTATTGACATAAATGTACTTATAACTAGTTTCCAAAGAAAGTCTTATTTGTATAGAATTTAATACCGTCGTTACTCATACAAAATAAGTCGACATTTTGGGAATATTTTTTGTTGTAAAGATACAGGGTTCTAATGCAGCCATTCATTGCCGTGGGGTGCCGGGAGTAGAATGTTTCCCCTCTTTTCTTATACTGGATACAGTAAGAATTTTTCAAGGGATACCTCAGGAAGATGGGCAGCAGCGTCTTTCCGTGTATCAACATCCCTGCGCTCACCCTCCCGCCTGCCACGCGTGGTGAGTATGGCAACAACCCCTAATGATCAGTACTCGGAGATGAGGAAGCTGATCTTCCAGAGGTCTCCCTTGGCAGATTTTTACTGCATCCACGGGTACCTTACGGCAAATGATATACAGTCATGCAATACATGTGCTTAGGCCTTATATCATTCCGCTTGCCCACACCTTGCACAGCGGGCGGAGTGCCAACAGCGTTTTGCCCAAAACTCATGCGGAAATACGTCATTCAGCGTGAATTATGGAATATGAAATTCAGTCCACTGTGGACATGAGCGTATTCTTGGCATAGTATTATGATCTGCGCTTATATATTTACTTGACGCATACCAAAGAAATAACTTTTGAATCTATCATGTTGATAACATTATATAAATAAATAAATAAATAATGCTGGACAAATCACACAGCATCATCTAGCCCCAAGCTAAGCTGAGCTTGTGTTATGGGTACTAATTGACTGATATACCTAATATATTATATACTACATAGATATATATATATATATGTATATTTTAACATTGTATGCAATATTTACGGGATATTTGCCATTGTGACTTTTTGAGTTTTCCGATGTTTCGACACAGTTTCACGCGTCGTGATCACGGAAAAACTGATACTCTTATACGTGATTATGACGTGTGAAACTGCGTCGAAATATCGGAAACTCAAATCCAGGTAAATATCCCGTAAATCCTCACAAGTCATCCGCTGTGTCTGCCTGTCTGTCTTTTCGCGCAAAATTCAGAAACTACAGAATGGATTTTCATACGGTAATAATAGCTAGAATAATTAAAAAGGAAGGTTTCAAGTTATATTTATAAAGATTTGGTGCAAGTTCGCTGAACTATGATGATGATAGTAGAACATGTCGGAAAATTTATTGCCGACTGGGAGTTGTTTTGGCGTGCGCCGCGTAAACCATTTAAGTTCAAAGAATGTATAGAATAATTGTTCCTCTTAAAAAGGTCTACAAAAAAGTCAGCGACTATGGATAACTCATAGTAACATTTTTCTTAATGAAGTTTTAATAAAAAAGTAAGCATTATTTGCGTATTCATTGAAACAAACAAGGTGTGAACATATACAAAGATAAATTTGTTTAACACCTTGAGTAGTTCATATAGAGCATATTTTTCTATCGAACCATATTATTAAGGGGTTGCGGGTTCGATTCCCGCCTCGGGACAAATGTCTGTACGATCTGCAGATATTTGTTCAGGGTGTTCTGGGTGTTTTTCTATATATAATAAAAATATCTATCTATGTAGTATAATGTATTAAGTATATCAGTCATCTAGTACCCATAACACAAGCTCTGCTTAGCTTGGGGCTAGATGATGCTGTGTGATTTGTCCAGCATTATTTATTTATTTATTTATTTTATTTAAATTAATATCTTACGGGAGATGATCGGCTACCAAACCCAACAACGACCACTGGCCCTGGAAACAAACAATATCCGCACTTTGAGAACAGACGAAAAGATTGTTGAGCTGGAAGAAGAATTAAGTAGATTGGACTGGGACGTTTTGGGATTATCAGAAGTCCGTAGAGAGGGCGAGGACCGGGAGGGCGACCAACAGTCCAAAGGCGGTGTAGGGTTTCTCGTCCACAAGTCTTTCATCAACAACATTATTACCATCGACAATGTGTCGAGCAGGGTCGCATACCTGACACTCAAAATATCTAAAAGATATTCGCTTAAGGTCGTTCAAGTCTATGCACCGACACCCCTCACACCCAGATGAAGAATTAGAGTCTATGTAAGAGGACATCAGTAAAGCCATACATACAAATATTACTGAAAACTTTACTTTTGTTATGGGGGACTTTAATGCTAATCTAGGAAAGAGAAGCGATGATGAGTTGAAAATGGGACAATTTGGATATGGGCAACGGAACCCCAGGGGACAGAGGCTGGCCGATTTTCTGAAGAAAAAAGGACTATTTATTTATTTATTTAACACTTTAACACATAACAATTGTGTAAGGAGGACTTAATGCTAAAGCATTCTCTGCCAGTCATCCTGATGAATTATTTCTTCCAGAAGCCGCCTCACAGAAAATGGACCTGGATGAGTCCCAACGGTTCCACGAGAAATGAGATAGATTTCATTTTGAATAACAAGAAACGGATATTCAATGATGTCTCTGTGATTCACAGTGTAAAGTCCGGTAGTGATCACCAAATTGTAAGAGGCACATTGAATATAAAAGTTAAACTTGAAAGGCCCCGCTTGATGAAGTCTACGCTCCGACCCACTCGCGCATATATCCAAAACCTCGAAAGCTTTCAACTCGGAACTTTCAAAGCGCTTTGAGGGTATAGCAGAGGATGCATCGGTGAATGAGATCAATAACAGGTTCGTAAAAACTGTCCTGTCGGTGGGGTCTAAGGTTACCGAAGAGTTTACTGTATACGGTTCCGATTTCCTTATGCGACACAAATCTGGACCAAAGACGTCATAGGATTTGTAAGCTGAAATGGCAATGGGCTCGCCATATCGTTAACGTCAGAACCCCTGGACCAAGTGCGATATTTTATGTTTTGGAACTATCAAATTTTAATACCTTTTTGGTACTATTTATGTACTGTCGAAGAACCGATAAATTTGCGAACGGTCACAATTAGACCAACTGGATACAAATGTTTTAGCCATGTTTGAAGTGTCTTCGCTCTTCCAAACCATTTATAAAATTTAGGCATTTAATACATTTGAATGAAATAAATAAATCAATGCACCCCAAGGCAATTTGGTTATATTTTCATACAAAACTATAAAAAAAATTGTCAACAAAGTGATGATAGAGCGAGACAAATGGAGAAAGGGAAGGGAGGCCTTTTCCAAGCAGTGGGATCCGATAGGCTATTTAGATTAGATTAGAAGTGATGATTAGTTTATGCAGCGTTTGTATGTAAGTAGGTTAATATTTAAAAAAAAATATCTTTTCAAGTTAAGGCCAGAAAATAGCTACTGTATTTGACTTTCATCATCACCATTTCAGCCGTAAAACGACACTATTGAACACAGGCCTCCCTTATGAATCTCCATGAGCCTAGTTGCCACACTCACCACGCTTGGCAGGCGGGTTGGCGAGCACAGTACGGGATGTTGAGACACTGAATAAGCTGTATAAGTACTATGTATATATTATAAGTTGTATACCTATGTTTCGTACAAATATAGTTCTTGTATCTTGTATCTCATGCCCGTGGATACAGTAAGAGGCTGCTAAGGGATACCTCTAGTAGATAGGTAGCAGCGTCTTTCCATGTATCAACATCCCGTACTGCGCTCGCCAACCCGCCTGGCTAGCGTGGTGAGTATGGCAACTACCCCGAATAGAGATCCATGAGATAGGCCTGTGTTCATTAGTGGACGTTTTACGGCTGAAATCATGATGATGATTCTTAAGGGAGGAATTTGAAATGAGAGAATGTGAGCCCCTTTTTAGTAATTTTTTTTCTATAAACTACGATATTATCGTCATTTACGATACTTTTTTTATATCAAGAATCAAAAAATACTTTATTCAGTGCGGCCGCATGGACCTTATTGACGTGTCACAAATTACAAAATACAACAATATAATATCAAATATTTTTTGCATGTGTCTTATGGTAATTTCACACCGTTCAACCAAATTTCATTACTTTTGTTAAAGGGAGCAGAAATCATAGAAGGAATGACATTGTATGTTTCACTTCTATGTTTACCTACATGGATCAATAAAGTACATCATATCATCATCATATCAACCGAAGGACGTCCACTGTTGGACAAAGGCCTCATTGAATTTTGAAATTCAGGTAAAAAGTTGAACCTAGATAACCAAAAGCAGAATACAGATGACCAAATACGAAGGAAACCTTTAACATACACGGCTGAAATAACACTAATTCATGAATAAACACCCTTTTTCATGCAGCAATGCTTAGCGGGCAGATCGCCAGCTCATCCGGACGTTATAAATGTTATCCAAAATAGACATAATTTGCTGTGGAACATCTGTTGGGCTCTGTTTTTTTACGGTCCGATGTTTACCTGAAACAAACCAAATAACAATGTTATTTTTTGCGTTTCAATGCGTGGTTACGCATAACAATACCTACAGGTATTATGTAATTTTAACAAACAAACAACAGACTTTTACCAAACAGCTATTAGTAGTGGGATATCTTAAATCTTATTTAATAAGTTTTTATTATTACACGTTACATATTTTACAAATTAGTGCTTATGCATTGTTGTACCTGCCAACCTACTCGGTAGTGAGAATGATTGGGGAGCTTACTTAAATTAAGACTGTAAACATGGTATAAAAGTAAGGCCTTCCAATCTATTGTAGATGATTTATACAGCAGCGTCAGCAACTGGTAGTCATGCTGTACGGGACGCTGCAGTGCCTGGGACATTGTTTGATGGATTAGGCTTGCCGAGCACATATACCATCCTCTCAGCTTAGTCAACTATTAGTCAGAGAAAAGTATGGTATTTTTTGTGTCTTTATATTATGTTTAAAATAACGTAACAAAAATAACGTAGATAGAAACTATTATAGAGATAACATACAAATTACATTAAAATTAACTCCTAAAACAAAACCTATAGGTTTTGTTTACTGCATACTTAAAGAAATTAAACAGTAATTACTATTTAACCGACCTCAAAATTTTTTATGTATGTTTACCGATTTCTCCGTCAATTGTGGACTGATTTTCAAAATTATTTTTTATTAGTAAGAGTGCACTTTCGAGGTGGTCCTACTATCTGGGTGGTTGGAACCACATAAGCATCTGATGGTGGAATCCGGGGAAATCGAGGGAAACCCTCAAATTTCAAAGGGACGTACAATGTTTTTAGGGTTCCGGACCAAAATGGTAAAAAGGAACCCTTATAGAATCACTCTGTCTGTCTGTCTGTCACAGATGAATATCTCAAGAACTACTGATGCTATCGACTTGCAATTTAAAATGGTAAAAGTCAACACTTTTTTACTAATATAGCATATATGAAAATGTTAAAAAATATTCTTATTTTGATTGCAGGGGGGCGGATAGGGGATCTCAAAAATTTTAAGTGAAGTTACTAGGCCGTGTGGGGTAAATGAAAGGTATTCATTTGCACATAATTAAACAGTTTTTAGTTTTTCTTTAAGCCGTATTGTTTTTGAGTTATTTACAAAAATGTCGAAAAAACGACCGTTCCCCCCCCTTATCTCCGAAGTTTGCAGAGATAAACCCGTGATACTTTTATAGCTAATAGAAGTGTATGTAAACTTTATAGGAAAATTATAGCGAACTCTCTAATTTGCATATTTTTTTAGACAAGGGGGGTGGAAGGGTGGTTTTCAAAAATTTTGTGAAGTTAATAGGTGATGTGGGGTATCATATGAAAGGTATTCATTTGCACAATAATAAACAGTTTTTAGTTTTCCTTTAAGCCGTATTGTTTTTGAGTTATTTACAAAAATGTCGAAAAAACGACCGTTCCCCCCCCCCCCTTATCTCCGAAGTTTGCAGAGATAAACACGTGATACTTTTATAGCTAATAGAAGTATATGTAAACTTTATAGGAAAATTATAGCGAACTCTCTAATTTGCATAGTTTTTTAGACAATGGGGGTGGAAGGGGCGTTTTCAAAATTTTTGGAAAGTTACTAGGTGATGTGGGAAATCATATGAAAGGTATTCTTTTGCACATTAATAAACAGTTTTTAGTTTTCCTTTAAGTCGTATAGCTTTTGAGTTATTTACAAAAATGTTGAAAAAAATAGCGTTCCCCCCCCTTATCTCCGAAGTTTGTGGAGATAAACCTCTGAAACTTTTATTGCTATTAGAAGTGTATGTAAAGATTAGAGGAAATTTCTTTTTTAGAAATCATCGAAAGTGTAAAAAATCTACATAAGTTCCGCTATCAGACAAGAGATGGCGCTGTCAAGGTTCTCCAACAAATATAAAACCGCCTTTGTCATATATTATATTGTATGATGGCACGGAACCCTCGGTGCGCGAGTCCGACTCGCTCTTGCCCGGTTTTATTATTTTATCATATGAAGTCGGTTTATGAAAAAAAAAAATACCCAACATGTTTGAGACAAAAATATATTTTTTGATTTGATTTAACATCAATGATTAGTAGTTTGAATCTCTTTCTAATCATTTTTATCACGCGCGGCGGGGCGCGTCAATTCCGTTAAAAATCGGTAAATATGAATAACACGATACCGATATGATTTTTGCGTCTGATCATTGCCCTAGATTAATGAAGATAATGGTGTGATGATGCCTAGAACCTACCTTACTATTTTTAAGCATTTAGTACAATTGTTCTTTTAAACAAAACCGTTTAAGAGCTGGATAATATACCAATGACGTTACTGGCATCTATCTTTTTTTTCACTTTCTCGTCGTTACCACAACGTTTCGTTCCGCACTATTGTAGCTTAGGCGAGGATTTATCTCGTCCAAATATTGTAGCGCTAACACAAAAAAGTATTTTACCCATTTAATGTACCATTTTCGTTCGCAACCCTAATATCATAAAGTTATTCGTTAAAATCCTCAGCTCAATAGTCGAGTTGCCAATCTGAAAAATATGCTTGGGAAAGGCCAACAAAGCAAAATCAAATTGGGCTCTTGAAGCAAAGCCTCGCAATCAGTGAAAAACGGGGTTCGGGTCAACAATTACCCAAAAAAGGCCCCATAAATTAATTGGAAGCACTCATTAGTGTATAACGACTACTATTGTCTTGTAAATGGGGTATAAAGTACGTAACGAGGCGATTTGTTAGAACTAAAGGTCATTAGCGACCCTGACTACAAAAGATATAGTAACTAAATGTCGGTGCTCTAAATTGTTTTAAAATTATCTTGAGTTACGGTCGTGGAATGGCAACTAGTAACGCGGGAACCCCGTACTACACGTCATTATCATCATCATTTCAGACCAAGGACGGCCTGTCCACATCCACTGCTGAACGTAAAGGTAGAGTTCCACCAAATGTTGAATGTCATTTTGGTGTTTTCTAGCATTCAAACATTTGTGTCGCACAGTACCGCACCACTGGTGGAATTCTACCTTAAGGATTCCTTATTGATCTCCAAGATCAAGAGAGGTTTGGCAGGCGGGTTGGTGAGCGCAGTACAAGATGTTGATTTCCGCAAGTTTCCTAGGCAAATTCTTACATCCACGAGCGCGGAGGGGCAACATTTTAAAGCCCGCAACCCATGGCATCTCACGGCAATAATATTCATAATTTACAAAAAATATTACTTATCCATTTTATAAACTGACGGTAAGTATGATATTATAGTAAAGGTTCCAAGTAACAAAGTCCTAAAGTATTTTAACTACGGTACAATAGAATAATAGTATTACAATAACTAAACATCAGAGTTTAAAAAGTTACTTAATGAATTAGTTAGCAGGCTAAAACTCAATCTAGGATTACCCATAACGCGTCATGTTGTTATGGGTAGATAGATGTCTTTTGCGCGGATTTTAATTGCTAATGTAACGGACGTGCTACAAATGTTAATGGATACTGCCGACGATATATTTTCTTGTTGTATGCGTAGTTTCATGTTTAGCTGACTAGCGAAAGTCAAATTAACTTGGCTTTTTTTTATTCGACTAAATATCGAGACGGGCCCAAGCCCTGATGTTAAGCGATTCTACCTATGACAACTGCAATATCGCGGTGATCACGTTCATTAAGCACGTGACCAACGTCCGCATTGCGCCCGTCACCCTGATACATAGAGTTGTAAGGTCTCATGTGCCCGTAATTTCACCACATACAGACTGATGGACAATAAAGAATATTGTCATTGTTTAAAAATATAGACAAACTTTTGCCGTGATCTCCACGCAAACTATAGGAAATGCTGACTGCCAAATAAGATATGAAACTAGTGGGAAACTTAGTTTGGGATTGTGTCCAGCATTTCATTTATTTTCATTTCTCATACTCGGAAAGTAGTGTTGTTTTGATCTGATTATTGGGTGGAAAATGCTGCTTCCCTCCATAGAGAGGGAAAAACTCATACAAATTACTTCCCATCTAAGGGCCGGAATGAACTTTAAAAATAAAACTGCTGTCAGCTGTGAAGAGTTTTATGTAAAAAAAACTAATTAAAAAAAATGCTGCGGCCTTGTGACTTTATAAACAGCCAGTGTGAACTTAGCGCAAACTTCTTTGAGCGGAATAAGCCGCAACAATTACGCGGTGAGTTCCATATTTAAAATTTAAAAAGTCGACATAAATTGGCGGGATAGTAATCTATTATGTATCTGTGACGGAATTCAAAAAAGTAGGTCCTAATTTGACAATTAATTTTAAATAGGTAAGTACTACATACTAATATTATTATATATTATCAATAAATAGTTTAGATAAACAACTAGTTTTATTTTCATCATATTATATAAATGAAAAGTAGAGTGTTTAACACGGGTAAAAGAATCAATTCCTACTCGGACTATAGCCGTATATAGTCTAAATACCTCGGGAATTGATTCTTTCGACCCTCGGTTAACAATTTCTATTACGTTCTTACTTTCTTCGGCCAGGATCGCGACGCGGTAAGGTGTCCATAGAACGCCTTGTGGTTCAGGGTAGAGGTGAGGGCACACGAGCACGTGGCAGATCGTCCATGAGATGGACCGACCAAATTCTTACATGGTCTGCATTGGACGGTCTACTGCATGAATGCACCAGAAGGGCTGCGGTACGCGACGAATGGCGTAGGATTGTCAAGTTTGCCACAGCCTCCTCCGACATGACCACGACTACTATGTCAAGAGTATAACGAAAAAGAAGAAGTACAACAAGGAACCCTTATTATTTAGCTTTTTCTGTCTGTCTTCGGCTTTACGTAGAGACTATTAGGACTAATAATGATAAACGATCACGATTAACGAACGATAGGAAACCAAGAAAAATCTTCATCCCATCTTACGTGTATGAGATGTACCCCAAACTAATTACTTTTGCAGGATTTTTCATTGCTATCTTGGCGTCATTAATTTATATGTATTTTTATGGGCTAGTTTTCTATTAGAAAGCTGAACTTTTACCTTGGCAGATTCTACTACCAGCACAAACAAAAACATTTGTCGTCTTTTAATATTATGCGCTTTTTTACTCAGTCAGCTTTGGGAACAAGTAAAGTAATTAATTTCAAAGCTGTACCTACGCATTGTCAATCTATCAACCCACGCTACACGAGGTATATTCCGATAATCTCCCTGTAAATCCAACTATTTAATTAAACTACAGTGTGCATAAAGCGAAAGACCTGCAGTCGTCAGTGAGCCTAAATATTTCATTTAATGTTCGAAATGGCCCGATGCTGTAAAAAGTAATAGTGCGATGTAACAGACCAGAAACTAACTCGCGGACTTAAGGCGCAGGCTAGACGGAGCGTGCGGCGCCGGCGTCGCGCGGCGTTGCGATGACATTTTTATTTTATTTTAAGACGGTAAATTGCCGATATTGGCGTTAGGGACTTATGTTTTTATGCAATTACAAAACGGTTGTTGTATTGTATTCCCAACTGTCACCACTGGTGGCGTTACCACTGGCGACTATTGGAAATCACCTTTAAAATTAAGTAAATAAAATTAGTTTGTGAAATTCTATTTTACACGAGGTTTTGACTCGAAATGAAATAAATAAATAAAATATTAGATAAATTAATATTAAATTTGATATACCTATATGATTTTTATTAGTATCACATTGCTGGGCAAAGGGTTTAGGCTTGCCCAACCTATACCATCCTCTCAGTCAACTATTAATCAATAGATTTTTCTTTCTTGAAAAATGTATGTGCACACTTAACACGTGCTTCAACGGTGAAGGAAACATCGTGAGGAAACCCGCGGCTTAGTTAGCTTCAGACGTATTGACCTGTTCTTTCCATAAATATTGCATTATAATATTAAAATAATTGTTTATCAACGTCGCATCAATTTCCCGACGCACGCCGCATTTACCTGTCAACACCAGCGTCTCCCTCGTACATTTCTTAGTCAAAATTATCGTATTGGAGCCAAAGACTAAAATCGTTAGATGTGACTTGACACCAAAAACTGTGGCATTGTCTTTAAATGTATGTTAATAATAATGCCGACGCACGCACACTGGTTTTGCCAATAAACTAAACTTTTACTGTTACCATTTATTGTGTAATCATTTTGCACGAATTTTCTTAAAAAATAATAACACGCACCAAGCCCAGCTAACTTAATATGTTAGAGGTACACTGATTTCAAATGAGCGTGCTAACTTATTTCGTGTGGCAACAAGACGGCGCGGTCTTATTACGCTAAGGGCGTATCTAACAATTTAATCCTTTCCCGAGCGCGCCGCACCGCCGTCAAACCGCCCCTTGAGTCTAGCCAGTGCCTAAGACGTCAAATGCCTGTGGTTTTATTGCTAGCGCAGCAAGCAGCTAAGGAGTGGATATCCGTTGGATCGAGTTTCATAGCCAATAGAAAACGAATTTTCCAACCGTAGTCAGGGTAGTAACACGAAGACGTGGCAACGATAGCCTGTCCATTTACAGCATGAATTGGGCTATCAAATACTTTTTAGTTCACCACAGAGTACTAGATGACTGATAATACCTAATACATTATACTCCGGATGTTTGTCTATATACGATAGATATATATTTTCTTTTGTATATAGACAAACATCCAGAACACCCTGAACAAATATCTGCAGATCATATACAAACATTTGTCCCGAGGCGGGAATCGAACCCGCAACCTCTTGCGTCGCAGGCGGACCTTCGTCCGCTGCGCCACAGAGGTCGTCAAAGCGAATGAATAATTTAACTCATTAGTCGCTTTGTTCTGATTGGAAATCAGGATCGAATTAACCCTTTGTAATTGTTTTTGTTCCTCGATATCTGTCCCAAAACTTTTGTTACCCTACTCTATGACGTCACTTTGTCCCGTCCCAACCCGAATGGAAAAACTTATCTCGTATGATTTATGATAGTGTAACGTGACTTTTACTCGTGAGAATCATTTTCCCAGCGAAAAAATCTGTGAGAATTATTTTCTCATCAATGAGTTATGAAGCTAAGTATCTTTGTTTGATGTTAACATTTGTACCAGTGGTCAAATAGACGCTTATCTGTTTCGCGTCTGATTTATTTTGATAGCAAAGATTGCCTGAAACCGTTATTTAAGTAAAAGTATGAAAAAAGTTCCATCTCCAAATTGTGACGATTGCGGCGTAATTGAAGATATTCATATTTTGATGGAGTGTGTTCGGAATGAGCCTCAAGGGGTGACATTATATGGCAGAAATATGACACAAATCATTGGTTTCGCAAATTGTATTTTGAGTAGTCCGATGTCGGACGAATCAAAAATGTTTATTACGTTGCTAGAATTAGGACTAGATAAAATTAATTTATTAGTTTGTTGTTTTTACTATATAATTTTTTGTTGATTATTGTGTAGCCATTTCGGGACGATATGGTCGCCGAACGACAAAGTCCTTTTGTAATTTAAATAAAAAAAAGAAGTAAAAGTATGTAACATAACTTTATGTTCTTTGCGTTAAAGTTGTTTTGGATTGACTGTCGTGTGAAAATACAGAGACAAATATTTATTGCAAATCTTGTAACGACAATATAGGGTGGATTTTTGAGACGGGACAGTAAGGGCAATAATGTACCTGCCCTTACCGCAAAGTAACAGGAAAATGTTCCTAGGAAACAATCCACAACTTTTTGAGATTTTATAAACTGTATTAACAACTAAAATTCATCCTGTATAATAACATTTTAGAATAAGTGTGTTTCTTATTGAAAAAACTCCACTTTATTCCCATAAGATGTCATTTTCCAAAAACCTCTTGAATATCGAGCTTATTAGTCCAAACATAGCCTAAATAATATTTAATTTAATTTGTGCACTTTCCCGAAAGCACAAACCTTTATCTAGGTACATATTAGCGTATAATATTTAGTTTTAAAATAACAGGATTTTATCACGTACCTTTTTTATTGTTTTTTTACATCAGTCCTCCCGCGACCGAGAACGCTGAAATATGTTCGAAACGTCAGGAAAATATTTAAAAAATACGCGATAAAATCCTGTAATTTATAAACTAAATAGTATACGCTAATATGTACCTAGTTAAAGGTTAACAAATCGCGAAAGTTTAACAAGTTATGTAGCGAATAATTGTTCTAAAGAAAATAACAAACTGCACGGCCACTCGGAACGATTGTAACAGAAAACTCTATCAAAACCGCGGACCCTTGCCAACTTATAGTAATTAATTTCCAGAACATTTTGCGTCAAAGTTTCCGCTTTGTCGGCTTCGTCCGTCCTATTAGTACACTATTAACACTGTCGCCTGCACGCAGACAAACTTAGTTAATTCTCGGCCGCCAGCTACTGAGATCGGCAATGGCTGTGTCATTTCCAAATTGGGTAAGTTGCGCCATCATTCTGCCAAAGACACTGTAGAGTTGGGAATAAAGAACAAAATTAATAAATAAATAAGACTACACAGCATCATCTAGCCCCAAGCTTAGCAGAGCTTGTGTTATGGGTACTAGATGATTGATAATGTACCTATTATCAATCATTACAACTCAACTTAAAACAAGAAACTACATAGATAGATATTCTTTATTATATATACATATATATATAACAACATCCAGATCACACTGAACAAATATCTGCAGATCTTACAGACATTTGTCCCAAAGCGTGAATCGAACCCGCAACCTTATACCCGTCGTAGGTGGTCCTTCGCCCGCTGCGCCACAGAGGTCGTCAATATGTTACAATCGTTTAAAATTATGTTATATCTAGACTCTAGCTGGACCAAAGATATAAATTACCTGAATTTATTTTGTTGATCTTCTCTTAACACTCTACAAGAAGTCAATGATAAAATAGTTCGTTCGTTGCCAGCTACTAGGATTGTGAATGAATGTGTCACTTCCAAATTGGGTAAGCTCCATCATTCTACCATAGACAATAAAGAGTTGGGAATTATGAACAAAATTTCAACACTTCGATGTAAGTACTGATAGTCAATAAGGCATCGCTGGATATTCGCTGGATGTTGAAGGCTTTCTCATAGTCAACAAAAGCGCTGCGTCAGCAATATTACTCTTCGGTATTCTGTATCATTTGCCGCATTGTTGAATGTGGTCTATGGTACTGTAGCTTTTCGGAAACCGGCTTGTTCGGGTGGCTGGAAATCATCAATGCTGGAAATTATCAGTCCTGTCATCAATCACCAAATCTCTCGCGAACACTTTGAGAGTTTTTTTTTTGCTCTATCGTATCTTTAATATGAGCTGTATAAAGGGTACGAATATCTGACGTTGGATGGATGGAGGTTGTGTGTAACCAGGTCCGGTTGTGGTCGTAGGGGTTGGTAGCAGGGCATTATTAGAACCCCTAGCCCCATCATTACCATGACTGCTACCGTAACCAGAATTAGCGGGGCTGCCGGGGACTCTTGGGACTTTGGGCCTGGTTTTTGGTTGTTCCATCATGAGAGGGTTGTTAGAAGAAGAAGAAGAAGAAAATTGTTTATTGATCCACAACAAGCATAAGTACATAAAATTAATAATACTTAAAGTAAAATTTGTGGACCAAAAGGTCCTACCTCAGCATAATATTAATCCTTAAATGTAAGGATTAACGCTGGTTTTCAGGTAGGACCTTATGTGAGTGTCGCACATAAAAAAAAACAAAGTAAAATAAAATTGATATTGGTTTTTAACTGACTTAGTAACTAAATTAAACTTATAAAATTAATGGAAAGCCCATTCAACACCGGATCAGCTCAACAATAAACTAAAAACAAAAAAAACTTCAAACGGACGGCTGACTGGCAACCAAAACTGGCTTGACTGTGACAAATAACTTATAACTTGACACCAATCCCGTGTTTAATATGTTTAATTTGTTACAATATTCGCCACGCTTGGCGGAGCAGTATGGTGAGCGCAGTATAGGTTGTCACGTCTTGGGTGGAGAAGATGAATGGAGAAGAGATATGGATGGAGTTAATAACTCCTACCTAGAGTCCTAGTACGAGAGGTAAACTTTTATACATATAAAACTGATATCCTGGCTTCATTGTCAGACCTTCGTCACCTAGTGCATTTTATTGGAATCTTCAAAACGAGTCATTGTACAATGGGTATACTGTTTTTCGCTAAGGAGTTCCACTCATCATCTCCTGACTCCATGATGAGATCATCTCTATGACTTCAGGTTTAATCGCACTACATTTCTAAAGACGTGAACTCGTCGAGTTTCCACTCGACAATATAATTAGAATAAGATTACTAGCACGAGTAGATTACGGTGAGTTGCCCTAAGAAGCTTGTTTTCAAAGTGATTTTCTGAAGAAACCCTAGGATCGATCTCAACGGGGTCTTTGGAGAAAACTTATCATTTAGGTAATCCAAGGAATCCATCGCAAGTACCCTCAAATCTGGACAGCATTTGGACCAAATCCCATACAAAGGCTGGCAATGTCCTTTTACTCTTTATTGATTTTGCTCAGTGTGTAATGTTGGTAGCTAAAATGTAACCTCAAATAAACAAATAACAACCAGAAACCCACCGACCGCCAATTCGCACCACTGGGCAAATGTTAAATGATCCAGGGCTGTTCTGTGGTTTAGTGTATTAACAGATCGTATTTAATTATAGTTTGTCCAGTCTCTTAATTCTTAGTTCCAGTACTAATATCATTAAGCTCAAAGCTCAAGTACAAGTTCAATAAGAACTTGTTAAACTTTTGCGATAAGTTTAGTCCTTCCGTGACTATGAACGCTGTAACGTGTTCGAAACGTCCGTCGTCGGGAAAATAATAAAAAGGTACACGATATAATCCTGTATATAGACAAATGAATTCTAAATTGTTATAATTACTAGCTGTCTGTTTTAAACTTTCGCGATCACAACACACAAGTAATATACATTTAGCCGAGTATTTATCGCGTAAATGACCTGTATTATTTCCCAACGTTTAAACTGTATTGCACCAGGCATGGTCCCGGGAAGGAAAACTCCGGGAAAAATAAAGCTAGTTTACGCGATAAGTACCCGGTTATATAAATAATAACAATTATATTTATAATTACCAGCCATTTTCGTTGCAAGGAAAAGGTATTTATAATTCTGCCTTTTATAAGTAAAAGAAGCAAAATCAATAAGAAACTGCCCTAAAAAGCCAAGCAAAACGCTCGCAAACAAATATAATTATGGAATAGCTAAGATACACGCAGGATTGCCAAACGAGACTAAACTATAACTCCCAAAGTGTTAGGTTCAGATCTCATTGCTGTAGCATCAGAAGTGTATAGCTTTGGAAGTGTTATGCTGTTGTCTATGGTCGGCTGGCTATTGCGGAAGGGATGGCAAAATTACTGCAAGGATTTCGGTCGAATGGCTTTGATATTGTGGGGTCTGTGGTATTTCCAAGAAAATAATGCCTGTATGTCTTTGAAGATAGAACTTAAACGAAAAAATATCATGGTAGTTTACTAACAATTTAATTGTTATGTGCCCTGGGGTGCCGGTAGAATTTTGCCCCTCCTCTCTTGCCCGTGGATGCGGTAAGAATCTGCCAAGAGATACTTATATAAAACTAGATAACCTCTCACAAAAAAAAAACTTCGTTAGGTGTCTTGGCATGTCCCTTGGTAAGACAAAGTGAATATCCACTGATACTCCTGGGAAATAATAAAATAATTAACTTGGGAATTAATAGTGGGAACTTTAAGTTTCCTATAAAAACGATTCCGGGTAGTTGTGTTGGGATATTTTCCCATTACTTATCTTTTAACTAGGTAGTGTTATTAAGCTAACAAAAAATGCAATTAAATATCATTGGTAGTTCTCCCATAACGAAGCGTTGATGATAACTATTGGGAAATAAATTCCGTTAATTTTTTTAGCTGATTTTTTTAAATTTACTTACAACGTAAACTTGCCATGCCATGGTGCCACTCCTCTGTTGCCCGCGGATACAGTAAGAATCTGTATAGGGATACCTCCAGACGATGGGCAGCAGCGTCTTTCTGTGTAGGTATTAACGTCCTTTACTGCGCACGCCAACCCGCCTGTCAAGCGTGGTGAGTATGGCAACAACCCCTCATAATCTGTATTTGGCTATCTATGAGAGAGGCCTATAACATACCTACCGAATAGCTATCTGTAATTTTTGTCCATTTTAAGCAATTATAATTTTGCTTTATTTAGGAAGTGCGCCAATAGAATTGACAATTAATGAAGCTGGCTACGAATAAGCTTCCTCTGGAAATAACTAGGCTATCCTTCTCTCTCCCAACTGAAAACTAACGTAGGCTGATCCGCGCCACATCCTCTCCTTCCTGTCCGCATTGTAATGTACTTAACTATTTTTTAATTTTTATAGTGTTTAACCACACTTAGGTAGGACGTTTTCAAAGAAATGGGTTTGAATCCCACCGGAACTGTAAAATTTTTGATAAGGTTATTCATTTCTTTGAAATTGTTTCTATTAGTAATTATAATTTTTATTTTCTTTGTAGTTGTATTGTATTGTGATTTGTGCGTGTGGTAAATTAATTGTTTATCTTTATTCTTCTCTCTTGAAATGGTAGAGTCATGGAATGTCAATTAATACGATGCTTTCATGATGTTTAACGCTGTGTGGCTGTAATAATTCAGTGACAATAAACACCGCGCTAACAGTACAGTATTTTCATTACCCAGCCTGAGAAAATTGACGATAAACATTGAACGACAGCTGTGCCTGATCGGGAACTTCCAGTAGGCTTTGTTTACCCTTCGTGAAATAATGTAAAATTTATGTCAAAAATTCTGTGAATTTTGACCAGATTTTGGGAGCAAAGCACCTTTTATAATGCGAATTGGAAATTTATTTCCTTTTAATCTAGCGGCATAAGCTTCGTTTTTTATATTTACAAGCTTCGGCCCGCAGCCTCGCCCGCGTACCCAAGCTTTCCTGACAATCCTTGTCACGTGCAAAGTTTTAGATGGATATGTATGGTTGTTTTTGCTTAAAGAGACAAACATCCATACAATAAAACTTTAATCGTTTTTTTCTATGACTAGATGACGAGACAAGCTGACAGTCGATGCAGTAGGAATCTGCCAAGGATTACCTCCAGAAGATGGGCAGCAGCGTTTTTCCGTGTATCAACATCCTGTACTGCGCTCGGCAACCCGCCTGCCAAGCGTGGTGAGTATGGCAACAACCCCTCATGTTCAGTATTTTTTTTTTATTTTAATGAGGGAAGCCTTTGTCCAGCAGTGGACACCTTACGGCAGGTAGTGAGGTCTCGCCTCGATATTCTTTCTACTAAGGTTACAACACGAGCCAATATAAAAACAGTATAAGTAAGATGGATAAAACAAATGAAACGCTCTTCAAGTAAAAGCAATCATGTCAAAAATAGAGGCCATAAAATATTTTGTAAAAGCGAGCTCCTGTATAAACAAATAAACATGTTTTCGATCGCCAACTTTTATCACAAGCCACCTGGTTATTAATAAAAAAATAAAGTCGCGTTTAAGCAGAGGCAGGCTTCGACCGAGAACAATTTAATGTTTACACAATGTTTTGATTCACATTTTTCAGGAATGTTAATTATCGATAATTACTACAAAATACATCAGGCTACGAAATTTCTTTATATTTTTTTATCTTTTTTGATTAAGAAAACATTAATAATATATAAATGATTCGCTTGCTTTAACCCTATAGCTCCCACATTTACAGAAACCTAGTTAAACAACCTACCATACGAAAAGAATACCTTATGAGCTTAGAAAGGCGGGAACCTTTATTGGATTTTAACATTTTTTTTAAAACCGGATTAAGTTTTATTGCTAACCGTCAAAGCGTCTAGACGGGGTAATAACTTTTAGAATGCACAAACAGATGAACATAAAAAAACATTTGATACCAACTCTTTTATTAACAGTTTATACATAGAGGTATATCAGACAATGAGATACCTACTTTAGAGACTTAGCCCTCAACAGCTTATGAAAATATACTTAATCCATCCATCCATCCATCATCTCTCATCAGCCAGTGTCAGTCCACAGCTGTACATAGGCCTCTCCTATAAGCTCAACCACAACAGTGCGCGCCTGACGACGGGTGCGAAATATTGAACGTAACATGAAAACCCCGTTTGCGGCCATAGTGTTCAGACTATAATAATAATAATAATAAATAAATAATGCTCGACAAATCACACAGCATCATCTAGCCCCAAGCTAAGCAGAGCTTGTGTTATGGGTACTAGATGACTGATATACTTAATACATTATACTACATAGATAGATATTTTTATTATATATAGAAAAAACACCCAGAACACCCTGAACAAATATCTGCAGATCGTACAGACATTTGTCCCGAGGCGGGAATCGAACCCATGACTATGTAACATACATATAACTATGTATGTGTGTAAGTCCATTTTCATTATGCGTGAAGTGTCTGGCATACTAGCATAGCCGGCCAACTCCGACCAGAAACGCTGAATCTTCCTGGGATCTTCACAGGCTTCACGGAGTGACCTCGGTGTACAGACTAAGGCAAGCGCTTATTAGATGACTCACGCTTGACCGTGTCGTGTACGAGCCGAGTTTCGGCCGTGGCACGGTCAACTAATATATATTTGCTTGAACGCGCTAATCTCAGGAACGGATTAGAAAAAATCTTTCAGTGTTAGATAGCCCATTTATCGAGAAAGGCTATATAACATCACGCTACAACCTACGGAAGCGGAGCAGTAACCAAAGATGCGGGTGAAACCGCGGGCGACTTCTAGTTGCATATATGTTGTATGGACATACTCACGCTATACCGAGCGGCAACCGAGTGACGGCGGAGTATAAAGAGTTTACATTGTAAATTCTTTATTTCGGAATACAGAATAGAATACAGAATATTATAACAACTTTCTTGTCTGTCGCATGTTAAGGTGTTTTTATAATTTATACAAGTTTACATAGTCTGTCCAAAACTGGACATACAATAGACGACATAAACAAGTTTAAAACTAAATATAAAAAGCTTTACAAACAGAAACTAATTCGTTATACTATAATAGTACGAAAGGTGTCCCTTTCGTACTATTCTTTTAAATTATAAAATACTTTCATTAATACTATTTCCGTAGACAATTTTAAAACTTCTTAATCTCTCAACCGTTTTGATTTCTAATGGCAGATTGTTATATATTTTTAATCCTTCAATATTATGTGCTTTTACTATAAATACTGTTATTTATTTGCGGATTACATAATGTTGTTTTTGCTTTGTTCGAAGTTTTTGCTTTGGACGGAGGTGGGCGCTGACTCTGCAGCACAGTTTTCCTAACTATCGCAGTAGTTCAACGCTCTAAAGTCTTAACAGTTTAGGTAACAAAATGTGTATTGTTCCAAATAAATATTTTAGATTTTTTTATTTGCGTCAGGCAATCAGTCAAAAACATTTTATATAATTATTTAACAGTTCCTGGCAAAATTCCAAGCTGGAAGCTTAGCCTACAAATAAGTGGATCAGGTTTGATAGAGTTTTAAGAGCTGGTATTCGTGACGGAAAAAGGTGCTCCAGATTCTAGATGAGCTCTCAAAGATGATGTATTTTCTTGCTGACAGTAAAATTTTGCGGTCGGGATAGCGATGCAGAATCAACTGCGCCAAGGAGGGAAGAATGTGTTCTATTTATGGTTCCGTACCTCGAAAGGAATAAATGGACCCCTTCTAGGACCACTTTGTTGTCCGTACGTCTGTCTGTCAAGACCCTTTTTCTCAGGAATGTACGGAGGTATCAAGCTGAAATTTATATCAAATACTCAAGTCTACTGTACCTTGGAGCTGTAAAAAATCAAACTTCTAAGCCAATGCAATCAAAAGATACAGCCGTTTCTGCCGCAGATTTCCGTAAATTTTCGACACTCGCAAGGGAATCAAAACGAATTCAAAACGAAACGAAAGAAGGGATTTTTCAAAATTCCCATGGGAACGGGAACTACGCGGGTGAAACTGCGGGGTGCGGCTGGTCTATTATAATATCTAAATTAATGACAAATATTTTGTAGCTAATCCGCTTACCTATGTCTAATAAGCGCTTGAAAAACACTCAAAAAGAATACAAAACACGTTGGAATACACTAGAAACAACGAAGACGCAAAGGTAGTTGTCCAATAGCGAACACTACCACTGCTACTTGGACGTAAATACCCGATAATCCCATATTTTAATAACACCGCTGCTACTAGGACGTGTCGCCTCTTCGACCTCACTTTACTTTCTGTTCGGCGCGGCGGTCAAAGACAGATTATAGCTTAGTGGATTTGTCACTAAATACTTGTTGTTTACTTCGATAGCTTTTACCTTTTACCTATATCAAAACGCCATCACGAGAGCCTATTGAAATTGAATTTAAATTGAAAAGCATTTATTTGGTACACAAAAAGACAAATACCACAAATATACACATTTAAGCTATAGGCCTATAGGCCAGACGACAATAACAAACTTACGGTCTGTTAAACATAAAAAAATATAGTAACGTATTTAATTAGGCAAGAAACAAAATAAAAAAAAACGGCTAAGTGCGTGTCGGAATCGCGCACGAAGGGTTCCGTACCATTAGTCTGTGAATATTTCAAGCGTCTACCTGTTGCCGTTATTAATATCTAGCAAAAAAGCATTAAAATCACGTTTGTTGTATGAGAGCTCTCCTTAAATATTTATTTTATTTTAATTTCGTTTTTTATTTTTAAAATGAATATACAACTAAATATTCTGTGAATATTTCAAGCATCTACCTGTTGCCGTTATTAATATCGATTTTAAAACGGCAAAAAAATGACGTTTGTTGTATGGGTATGTATATTATTATGTTTTTAGTAAGTATTTAGAAATACATCATCTGTAAAAATCTCAACTATCTAAGCTATCACGGATCATGAGATACAGCCTGGTGATAGACAGACAGACGGACAGCGGAGTCTTGGTAATAGGTTCTTTATTTTTTATTATATTTTTTCTTTGTTTTTTATTTTTAAAATGCTTATACAACAAAATATTCTCTGAATATTTCAAGCATCTAACTGTTGCCGTTATTAATATCGAACTTAAAACGGCAAAAAAATGACGTTTGTTGTATGGGTATGTATATTATTATGTTTTTAGTAAGTATTTAGAAATGCATCATCTGTCATAATCTCAACTATCTAAGCTATCACGGATCATGAGATACAGCCTGGTGATAGACAGACAGACGGACAGCGGAGTCTTAGTAATAGGTTCTCGTTTTTATCCTACGGAACCCTAAATGAGACTACTCCATCTTTATTGTAGGTGCTCAAAGTCGTTGTTCTCAGAATTGGTGCTGAAAATGGGAATACCTCACCTTTTTTGCACCTACCGACTCTGTGCTTTGTTTTCTAGGAGGTCTGTTTTCCGGGTTATAGTTATATTCCTCCTCATCCATTTCGATGATGGCGAACTTTAACGTCTGCTATGAGGTATGGCTCGCTAGACCAAATTTGGCTTCAAAATTGTATAGATGAAAGTTATATACATAGATGTAGCTGCCTGTAATTGGGGGAACACTAGCCCAAGCTATATTAATATTTCTATTTTTGTATATTTTCTGTATATCCTCTGTTGGTGGCTCAAATATATAAACAAAAGCCCTACAGACGGATTGATAGTAGAGCTGAATTGTAAATAGGAGGGCTTGAGCATTGATATAAAAGCATAGATGAGCCCTCACCGTACTGAGACCGCGCCGTTGTGTTTCCAAACGATATGAGTGAGCTCACTGATGCAAGAAAAAGAAAGTAGTGTTTGCAAATAATGTGGGAGAAAAAGAGAACACTATTTTTTCGGTACGCGTGGCGTGTTGCGCATTCATCGGCAGTGTTTTAAACACAGTGCCAGAGTTTTTGATGTGAGGGCTGATCTATGCTTTTATATCAATGGGCTTGAGTTTATTTTTGTCACGTTTCGTTTCGTGGAGTGGAGACCTCGAACTGGGCGCAGAAGTGTGAGAAGATAGCCAGCAAGATGGACCAACGTCTGTGACCGACGACCTAGTACAAACGACTGGGAAAGATTGGATGCGCAAAACTGGAGACCGCACAATCTGCAGAGCTATGGACCAAGATACCTCTACTCAGCATTGTGTAGAAAATGGTCGTTGAAGAGTTTATTTTTGTGGAGTTTGCGGTTGATGTCTCGCATATTTTCTTATTTTTCCCAGGCACAAGCGCCGTGGGGTGCCGGCAGAAGAATGTTACCCCTCCTCTCATGCCCGTGGATGCAGTAAGAGCCTGCTATGGGATACCTGCGGAAGATGGGCAGTACCGACTTTCCGTGTATCAACATCCGGTACTGCGCCCGCCAACCCGCCTGCCAAGCGTGGTGAGTATGGCAACTAGCCCTCAGGACAGGCCTGTGTTCAGTAGGGGACGTTATACGGCTGAAATGGCAAGCGTGCAAAGCAGCGGGTAAGAGTATGTCCTAGCGGGTATGTACTAGCATAGTAATTATACGTTATAATGCAGGTAATTTCCGCACAAGCCAGTTTGACTTCCTGTGATATCTCACAGAGAAAGCAACCATCATTCACGCTGCACACACGGCTTTGTCTCGTGGTCTGTATATCCCACTAATATTATAAATAATACTAGTGTTAAATAATACTAAACACTAATATTAGTCTTCCCGGGACCATGCTTGGTGCAATCCAAGCGAAACGTCGGGAAATAATAAAGGTAATTTACGCGATAAATACCCGGTTATATGTAATGTTAATAATATTATAAAGCCGAAAGTTTGTTTGTATAGATGTATGGAATGGATGTTTGTTACCTCTTCACGCAAAAACTACCCAACGGGTTGAGCTGCAACTTTTCACACGTATAGATGTTGACCAGGATTAACACTTAGGCTACTATTTAACCGAGTACTCTTTAAACGGGCAGAAGCAGACAGCTAGTCTTCTCTAATTTAAAGGTTTTTGTTTCTTTTTCTCCTGTCCAACTAAGATAAATAATTGTTACAATAAACTATTTGACTTTGACTTTGATTCCGTCTAACTAATAATCTATCTGTCGCGATGAATGAGAGAATAGAGAATAGCAGATGTGACGGGGTGTTCAAGTAACATTTAGTTTAAGTATGTTTTTTTTTGTACAAATAAAAGACGAGACAATCTAAAGGCTTATTACGAATGCAACACCGCGGTGATAACGTTGACTAAGCACGTGACCAACGCTTCTTTGCACTGCGCCCGTCATGCGTCACTCTGAGACATAGAGTTGTAGTCTTAATTTCACGACAATATAAGTTCTAGCCGTGGGGCGCCGGCAGTAGAATGTTGCCCCTCCTCTCATGCCCGTGGATGCAGTAAGAGCCTGCTAAGGGACACCTCCGAAAGATGGGCAGCAGCGTCTTTCCATATATCAACATCCCATACTGCGCTCGCCAACCCGCCTGCCAAGCGTGGTGAGAATGGCAACCACTCCTCATGGAGACCCATGAGGGAGGCCTTTGTTCATTAGTGGACGTTTTATGACTGAAATGATGATAAGTACTTGGGTACGCTGACAGGACAAAATAAAGGCCCTATTCTATAGGCCGTTTTTTACTCTCTCGTTATGGGTCCACATAGCGAGAGCGCTAAAAGACGCCCTATAGGACAGGCACAAGGGTTCTCAAAGTCAAAATAAAGTAGAGGTCTTCAACTGACAGACAATGTAAGAGTTACCCAGGGCCTCTTTGTTCCATTTTGTTAGTTTTTCCAGTCGAAAACAGTCCCCTGTGGTGCACTGTAAACTAGTCCCGGACCACAGCGCGAGCCATCTACCCTCCAAGTCTTATTGGATCACGGCGCGGCGGTTCCAAACTGGTTTACTCATAAGCACCTTTGGTTAGAGCTTTAAGTCGAAGTTATCTTGCAATATGTCGTGGAGCGGACATGCCGTGGGATGCCGGCAGTAGAATGTTGCCCCTCCTCTATTACCCGTGTGAATGTAGTAAGAGTCTGCTAAGGGATACCTTTAGAAGATGCTGCTGCGCTCGCCTTCCCGCCTGTCAAGCGTAGCGAGTATGGCAACAACCCCTCAATGGAAACAGAACCAACTGGAAATCCATGTGGGATGCCTATGTCCAGCAGTGGACGTCCTACGGCTGAAGTGACGATGATGATGTTGTAGAGAACCATTTATAAATAATGATTTATAATATTAGTGAGATCTAAAGGTATAAATAGGCGTGGGGATATCGGCAGTAGAATGTTGCCTCTCCTCTCTTACTGCCAAGGGATACCTTCTGCGCTTGCCAACATGCTTGCCAAGTGCGTGGCGAGTATGGCAGCAAACCCCTCATTATTATGACTTTGAATGAGGGAGGCATATGTCCAACAGTGAACGTGAACAGCAGTTCTAAGCCTGAGACGACGACAAATGTATAAATGGCCTAAGTTACGCCTAGCAATCATACTAACTCATCGCGAGTTTAAAACAACACAATGCTTTTTAAAACGGATACCCGCAGATTAAACAGAAATCTCTCATTACACAGCAACAGTAAAGTGCGGAATGTAGTTAAATGTACCATTAAGCGGGAAGCGAAGCGCTTTGTCAAGGAACAATGTTTCTGCCGTTGAGTTGTAACGTATAGATACTGTTTTGTGTGAAGTAACATATTATTACAATATAAAAGGCCTTTGCATCTATCACAGATCATTTATACAGCGTCAGCAACTGGTAATCAAAAGGAAACTAAAAACCTAACTGCAAGGTCTCACTTGGCCGATTTAAAGGCAAATTACGACAATTTAAATGCATTGATGACAAAGTTATCAAAATGGTTGTAATTATTTCTGATTAAATTCAAATACATAACATATATTTTTGTAATCTCCTTCTAATTCCCTTTATTTTGATACCCTACTCAATCCGTATAGTTAAAAAAAATATTTACAATTTGGCGCCAAAACTCCGCCATTTTGGTTTTATTTAAAAGAAAACCTATTTAAGGACACTTGGGTTTTTGAGTTTGATTGTCGAAATCGATTTAGCCGTTTGGAAGATACGAGGAAATAAAAATGTAAGTACAAACAAACAAAAGAAAAAAAAAATCATATAAGATAATCACGAAAAACAATCACCTCCTTGGCAGTTGGGTAAAAAGACGTTGGCATGATTGTATGAAGGACTAGCTTGTGCCCGTCGCTTCGCATGCGTTGTACCTACCCGGGTAAAATGTAGCCTATGTGTTAATCCTGATCAACATCTATACGTTTGCAAAGTTTCAGCTCGATACGTACGCTAGTTATTGCGTGAAGAGGTAATAAACCTCCATACAAAGAAACTTTCGGCTTTATAATATTAGTGAGATGATACGAGTAAGTGTGGTGCCACACGAGCGATGTTTGTGCACTGCGCTGCGTCGACTGAGCGGTTACGCGCCGTTGTTCTACATATGTACCTATAAATGTAAAAGACATGCCACACGATGCGTTGAAATGACGAAGGGCGCAACGCGACCCCTGTCGTGCATCGGGCGAAGGTCCGCCTGCGAAGCGGGTTCGATTCCCGTCTCGGGACAAATATCTGTACGATCTGCAGATATTTATAAAGGGTATTCTTGGTGTTTTCTATATGCAATAAAAATATGTATATATCTATGTAGTATAATGTATTAAGTATATCAGTCATCTAGTACACATAACACAAGCTCTGCTTAGCTTGGGGCTAGGTGATGCCGTGTGAATTGTCCAGCATTATTAAAAAAAAAAGAAAAAAGCGCACTAGGAGAGGAGGGAGAAGAGGTGGGGAAAGAAGCGTTGAAACGACGGAGCGGCAGCGACTGACACATCTTATACTAACACGCTGTGACTTCGGAGGCACTCATAGCCGCGTTGACGCAGCGTTGACGCAGCGCTTGTGTGGCATTGCCTTAATAAGTAAATGTCACGTAAATGTATTGGCCGAATAGATAAATAGTCGATAATCTTAGTGTCGATTACTATTGATCCAACTGCCTATCCAGAGTCTCAAGATGTTGATCGAGATTCAAGCTACAGTACTTTTCACAATCTATACTCGCTTGCGACTGTAGTTAAAAAAATGTATGAAAACTTGTACAGCGCCTCTATTGGATAGTTTAGTACTAAAATACAAAGTAAACTATACTACAGCGACTGTAATTTCGGCTTCATTTGCTTAGAATTTGGTAGCATGAGTTACAAATCTGACAGATGTCACAGTAACGTACTACTGGTAGTAACGGCAGACGATCTAACAGTGACAACTCTTGGTACACACACAAATGTTGTCAAAGATAGGCTATCCTTCTATGCCTTACCATCCATTTTATTATTGCACTCGTAATTTGCTTAGTCACTGCAATTGCTAGATTTATTCGTTAGCTTTGTAATTAAGTATTTGTTTCTTTGGGCGCCTCGTTCACAAATTGGGTTTAAATTAATTAGATCTAGTAGTTTATTAACTCGCTTGGTTTGTACCAAACGGTAAGATCTAGAATACCTAATCTAGATATTGTATCAACTATCTGAGTTTGATTAAATGAATTAGAGGTAGATAGACGACATTAATCAACATTAATGTTGTTTAAGCTTGTACCATCATTTAAATTACTAGAACATTAATATGGTAAGCCTAAATTAATTTATTTTAATCTATTTTAATATATTTAGATAAAGATAAATATAAATTTATTCACACACAGACGTTAACAATTTACATAATATAATATAACAAGACTTAAATAATAATTTGTCACTGATCTATGGGAAGGCATAGGTATCCAAACTAGGTTAGAACCTGTGCGATGGCATACCTAGAACTTCTAAATATATGTATAAATAATTAATATATTTAAATAATAAGTTGGAAGTATTGAAGAAAAAATATAACACAAAAGTACTAAAATCTGTACACAGATACTAAACCATTAAATTATTGATAATTAATACGTTTAGTTTTTTATTGGTTGCAATAGTTAGAAAGGCTATTAACATACTACAGGTCTAAGATCTTAATCTGATGTAGATTTTATTAGTTCACATCTTTATAAAATGCGAGAACGGTTTTAAGGTAGACCATTCAACATTGTGATCCTCCCATTTCCGGAGATTTATAGACCTCTCGCTACAGCCGCTGTAAATCTTCCACGTGCATTTTCCCGCCAAAATTGTCCACAATTCATGGGTTTTCTTACCTACTTATATAGAAAACAGGGTATTATCAAAAGAAAGTCATCGAAAACCATCAGTCATTTAGATAGTTGACAAAGATAATATGCATGGAATATTACAGCAAAATTTTAAACAGATTTAATTAAAAAAATATGCGAGGTTAATTAACGAAAATTAGGCGATCCTGTAAACTCGTAACTGACGCAAAAAGCTACCTTGAAATGAAAAGTCATACAGACTCATACATATGTATGTACGGAAAATTTAGATGCATAAATCGGCTTCATTCACCCGTAAAGTCAAAATATTTTTTTTATACATCTGATTTTAAGATTTTTTTTCATTGTTGTAATAATAACCCATTGTGTAAACGAACTACCAATTGAAGTAAATAACATTATACTCGATGCCATTTAGCGTGACAATACAGGTCATTCACCTACCTTCACTACGCTATCACCTATCGAAAACGTGCTATGTGGTTTGTATGGTAAGCGACAGAATTAGCGACACTTTCATTGCATTTTATGATAGCGTAGTGAAGGTAGGTGAATAACCTGTATTGCCACGCTAAATGGCATCGAGTATAAATCAATTTATTATACATATATAATCATAAAATATTAATTGCGAATGTTTGTAACTACTGATAAAATTACACAAAACAAAACAACCATCGCTTCTTGACACTCCAATGAAATCTCCAGTCAACCCGGGACCACGATTATTGAAACACAGTCGAAACGTCGGGAATAGTCAAAGGTGTTAGGCGATAAATTCTCGTGTTTTTGTTATATAAAAAAGTATCAGCGCCGATAACCAGTTTTCTAACACTAAGCCATTGTAATTTATGGGTTCTGTGACGCGGTACCTACATTTTCTTTGACTCTTGAGTCCTAAATGATCCCTGTCATTAAAGTAATAGCTTCTTCCGGATACGAAATGGGGTGCAGAATCAGCTATTTAGATAACGGTTGTTGCCTCGTTAAATTAACCGTATCACTTGCTATTATAGATGATTTATACAGCGTCAGCTATTGGATGTATGGGATGCTGAAGTTCCTGGGACGTTGTTAGGCGGAGTAGGCTTGCCCAGCACCTATACCCCAGCATAGTTTCCTTTTTCAGAGGAATGATGGGTCAATACGTCTAAAGCTCACTAAGCCGCGGGTTTCCTCACGATGTTTTCCTTCACTGTTAACGGTGAAGCGAGCACATTTTTCAAGAAACAATAATCCATTGCCGTGGGGTGCCGGCAGTTGAATGTTACCCCTCCTCTCCTACCCGTGGATGCAGTAAGAGCCTGCTAAGGGATACCTCCGGAAGATGGGCAGCAGCGTCTATCCGTGTATCAACATCCCATACTGCGCTCACCAACCCGCTTGCCAAGCGTGGTGAGAATGGCAACTACCCCTCATGGAGATCCATGAGGGAGGCCTGTGTTCATTAGTGGACGTTTTATGGCTGAAATGATGAATAAACCATTGGTTTATGGTCGGTATCGAATGTAATTTCTTGATAGGCCTTTGCATCTGTTGTAGATGATTTATACAGCGTCAGCAACTGGTATTCATGCTGTATAGGAGTTGCAGTGCCCGGGACGTTGTTAGATCGCTTAGGCCAGTACCTATACAATCATCTCAGATAAGTCAGCTATTAGTCAGAGGAAAGAACTGGTCATACGTCTGACGCTGACTTAGCCGCGGGTTTCCTCAATTTCATGATAGACACCTAAATAATAGTAATAGTCACTATCCTTATCTTCTAGGATTATATCCTATTTTTTATCTTGAGCAATCTTCTGCCTGACTGCAGTATGTATGCTTTGTCATTTTTTTTTTTGATTGCATTCATGTACATATGTTATTGGTATCGTATTAGCTAAGTATATTTAAATATTTATATGTATTGATGTAGGTTAGTTATGTAAGCTTTTATAGATAATCATTTGTATTTAGTATTTGTGTAATTATTATATTTTTGTATATGCATATATATTTGTATATGTATGTATATATATTACATGTATATGTTAGGATATTAACACTACACCCCATTATTCCATTCAAATCCTCTCCATCCAAAGGTTGTCTGGAAGAAATCGCTCTAAGCGATAAGGCCGCCCATTCTGTATTTCTGTTGTTTTTGTAGTTTAAGTTAATTTTAGTTATTTTTGTTTTTATTTTCTGTATGATTTACACAATAAAGAGTCTATCTATCTATCTATATATCCTTTGACCCAAGACCAATAATTATCTGCAGATAAAGCAAATATTGATCCCCGGCTGATATTGAACCTGCTACCTCCTGCGTCCCAGCTATTAGACAACCGAAAACTGAGCCACAGAAGTCGTCACAGTGGGCTGTTGCTGTTCTGATGAGACAAGTTGTTACTTTATTAGATAGAAATTGGCAAGAGCTTTAACCAACTGCCGTGGGGTGCCGGAAGTAGAATGTTGCCCCTCTCTTGCCCGTGGATGCAGTAAGATTCTGCTAAAGGTTACCTCCGGAAGATGGGCAGGAGCGTCTCTCCGTGTATCAACATCCTGCACTGCGGTCGACCACCCGCTTGCCAAGCGTGGTGAGTATGGCAACATCCCTTCATGATTTTTAGATCCATGAGGGAGGCCTATGTCCAGTAGTGGACGTCCTATGGCTGAGATGATAGAGAGCTTTCAAATCGACCCATCAATTTTCCATTCCTCCATCAAAATCAACTCTAGATTGGGGTCATAGGGAATTCATATAAAATATCTACTTGGTTTATGAGGGTCTCGTAGCAAAGGGTTGGATCTAGAAGGGATTTCGGATGAATTAGGCTTGCGTTACCTTTCCAAGATTTATAGTGAAATAACTAGGCCGTGGGGTGCCGGCAGTAGAATGCTACCCCTCCTAGTAGTGGACGTTCTACGGCTGAAATGTTGATGATGACGAACTAGGCACAACACAAAGTTTGATATAATACTCAGCCAAATAGGTGCTAGGCAAACCTAAACCATCTATGTCTTAGGCACAAATAGTGAATTAACAGTTGCTGGCGCTGTATAAAATATCTATAGTTGCAAATCCTTTTCATCATCATTTCAGCCATAAAACGTCCACTGATGAACACAAGCCTCCCTCATGGATCTCCATGAGGGGTAGTTGCCATTCTCACCACGCTTGGCAGGCGGGATGGCGAGTGCAGTACGGGATGTTGATACACGGAAAGATGCTGCTGCCCATCTTCCGAAGGCATCCCTTAGCAGGCTCTTTTTGCATCCACGAGCATGAGAGGAGGGCAAATCCTTTTACATCTATTCTATACAATTTATTGAATTACAGAAGGACTGACACCATAGTACTTAATTAAAACAAATAACGATTAGATCGATAATAACATTAAAAACTAAATAAATAAAAATTAATCGCCGAAATGTGTATACGAGCATAACTTCCGAACTACCGCATCAAATTGGATGATTCTTTCTTTTTTGGGTTTGTTATTTTTAGGAAAAGGTTTGTATAAAATAAAATAAAATATTTTTTTTATTGTGAATAAGACAGAATGACGTTCAGCCAACAAATGACAACTTCAAACAGACCATACGTCATTATCATAATGTCAATCACAATTACTGCTTCTTTCGCAACAGAAAAACGGTTAAAAATAATCTAATATATAAAATTCTCGTGTCGCGGTGTTTGTTACCAAACTCACCCGTCTACGATCAACCCCTGTTTTTTAATCGCGAAAGAAAAAACAGTAGAGTAGAAGCAGAGTAGTAGATGGGTAGAAGTAGAGTAGTAGTAGAGTCCACGGACCTGCTGGGTTGTCCCAGTGGGTGGAGAGGTGGTGCTCCGACGTGGCGCGTCCCCGGGTTGCGGATAGGGGGTTCCGGCGCATCGTATACCTCCAAATGGAGGTTACGATGCAGACATGCTGGCGTGGACAGAAACACTTGGGGGGGTGGTATGGGGTATATTATATATATTTTTTAAGTATATTATTATTTTATGTTTATTATTTATAATATCGTATATATTTAGTACATTTATTTATTATATTGTTCTTAGTTTAAGAGCTGTGTAGGGATGTAAATATTTTAGCATAGTTGTGTAGTTGTGTAAATAATGGGATGGAGCCTCTCCAAGCCCCTCTGATTAGCAGCGGAGGCAGTGGATGAGGCAAAAAGAGGACGTCTCTGGTAGCGGGAGCGGAATTGAGGGCCGGTTCCGCTCAGAGTTTTATTTTATAGTGTATATATGTATATATTATTGGTGTGGCGGGCTATGTAGATAGATTATATGTTAGCTTATAGTGATGTAAGGGGGCTCCGGGCTCCGGTCGGTCCTTTCAGAAGGGCAAGGATGGGCCTGCCTGGGGACTTGTTCGGATCTAGAGCCCCTTTAGGAGGTTTCCGGGTGGAATCGGGAGTTGTGGCCCATTTTCTCCCGGATTCGTTTGTAAATAGTGAGGGAGGACTGGGCAGTAGACACCGGAAGATCTTCGGCCTTAAGCGGAGGCTGGAGACCTTAACGAATCTGTTGCCCATCGGAGGGGGATCTGGGGGATCGGGAGTCTGGGACCCGATCTCGGCCAGATATAAATGTGTTTGTCCTTAGTTTTAAGTTGGAGGGAAGGATGGGCCCCTACTTCCTGGGGTCGAGCATATCCCCCGCCGTGTCGCCTGGGTGCCCATTTTTCGGTGGATGTAAATATGTATTGTTTGTGTTTGTCCTTAGGTTTTTAATTTGGAGGGAAGGATGGGCCTCTAACTCCTGGGGTTGAGAATATCCCCCGCCGTGTCGCCTGGGTGCCCATTTTTCGGTGGATGTATATATGTATAGTATGTTGTGTAAATATATATATATATAAGAGATGGTGGCGGTGGGGCGAAGGCAGTAGCCACCCGCACCGCCTGAAGCGGAATCCCTGTAAGGGGACCACTGGATCCGTGGGCAGTCGGGAGTTAGGGCTTTAGCTGCCCCTGTTACCGGATCCAGGGAGGGCGATGGCGCATGTGGCCTTGCGCCATCGAAAACCGTGAGATATGGGGGGCGGTTATTTTAATCGCCCCTGGGATAAGGATAAGGGTTCCATTCTGTACTATTTACTTATGTTAAAGACCTATGTTTACAATGGAAAGCAATAAACAACTGAATACTGGATATGCCCTTAGGGGCAAGATGTGAGAGGGGCACCGGACAGGTCTGTAAGAGGAACCGGAGCCCCTCGACATGCATCGAGGTAGGCCATCGGGGATGGTTTTAGTGGGTCGTATTGTGACAACCCCACATAACCGTGCTGCACCCTAAATGCAGTACGGTATCTGAATTTCAAGCAGATTTCCATCCTCGTAAACAAAAAAAAAACAAAAAAAAAGAGTAGTAGTAGAGTAGAAGTACGCTATAAGTAGGGTAGTAGTAGAGTAGTAGTAGTAGTTAGAAGATGTGGTACTAGGTAGTTGATTCTGGGCGGTACGAAGTTCGCCGGGACAGCCAGTATTATTTATATTTATTATTTTATAAAATAATAGGCATGTGTTGACAGCGTATAAAAATCAGAGTTCTATTTACCATAAGTTAGATAATAAAAAAATTATAGACTCGTATTTTTAGGGTTCCGGACCAAAATGGTAAAAAGGAACCCTTATAGAATCACTCTGTCTGTCTGTCTGTCACAACTGGATATCTCGAGAACTACTAATGCTATCGACTTGAAATTTAAAATGGTAAAAGACAACACTTTTTTACTAATATAGCATATATAAAAATGTTAAAAAATATTCTAATTTTGAATGCAGGGGGGGCAGAAAGGGGATCTCAAAATTTTAAAGTGAAGTTACTAGACCGTGTGGGGTATCATATGAAAGGTATTCATTTGCACATTAATAAACAGTTTTTAGTTTTCCTTTAAGCCGTATTGTTATTGAGATATTTACAAAAATGTTGAAAAAACGACCGTTTCCCCCCCCTTATCTCCGAAGTTTGCAGAGATAAACCCGTGATATTTTTATTCCTAATAGAAATGTATGTAAACTTTATAGGAAAATATAACTTGTTGAACTTTCGCGATTTGTTAACATATTTTTAGTTTTAAAATTACAGGATTTTATCGCGTACCTTTTTTATTATTTTCCCGACGTTTCGAACACATTTCAGCGTTCTTGGTCGCGGGAGGACTGATGTGCTGGGAGCTACCGCCGCGAATTGATGGCAGAATCCACGACTACCCTCAATTCGTCTTCAGATTCAGAAATGTCCAAGTTCACATTACGACACACTACACTGACGGTATCGGACTGCTGTACCGTCGGAACACAACGCACACACTTATTCAACACAGGATTCCATGCAGAAGAGAGACGAAAACCATCTTCACGATTGAAATTTAGGTGTTTCTTGATCTCAATCGCCTCTCGAACTATCCTCTTATAATAGTGTCGTTCTTTGGATAGAACTTTTGGGTCGTGTAGTTCTATCCAGTGGTTAGGTCCTGACTCCAGCAGATGTTCGGCAATCGCTGACTTATACACTTGCCGATTTTTGACCGCGGCTATATGCTCCTTGACACGTTCGGCTATTGTGCGCTTAGTTTGCCCTATGTATGAACGGCCACAGCTACAGTCAATTTTGTATACGCCTGGCATTTGCAGCGGTATGCTATCTTTTGGTGTTCGGAGCTGCTGAGAGACTTTTGAGTAGGGAGTGAAAACTGACTTAATTGAAAATCTCTTGAGAATATTTCCAATCTTATCCGTCACCCCCTTCACGTACGGCAGAAAGATAGGTTGTCTGCTGACCTCCGGCGTTTTTCGGCTTTTCCGTTTTATAGTTTTTCTACTTACATATCCGTTGTGTCTAAGAACCTCCTGAACATGGCTGATTTCACTCTCCACATGTTCAGGGTCGCACAGATCATGAGCCCTGTTAATTAATGAAGCCACAACAGACTGCAAGTGGCACGGATGATGATGCGATGCAGCGTTTAGGTACCGGTCAGTATGAGTCGGTTTTCGGTAGACACAATGCGCTAAGGAACCATCGAATCTCACCATCACTTTGACATCCAGAAAAGCTAAAGTCCTATTAATCTCCATTTCATGCGTGAACCGGATATTCGGGTGTATGGCGTTCAATGTGTCTGTTAACTGGTGGACTTCCTGTTCGCCTCCCTTCATTATGCAGAAAACGTCATCCACATAACGTTTCCACAACTTTATACCGTTGGCTGTAAAATCAATCTTACTCTCAAAATGTTCCATCCAGATGTTGGCCAAGACCGGAGCTACTGGGCTACCCATGGCCACTCCGTCGATCTGGAGGTAGTGTAGCCCGCGGTATAGAAACGCGACCAAGCACGCTGAAATGTGTTCGAAACGTCGGGAAAATAATAAAAAAGGTACGCGATAAAATCCTGTAATTTTATAGGAAAATTATAGCGAACTCTCTAATTTGCATAGTTTTTTAGACAAGGGGGTTGGAAGGGGGGTTTTCAAAAAAATTGTGAAGTTACTAGGTGATGTGGGGTATCATATGACAGGTATTCACTTGCACATTAATAAACAGTTTTTATTTTTCCTTTAAGCCGTATTGTTTTTGAGATATTTACAAAAATGTTGAAAAAACGACCGTTCCCCCCCCCTTATCTCCGAAGTTTGCAGAGATAAACCCGTGATATTTTTATACCTAATAGAAGGGTATGTAAACTTTATAGGAAAATTATAGCGAACTCTCTAATTTGCATAGTTTTTTAGACAAGGGGGTTGGAAGGGGGGTTTTCAAAAAATTTGTAAAGTTACTAGGTGATGTGGGGTATCATATGAAAGGTATTCACTTGCACATTAATAAACAGTTTTTAGTTTTCCTTTAAGCCGTATTGTTATTGAGATATTTACAAAAATATTGAAAAAACGACCGTTCCCCCCCCCTTATCTCCGAAGTTTGCAGAGATAAACCCGTGATATTTTTATTCCTAATAGAAATGTATGTAAACTTTATAGGAAAATATAACTTGTTGAACTTTCGCGATTTGTTAACATATTTTTAGTTTTAAAATTACAGGATTTTATCGCGTACCTTTTTTATTATTTTCCCGACGTTTCGAACACATTTCAGCGTTCTTGGTCGCGGGAGGACTGATGTGCTGGGAGCTACCGCCGCGAATTGATGGCAGAATCCACGACTACCCTCAATTCGTCTTCAGATTCAGAAATGTCCAAGTTCACATTACGACACACTACACTGACGGTATCGGACTGCTGTACCGTCGGAACACAACGCACACACTTATTCAACACAGGATTCCATGCAGAAGAGAGACGAAAACCATCTTCACGATTGAAATTTAGGTGTTTCTTGATCTCAATCGCCTCTCGAACTATCCTCTTATAATAGTGTCGTTCTTTGGATAGAACTTTTGGGTCGTGTAGTTCTATCCAGTGGTTAGGTCCTGACTCCAGCAGATGTTCGGCAATCGCTGACTTATACACTTGCCGATTTTTGACCGCGGCTATATGCTCCTTGACACGTTCGGCTATTGTGCGCTTAGTTTGCCCTATGTATGAACGGCCACAGCTACAGTCAATTTTGTATACGCCTGGCATTTGCAGCGGTATGCTATCTTTTGGTGTTCGGAGCTGCTGAGAGACTTTTGAGTAGGGAGTGAAAACTGACTTAATTGAAAATCTCTTGAGAATATTTCCAATCTTATCCGTCACCCCCTTCACGTACGGCAGAAAGATAGGTTGTCTGCTGACCTCCGGCGTTTTTCGGCTTTTCCGTTTTATAGTTTTTCTACTTACATATCCGTTGTGTCTAAGAACCTCCTGAACATGGCTGATTTCACTCTCCACATGTTCAGGGTCGCACAGATCATGAGCCCTGTTAATTAATGAAGCCACAACAGACTGCAAGTGGCACGGATGATGATGCGATGCAGCGTTTAGGTACCGGTCAGTATGAGTCGGTTTTCGGTAGACACAATGCGCTAAGGAACCATCGAATCTCACCATCACTTTGACATCCAGAAAAGCTAAAGTCCTATTAATCTCCATTTCATGCGTGAACCGGATATTCGGGTGTATGGCGTTCAATGTGTCTGTTAACTGGTGGACTTCCTGTTCGCCTCCCTTCATTATGCAGAAAACGTCATCCACATAACGTTTCCACAACTTTATACCGTTGGCTGTAAAATCAATCTTACTCTCAAAATGTTCCATCCAGATGTTGGCCAAGACCGGAGCTACTGGGCTACCCATGGCCACTCCGTCGATCTGGAGGTAGTGTAGCCCGCGGTATAGAAACGCGACCAAGCACGCTGAAATGTGTTCGAAACGTCGGGAAAATAATAAAAAAGGTACGCGATAAAATCCTGTAATTTTATAGGAAAATTATAGCGAACTCTCTAATTTGCATAGTTTTTTAGACAAGGGGGTTGGAAGGGGGGTTTTCAAAAAAATTGTGAAGTTACTAGGTGATGTGGGGTATCATATGACAGGTATTCACTTGCACATTAATAAACAGTTTTTATTTTTCCTTTAAGCCGTATTGTTTTTGAGATATTTACAAAAATGTTGAAAAAACGACCGTTCCCCCCCCCTTATCTCCGAAGTTTGCAGAGATAAACCCGTGATATTTTTATACCTAATAGAAGGGTATGTAAACTTTATAGGAAAATTATAGCGAACTCTCTAATTTGCATAGTTTTTTAGACAAGGGGGTTGGAAGGGGGGTTTTCAAAAAATTTGTAAAGTTACTAGGTGATGTGGGGTATCATATGAAAGGCATTCACTTGCACATTAATAAACAGTTTTTATTTTTCCTTTAAGCCGTATTGTTTTTGAGATATTTACAAAAATGTTAAAAAAATTACCGTTCCCCCCCTTATCTCCGAAGTTTGCAGAGATAAAACCGTGATACTTTTATACCTAATAGAAGTGTATGTAAACTTTATAGGAAATTTATTACAAACTCTCTACTTAGCATACTTTTTTAGAAATCATCGAAAGTGTAAAAATCTACATAAGTTCCGCTATCAGACAAGAGATGGCGCTGTCAAGGTTCTCCAACAAATATAAAACCGCCTTTGTCATATATTATATTGTATGATGGCACGGAACCCTCGGTGCGCGAGTCCGACTCGCTCTTGCCCGGTTTTATTGCTTTTTCAAATTAATGAAACAAACCTACTAATATTATAAACGCAAATGTTTGTAAGTATGTATGGATGTTTGTTACTCTTTCACGCAAAAACTAGCTTACGGATTGAGCTGAAATTGTACACACGTATAGATGTTGACCAGCTTTAACACACAGACTAAATTTCACCCGGGTACAAAGCATGCGAAGCGGCGGGCATAAGCTAGTACTTAGATAAAGCTAGTTAAGGAGTGATGCTCATGACGTTATAATACTGCACTGAGGCACGTCGCCGTCCGTCGGCGCGTACCCAGCGTGTGACTTAGCACGACATTTCGTTAATATTATGTATCGCTTGGTCGATCCCCTTTTTCACGCAAAGCCTCTTTGATTCAAAATAAAATCCTATTTATTCCTTATCCCGTAGGAATTTCGAAAAATCCCTTCTTAGTACACCTCTAGGATACTCAAGGTATCGTTTCAGCCGTAAAACGTCCACTACTGAACACAGGCCTCCCTCATGGATCTCCATAAGGGGCAGTTGCCATACTCACCACGCTTGGCAGGCGGGTTGGCGAGCGCAGTATGGGATGTTGATAGACGGAATGACGCTGCTGCCCATCTTCCGGAGGTAGCTCTTAGCAGGCTCTTACTGCATCCACGGGCAAGAGAGGAGACATTACAGAGAACATTCTACTGCCGGCACCCCACGGCTACTCAAGGTATATGTGTGCCAAATTTCAAGTCTTTAGGTCCAGTGATTTAGGCTGTGCGTTGATATATCAGTCAGTCAGTGAATCAGTCAGGACTTTTAATCATATACATATACGCAAGCTCTGGGATCTAACTCTGGGGCTACTTACCTTGGATTTTATTTTTTTTAACTGCTTGTGTATTTATCGAGTTTACTCTGAATTTTAGTAAACAAGCGCCGTAAAGGTTGTCAGGCGGGCAAATCGAGAAAAATATAAATATTGTTGTAGAATTACAATTTTGATGAAAATATTATTAAGTATTTGTATAAGCGTAGTACAATAGGCTAGATGACTAAATTTTAATTCTTATTCCGTCATGTAGATAAACAAAATCTATTGGACACCCATTTTTTAAAACAAACCCAAACAAACAAACGAACAAACAAATCATACAAGATACTTACGAAAAACAATACACCTCCTTGGCAGTTGGGTAAAAAGACGTTGGCATGATTGTATGAAGGACTAGCTTGTGCCCGCCGCTTCGCATGCGTTGTAGCCCCGCATTATTAAAAAAAAGAAAAAAAGCGCACTAGGAGAGGAGGGAGAATAGGTGGGGAAAGAAGCGTTGAAACGACGGAGCGCCAGCGACTGACACATCTTATACTAACACGCTGTGACTTCGGAGGCACTCATAGCTGCGTTGACGCAGCGCTCGTGTGGCATTGCTCTAATAAGTAAATGCCACGAAAATGTATTGACCGAATATATAAATAGTCGATAATCTTAGTGTCGATTACTATTGATCCAACTGCCTATCGAGAGTCTCAAGATGTTGATCTAGATTCAAGCTACAGTAGTTTTCACAATCTATACTCGCTTGCGACTGTAGTTAAAAAAATGTATGAAAACTTGTACAGCGCCTCTATTGGATAGTTTAGTACTAAAATACACAGTAAACTATACTACAGCGACTCTAATTTCGGCTTCATTTGCTTAGAATTTGGTGGCATGAGTTACAAATCTGACAGATGTCACAGTAACGTATTATTACTACTGGTAGTAACGGCAGACGATCTAACAGTGACAACTCTTGGTACACACACAAATTTTGTCAAAGATAGGCTATCCTTCTATGCCTTACCATCCATTTTATTATTGCACTCGTAATTTGCTTAGTCACTGCAATTGCTAGATTTATTCGTTAGCTTTGTAATTAAGTATTTGTTTCTTTGGGCGCCTCGTTCACAAATTGGGTTTAAATTAATTAGATCTAGTAGTTTATTAACTCGCTTAGTTTGTACCAAACGGTAAGATCTAGACTAATCTAGATATTGTATCAACTATCTGAGTTAGATTAAATGAATTAGATAGACGACATTAATCAACATTAATGTTGTTTAAGCTTGTACCGTCATTTAAATTACTAGGACATTAATATGGTAAGCTTAAATTAATTTATTTTAATCTATTTTAATATATTTAGGTAAAGATAAATATAAATTTATTCACACACAGACGTTAACAATTTACATAATATAATATAACATGACTTAAATAATGTCACTGATATATGGGAAGGCATAGGTATCCAAACTAGGTTAGAACCTGTGCGATGGCGTACCTTGAACTTCTAAATATATGTCTAAATAATTAATATATTTAAATAATAAGTTGTAAGTATTGAAGAAACCATATAACACAAAAGTACTAAAATCTGTACACAGATACTAAACCATTAAATTATTGATAATTATTTCGTTTAGTTTTTTATTGCTTGCAATAGTTAGAAAGGCTATTAACATTCTACAGGTCTAAGATCTTAATCTGATGTAGATTTTATTAGTTCACATCTTTATAAAATGCGAGAACGGTTTTAAGGTAGACCATTCAACATTGTGATCCTCCCATTTCCGGAGATTTATAGACCTCTCGCTACAGCCGCTGTAAATGTTCCACGTGCATGTTCCCGCCAAAATTGTCCACAATTCATGGGTTTTCTTACCTACTTATATAGAAAACAGGGTATTATCAAAATAAAGTCATCGAAAACCATCAGTCATTTAGATAATTGACAAAGATAATATGCATGGAATATTACGGCAAAATTTTAAACTGATTAAATTACAGAAATATGCGAGGTTAATTAACGAAAATTAGGCGATCCTGTAAACTCGTAACTGACGCAAAAAGCTAGCTGAAATGAAAAGTCATACAGACTTATACATAACTTTTTTATTTATTTATGCATAAATCGGCTTCGTTCACCCGTAATGTGAAAATATTTTTTTTATGCAGCTGTTTTTAAGATTATTTTTCATTGTTGTAATAATTACCCATCGTGTAAGTAAACGAATTACCAATTGAAGTAAATAGCATTAAATATTACAATCATAAAATATTAATTGCGAATGTTTGTAACTACTGACAAAATATTTAATCCCAGACGTCATCGTTTTAACTTAAATGTTCCAGTCAAATGTTGAACAAAAAAAAATATCATATTGTGTGCCGCAATGTAAACGCGGCCTAACCGAGTTCTGAAGACAAAGCGAGGGTAGTTGCAAAACAGCCATCGCTTCTTGACACTCCAATGAAATCTCCCGTCAACCCGGGACCACGATTATTGAAACACAGTTGAAACGTCGGGAATAGTCAAAGGTGTTAGGCGATAAATTCTCGTGTTTTTGTTATTATATTATAAAAAAGTATCAGCGCCGAGAACCAGTTTTCTAACACTAAACCATTGTAATTTATGGGTTCTGTGACGCGGTACCTACATTTTCTTTGACTCTTGAGTCCTAAATGATCCCTGTCATTAAAGTAATAGCTTCTTCCGGATACGAAATGGGGTAAAGAATCAGCTATTTAGATAACGGTTGTTGCCTCGTTAAATTAACCGTATCACTTGCTATTATAGATGATTTATACAGCGTCAGCTATTGGATGTATGGGATGCTGAAGTTCCTGGGACGTTGTTAGGCGGAGTAGGCTTGCCCAGCACCTATACCCCAGCATAGTTTCCTTTTTCAGAGGAATGATGGGTCAATACGTCTAAAGCTCACTAAGCCGTGGGTTTCCTCACGATGTTTTCCTTCACTGTTAACGGTGAAGCGAGCACATTTTTCAAGAAACAATAATCCATTGCGGGTGCCGGCAGTTGAATGTTACCCCTCCTCTCCTACCCGTGGATGCAGTAAGAGCCTGCTAAGGGATACCTCCGGAAGATGGGCAGCAGCGTCTATCCGTGTATCAACATCCCATACTGCGCTCACCAACCCGCTTGCCAAGCGTGGTGAGAATGGCAACTACCCCTCATGGAGATCCATGAGGGAGGCCTGTGTTCATTAGTGGACGTTTTATGGCTGAAATGATTAATAATCCATTGGTTTATGGTCGGTATCGAATGTAATTTCTTGATAGGCCTTTGCATCTGTTGTAGATGATTTATACAGCGTCAGCAACTGGTATTCATGCTGTATAGGAGTTGCAGTGCCCGGGACGTTGTAAGATCGTTTAGGCCAGTACCTATACAATCATCATCATATCATGATAAGTCAGCTATTAGTCAGAGGAAAGAACTGGTCTATACGTCTGACGCTGACTTAGCCACGGGTTTCCTCAATATCATGATAGACATATAATAGTAATAGTCACTATCCAGAGGTATCCTTTGACACAAGACCAATATCTGCAGATAAAGCAAATATTGATCCCCGGCTGATATTGAACCTGCTACCTCCTGCGTCCCAGCTATTAGACAACCGAAAACTGAGCCACAGAAGTCGTCACAGTGGGCTGTTGCTGTTCTGATGAGACAAGTTGTTACTTTATTAGATAGAAATTGGCAAGAGCTTTAACCAACTGCCGTGGGGTGCCGGAAGTAGAATGTTGCCCCTCTCTTGCCCGTGGATGCAGTAAGATTCTGCTAAAGGTTACCTCCGGAAGATGGGCAGGAGCGTCTCTCCGTGTATCAACATCCTGCACTGCGGTCGACCACCCGCTTGCCAAGCGTGGTGAGTATGGCAACATCCCTTCATGATTTTTAGATCCATGAGGGAGGCCTATGTCCAGTAGTGGACGTCCTATGGCTGAGATGATAGAGAGCTTTCAAATCGACCCATCAATTTTCCATTCCTCCATCAAAATCAACTCTAGATTGGGGTCATAGGGAATTCATATAAAATATCTACTTGGTTTATGAGGGTCTCGTAGCAAAGGGTTGGATCTAGAAGGGATTTCGGATGAATTAGGCTTGCGTTACCTTTCCAAGATTTATAGTGAAATAACTAGGCCGTGGGGTGCCGGCAGTAGAATGCTACCCCTCCTAGTAGTGGACGTTCTACGGCTGAAATGTTGATGATGACGAACTAGGCACAACACAAAGTTTGATATAATACTCAGCCAAATAGGTGCTAGGCAAACCTAAACCATCTATGTCTTAGGCACAAATAGTGAATTAACAGTTGCTGGCGCTGTATAAAATATCTATAGTTGCAAATCCTTTTCATCATCATTTCAGCCATAAAACGTCCACTGATGAACACAAGCCTCCCTCATGGATCTCCATGAGGGGTAGTTGCCATTCTCACCACGCTTGGCAGGCGGGATGGCGAGTGCAGTACGGGATGTTGATACACGGAAAGATGCTGCTGCCCATCTTCCGAAGGCATCCCTTAGCAGGCTCTTTTTGCATCCACGAGCATGAGAGGAGGGCAAATCCTTTTACATCTATTCTATACAATTTATTGAATTACAGAAGGACTGACACCATAGTACTTAATTAAAACAAATAACGATTAGATCGATAATAACATTAAAAACTAAATAAATAAAAATTAATCGCCGAAATGTGTATACGAGCATAACTTCCGAACTACCGCATCAAATTGGATGATTCTTTCTTTTTTGGGTTTGTTATTTTTAGGAAAAGGTTTGTATAAAATAAAATAAAATATTTTTTTTATTGTGAATAAGACAGAATGACGTTCAGCCAACAAATGACAACTTCAAACAGACCATACGTCATTATCATAATGTCAATCACAATTACTGCTTCTTTCGCAACAGAAAAACGGTTAAAAATAATCTAATATATAAAATTCTCGTGTCGCGGTGTTTGTTACCAAACTCACCCGTCTACGATCAACCCCTGTTTTTTAATCGCGAAAGAAAAAACAGTAGAGTAGAAGCAGAGTAGTAGATGGGTAGAAGTAGAGTAGTAGTAGAGTCCACGGACCTGCTGGGTTGTCCCAGTGGGTGGAGAGGTGGTGCTCCGACGTGGCGCGTCCCCGGGTTGCGGATAGGGGGTTCCGGCGCATCGTATACCTCCAAATGGAGGTTACGATGCAGACATGCTGGCGTGGACAGAAACACTTGGGGGGGTGGTATGGGGTATATTATATATATTTTTTAAGTATATTATTATTTTATGTTTATTATTTATAATATCGTATATATTTAGTACATTTATTTATTATATTGTTCTTAGTTTAAGAGCTGTGTAGGGATGTAAATATTTTAGCATAGTTGTGTAGTTGTGTAAATAATGGGATGGAGCCTCTCCAAGCCCCTCTGATTAGCAGCGGAGGCAGTGGATGAGGCAAAAAGAGGACGTCTCTGGTAGCGGGAGCGGAATTGAGGGCCGGTTCCGCTCAGAGTTTTATTTTATAGTGTATATATGTATATATTATTGGTGTGGCGGGCTATGTAGATAGATTATATGTTAGCTTATAGTGATGTAAGGGGGCTCCGGGCTCCGGTCGGTCCTTTCAGAAGGGCAAGGATGGGCCTGCCTGGGGACTTGTTCGGATCTAGAGCCCCTTTAGGAGGTTTCCGGGTGGAATCGGGAGTTGTGGCCCATTTTCTCCCGGATTCGTTTGTAAATAGTGAGGGAGGACTGGGCAGTAGACACCGGAAGATCTTCGGCCTTAAGCGGAGGCTGGAGACCTTAACGAATCTGTTGCCCATCGGAGGGGGATCTGGGGGATCGGGAGTCTGGGACCCGATCTCGGCCAGATATAAATGTGTTTGTCCTTAGTTTTAAGTTGGAGGGAAGGATGGGCCCCTACTTCCTGGGGTCGAGCATATCCCCCGCCGTGTCGCCTGGGTGCCCATTTTTCGGTGGATGTAAATATGTATTGTTTGTGTTTGTCCTTAGGTTTTTAATTTGGAGGGAAGGATGGGCCTCTAACTCCTGGGGTTGAGAATATCCCCCGCCGTGTCGCCTGGGTGCCCATTTTTCGGTGGATGTATATATGTATAGTATGTTGTGTAAATATATATATATATATAAGAGATGGTGGCGGTGGGGCGAAGGCAGTAGCCACCCGCACCGCCTGAAGCGGAATCCCTGTAAGGGGACCACTGGATCCGTGGGCAGTCGGGAGTTAGGGCTTTAGCTGCCCCTGTTACCGGATCCAGGGAGGGCGATGGCGCATGTGGCCTTGCGCCATCGAAAACCGTGAGATATGGGGGGCGGTTATTTTAATCGCCCCTGGGATAAGGATAAGGGTTCCATTCTGTACTATTTACTTATGTTAAAGACCTATGTTTACAATGGAAAGCAATAAACAACTGAATACTGGATATGCCCTTAGGGGCAAGATGTGAGAGGGGCACCGGACAGGTCTGTAAGAGGAACCGGAGCCCCTCGACATGCATCGAGGTAGGCCATCGGGGATGGTTTTAGTGGGTCGTATTGTGACAACCCCACATAACCGTGCTGCACCCTAAATGCAGTACGGTATCTGAATTTCAAGCAGATTTCCATCCTCGTAAACAAAAAAAAAACAAAAAAAAAGAGTAGTAGTAGAGTAGAAGTACGCTATAAGTAGGGTAGTAGTAGAGTAGTAGTAGTAGTTAGAAGATGTGGTACTAGGTAGTTGATTCTGGGCGGTACGAAGTTCGCCGGGACAGCCAGTATTATTTATATTTATTATTTTATAAAATAATAGGCATGTGTTGACAGCGTATAAAAATCAGAGTTCTATTTACCATAAGTTAGATAATAAAAAAATTATAGACTCGTATTTTTAGGGTTCCGGACCAAAATGGTAAAAAGGAACCCTTATAGAATCACTCTGTCTGTCTGTCTGTCACAACTGGATATCTCGAGAACTACTAATGCTATCGACTTGAAATTTAAAATGGTAAAAGACAACACTTTTTTACTAATATAGCATATATAAAAATGTTAAAAAATATTCTAATTTTGAATGCAGGGGGGGCAGAAAGGGGATCTCAAAATTTTAAAGTGAAGTTACTAGACCGTGTGGGGTATCATATGAAAGGTATTCATTTGCACATTAATAAACAGTTTTTAGTTTTCCTTTAAGCCGTATTGTTATTGAGATATTTACAAAAATGTTGAAAAAACGACCGTTTCCCCCCCCTTATCTCCGAAGTTTGCAGAGATAAACCCGTGATATTTTTATTCCTAATAGAAATGTATGTAAACTTTATAGGAAAATATAACTTGTTGAACTTTCGCGATTTGTTAACATATTTTTAGTTTTAAAATTACAGGATTTTATCGCGTACCTTTTTTATTATTTTCCCGACGTTTCGAACACATTTCAGCGTTCTTGGTCGCGGGAGGACTGATGTGCTGGGAGCTACCGCCGCGAATTGATGGCAGAATCCACGACTACCCTCAATTCGTCTTCAGATTCAGAAATGTCCAAGTTCACATTACGACACACTACACTGACGGTATCGGACTGCTGTACCGTCGGAACACAACGCACACACTTATTCAACACAGGATTCCATGCAGAAGAGAGACGAAAACCATCTTCACGATTGAAATTTAGGTGTTTCTTGATCTCAATCGCCTCTCGAACTATCCTCTTATAATAGTGTCGTTCTTTGGATAGAACTTTTGGGTCGTGTAGTTCTATCCAGTGGTTAGGTCCTGACTCCAGCAGATGTTCGGCAATCGCTGACTTATACACTTGCCGATTTTTGACCGCGGCTATATGCTCCTTGACACGTTCGGCTATTGTGCGCTTAGTTTGCCCTATGTATGAACGGCCACAGCTACAGTCAATTTTGTATACGCCTGGCATTTGCAGCGGTATGCTATCTTTTGGTGTTCGGAGCTGCTGAGAGACTTTTGAGTAGGGAGTGAAAACTGACTTAATTGAAAATCTCTTGAGAATATTTCCAATCTTATCCGTCACCCCCTTCACGTACGGCAGAAAGATAGGTTGTCTGCTGACCTCCGGCGTTTTTCGGCTTTTCCGTTTTATAGTTTTTCTACTTACATATCCGTTGTGTCTAAGAACCTCCTGAACATGGCTGATTTCACTCTCCACATGTTCAGGGTCGCACAGATCATGAGCCCTGTTAATTAATGAAGCCACAACAGACTGCAAGTGGCACGGATGATGATGCGATGCAGCGTTTAGGTACCGGTCAGTATGAGTCGGTTTTCGGTAGACACAATGCGCTAAGGAACCATCGAATCTCACCATCACTTTGACATCCAGAAAAGCTAAAGTCCTATTAATCTCCATTTCATGCGTGAACCGGATATTCGGGTGTATGGCGTTCAATGTGTCTGTTAACTGGTGGACTTCCTGTTCGCCTCCCTTCATTATGCAGAAAACGTCATCCACATAACGTTTCCACAACTTTATACCGTTGGCTGTAAAATCAATCTTACTCTCAAAATGTTCCATCCAGATGTTGGCCAAGACCGGAGCTACTGGGCTACCCATGGCCACTCCGTCGATCTGGAGGTAGTGTAGCCCGCGGTATAGAAACGCGACCAAGCACGCTGAAATGTGTTCGAAACGTCGGGAAAATAATAAAAAAGGTACGCGATAAAATCCTGTAATTTTATAGGAAAATTATAGCGAACTCTCTAATTTGCATAGTTTTTTAGACAAGGGGGTTGGAAGGGGGGTTTTCAAAAAAATTGTGAAGTTACTAGGTGATGTGGGGTATCATATGACAGGTATTCACTTGCACATTAATAAACAGTTTTTATTTTTCCTTTAAGCCGTATTGTTTTTGAGATATTTACAAAAATGTTGAAAAAACGACCGTTCCCCCCCCCTTATCTCCGAAGTTTGCAGAGATAAACCCGTGATATTTTTATACCTAATAGAAGGGTATGTAAACTTTATAGGAAAATTATAGCGAACTCTCTAATTTGCATAGTTTTTTAGACAAGGGGGTTGGAAGGGGGGTTTTCAAAAAATTTGTAAAGTTGCTAGGTGATGTGGGGTATCATATGAAAGGTATTCACTTGCACATTAATAAACAGTTTTTAGTTTTCCTTTAAGCCGTATTGTTATTGAGATATTTACAAAAATATTGAAAAAACGACCGTTCCCCCCCCCTTATCTCCGAAGTTTGCAGAGATAAACCCGTGATATTTTTATTCCTAATAGAAATGTATGTAAACTTTATAGGAAAATATAACTTGTTGAACTTTCGCGATTTGTTAACATATTTTTAGTTTTAAAATTACAGGATTTTATCGCGTACCTTTTTTATTATTTTCCCGACGTTTCGAACACATTTCAGCGTTCTTGGTCGCGGGAGGACTGATGTGCTGGGAGCTACCGCCGCGAATTGATGGCAGAATCCACGACTACCCTCAATTCGTCTTCAGATTCAGAAATGTCCAAGTTCACATTACGACACACTACACTGACGGTATCGGACTGCTGTACCGTCGGAACACAACGCACACACTTATTCAACACAGGATTCCATGCAGAAGAGAGACGAAAACCATCTTCACGATTGAAATTTAGGTGTTTCTTGATCTCAATCGCCTCTCGAACTATCCTCTTATAATAGTGTCGTTCTTTGGATAGAACTTTTGGGTCGTGTAGTTCTATCCAGTGGTTAGGTCCTGACTCCAGCAGATGTTCGGCAATCGCTGACTTATACACTTGCCGATTTTTGACCGCGGCTATATGCTCCTTGACACGTTCGGCTATTGTGCGCTTAGTTTGCCCTATGTATGAACGGCCACAGCTACAGTCAATTTTGTATACGCCTGGCATTTGCAGCGGTATGCTATCTTTTGGTGTTCGGAGCTGCTGAGAGACTTTTGAGTAGGGAGTGAAAACTGACTTAATTGAAAATCTCTTGAGAATATTTCCAATCTTATCCGTCACCCCCTTCACGTACGGCAGAAATATAGGTTGTCTGCTGACCTCCGGCGTTTTTCGGCTTTTCCGTTTTATAGTTTTTCTACTTACATATCCGTTGTGTCTAAGAACCTCCTGAACATGGCTGATTTCACTCTCCACATGTTCAGGGTCGCACAGATCATGAGCCCTGTTAATTAATGAAGCCACAACAGACTGCAAGTGGCACGGATGATGATGCGATGCAGCGTTTAGGTACCGGTCAGTATGAGTCGGTTTTCGGTAGACACAATGCGCTAAGGAACCATCGAATCTCACCATCACTTTGACATCCAGAAAAGCTAAAGTCCTATTAATCTCCATTTCATGCGTGAACCGGATATTCGGGTGTATGGCGTTCAATGTGTCTGTTAACTGGTGGACTTCCTGTTCGCCTCCCTTCATTATGCAGAAAACGTCATCCACATAACGTTTCCACAACTTTATACCGTTGGCTGTAAAATCAATCTTACTCTCAAAATGTTCCATCCAGATGTTGGCCAAGACCGGAGCTACTGGGCTACCCATGGCCACTCCGTCGATCTGGAAGTAGTGTTGCCCGCGGTATAGAAACGCGACCAAGCACGCTGAAATGTGTTCGAAACGTCGGGAAAATAATAAAAAAGGTACGCGATAAAATCCTGTAATTTTATAGGAAAATTATAGCGAACTCTCTAATTTGCATAGTTTTTTAGACAAGGGGGTTGGAAGGGGGGTTTTCAAAAAAATTGTGAAGTTACTAGGTGATGTGGGGTATCATATGACAGGTATTCACTTGCACAGTAATAAACAGTTTTTATTTTTCCTTTAAGCCGTATTGTTTTTGAGATATTTACAAAAATGTTGAAAAAACGACCGTTCCCCCCCCCTTATCTCCGAAGTTTGCAGAGATAAACCCGTGATATTTTTATACCTAATAGAAGGGTATGTAAACTTTATAGGAAAATTATAGCGAACTCTCTAATTTGCATAGTTTTTTAGACAAGGGGGTTGGAAGGGGGGTTTTCAAAAAATTTGTAAAGTTGCTAGGTGATGTGGGGTATCATATGAAAGGTATTCACTTGCACATTAATAAACAGTTTTTAGTTTTCCTTTAAGCCGTATTGTTATTGAGATATTTACAAAAATATTGAAAAAACGACCGTTCCCCCCCCCTTATCTCCGAAGTTTGCAGAGATAAACCCGTGATATTTTTATTCCTAATAGAAATGTATGTAAACTTTATAGGAAAATATAACTTGTTGAACTTTCGCGATTTGTTAACATATTTTTAGTTTTAAAATTACAGGATTTTATCGCGTACCTTTTTTATTATTTTCCCGACGTTTCGAACACATTTCAGCGTTCTTGGTCGCGGGAGGACTGATGTGCTGGGAGCTACCGCCGCGAATTGATGGCAGAATCCACGACTACCCTCAATTCGTCTTCAGATTCAGAAATGTCCAAGTTCACATTACGACACACTACACTGACGGTATCGGACTGCTGTACCGTCGGAACACAACGCACACACTTATTCAACACAGGATTCCATGCAGAAGAGAGACGAAAACCATCTTCACGATTGAAATTTAGGTGTTTCTTGATCTCAATCGCCTCTCGAACTATCCTCTTATAATAGTGTCGTTCTTTGGATAGAACTTTTGGGTCGTGTAGTTCTATCCAGTGGTTAGGTCCTGACTCCAGCAGATGTTCGGCAATCGCTGACTTATACACTTGCCGATTTTTGACCGCGGCTATATGCTCCTTGACACGTTCGGCTATTGTGCGCTTAGTTTGCCCTATGTATGAACGGCCACAGCTACAGTCAATTTTGTATACGCCTGGCATTTGCAGCGGTATGCTATCTTTTGGTGTTCGGAGCTGCTGAGAGACTTTTGAGTAGGGAGTGAAAACTGACTTAATTGAAAATCTCTTGAGAATATTTCCAATCTTATCCGTCACCCCCTTCACGTACGGCAGAAAGATAGGTTGTCTGCTGACCTCCGGCGTTTTTCGGCTTTTCCGTTTTATAGTTTTTCTACTTACATATCCGTTGTGTCTAAGAACCTCCTGAACATGGCTGATTTCACTCTCCACATGTTCAGGGTCGCACAGATCATGAGCCCTGTTAATTAATGAAGCCACAACAGACTGCAAGTGGCACGGATGATGATGCGATGCAGCGTTTAGGTACCGGTCAGTATGAGTCGGTTTTCGGTAGACACAATGCGCTAAGGAACCATCGAATCTCACCATCACTTTGACATCCAGAAAAGCTAAAGTCCTATTAATCTCCATTTCATGCGTGAACCGGATATTCGGGTGTATGGCGTTCAATGTGTCTGTTAACTGGTGGACTTCCTGTTCGCCTCCCTTCATTATGCAGAAAACGTCATCCACATAACGTTTCCACAACTTTATACCGTTGGCTGTAAAATCAATCTTACTCTCAAAATGTTCCATCCAGATGTTGGCCAAGACCGGAGCTACTGGGCTACCCATGGCCACTCCGTCGATCTGGAGGTAGTGTAGCCCGCGGTATAGAAACGCGACCAAGCACGCTGAAATGTGTTCGAAACGTCGGGAAAATAATAAAAAAGGTACGCGATAAAATCCTGTAATTTTATAGGAAAATTATAGCGAACTCTCTAATTTGCATAGTTTTTTAGACAAGGGGATTGGAAGGGGGGTTTTCAAAAAAATTGTGAAGTTACTAGGTGATGTGGGGTATCATATGACAGGTATTCACTTGCACATTAATAAACAGTTTTTATTTTTCCTTTAAGCCGTATTGTTTTTGAGATATTTACAAAAATGTTGAAAAAACGACCGTTCCCCCCCCCCTTATCTCCGAAGTTTGCAGAGATAAACCCGTGATATTTTTATACCTAATAGAAGGGTATGTAAACTTTATAGGAAAATTATAGCGAACTCTCTAATTTGCATAGTTTTTTAGACAAGGGGGTTGGAAGGGGGGTTTTCAAAAAATTTGTAAAGTTACTAGGTGATGTGGGGTATCATATGAAAGGTATTCACTTGCACATTAATAAACAGTTTTTATTTACAAAAATGTTAAAAAAATTACCGTTCCCCCCCTTATCTCCGAAGTTTGCAGAGATAAAACCGTGATACTTTTATACCTAATAGAAGTGTATGTAAACTTTATAGGAAATTTATTACAAACTCTCTACTTAGCATACTTTTTTAGAAATCATCGAAAGTGTAAAAATCTACATAAGTTCCGCTATCAGACAAGAGATGGCGCTGTCAAGGTTCTCCAACAAATATAAAACCGCCTTTGTCATATATTATATTGTATGATGGCACGGAACCCTCGGTGCGCGAGTCCGACTCGCTCTTGCCCGGTTTTATTGCTTTTTCAAATTAATGAAACAAACCTACTAATATTATAAACGCAAATGTTTGTAAGTATGTATGGATGTTTGTTACTCTTTCACGCAAAAACTAGCTTACGGATTGAGCTGAAATTGTACACACGTATAGATGTTGACCAGCTTTAACACACAGACTAAATTTCACCCGGGTACAAAGCATGCGAAGCGGCGGGCATAAGCTAGTACTTAGATAAAGCTAGTTAAGGAGTGATGCTCATGACGTTATAATACTGCACTGAGGCACGTCGCCGTCCGTCGGCGCGTACCCAGCGTGTGACTTAGCACGACATTTCGTTAATATTATGTATCGCTTGGTCGATCCCCTTTTTCACGCAAAGCCTCTTTGATTCAAAATAAAATCCTATTTATTCCTTATCCCGTAGGAATTTCGAAAAATCCCTTCTTAGTACACCTCTAGGATACTCAAGGTATCGTTTCAGCCGTAAAACGTCCACTACTGAACACAGGCCTCCCTCATGGATCTCCATAAGGGGCAGTTGCCATACTCACCACGCTTGGCAGGCGGGTTGGCGAGCGCAGTATGGGATGTTGATAGACGGAATGACGCTGCTGCCCATCTTCCGGAGGTAGCTCTTAGCAGGCTCTTACTGCATCCACGGGCAAGAGAGGAGACATTACAGAGAACATTCTACTGCCGGCACCCCACGGCTACTCAAGGTATATGTGTGCCAAATTTCAAGTCTTTAGGTCCAGTGATTTAGGCTGTGCGTTGATATATCAGTCAGTCAGTGAATCAGTCAGGACTTTTAATCATATACATATACGCAAGCTCTGGGATCTAACTCTGGGGCTACTTACCTTGGATTTTATTTTTTGTAACTGCTTGTGTATTTATCGAGTTTACTCTGAATTTTAGTAAACAAGCGCCGTAAAGGTTGTCAGGCGGGCAAATCGAGAAAAATATAAATATTGTTGTAGAATTACAATTTTGATGAAAATATTATTAAGTATTTGTATAAGCGTAGTACAATAGGCTAGATGACTAAATTTTAATTCTTATTCCGTCATGTAGATAAACAAAATCTATTGGACACCCATTTTTTCTTTTTATCGTAATCCAAACATAGCCGCGATACATAATATTAACGAAATGTCGTGCTAAGTCACACGCTGGGTACGCGCCGACGGACGGCGACGTGCCTCAGTGCAGTATTATAACGTCATGAGCATCACTCCTCAACTAGCTTTATCTAAGTACTAGCTTATGCCCGCCGCCCCCTTTCTCCTTGTATTTTTCCCATCCAATATTTGCAGCAGTTGATACCGATCATGTCGTTAGATATGACCGAGGTAGCCAACTTTTCTCTGTTTTATGGTTCAAACACTGTTGGTTCTTCTTGATTCCCTGTATTATGATGATGATGATACCATCTAAAATCTGTCTGACTATAACGGCTTTGCTTATAAAGTATGCGAATATGTTCTTATGAGAGGAGGAGATTCTTTAGTTTGGGGGCCACTGATGTTACTATGTGTTATATGTTGTTGTTGTTCAATAAATGTATTATACAATTATACTTGCAGATACAACAAAAAGAAACAAAAAGCAGTGAAATAGCTCAAACTCGCAACATGATCCAAAGAGCCTTTATTGAAGAGCTCAGGCAAGATAAATCAGTTGTTTAGACGCAGACCGTATTTGTTCTCGAAGGTTTATACGCAGATAAATCAAGTGACTGCGCGCGCCTGATACAGTTATTTGCGAACAACTAGGCATTTTATTTATTGGGTTACCTAGATGGATATTCTAATAAATAAGGTGACTACACTTGAAAATAAATTCGCTGTGTTACGCAGCGAGAGGGCTGATACTAGGGCTTTATCTACGGGGTCGAAGCAGAAATTAAGGGATTCGTACATGAACTTAAAGTACAAAAGAAAAAGTGGGGATGCTAGTAATAAGCTAGTGTTTATTAATTCCTGAAAAGCTACTTTGGAATTAAAATTTAGATAAAAAAATAAAACATCTGATAATTTAACACGTAATTGAATTCATTCGCTTCAGAATATTCTTTTTTAGGCATTAGGGCATCGCAGTAAAACAAAAAACCCGTATAGTTTCACTCTGTCTATCTGTCTGTCTGTCTGTCCGTGCGTCACCGACATTGCGAAGACTCTTAGTCATAGAAAGCTGTAATTTTGCATGGACATTTAAAATAACAACACCGAGATAACGGTTGGTACAAATTAATATATATACATATATATATATATAATTTGGGGTACCTGTACACGTTAGGATACACGTAACTGTTGCTTTCTTGATTTTTCAATCGGGTATCGTTGAATAGGTATACAACATTCTAAAATTTTTTCGTGCCCTAAAATCTTTACAAATCTGAAAATAACCATGAATAGATTTGAAACCATAAACGTTCTAGGAAAACTAGCTCTAGCTTTTTTACTTTCGGAGAAATTGTCGCTGAAATAAGTGATGCGGCTTAACAAACATACCAGAATACTAAATTAATTCCTGTTAATATGTTTTGGTTAACGTAAAAAATCATGCATTAACTTCTTACAACAGGTCTTCGTTAACTAAGGAAACCTACCGAGCGCTTGGTCACACACCTGGCCTGATTTATTTTAAGTGAGGAATACAGCTCTTGTCACCATTCCACTAGCAAAGGGCATCTGCGCTACACGGTCTGTACTATCTAGTACAGACCGTGTAGCGCGCAGAACAGATAACCGATGGAGCTGAAAAGTTCTGTGGAGGCCGTTCTGTGGGACGTTAATTAGCAAAGCGAACACGAACACCTTGCGAACACAGTTCTACTTGTGTTCGCGCAAACAATGGTCATCATTTCAGCCGTGAAACGTCCCCTACTGAACACAGGCCTCATCACGGATCTCCATGAGGAGTAGTTGCTATACTCACCACGCTTAGCAGGCGGGTTGGGGAGCCAAGTACGGGATGTTGATCACGAAAAGACGCTGCTGCCCATCTTCCGGAGGTATCCCTTAGCAGGCTCTTACTGCATGCATGGGTATATACATATATATGAGAGTAGGGGTAATATTCTACTGCCAACAATCCCACCCCACGGCAAACATTGGTATGCCATTGCAAATTAGGTCTTAAATTTAATGCGAAACAATATATACCCACCCGTTTGTGCTCGTGTTAGTTCGTTCGTGCGTTCACGGCTGGTTTTCATTTCCTTGAAACGATGCCTATGCCTCAAAGTTTATGAACCGAACGTAACATAGGCATACAAACATTTGGCAGGGGCGTTGTAAATTCTTTCCAGCTATTAAAAACCTTCTGTCTCATAAATCTCCGATAACAATCCATTGACGAATTCCACATAAAAATAAAAGGTTACAACTGTTCATTTACATTGAGACCAGAAAAATACGGCCGTAAATAACGACACGGAAAATTACGATCGCAAATTAAACGGAATGCAAATCGCGAAAATAGCCTTTTTCGGGAGAACCCATCTGTTACCCGGAGTTAGATAGCCAAACTGACAAGTGAGAGTTAACTTTTGTGAGTACAGGTTCACTTCATCATCTCAGTAGCAAAGTTGTCCACGTCCAGTGCTGGACATAGGCCTTCTATTAGGATCTCAAAGATCACGAGGAGTTTGTTGCCAAACTCGCCACGCTTGGCAGGCGCGTTGGCGAGCGCAGTGTGGGATGTTGCTACACGGAAAGACGCTGATGCCCAACTTCCGGACCAGATTATTTGCCTTGGCAGATTCTTACTGCATCCCTCTATTGACTCCCGGCACTCTTCACGATTTTACACCACTATTTGATAATAGGCTTGGCAGGTGGACTCTTTCTGTAAGCAAAATATATTTATTTTTCAAAAGTGCGATGCGAGCTCTTGAGAGCCCGCCGCATCATCTCAATTCCCTGATGAATGTTTTCCAGGTCCAACGGATGTGCTCCTTTGGACCAGCGGAATCCTATTTTCAATATACAAGTCACTTTAAGACTGAAATTACATTTCAATTAAAACATAAAAATGCAAATTTAATACCTACTTAAATTCATAAAACGATGAATCATAAGACCAGGCCAGCAAAAGTCAGTTAAATTTGAAGGTACGCAAGAAATATCAGGCACCTATTTGTGTATTCTGATCGCAAACATTTTATAAACTCGCTATTTACTATTTCCGGTACGCACCTGTTACGTACCGAAAATAGTGAACGAAACACAACGATGTGTCTTCATGGCCTTATTCAAATATTTTTTATCGCACTTACATTTTGTACCTACACCATTATTTCGGCCTTCATTATCATCATCATCATTTCAGCCGTAGGACTTCCACTGCTGGACATAGGCCTTCCTCATGGATTTCCAGTTACTGCGGTTGGAAGCGATCTGCATCCACCGTCGACCTGCGGTCTTCACCAGGTCGTCAGCCCATCTTGTTGGTGGACGTCCTACGCTGCGTTTGCCGCGGTCTGTGGCCTCCACTCGAGAACTTTTCAGCCTCATCGGCCATCTGTTCTGCAAGCTACATGGCCTGCCCATTGCCACTTCAACGTGCTAATCCGCTTGGCTATGTCGGTGACCCGAGTTCTTCTACGGATCCCCTCATTTCTGATTCGATCGTGTAAAGAAACCCCGGGCATAGCCCTTTCCATAGCTCGTTGAGCGACTCTGAGCTTATTCGTATTTCAGCCTTATCGCTCCGTTATTTGTAATTTTGGCCTAGATGACTCAAATTGACTCAATTTATAATTTTGGTCTGTCATGTAAGTTTGCACAAACTATTGGACTAGTATTTTTCTTTATTTTATTTATTAACAATATCCACAGCTCTTAATTATAACAAACTAATATATATCACTGACAGCCAATAACGGATTAACATTAAAGGTTTAGCTTATAGTGACAGTAACAAAATAATTAATACTAAATTACAAAGATATGAACATGAAACACTTGTATAAACATATCCTAGAGATTTTTTTTAACTAAATTCCTATCCTATATTGTAAGTGTTGTAATAAAATAATAATAGCGATACATTATGTCGAAATGCCGCATTTCGCCATGTCTATAATCTTCTTCTTTTGCGTTACACTCTTGACAGTAGTCGTGGTTGTCATGTCGGTGTCGTAGCTCGCCTAACGATTCTGCGTCAGTCATCTCTAATGGAGACTTTCTGTTATGTATGACTGTAGCTGTTACTTGGTCCGTCCACCTCATTGGAGACCTTCCTCGTGCTCTAGTGCCCTCGACTTTTCCTTGCACTACTAAACTTTTTTTAAATTTATTTATTTTGAAAGAGATTTTGTCGCTTAGTCGACCACACCGTCCCATAAAACATCTATAAACAAACAAATCTCAATACACACTAAGATAACATAACTATGATATAACACAGATAAACGAAAATGTGAAATAACTTAAAAAACTAATAACTTAAACCTAAAACTGCTAACTTATACAACATTTCAGCTTCCTTTGATAAATGGTCAGCTAAAATGCTGTTAGTGAGGCCAATGCGAATAGTCTCATACCTACCAACGACTGCTGCTCGACTCGTTCCAAACATACTCCATCACAATGTGCTGTACATCTTCACAATCATCACTCACATCAATCAATCACACCACAATCTATACAATTAGGAGAAGGTACATTTTTCACTAAAAATGCAAACTTTCTCGATTGAATGTGCCCTGAACGAAGTCCTTTAGTACATTTCTGCTGAGAGATACGTCATCGATCCATGGATATTGAGGTATTTGTGGTTGGATAGTTCTATACCATATTCCTTTTTCTTGTGAACGTTCGTCGAAATACTCTTGCCAATTAACCCTGCATTGCTGCTTAATAGTTCTAAAATGTTCCGAAAAAATAGGTAAAATATTCAGCGGTACACCATCTTCGATTGCCTGTTTAGCTAATTTGTCGTTTTCATCTAACTGAATGTGAGGTATCCACTGTAATACAATCTCCTTTTTAATATAACGCAACTTCAAGATCGATTCTAATATTCTGTAGGCTATCGGTATACCTCTCACCGAAGAGGCACAACGAGCCAAATGTTGCAGTGAGCTTTTTGAAAATTTATTGAATGAAACTACTAAACGTTCTATGGATAGTTCTCGTCGGGATAAAAATAAAGGTAATTACGCGATAATCCAATATACCTCTATGTATAACCTGTAGAAGGGTCTACGCTAGAAGAGCCGAGCACGAACGCAGTACGAGCCGAGCAAGGATTCGTGTAGTGTGGACCGACTTACAAGCACGCGAACGCGCATACGAAGTGCGTTCGTTCGAGGCTTGTAAGTCGGCCCACACTACATGAATTCTTGCTTGGTCGAGTGGAGCGCATTTTCGCTTGTGGACGCGTTATATCCATACAGTACCCCGCCAACGCACGAATTTGACATTCAAATTGGACCCTAATATTTATCGTGACATCGTTTCCTATAACAAAAGCGGAATTCAAATCAAATGATTAGTTCCCCGATGGGACACAAGTAATTTTCCAATTGGTTTTGAACTCGGAAAGAAGACTTATTTGATTTATTCGAGAGATTTTAGGCAGAATATTTCCCAAATTAATCGATTTGTTAATCAAAAAGAACGCTCGAGTTTTAATGGAGTCGCTGGATGAGATGAGTTCATTTAAATCTAAATTATTCTTTCTTTTGGAACTGATTGATCGTACTTTCCGATTAACTGAGGTTCGTTAGGTATAGATTAGAGTCAATTTCTACCTAGTTAAGATTTTTTAACTGGCGCAAAAATGGAGGATGTTTCTTAATTCGACTGTATATATTTTTTACATCTAAACGATTTGACAAACGACCTGGTAAGGTATGCAGGTCGGTGGTAGATGCAGGCCGCTTCCAACCGCAACACTTGAAAGTCTATATGAGGGAGGCCTATGTCCAACAGTGGACGTCCTAGGGCTGAAATGATGATAAGATTTGTACAGACTTACGTTATTTGTATTGAAATAGCGATTTTCGTAAGATTTTTACGCGATATTCACCTATCCATTGCGAATCGAGACTATCTATTTATCTGAAGCGAACGAATAAAATTAAGTGATTTATTCAATTCAAATGAGTCTGGTTCTTGTTTTGTAAATTGACTATGTAGCTTTTTGCTCTACTGAATAAACACTTATTGACTTTGACTGGTAAAGGTAGTGCCCTCGCCGGGAAACAGCTTTTTTGCTTTTCAGCAATATTTGCCTCCGTTCTGGGTTTTTTTTCTATGTATTTATAAAAAGTATTTAGGTATTTTATAAATGCAAGCATAGTGTATGAAAACTTGTACAGTGCCTCTAGCGGATAGTTTGGTACTAAAATACGCCTACAGCGACTGTAGTTTGGGCTTCATTTGGTTAGAATTTAGCACCATGAGTTACAAATCTGATAGATGTCAAAGTAACGTACTGTTACTACTGTAGTAACGGCAGACGATCTAACAGTGACAACTCGTGGCAGTAACACAGGATGTATTCGGGAGCCTTCAATGAATCCAGTAGTTAATTGCAGAACAGAACGTTACAATGGAAATTATGCGTATCATCCGTTGACAATCGAGGATCCGAAGTTAGCTGCACACGATGACGTCTGGCGTGAAAACTGTATGACAGCTGTCAAATACGATTGCTACTAATCTGCTTACTTATACACAGCAGCTGATAGCTGCGTCAACTTGCATTACGCATACAGGCTATGACTATCCAATTGTCTCTTCATTTATTTGAACACAGCTTAGCTTCTAGGTCACAACAGTAAAAGCCCCTTTTATAGTGCTGCCTTTTGTCCTTGTTTACAAGCTCGGTCACAACCCAAAGCTGAAAACTGTCTGAATACAGTTTTCATACGAAATATTAAACCTGACTTCTTATTTTATAATACAACAACTAGGATAAATAAAGCGCAATTAAGGCCAGGTTATTCCAGCAGCGGGTTTCTGAAGGAGTACGCGCGAGCTGTTTTTTGAGAGTATAACTTAGTTTCTGCGATATGTGGTAATTGAAACAACCACAAAAACGAGCTAAGACCATCCTTCCTTAATAAATTATTAAAGAGATTGCGATTCCCGCCTGGGGACAAATATCTGTACGAACTGCAGATATATGTTCAGGGTGTTCTGGTTGTTTTTCTATATATATTTAAAATTATCTATCTATGTGATGTATTATGTATTCAGTATATCAGTCACCTAGTACCCATAACACAAGCTTTCTTTCATAAGCTTGGGGCTAGATGATACTGTGTGAATGGTCCATATAATTAACTAAGCCAAGTAAACTGTATAACCAAGGCATGACTACGCACGAAATGACTTTTCTATGATAACGTTTCTAATGTTACCATAACCATTGATGCTTTAAAATAAATAGTTAAAAACCGACAGTGGTTTTAGCGCCATACAGTTTTCAGCTTTGGTTTGTGACCGAGTTGTAAACAAGGACACATGGCAACACGATAAAAGGGGATTACACTACTGTGACCTAGAAGCTAAACTGTGTTCCAATGTATGGCGAGGGAATTTGATATTCAAAGCTCGTATGCGTAATGCAAGTTGAGGCAGAATCAGCTGATATGTGATTGTTTAATATTGAATCAAACCCGAAAATAATCTTCCAAATCGGGACCTAAACAGCGGCGTGCAGAATTTCACTGTGACTATTCTTATCTTCGCCGCTTTGTAACAAAACAAAGAGTGCACAGTGGTAGCCTTCAACTGATGCTAAACTACACACTTATTTTTAAAAACAACGTAGGTATAAAAAACATTTTGTTTATGTAAAGAACTATAAAAATATATTTATTCAATTTATGTGTGAACTATTTTTGGCACATTATTATTGTTACTTAGGTGTTTTAGTTACTCTTTAAGTGAGTTTGAAAAAAGTAAAATTATTTTGAAAAATAAATACATGTAATAAACCGTAATCCTCCAACTCCGAAACGACTAAAAAAACTAATTTCATATTAAAAAGAACTGTGTTTTCTAATCGCTTCTTATCACAGTGCCTAAAACAGGGAAGCAAAGAGATTCATTCATGTGCCTTATTTCCTGTTAAAATAAGATTAAATGTTTTTTTTTTATTCTAAGTGGACGTGTCTTTTTTTGTACCTAATTGCAAACTATGGAAATAAATGTATGGATTTTAAGTAATTTTTTTTAAACATACAGATTTTCTCCTTTTTTTGAAGTTGGTGAAAAACGCCATTTGAGTGCTTGTTCTTAGTACTCCGTACTCGAAGATCTTGGCATGAAACAATGCTTATCAGCTTGTGCAATCTCAAACACAGGCCGCCCTTATGGATCTCCAAGAGGTGTAGTTGCCATACTCACCACGCTTGGCACAGGGACAAATATCTCCAGAACAATCACAAACATTTGTCCCGTGGCGGGAATCGAACCCGCTACCTCTTGCGTATCAGTCGACCATTAGGCGTAAGATCTTTATAAAATCTACGCTCTACGTAAATAAATAAATAATGCTGGACAATTCACACGCATTATCAAGCCCCAAGATAAGCAGAGCTTAACTATGGTTGATATATTGTTATGGGTGCTAGATGACTGATATAATACTTAATACATTATAGATTCTATAAATATACAGAAAACATCCAGAACCCCCTGAACAAAAATCTGCAGATCAGATTATTGTTCCGAGGCGGGAATCGAGCCCGCATCAGAGACAGTCTTTGAGATGCAAGATCTTTATAAACCCTACGCCCTACGTAAATAATCTAGAATCAAATTCTTAATACAAATTCGTATCAGGAATCCCATCGGCCCGTATTGGACCAGCGGTTCACGACACGTAACGACCTATTACGAAGAATGGCCAGATAAACCGCTCTCAAGACTAATACCTACTCTGGTTAACGTAAATCTGGGTCTGATGAGGGCGTTAGGCCTAATAGCCGAGTTTACGGTGAGGCTAGGATCATCATCATTCACCATCATTTCAGCCGTAAAATGTCCACTACTGAACACAGCCCATGGATATCTATGATATGGCAGGCGGGTTGGCGAGCGCAGTACGGGATGATAATACAGGGAAAGACACTTCCGCCTATCTTCCGGAGGCAGATTCATACTGCATCCACGGGTAAGAGAAAAGGAGCAACATTCTTCTGCCGGCACCCAACGGCGAAGACTTGACTAATACCTATATATGTACCTATATACCTAGTCTTGCCATAAATACTGAAACAAAGAAAAACATTTTTTTCTCCTGCAAATAACATTTATTACTTTTACAGTGTGTTAGTATAATACATAAATATAAAACAATTTAAAATATAAAAAGCTTATTCGAAGTAGTCTCCATTGGCTGCAATACAGTCCTTTAAACGTTGAGGCCAATTATCAATAGAAGCACGCACTCTTTCCATGGGAAAATTCTTCACTGCCAATCGTCCGGATTGTTTTAGGGACTCCAAATTATCATGGCGTTTAGAGCAAGCCGTACTCTCTAAAACTGACCATAAATCATAATCCAGCGGATTAAGATCGGGACTAGACGACGGCCAGTCTTCAGCTCTGATGAAGTCCGAAATGTTCGTTTCCAACCAAGACTGCGTAGACCGAGCTTTATGACCCGGCGCCGAGTCTTGCTGGAAGGACCATTATTGGTTATTGAAATTGCTGTTGTTAAGAGGTTTCACTACCTTCTCAAGAATGGTATCTTGATACACTTGTGCCGATGTTTTGATACCTTTTTCACAAAAGTATGGCTCAGTTACTCCTTCATAGGTAATACCCCACCTAACCATCTCTGAAGTCGGATAGTGCCCACGTTGCACTCTGTCGACTAATTGGGAAGCTTCCTTAGAGCTTTGATCATAAATAAGATCATTTTGTTTGTTAAAATGTTGCTCAATTGTAAAAAAAATCTCATTCGTAAACAAAATTTTTCTTTGACCTCCCTTTGCGTACCGCTTCAGTAATTGTTTCGATTTTACCACCCTATTCTTTTTTAAATTATCAGTTAAGAAATGACCAGTACGTCTTTTATAGGCTGCAAATTCTAAGTCATCTTTTAAAATACGCGACATGGTTCTAGGTGCTATCTTCATCTCCCGAGATAAAATATTTTGCTTTCGGACAGGATTTCTTCGAATTCTTTCCCTTACTGCTTTGACCACCTTTTTCGTACGAAAACTACGTGGACGGCCAGATCTTTTTCTGTCACAAACAGAAGAGATCTCATTGTACCTATTAATAGCCCGGTACACAAACATTTTACTAATACCAAGCGTATGGAGAGTTTTAAAAATTGCATTTGGCTCCAAACCTACTTTGTGTAATGCAATCACAGCGATTCGGTTCTCTTTATCACCCCACTCCATTTTAATATCGCAAAATATTGTACAATGTATTGGCGCCAAAATGAGAAAACTTAATGAACAATCATATAAAAACAACAGGTTCCAAATTCTAATGTAATATTTTGTTTACTTTTAATTGTAACAGTATTTATGGCCAGACTAAGTATAGGTTTACGTAAATCAGGGTCTGATGAGGGCGATAAGCCTAATAGCCAAGTTACGGAGGCTAGGATGTAGCTCAATAAACCTTACCCTGACCCGGGTTTAGTTTGAACGAACAGAATTTATTATTTATTTATTTATTAGGTTTGTCAACAGTTTTATCAAGATTACTTACGATCGATCTTATTAAATAATTGCTTAATGCTACACGATAAACCAATTGAAGACAAACGCAGCATGCACAGTAATATTTAATATTTAGATAGCGAAGCTTAATAAGAAGAAAATTACGCAAATAAAATGTGTATAAATCATCTATAATAGATGCAAAGGCCTTTGCATCTATTATAGATGATTTATACAGCGTCAGCAACTGATAATCATGCTGTACGGGACGCTGCAGTGCCTGGGGCATTGTTAGATGGATTAGGCTTGCTCAGCACTTATACCATCCTCTCAGGTTAGTCAGCTATTAGTCAGCTATTAGTCAGAGGAAAGAACCAGGTCAATACGTCTGAAGCTAACTAAGCCGCGGGTTTCCTCACGATGTTTCCTTCACCGTTAAAGCGCGTGTTAAGTGTGCACATACATTTTTCAAGAAAGAAAAATCCATTGGTGCATGGCCTGTATCGAACCCACGACCTTCGGATTAAACAGTTCGGGGGTACATACCACTCGGCCAACACGGTTTTTACGCAAATAAGCGCTCTAGTTATTACTTAAAAGTCATACGAAATAAATAGAGAAGATAATTATAAGCAATTAAATTCCTACATAGATAATTTACAAAGTAAATTTCTAATACCCAAATCCTCAAGCGTATTATAAAGTTTACAAATGTATCACGAGCTCGATCCTAAAATTGTCCTTCTAAAAGGAGAAACAAGTGGGCTGATCTTCAATCGGGGGTTTCTACGAGACACTATTTTATTTCTCATAAGTTAATTGTATTATGTAATTTATAGGGAAGATAGGTCTGTATACCGCGATTCGACTGATCCTTACGTATGGTTGCGAGGCTTGGACTCTTACGCAGAAAGAGGAGAATGCGCTACTGGTAGCCGAGCGCAAGATTTACCGCAAGATCCTGGGCCCACGCGGAAAGAGGATGGGACGTGGATAATCCGAAAGAATGCTGAGGTTGACAAACTTGTGTCCGAGCAGGACATCGCAGGAGAAACAAAAGTGACAAGACTCCGGTGGCTCGTGCACGTTATCCGCATGGGGGATGATCGTGCTGTCAAGAGAGCTCACTTGGGTTGTCCTACTGGTCGAAGACCGATTGGGCGCCCTCGGTACCGCTGGTAGGATGAAGCGCAGAAAGAGCTAAAAGAACTTCAGGCCGTAAGTTGGACTGAAACGGCAGCGGACAGAGAAGCCTGGCGGACTTTAGTGTCGGAGTCCAAGATCCACTTCGGGTCGTTGCGCCGCAGTAGTAAACAAGTAAAGTCTGTATGGCCGTATTGTGCCAACAGTAGAATGTTGCCCCTTCTCTCTTGCCCGTGGATGCAGTAAGAATATGATATAAGTAAGACCTACAGCCACACTTGGCAGGCGAAGTTTGGCGAGTTGTTCCCAACAACACTCTATATTATCTTTTAAAACTACGTGTTTTCATGAGCTGGACACCCCTCCCCCTTTCGGGACACTATACACATATTGTAATACATCCTGTATAGTAAAAGTCACACCAGCTAACTACTATGCTAACACAGCTTAGTACCTACGGTTACGAACAATGTAACTTTATTTCACACTGTAAATATCAGTAACAATTTGTAATATGTATTTTGCACTTACATATCTGTGCTACCGCCGTTTCATACTCCATTTACTAACTTATGGTATAACTTGCTACCAAAAGGTAACATAGCGCCAATGATAAAAATTAAATCGTTGACGCCTATTCTGAAAGAATCGTATTTTGTGTGCAGCATACTCTTTTTGTACAGGGATTTATCATTTAATATTTAGTGACACCATCATTAAAATATGATTAAATTCAGATAAATAAAACTACATAATGAATCTATAAATACAATAAGAGTACTTATCTAATAAGGAAAGAAGTTTCAAATTACTTATTTTTATAGCTTGGACATAACCGTTATGAACACTTTGAATAAGATGTACAGAGAAACGAAATTATCGTGGCTTGACATCATTTAATAAATATAATACGGCTTACACGCGGCCCTCGGAGGTGGCCACGAACGGTGCTCATGAAGACGGGCCTCTAAATGGTCTATGAAACGAAGTGACGGAGATTTAGGTACAACAAAATTATTTCTTTGGGAAGTTTTTTAACATCGTCATTTGAGAGTAGCGCCATTTTAACGTTATGTAGCGCTGTTCCCCATCTTCTGCCAGAAATTGTACCTAAATCTTTTGATCTAGTTACCTGTTTCGTTATTTATTATACAAGTATAATATTGGCAAGATTTAGTGATGGCAGGTGGAGGCCTTGACTGAGTGGTGGCCCCGGGGATTCACTAGACCTCTCGGCAGACCGCCAGCTAGATGGACGGACGATTTCGTTGCCGTACAGGGTAAGACCTGGATGCAACAGGCTCAGATAAGAACTGTTTGACGTTTGATAAAGGAGGCTTATGCCCAGAACTGGGTCGATACAAGCTGACAATAATGATGATGAAGTATAATATATTAGACAGAGATAGATAAACTCTTTATTGTACATTCACCATATAACATAAATTAATAATTAGGCAGCAGCATTTTAGTTGCCGTACTCACCACGCTTGGCAGGCGGGTTGGCGAGCGCAGAATGGGATCAAAAAACAAACACGCTACTGCCCATCTTCCGGAGCTATCCCTCAGCAGATTCTTACTACATCCACGGTCAAGATAGTAGAGGCAACATTCTACTGCTGACACCCCACGTCTCCATTACCTATTCAATTACGCGCAATACCTATCTCATTAGTTTATCTGCTAGGTGCCTGTATCAGAAATTTATATCCGTTTCAAGGCAGACCAGAACCCGTTTGGAATTGAACTATTTGCGTTCGACCTTCGTGATTCATATACAATCCGATGGTCTTGTAAATTAAGGTATCATAGCATTAAGACTTACAGTCGTTACCAGTGGAAGGTATTTGCGACTTTAAATCATTAAGTTAGGGAGTTTTCTCTATAAAGGCTAAATGTCTTGAGAAAACCCGCAGTTTAGATAAACCACGTAACTAAACGATTAAATCACGCCACGCAAGTTTTAAGGCAGTCTTTTTGAAACTTTGGCGGCCAGAACGCATTATTGGATTATAGGGTAGTATCTACCCAAAGTCACTTAAAGAGTTAGTTATTAGCGTAACCAGTTTCGTTTTGATTTATCCCAACGTTACGAAAGCAATATTTCTGTAGATTAGTGTAGATCAGGCAGAAATATCTGTCTGATCTACACTAATCTACACTAATAATAAAGAGGAAAGGTCTGATTGTTTGTTTGTATGCATTGAATAGGCTCTGAAACTACTGTACCGATTTGAAAAATTCTTTCACCATTAGAATCATATTTTTTATTATTTCTGATGAATATAGGCTATTTTGATGTATAATAAAGAGTTTTTGTACTGTATTGTATTGTATATTTTATCTCGTATTCCCACGGGAACGGGAACTACGCTGGTAAAACCGCACAGTGTGCTATCGGATTCACTGACGTACAACGTAGGCCTACACACGTATGCCTAAACCATCAAATCCATCCAAGAGACTTGAAATTTTCAGGGTAGGTACGCTTGTTGAAAATATTTTTCGTCAGGATTAATTATGTTTAGTACATACATCACAAACTACTGAATGTAAGTACTGCGCTTACCAACCCGCCTGGCAAGCGTGGTGAGTATGGCAACTACCCCTCATGGAGATCCATGAGGGAGGCCTGTGTTCAGTACTAGACGTTTGACGGCTGAAATGATGAGGAATGATGAATACGGCTTTCGCCAAGTACCTAGCTTATTATCATTTTGCCGACGTTTCGTAGACCATTTAGAGGCCCTTCTTCATGAGCAAATAAATGTCTGAAAAGAAAATGATGGAGATCTACTATGCAGCATTATGTTTTATGAAACTGTTCGGATTAGTAGACTGTAGGCCTACCATGAGTTTTCACAATCTATACTCGCTAGCGACTGTAGTTAAAAAATGTATGAAAACTTGTACAGCGCCTCTAACGGATAGTTTGGTACAAAAACACGCAGTATACACTATACTACAGCGACTGTAGTTTGGGCTTCATTTTCTTAGAATTTGGTACCATGAGTTACAAATCTGACAGATGTCATAGTTACGTACTATTACTACTGTAGTAATACAGGCGGTCTAACAGTGACAACTCATTGTAGACACACTGTTATCATATGGCAACTACCCCTCATAGAGATTCATAAGCCGTACTAAACACAGGCCTCCTGTGTTCAGTAGTGGACGTTTTACGGCTGGAAATGGTGACAATTATGGTGTATTACTAGCGTGTTGGAGTTAACCGCAGCGAAGCGAAGGCATCTCAGACTATCTTCACATGGTCTTGGTAATTATAGGAAATCCGATTTGTAATTATAGAAGAGCCGGTGCACTGCGGTGAACTCCAACGAGCTAGTCTTCCCGCGACCACAGATAGGTGCAATCTGAAACGTCGGGCAATAAAGATTACAAAGGTATTTAAGGTATATTATATAACGCAATAAATAGTGTATTTGAGTTGTTGCACTTCCTAAAGCTAATTAAAATTGGAGATATGACGCTTCTAAATTTAGAACAGTAAAAGTAAAATAAGGTTTTTTTTTCTGTTCTAATTTAAGAGGCACTCATCGATTAGCTATGTCATTGTAGTCTATTTTGCGCAATTTTAGTTGGCATTCGTTAGGAAATTCTTTTCTTATACTACTTAATAACGAGACGCCGTGGGGTGCCGGCAGTAGAATGTTGCCCCGTCTCTCATGCCCGTGGATGCAGTAAGAGCCTGCTAAGGGATACCTCCGGAAGATGGGCAGCAGCATCTTTCCGTGTAACAACATCCCGTACTGCGCTCGCCAACCCGCCTGCCAAGCGTGGTGTGTATGGCAACTACCATACTCACCACGCTTGGCAGGCGGGAGGCCTGTGTTCAGTCGTGGACGTTTTACGGCTGAAATGATGAATAACGAAACAAGTTGAAGGGCCACCTGATGTTAAGCGGTAACCTCTATCACCTCTACCTATTACAACTGTAATATCGTGGTGGCAATGCACTAAGCACGTAAACAACGAACGCTGCATTGCATTGCGCCCTTCAGCCTGAGACACAGTCGGCCCCTTACTCTTCAAACAGAAACACAGCAATGCAGACATTACTGCTTGGCGGCAGAAATAGGTTTCCTCTTCAGTTTCAGTGCAGCGTCTTTGGCCAGTTCGTCTGCTCGTTCGTTCCCGTCGTGTCCGGCGTGTGCTTTAATATTTTTTAATATTTTAATAATATTTTAATATTTTTTTTTAATATTTTTTATTGAAATAACTTACGGCTAAGTAGTACATATTACTTATATCTAATTTAATCAAAGAAACCTAATGAACTTAGCGTGTGCCTGAACTAGGTGATCCTGTTTTTCAGGCAAAAACTAGGTCACAAGCAAATAAATTTAATCACACTAAAATTTTAATAGATCTGATAAGATAGCATAAAGAAAAAATAATTAAAACAACAGTGACAAGTAAAGCTTAAACTAATGCTAAAGCTTTGATCCAGAACAAAGATATATTTTTATTCTGGATCATGCTGTCCTTTATGTTTGATCGGGCTTCATTTGCGAACGGGTGAGTTGATCTGCTATTCGTTACTATTTGCAGTGCCGACTTACTGTCGCTGAATATGCCGAAGCTGTCTTCAGGCCTTTTCCGTACCTCCCTCGTTGCTTCGCATATCGCCAAGAGTTCCGCCTGATAGACCGTGCAGTGAGGAGACAGTTTCAGCTTTCTGGATTTGATCTCGGCAACCCTATTCCATATGGATAGTGCAGCTCCGACATTGCCTTCGGTCTTACTCCCGTCTGTATAAATTCTCACTGCCTGGTCACTGTACCTATCAACGTCTTCCCGGTCTATCAGGCTTATGAACTCGAGGTCAAAATGCTCAGCTGGATGGGGTGTCTGTTCGTAGGGAACCATTTCCTCGACTGGGATTCAGTCGCCTAGTTCTAGAAGGGGTTATACTTATATTCGTGGCGTTGCGTGGGTTATAATTATATTCGAGTGCGTTCGGAGCGCGAATAGTACAGGATGTTGATATACGGAAAGACGCTGCTGCCCTTCTTCCGGAGGTGTAGCATAGCTCTTACTCCATCCACGGGCATGAGAGGAGGGGTAACATTCTACAGCCAGCACCCCACGGCAACTACCGTTTAAATATGTGTTGTTAATTCTCAAGATACGTCTTACATCCCGCAGCCTTTTTTGTCTTATAGGCTTGCGTTTGATAGACATTAAGCAATGATATGGTCTAGGATGGGACACGCTTGCCTAGCCCTGTTTCTACAAGTATGATTGGCGCATAAATCTTCGGCAGAAGTGCACAGCGTTCTTTAAGTACCAAGTTTCCAACAAAGCGCACTATGAGTTTCCAAATGGCACTAAAGGATTTACGACTAGCGAGTGATGTATTGAATGCTTCTTAGCTACAAACTTTCAAAGCATACATGATCCGGGAATGGAGAGATTTGATGCTATTATTATTTCAGTCGTCGAACGTCCACTACTGAACACAGGCCTCCCTCATGGATCTCCATGAAGGATAGTTGCCATACTCACCACGCTTGGCCGGCGGATTGGCGAGTGTATGGGATGTGATACACGGAAAGATGCTGCTGCCCATCTTCCGGAGGTGTGCCTTAGCAGGCTCTTACTGCATCCACGGGCATAAGAGGAGGCATACGTGCATAACATTCTACTGCCGGCACCGCACGGCATTGATGCTATGCCTGTGTAAAAATACTAAAAACGTTTCATATCTTACCGAGAGCTTTTAGTAGTTCTTGGTCCTGATCATGTCCAGAAAAAAATATATAATTTGGTAAGTACCTGTAACAAAAAAAAATATTAGGGATTGGTTCATAGTAAATTAAATATTTATTTGCAACAACGATAAAAATATTTATGTTTAACGAAAAAGTTAGTAAGATGAGGTTGTTACACAAGGCAAGCATATTTCTTGCTATGGATAAATATGCAGCGCTGGTCTTCCGTTAAAACCAGTAAGTGAAATCACGGACTGAACTACATGCAAACATGATTTGACATAAAAAAAAAAACTAAAAACATAAGTCAAAGAATTCGGGTCAACGTCTCTTTATATATCAGCTTGATCTATTTGAAAGTTTTGCTTGAAATCCATGAAAACTTTTGGATTTATATTATCATAAATGGATGTGAGAAGCCAATTTACTTAGACCCCTGTAATATAATAAGGACAAGGTCTATGATGACAACCATCTGCTTCAAAAACTTATCAATTCATCTTCCAAATATTTAAAGTCAGAATTTGTCGTACAAGTTCCCAACAGACATTACGGGACACGCAAACTTTCTCATGCGAAAGAGTTTTGAATATGGAGATACGTGGAACTTCGGAGACGTGTCTTTGAAGTGGCTTCGCAATTTACTTTCCTGCTTTAACTTACTTAACGTATGTACTCAGATCTTTTGTGATTACTTAAGATATGTTATGCTTGATTTTATATGGGCGAAGTCCTTCCCTGGATCCTTTCACTTGTCTGTAAGGAGCGGTGACCCACCAATATCTGTCGTCGTCTGAAACACGTGTCGTCGTGTGGGCTTGGGTATGCATGTTGCACTAACAGCCTGGTTCCCCCTGCATGTGCATAATTAGCGGGCGGGAGGGCGGTGCACATGCATCTCAGCATTAGCGGAATTAAAACTAGATATTTTTCATTGCATTTTATTATCTTTAGAAGGTGCCTACAACCTGTGTTTTTGTAAGACCCAAGTTGTAAAAAGCTAGCTCACCTCTTTAGTTTCATTCGGCTAATGTGTCTAGCCCATTCGCCATTTGAGTCTGGCCGTCTTGACTCTAACATCAGCAAACCGCACGATGCTACGCAATCTTACCGCGATACAGGTAAGATTGCGTAGCATCGTACTACTAACGCGATCAAATATTTTATTAGAAAAAACTATGCGAATTGTCATCTTAAGACACTTGCGTGAAACGTAAGAGCGTCATAGAGTCGCTCTTACACTGTTTCACTGAAACACTACCAAACTTCGACATTATGCCCACCTATTGCATACTGTTTTTTGTAAACTGTGTGCAATAAAGAATTTAATAAATATATAAGTAACAACGGCGGCTAAAAGTTAGAAATAAAGCTGACCTGCCGCGGTAGTGGCTGAAACAGGCACGGTAGTAAAGCTCTCCAACAAACCAAAAACAAAACCTACCCTCCAAAAGTTACCTTTTTGCAACCTAGAGTCAAGTCAAGTTACCAACTTTTGGTTTTAGTGGCTTTGAAAATAAAAGGTAGGCAAATAAAATTCGCGCGCTTTCCACTTCCAAATGAAAAGTGAACTTTTCGCAAACTGAAAAAGGCACCATTACCGTTTCCAACAATGCGGAAGCTGTATTGTCTCTGGGATACGATTTTAAAACTAGAACAATATATTTTTTTAATATCCGTAGTATTTTTCAAACTTTTGCGATCACAATGTCGTTTGCACGCTACGCGACACTTAGAACATTGAAAACTGAACCGATTTTGAAAACATATAAGAACCACCGCTAGAAAACCATTCAAACAATAACCGTATCCAAACCGGTTCATCCGTTTAAGAGGAACTTTAATTACCATCATATTGCATCAGAATTTACAAAAATGTTGAATGTATTTTATTAAGTTCCTCAACAGCTAAATGGATTAGATCTAAACGATATTGTTGTAAGTTCAACTACTTTTTAACGAATATAACATGAGCTATGTCTATCAAAGTTTTATATTAAGTAGTTTCTGCTTTATCTTAGTTATTAGACATTAAGTTCCAGCGTAAGTTCTAGGTAACTAGTCTATCGCACAGGTTCTTACCAAGTTCGAATACCTATACTTTCTCATAGCATTTATGATGATAATAGTGTCCTGTTTCCCCCATCAGGATATAGAGGTCTCAGTAGGGATTTCTACTTGGGACGATTTTCTTACAGTATTGCGACGTATTAATTTTTTTATGTTATAAGCTGGAAGTTGAGCTAACGGGCCACCTGGTGAGCCTGATGATGAGAGATGAGGGAGAGTGGTCACCGTCGCCCATGGACATCTGCATCACCAGAGGCAACGCTGATACGCTGCCGGAGGAAGGAAAATACCCGACATTTGAAGGACCCCCTTTCAAAGCTCCAAGCGAATATCGCAGATGGGAGTTCGTTCCACAACTTAATCGTCCGCGGCAAAAAAGAGCGCGCGAAACGAGCGGTAGTGGAGAACCAGCTATCCAGGTGGTGCGGATTTCATTTGGTTTTGTGGAGAGTAGTTCGGTAATGGAAAAGTGCTACTGGTATCAAGTTGAATAGTTCTTCAAAACATTCCCCAATATATACCTACGTCTCTTCAAAGACTAAAGGGCTCTAGATCGTCTGTGAGCTTGGAGCTTGGACAATACGGGTTGACTTGCGTTGTAGCCGGTCAAGTGGAAGGAGTTGGTATTGTGGCGCGTTTAAAGACTAGTATTTTGCCAAAACATTCCACGTATATTGCCAACGTTTGTGTGTAAATAATTGTGTCCATAATTTTATGCCGCCAGTGTATGTATATTACACACAAGGTTTCGAGTCTGGAACTGAAACTCATACTTCACAAAGTAATTTCTGTACATAACTACGTCATAGATAGATTTATCACGAGAACACCCCAATAACTCATCCCAACGCCGACGTGCCGACATGAGCACTAGGCACTCGTAAGTAACCAACGACACTGTATGTGTATGTGGGTAATCCCTTTAGTTATCAGAGCGGCAATTTCAAACGTGTTGGTACGCTACATAGTAAGTAGCTAAGGAAACGCCGTACAGAAGGTCTGCTTAGTCGTCACATTGCCACTGAAAATTGAAGTTTAGGCAAAACGCGACTTAGTAATAATAACTTGGTAATCCTTCATGTGGTGGACGGATTCTCTGGCTTTTTCATTAGCAAAAGCCAACAGTCTAGTTTTTTGGAGACATAATCAAAAAGTAAAAACTTTTTGTAATCTTTCGGTATTTCTACGTCTAATGCATTTTTAAACGAAGACTTTTTGATTCATGGTGTATAAAAATATAAAAGTCAAGTGAAGACTTATTGCTTCAACAGTACTAAAGTGATTATAATTTGCCTATACAAAAAACTTGGGCCGAATGTGGAGGTGAAAAGTGGGACGAGATAAGATTTTTTTAAATAAAATATATTATGGGCCGAGTACGGCATACAATGAGGGACGAACAAAGACTTTTTAATGGCGTGGCCGAACATTAGGGACAAATGTGGCATAAATCGTCATATGACGTTGTAAGCGAGCGGAGAACAAACGAGTTAAACAACGAAATGTTTGTAACGATGTCGTTGAATGTTGCGATTTTCAGCATATTTTAGTAAGTAGATAATTTAATAGCTCTTGTTAGGTCAATGCTGTTGTAGCAGGGTACCAGTCTAGCTCTTAACGTTTACCATGATTGAGTTTTCGGGTTTTTATTAGTTGTCTTATGATGTGACATCATCGTATTCATATAATGTAAATATAATAAAAATGTAGAGTTTTGAGATGCCTACGCTTCTGCGCAGAAGTCACTTTTGCTGAAGAATCGAATGGTGATTACATGAGTAACTCAACTCTAAACAAAAAACTAGACTTCTATGATAACATCTAAAATTTTGCTGAAAATACGTGAACTGCGTTAAGAATGCTTAATACATTTAAGTATTTCCCTTGATTTAAAACCCAATAGCAAGGTTAAATTTAGGGCATAACATTATACCTATATATATTATATTACTATTATTTATCTGTGTTCGTCTTTGTGAAATTTATGTTATATGGTGAATGTACAATAAAGAGTTTATCTATCTATCTATCTCTCTATACCTTGAGAGGTGGTGTAGGACGTCCACTAGCTAGATGGAGTGATGACTTGCGAACGGTCGCTGGTAGACGCTGGATGCGGCATGCTAAAGACAGGGCGAAATGGCGCAGATTTGGGGAAGCCTATGTCCAGCGGTGGACTAATATAGGCCGATGATGATGACTATACCTTGAGGGACTCCAGTACCCACTATTACACTATTTCACTGCAATGAAGGTTGAGTACGTAAAATATATCAGATTGTATTGGAATAAGCATTTGATCTGCCCGAGTCACAGAAGTGGGGACATTAGGAGTTATTGTGTGAGCTTCGCCTATGTTTTTCCATTTTACAGTTGAGGGAAACTCTGAGGCGGGGAATATGGAATATTACTGGCACGTGATGAGAATAGAATGGTTTGAAATGCCAGGCGCGACTTTAAGTCGCACGATACATGTGATATTTTTTGTTTTTTTCTTTGATAGTCTTCATTAGTCGTCTCAGCCGCAGGACATCCATTGCTGGACAAAGGCCTTCCCTCGTGGCCAAGTACTGATAATGGGGGTTTTTGCCATACTCACCACGCTTGGCAGGCGGGTCGGCGAGCGCTGTACAGGATATTGATACATGCAAAGTTGATGCTGCCCATCTTTCCAAGGCATCCCATAGCAGATTCTTACTGCATCCACGGGCATGAAAGGAGGGGCAACACTCTATTACCGGTACACCTAAGGCTTTTATTATTGTATTTTTATTATTTCATGTCTTTTTCTTTTATCATTTCTTGGATTTATTTTGGATTTATTAGTTAAAATAAAAGTTGCTAGAGTAAGATAAATCTAATCTAATCGAAACAGTGCAACCACGTCTAGGGCTTCTGTCTGCATAACGCGTATCCAGAATGTCTCGTCATCCACCGTCTGGGCCAATCACGAAGTTTTTGCACTTCGTGGGATATGTACATACAATATGTATGTATATGAGTGTGACTCCGTTTTCCGCATTTAGACTCTAAGGTGCTTATGCATGAAGTGTCTGGCTAGCACAGCTAACCCAACTTCGACCAGAAGCGCAGAATCTTCCTGTAACCTTCGCAGGCTGTTACTCTCTAGCATTCCAGGACTAAGTGGGCAGCTGATTCTAACTCCTTCAGACATCCTCTGCAGAGAGCTTATCTGTGGCTCCGATGATGTTAAGGGTGCAGTGGCCCGTTAGTATCCCCACCACTGTCCTTAGGCCCGTTCTATGCAACTGTAGTAGGCGTCGGGAGATCCTTGGCGATAATGTTGGAAGCATCGTGGGATCTACTTTGAGGTTATTATGGCTCTGGGTAAGTCGCGTCTTTAAAAATATTTTCTCTTTCCTACTTAGTTCACATCATACTACATTCAAGAAACGTAAAGCAAGAACAGAATATGCAACGTAAATGCATTTTATGAATCGTTTGTTACATATTTAGTAGATAAGAAAGGATGTATGACTTGAATTTGAATATTTAGTGCCTGGTAGGAGATTCTTAGCACGGAACAATGGTAGCTTCCTTCTGCGCCATTGTATGATATAACTATGGATTTTGGGAAGTCGTTGGAATTGGCTGGAATTTGGCGAGGGGTGGTGACGGCAGGTGGACTAAAACCTTGTGTAGAAACTATAACAATTTTATCCTTTAGGAATGTAATAGGTTACTTGACTAAAATTTAGTTTTCCGAAAATATCAGGTCTTGAGAATCTGTGGTTAAGGCTGTACGTTGTCTGTCAGTGAATCTGATAGCATGACCCGAGGCCAAGACTCACTTCAGGCCACTGAGCCAGCGGGTAAGTCTTTACATATTTTACTACTCTGATTATTTATTTTATTTATTATCTAAAACTCACAGTTACATTATTGTTTTTTATTACATTGTATAATATGTACTATTCATAAAACAAATCGAGTCTACATTATATTAATATCATTAACTAATTTAATTTCCGCCGTGGGGTGCCGGCAGTAGAATGATACCCCTCCTCTCATGCCCATGGATGCAGTAAGAGCCTGCTAAGGGATACCTCCGGAAGATGGGCAGCAGCGTCTATCTGTGTATCAACATCCCATACTGCGCTCACCAACCCGCCTGCCAAGCGTGGTGAGAATGGCAACTACCCCTCATGGAGATCCATGAGGGAGGCCTGTGTTCATCAGTGGACGTTTTATGGCTGAAATGATGAACTAATTTAAGGCTGTAATATATTTCCAGTGAATGTATGAAAGCTGAGATAAATATTTTTTAAATTAATTGAATGTAAATATAAATAAGCAATGCTGGATATATCACGCAGCATCATCTAGCCCCAAGCTAAGCAGAGCTTGTGTTATGGGTACCAGATGACTGAGATTAAGACTTAATACATTTTACTAACATAGATAGATATTTTTATTATGTACAGAAAAACATCCAGAACGCCCTAAACCCTAAATCTGCAGATCGTACAGACATTTCAACCCGCAACCCGCATCCTCTTGCGCCGCAGGCGGACCTTCGCCCGTTGCGCCACAGATGTCGTCTAATTCATTTGCTCTTTAGAAAGAAAAAAGAAAGAAAACATTATTAGTCCACAGACAGTAAGTACATGAAAATGAATAGCTAAATAAAAACACAAGACGTATTTCTAGGTTTGTGGACCAAAAGTTGTGGACTGTACTTGATTTGCTCTACTATACTTTTAAAGTCAGCTAGAGCTACCTACATAAAAGCAAGAAAACTTGACAGTTACTACGTTTACAAGTGCCCTTACAATATTGATTGATATATCCTGCTGTCACATCCAAATATACTGGAAATTCGACCTTTCTCTCTCAAACATAAAGGCGACCAACGCTTCGCTAGCTACCTTTCGGTGAAAGTTGCAGCGTTGCATAATACATGGAGCCGTTAAACCATTGTGTTGGCACGAGTAAATAAAGTCATATAATATTATACAACCATTCAAAGTTGTTCTTTGAATGAGTTTACATTGTTATGTGATAGATGTGTGGAATTCTGTTCATGATAATAGCACCAACTCGTTCTACGGACGCTTTGTGTACAGACAACGCCATGGATAAGTATCCCCCTTGCACAAGACACCCAGCTTCAAATCTTTACTTAGGGAAGAACGGAATCGTTGGGAATAACAATAAAAATATTTTGGGTGCCGGGTGTAGAACGTTAACTCCTCTCATGCCCGTGGATGCAGTAAGAGTCTGCTAAGGGATACCTCCGGAAGATGGGGTGATAGATAGATAGATAATTTCTTTATTTGTGACAACAAGCATAGAAAACATTGATTAGATACATACAAAAAAAATAGACAAAAATAATGAAGCCATGCTTGAGTCACAAAAAGGTCTCAGTCTCAGCTTAATGTTGGCAAGTTAACCAACGCTGGTCTTCTGACTGAGCCGTTTGGTGACGTCACAGAAGGCAACACAATCAATAAAATTAAATAGAACATATAAAATTGTACAAGCAAAGACATGACAAATTCTAATACCAATCACAAAATATAAAACAAGAAATAATAATACGACATTAAACTTAATAAATATAAGATTTTAAAATTAAAATTACAATAAAAACTATAATAAAACAAAAAAAAAATACAGTTTAGTTTACAAACTAAACTGTCATTTTTTAGATATATAGTGAAGAATATAAAATAGTGTAGTTGACGCACACGGCATAAATTAAAAGAAGAAGAAGATATTGTGTCAAACATATTGATGTCAGATTTATGATAAATAAATTTTACGTTTAGTTGGTAGTTTGTTGGTGTTTATTTTTCTTTGACGGGTGGATGTTGTTTGAAAAAAGACTTTGAAAGTGAGAGGTAACGGACTATAAAATGGCTACGGTCGCGTACGATACCGGCGCAGTACCTTTATCTAGAGGACAGAACAGAAAAGAGGAAAAAACTAGCCGTTCAGAAATACACTTCACAACAAAAGAAGCGCGACTTGTATCGCTTGTCGACTTGTTTAAGACGCAGTGGTGAACGGCCCAACATTTACTATGCTTTTTTTTGTGGGGGTGGAGTCTTTCCGTGGGCTCTTTAGTCGACTGGCCCCTGTAAAAACTGGCCCTACGGGGCCAGTTGACCTAATGCATTTAATTTATTACTTTTCTTTAGTCGACTGGGCCCACTACTAATTTGAACAAAAAATCTATTGTCTAATTTCAAACTCGTGTACAGATGTGAACAAAAGGTCATCATGATAAACAAAAATTGAACACCATGTTTATAAATATGATATTTATGTATAATGGGTTCTCTTGCTTTACTTAGAACCTAGTCAAAATCAACAATATACAATAAATTAAATTTAAAGTAAAGGTAAACGAGTCTTTTGAATAATGCTTACTTAGAACTATCCAAAATCAACATTATACACTAATACAAAATTAAAATAGGTACATAAAAATCACAGTTGTTTGATTAATAACTTAACACAGTTGTTTGATTAATAACTTTTAACTCTGCTTATTGTTGTAGTTGCTTTTTACGTTTAGTGATCTGAGTACGCATTAACTAAGTACTTTCTTCTTCCCTCGGGAGTATGTACGAGCCAATATCGCTCATACAGCAGTTTTACTTTATGGATCAGTAAACTGTCTTTAACAGTCGTAACGAAACCTTCGCCACGCGCCGATGTGCTGGCTAAATAGCCAGCACATCGGCGTACTAGTGTAATAGTATGTAAATACATACTTAACATTACGTGCGGCTCAGATTATTAAACTTACCTAATCTAACGTGTTTAATAAATCTAAAACTATAACAAGTGGTTTGGTGTAAACTATATTATTACCTACAACTTAACTATAACTGGAGTATCCCTCAACGAGGAGAAAACCCCAACATCCTTTTGGTATGCTTATGCTTAGGAACCTCTCAGACATGATACGAGTGCTATTTAATATTTAAGTCGTAATTTTTCTCCCAGTAGTCTATAAGTGATAATTTTAGTTTTAGATGGTTAAAATTCATGGTTGTTTAATTTATTTATTTTGTAAGTACTATCTTCGTTTATGTTGTTTTGTAAGTAGTAACACTTCGCTTTTCTAGAAATATCAATTTGTATATTCCTCGGTCCCATAGGTCCCAGCAGAAAACCAGCGCAGGTTTTTAACACCTGCATATGCTGAGTTGGGACCATTTTGTAGCTAAAACTAAGTTTAATAGTATTATATTACATTATATCGTATGTGTTATCTTGTATTATTTTTTAGTTATGTAAAGGTTTAGCTATTTAATTAATGTTTTAGTTACGAATAAACGTTTTTGATTTGATTTGATTTGATTTGATTTGATTAATTCTTGATGCTTACGTACTTAAAACTATTCACAAAATCAACAATATACATCAATGAAATATAAAAAGCTACTTAAAAATCACAGTCGTTTCATTAATGATCACATGCTTACATAAACAAATAACAAATATAAATAAATACAACTTGCTCTTATAACTATCACTATATATTGTATCAACATCCCGTATTGCGCTCGCCAACCAACCTACCGTGGCGAGTATGGCAACTACCTTTCATAGAGATCCATGAGGGAGGCATGTGTTCAGTACTGGACGTTTCACGGCTGAAATGATAATGATGATAAACAAAAAATTAACTCGACAACGAGACACAAAGCGTGGATAATATCCCATAGACAATGTTTGTAAAACAGTTTTTTTTCTGTCCGTGGCTTGACTTTATTTGTGGTGGCAATCATTAAACTTTATTCCATTACTTAGCTTATGCCCGCCGCTTCGCATGCGTTGTAACCTTATATAATGTAGCCTGTGTTAATCCTGGTCAACATCTATCCGTGTGCAAAATTTCAGCTTAATCCGTAAGCTAGTTTTTGCGTGAAAGAGTATCCGAACATTCATATACTTACAAAATTTCACGTTTATACTACGTATAAGTAGGATATTCTGTCAATCCGTGTAGGAGCCGTTACGAAAAAGAATAAACTTAACCGTGTACGTGCTGGGCAAGCCTAATCCATCTAACAATGTCCCAGGCATTGCAGCGTCCCGTACAGCCTGGTTACCAGTTGTTGACGCTGTATAAATCATCTATAATAGATTTAAAGGCCTTAACTCTAAAGCTTGCAGACAAACTTTCACTCTCGCAGGATCTAGTATACATAACTATCAATCAGTAACTTAACTTAATAACTTTTCGTGTCCATCCAAAGGTTGCCTGGCAGAGATCGCTTTTAGCGATAAGGCCGCCCATTGTACCACTTTTTGTTAATTGTGTTTATTTCTGTATTTTTTTTCCTGTTTGTTATGGTGTACAATAAAGTATATTCTATTCTATTCTATTCTATCAGTAATGGCGAGTTTGGTGCCATCAATATTGTCCACAACAACAATAGAGCGTGCACTCGTGAAATAACGTAAGTATTGTTTGTAAGACAATGAGTGGATTGAGCGAGACACAGGTGCGAGCGAAATGCTTACTTGAAAATTGTTGGAAAAACGACAACCACGAGATCTAGTTTCAAACAAAGTGACAAATAAACTACAAGGCCGCGTAGAGAGCAAAAGATCTCGCGGACGGTCTCCTACTCGCTGGATAGACCTCACTACAAAAGCTACACAGTCAACAGCGCAGCGGTCCAGTATGTTAGCAATGCTGAAAGCCGCCAGAAACGGACAGACATCGCTCGACGTGCAGCGCTTCCAGGGCTGGGAGTGACCGCCCGAGCCGCAACCCTGTCCATCGACAACCATGACCACTCTAACAAGAGTGCGCGACTAAGATGAAGAAACAATAAACTAATGAATTATAATACGTATACATATATTTCAGATAGTTCAATTTTATTTAATTTGGTTGCTAGTAACTGACACATCTCACTAAATTATAAAGGCGAAAGTTTGTTTGTATGGAGGTTTGTTACCCCTCACGCAAAAACTAGCGTACGTATCGAGCTGAAATTTTGCAAACGTAGAGATGTTGACTAGGATTAACACATAGGCTACTATTTCTCCGGGTACAACGCACGCGAAGCGGCCGGCACAAGCTAGTAATTTGATTAATAATTAAATCACTCACGTATTTAATTAAATAAACTAATACGGTGGGGTGCCGGCAGTAGAATTCCTTTTTTCTCTTACCTGTGGATGCAGTAAGAATCTGCCAAATGATACCTCCGGATGATCCCCGATATCCAGAAGATATCCGTAGTTCGTCAACCCGCCTGCCAATGCGTGGATCCTGGAGACCCATGAGGGATGGTAGGTATGTCTAGCAGTGGACGTGAAATACTACAGCTGAGACGATGACAGGCCAAGATTTTAAATAGACGTCTAGTTCGCTGAGTCATCTCCTTCTAGGTCTTCCACGTCTTCAGTACGCGTACGGTGGAATTCACTCTGTAGTGAGCTATGCCCACAAATCGTTTGACATGCATACGTGGGCATACGTGTCTGGCTTAGTTCCACTTCAAGCTAGCGGCTTTATAACCAACATCAACGATTCCCATAAGGGCAAAGAAATCCATGAGGTAGGCCTATGTCTAGCAGGACGTTCTACGACTGAGATGATGATGATGAGCTTAGTTTGGTATTCGTTCGTTCTTTAAATCGCCTGGTAACTACGAGTATTTTATTGTCTTTCTTAAACTTTCGCGATTACATGATAATTTATTTTTGTTGAATGTGTTTATATATATACTGTCAGCGTTCCTTTTTATAAATAAATAAATAAATTACGACACATTCTTAACACATTTAACCGGGTAACGTCGGGCAACAATAAAGGTACATAACGCGACAAATACCCTATTAGTTATGTGTTCATAAAATTATTAATTTATTCAGTTCACGCGATAAATACCTGGTAAAATATCTGTTTAGTGTTCATTTATTCAGTTCAACAAGTTGAAACATTTAATTTTTTATTTCACTGAACTACAATAGCCGGGTTAAATTAATTACGTTTGAGCGCATTTTAATTGACTTCTAGAGTTCGTATGTTCGCTATTGAGTGGATTTGCTACAGAGCTTATAATGAACTGTTTTCGATAGGATGAGTTCAAGAATTGATTGATTTTTCATTTCATTAGGGACTGAAATTTCACAGTTCGAAAATATGGACAAGTTAGTAATTTAATAATTATAGGCCCATCATATCCTACTAATCTAAAAAGTTGTTAAAACTAACCAAATTAAATCATGAGCTTCAACTGATCTTAAAGTTAAGTTAAGCTTTGGTTAATAATTTATTAACAACATATTTTTTGTTTCATCATCATCATCATCACAGCCGTATGCTGCTGTCCACATCCACTGCTGGACACAGGCCTCCCTCAAGCATCTCAAATATCAAGAGGGGAGTCATGCCATACTCGCCACGCTTGGCAGGCGGCTAGGCGAGCGCAGTATGGGATGTTGATACACGGAGAGACGCAGCTGCCCATTTTCCGGAGCTACCTCTTAGCAGATTCTTACTACAGCCACGGGTAAGAGAGGAGAGTCAACATTCTACAGCTCCACGATTTTTTATTTATCAAGCAAAAAAAAGGTCTTTATTTTATTTTGGAATTATAAGTGTTATATTTAATAAATGTAAGCATTATCTACAGAACTTGGCACCCATATACATTTCATTATTTTGTCAACTACCTACGCAGTTCTAAATATTAACTCCAAATTTCCCTTTTATGTTTTAGATCCGATTAATTATAGCAATGTGTGTCTTAATAATATCATGCTTATTTAATGTCCGCAAGGATATTGGAATGTTTGGTTATAATTGGTCTTTCACATATGTATGTTATGTCCTTACGTACATGATTTATACAGTATGAGCAATACAGTATTCATGTTTTACGGGACGCTGCAGTGCCTGAGACATTTTCAGATGGATCATGCTTGCCCAGCACTTATACCATTGGCTCAGATTACTCGGTTAAACTAAGAGCAAAGCACATGTCACATCTGACCGGGTTGCTGCTCTGTTTTCCTTCACCGTTAACACAAGTGTTTTATACAAGCCAGTTGGATATACATATGTAAGTACCAAATTGTTTTATATTAACTTACGTTGTCCCACTTCTAGGCGAAGGTCTCCCTTTCTTTCTCCACTTGTCGCGGTCTATTGCTACCTCTGGCCATGTAGACTGAAACGTAGGTCTTCTCGCCATCATTCTGGGTCTATCGTGCCTTCCTTGCCCGCTGGGCACATGTGGACGGATCGGCCCAACATCCCGGGTGCATTCGAGTCACATGGCGAGCCGCTCTTATGCCTACATCTGCAATCTGCCGTCTTCGCGCGGAGGTCAATGTTTTTGAGACTATTCGTTACACACCAAGGGTGCTTTTTCGCAATTTATCTTTCTATATAAATTAAACGCTTCGTCATGACTGACTGACTGACGGATCAACGCACAGCCTAAACCACTAATCGTAGAGGCCTGAAATTTGGAGTGTGTATGACAAAGGCATCCGATAAGAAAGGATTTTTAAAATTCCACCCCTAAGAGGATGACAAGGGATGGCAAAGTTTGTATGGGACACCGTGATTCATACTTCAACATTTCAACTTGATCAACTTCAACATTTACATAAGCATTATTATGAAGGATATTACCATAATTTGAGTCTTTTTGAGTTTTCCGATACACTTTCACACGTAATGATAACGAATAAACAGATTATCCTTAAAAATTGCACATAATGTTAACGACCATGATAGTTTTAAAAGTTATATTTACATACGCATTCTTTAAAGCGTGACCGAAGTCGCGGGCAAAAGCTACCCGATAGAGCCATTGCCCACGAGGTCTTCCCTCCGTCGACCGAGACAGTTCTCGGCTTGCCCGTTGACGAGCTCACCGCCGCTAACCCGGAGGTGACGTCAAACCGTCAATAACCGGTCTCGCCGGCGAGGCCGAAGAATACACTCTTCTGTCTTAAGGTGCAGTTTTGCACCTGAACGATAACCATCATTAATTACGTATAAAAATCTGGCAACAGTTCAAGCAGTGGTTCAAACCTAAGTGGTGCCCTTGAGCTTGTTGCCCCAACCTAACTTTTGCGGCTGGGCGCCCTCTGCGCTCGCCATAGTCCTGTAACGTTGTCATGGCCATCTGCGGTCAACAACATATATTGACATTTCGAAAAAAAAAACAGGCAAAAGCTAGCCAACTCGCCGTACAGTTCGCGTTGTGTGCGCGACTGTATCTGTGCATTATGACGATTAAATTCTGTTATACTTTCGTGTTATTGGGAAAGTTAGACGGTCCCGCGGTAGCTACTGTAACTTCGTAATGTGTTTGTTTTGGTGGGAAATACATTATGTTGTATGAAAATTCATTACTTATCGTAAAAACGCGGTCTCCTTTATAATGTTGAGGAAAAAGATGTCGTTATACCGTAACCGGTTTGAGATTCTCAGTGAAGAATGAATAAATTTTACTTATTTGTTTTACCGTTCATCATCATCATCACATGGACGTAGGACAAAGGCCATGGACTTGGAGATCCAAGTAGTGATCATAATGGGTTGTTGCCATACCCACCACGCTTGGCAGGCAGGTTGGCGAGCGCAGTAAGGGATGTTGATACACGGAAAGACGCTGCTGCCCATCTTCCGGAGGTATACCTTGGCAGATTCTTGCTGCATCCACGAGCAAGAAAGGAGGCGCAACATTCTTCTGCCGGCACCCCACGGCATTGTTTTTACCTTTGAATGATTTTAATAAGAAGATTGTTAATTTTTTTTTTGACCATTAGGTACACTTGCTACCTTCATTTTACTTATGACACAATCGTGGCTTTAAACACTTCAACTAACGTTTCTCTATTTTGTCTGCGAAATATTACCTCTATTTCCCTAATATAATAATCTATCATCATCATCATCATTTCCCAACGTTTATGTGGGGTCGGCACAACAGGTTTTCCTCTTCCACTCCGCTCTATCAGCCGTCATCTCAACACTCACTCCTTTCTTACCCATATCCTTCTTCACACAGTCCATCCATCTTTTCTTTGGTCTGCCTCTTCCGCTACATCCCTCCACATTTAAATCTAACATTCTTCTCGTCACATGACCCTCTTCCCTCCTCATAACCTGCCCATACCACGACAACCTATTACTCCTCAACTTATCCGTCACTGGCGCAACTTTCAAACTTTCTCTAATATACTGATTCCTGATTTTGTCTATTCTTGTAACTCCACACATCCATCTCAGCATTCGCATTTCCGCAACATGCACTCTTCTTTTATCCGTCTCTTTGGTTGCCCAACACTCAGATCCATACAATATAATAATCCATAAAAATTATTTTCATAATCATCGATTGCCCGAATAATCACAATCTATAATGTAAGGATCCCTAATATAGTTTCCACTAATATCGGTATCCATAACGATTACAATCCATAAAGAGATTCGCAATAAGTAAAGAAATCCATAACATTATCTCATAAACGATAATAAATATAAATAAATATGAAACGTAAGATAGTGACAGGGTGGAATCGACATGTGTCTGAATTTCATAAACAGTCCAGACTTGCGTTTCACTTGTGGGTCCTTCATGGAAAGCCTTCTTCGGGTCGTGTGTTTCAGGTGATGAAGGATAAAAGAAAATTGTTTAAATCTAAATTGAAATGGTGTCAGTTAAATGAACAAAAAATTAAAATGGACATAATTGCATCAAGCCGCTCGGATAAAAACTTTAGTAAATTTTGGAAAAATACTAATAAATTGAACCCCAAGAACAGCATACCTGCAAATGTAAAAGGTTTGAGTGAGCCTACAGACATTGCTAATCTTTTTATGAAGCAATTTAAAGTGGAGTCTCCCTTAGCTAATGTACAGGCGACTGGAATGCTCAATTGTGAGGATTGTTGCAGGGATGACCCCGTTCGCTTTCTTGCTAAAGATGTGTCACTTATAATTAAGCATATGAAAAAGGGGAAATCCCCGGGCCACGATAGCCTGAGTATTGAGCATCTCAAATACGCTGGTGTGCATTTGCCTGGGGTCCTAGCTATGTTTTTTAGTATGTGCATGTCTCACTCTTACCTACCTGACAATCTCATGAAAACTATGGTAATTCCGATTGTTAAGAATAGAACTGGCGATGTATCGGACCCGGGCAATTATAGACCCATATCTCTAGCCACTGTCATAGCGAAAGTACTGGATGGTCTGCTTGATCAACACTTGTCCAAACATTTACAGCTACATGATGCACAGTTTGGATTTAAACCCGGACTCTCCACCGAAAGTGCCATCTTGTGTCTCAAGCAGACTGTTCATTATTACACTTCTAGAAGCACGCCAATATATGCGTGCTTCTTAGACTTGTCAAAAGCGTTTGATTTGGTCGCCTACGATGTCCTATGGCAAAAGCTCCGTCGTCATACTGATTTACCACGAGACCTTATTAACATTTTTCAGTACTGGTATGGTAACCAGATCAACCATATACGCTGGGCAGGTAGGATATCGGAGGAGTACAGATTAGATTGCGGCGTTAGACAGGGGGGACTGACATCGCCGAGACTGTTTAATTTTTATGTAAATAGCTTGATCGTAGAACTTAACAGCACCAAAGTTGGATGTCACATAGATGGAATCTGTGTTAATAATTTCAGTTATGCCGACGACATGGTGTTGTTGAGTCCTACGATCAGTGCTCTTAGAAAAATGCTGAAAGTATGTGAGACGTTCGCGGAGGCTCATGGGCTCAGGTATAATGATAAAAAGTGCGAAATGTTGGTGTTTAAATCAGGTAATAAAACATATGGCCATGTACCATCCGTGACAATCAACGGCAATCCTTTGAGCACCACAACAAAATTCAAATACCTGGGCCACTGGGTCACTGAGAACATGTCGGATGATCTCGACCTGGAGAGAGAACGTAGGGCATTGTGTGTTCGCGTAAACATGCTGGCCCGAAGGTTTGCCATGTGTACCAAGCAGGTGAAGGTAACACTTTTTAAAGCGTATTGCCAGTCCTTTTACACATGCAATCTTTGGACTGGTTATACCCAAAAAGCATACAATGCCCTACGGGTTCAATATAATAATGCTTTCAGGGTGCTGTTGGGACTGCCTCGTTTTTGTAGCGCCTCGGGCATGTTTGCTGAAGAGAGGGTTGATGGTTTTCACGCTATAATAAGGAAAAGGTGCGCTTCCTTGCAAAAACGATTGTGCAAGAGTCCTAATAGTATCCTGAATGTATTGTTTAACAGGTGGGATTGTCCGATCGTTCATCATTGGATGACCCTCCACGCAGGTGTCTGCAAGTATTTAAAATAAATTATGTGTTTTGTTAGTTTTAAGTTTCTTAACCCCTTTCTATTTAACTGTATATTGTACTAACAAAATGGATGTTAATTCTGATAAATAAATAATTGATTGATTGATTGATTGATAAACATTATTCTCTTAATTATTTATTTGGATAATTTTCATGTTCCATAATATTTTGTTGGCGGCCGCTGCAGTTGTCGCGTAGATATAATATTTACTAGCCTTATTTATTAGCACTTCTTGTCATTTGAAAAACCTAATAACCTACTGTCTCTCCATCTCGGTTCTGCTAGAGGCAGTGTTTTTGGATGGTTATAAAAAAAACCTAATAACCTACTCTGTCTCTACATCTCGGTTCTGTCACAGGCAGGGTTTTCGGATGGCTATAAAAAAGAACCTAATAACCTACTGTCTCTCCATCTCGATTCTGTCCCAGGCAGTGTTTTCAGATAGTTGTAAAAAAACCCTAATAACCTACTGTCCTTCCGTCTCGATTCTGCCACTGGAAGGTTTTATCATCTTTCGAAAATATTCGGGATAATAAGTTTTATGATTCGTTATTATTATGACACATATGTATGTATGTTTATAACGATGAAAATTCTGGAAATTATATATTAGGTAAAATCATTTTATGCGTTAGGAGCATTAGGATGAACATTATCTTATTGCAAATAATATTTATGGGACCATAATATTATGGATGGTGATGTTTCGAAGACACTTGGTTGTGATTTTTGACTTTGACTGCTACGTGGCTCAGTTGGTCTAATGACCGACTGATACGCACGAGGGTTCGATTCCCGTCACGTTAGTAATTGTTCTGCAGATATTTTTCCTGCGTCTGGGTCGTTTTCTTTGTATGATAGGTAAGTATTTATAAAAAAAATGTATTTACTTATTCTATCAATCATCTTCATAGTTACAAGCTTTGCTCAGTTTGGGACTAGATGGTTTTGTGTGTCCAGCATTATAATTATTATTAAAGTCTTAGATTTTCGCAAAATAAAATTCAAAACATGGTAATATCAGCCCCGCAAAATTATTCAGAGGCCTCACATGAAAAAAGATAATTTATACGACGAATTACTTAAAATAAGTAAAACGTTTGTTAATTCAATAAACAAAGAGAGTCGGTCCTGTTTTTGTTTACCTTATAAATAATTTCTAGCCCCAGATTTACGCCATAAAACAACTCCTCATTATATTCTTGAAAATGCCTATAATTTCTAAAGAAGCCCACAATTTCCTCAAGATAATTAAATCCGGCATTATTAAGGTCCGCAAAAGTCTAATCCTAGAAATTCCAGAGATCCTTATTTGCGGTCGTTTATTTGTGGACCACTTTAAGAAGGATAACGAACAGTTCACTTGATAGCACTTGGCTTACGGCTGTAACTTACTTATAATCTTCTTAAAAAAACAGATCTAGAACCGCGACAGCGCCAAATTCAAGCAAAGCGAAATGGCGACTATGCAGTTGATTGCTATGGAAATCTTATTTTTTATTTCAATGGGCTACTAAAAAGTGTAGTGAAGGACACATGAAATCATATTGGTCAAAGATTTATATACTTTAAGTATTCCCTTAGCTAAAACCTCCCCTCCTCGTAGAATAATGCAAAAAAGTCCAATCTCGAGCTCGGTACGGGATATCGATACATGGAAAGACACCCATCTCCCAGGCTCTCTCTTGGCAGATTCTTACTGCATCTACAGGCAAAAGATTGGAGTAAGATCTACTGCCGGCACCAAAAAAATAATTCACTTTAGACGCGTAAAAAGCCTATTCGATTTGATTTCTTAACAAATTACTCTTTTTGTGATGAAAGTCGTTAAGTGGGCCGCGGTTTAACGACCAGTACCTACAACAACAAATCATAAAAAAAACCCAGAAAGCCTCCTTTCAGCGTTAATCCCGTAATATCGCCTTCTCAGTTGTTTTGGCCTAATTCTGAGGAAGTTTGCTTGGGGACTTTGCTTTGTTTATTTCATCTAAACTTTTTATTAAGCCACTATTTTGTTAAAGTGTCACGTACTCATGTTATGATGATTTGAGGTATTGGAATTCGTGATGGCAGCCGAATAAAATCAACTTCTGAACTCCTGTTTCCGTCAGCTGAAAATATAACAACAACTTTAATTTTTCTCATAAATGAATCATTTGTATGCTTGTGTGTTGTTATTCAGTAGGTCTACCATGAGTTATCACAATCTATACTCGCTAGCGACTGTAGTTAATAAAATGTATGAAAACTTGTACAGCGCCTCTAGCGGATAGTTTGGTACTAAAATACGCAGTAAACTATACTACAGCAACTGTAGTTTGGGCTTCATTTGCTTAGAATTTGGTACCATGAGTTACAAATCTGACAGATGTCATAGTAACGTACTATTACTACTGTAGTAACGGCAGGAGATCTTAGAGTGACAACTCATGGTAGACACACAGTGTGTACGGACTGATAGATAGATAGATAAACTTTTTATTGTGTATTAGCGACCCGCCGCGGCTTCGCCCGGGCGCAGTGCTGATACTAAATATACTACAGAATATACATATACATAGTACATTATTTTGATCTATCTCGTAGGGTTCAACAAGCGTTTGCAATGTAAGCGCAAAAAAAATGTGTTTGTTACGACCTCACTAGGAACCTCTAAAATTATCTGTGTTTTTCTAATATATTATGCATGTATTATGCACATAAACCTCCCTCTTAAATCACTCCATCTACCTAAAAACTGCATCAAAATCCGTTGTGTATTTTTAAAGGTCTAAGCAAACATAGGGACAGACAGACAGCGGGAAGCGACTTTGTTTTATACTATGTATTGATATTGATGTCATACAGGAAATTAAACAAAAATGACTAAAATTAACTTAAACTACAAAAAACAAGAGATATACGCAATGACCGTTCTTATCGCTTAAAGCGATTTCTTCTGATTTTTTTATCAAAACTAGATTCTGATTAATGGATCCATGAGGAATTAATAATTGTTAGCGTCTACTGGAGTCCCTCAAGGCATTGTTACATGGCCGTCTACTGGAGTCCCTCGAGGCATTGTTACATGGTCTAAACTTTAACTTGTGATTGGGTATTTTGTTTTACCTTGTAATGTTTGCTTGTATTTTGTTTGGTATTTTGTTTTACCTTGTAATGTTTGCCTCCTGATAAATCGAGCGAAATACTCAAATGTAATAATATAATATAATAGGTGTTTGGATATTTTTAGCAACAAGTCAACGGTTTTATCATTAAATCAGGTTTTCTGTTGAAGCATTACAGAATTATTTCGTTCAGTAAATCTGAGGGGATCTCAAAAAGCTCTCGAATATTGGTAAATACTAAGTATCAATGTTAGTGAAAAAAGCTTTGTTTTCTGATCACCTTCTTTACCTTTTACAATTTCGAAGAAATTTTCTTGATTTGGTACTAATAGTTTACTATGGTTGTTTTTGTCTGTAGTTGTGATCAAAATACGTTATCTATTATTACTATTTACTTTTAAAATTACATAATTTGATATCGTATCTTTTTACCTTCTGCGTCCACCCGCGTCCCTGAATGCTGAAACGTGTTCGAAACGTTGGGAAAATAATAGAAAAGGCACGCGATAAGATACTGTAATTTTTAAACTAAATTATGTAAAGCCGTGTTGTGTTGGCCGAGTGGTACGTACCCCTGACTTTAATCCGAAGGTCGTGCGTTCGATACCGGCCGTTGACTTTTGGATTTTTCTTTCTTGAAAAATGTATGTGCACAATTAACACGTGCTTTAACGGTGAAGGAAACATCGTGAGGAGACCCGCGGTTTAGTTAGCCTCAGACGTATTGACCTGTTCTTTCCTCTGACTAATAGCTGACTAAGCTGAGAGGATGGTATAGGTGCTGGGCAAGCCTACAATGTCAAAGGCACTGCAGCGTCCCGTACAGCATGATTACCAGTTGCTGACGCTGTATAAATCATCTATAATATATGCAAAGGCCATATATTACCGTGCCCTTACTATGTTAACAAATCGCGAAAGTTTAACAAGTTTTATCTTTTACTAGCAGCGGTCTGCGGTTTCACTGAGTCTACAGGGATAAAATATATCTTACTTGCTGATAATGTAGCTTTCCATAATAGGTAAATTAATTTTTGAAATCGGTGACAAGTAACAATAATAAGTAACAAACAGAAAAACCCACATTCGCAATTAAAACACTAGCTTCTTTCCGCAGCTCCGCATGCCTTGTAACCGTATAGAAAGCCTATGTGTAAATCCTAGGTAACATATGGTTGTGCAAAGTTTCAGTTCTTGCATTGAGAGGAAACAAACATCCATAAAAACAAACAAGGATTTATGATATTAGTAGGAAGTAGGATTCATTATATTAAATTTTGTTCAATCCCTGTGGGAGCCCTTACTAGGTCACGTCAAGGGCTATTTATATTATTACCTAAGCAGCACTCGGTTGTTCAAATAGGTATTTTTAACTTTCTTACCGCGCAATACGTCCGGCAGAACTGTGGTGGTCCCAAGCCAAAAATATATTCTTATGTTTTACCGCAAGTAAAACAGTTTTATTAAATTAATGATTTGCTTTGATTTAAACTAAACTTCAGGTTGGCGTGCGCGGTACGGGATGTTGATACAAGGAAATACGCTGCTGCCCATCTTTATTCTTTGTTCTTTATTGTACACACAGTAGATATATACAATAAACTAAACTAAATGGCATGTACAAAGGCGAGCTTAACCCTAAAAAGAGTTTATATTCCGTAGATGTCCCTCGGCAGGCTCTTACTGCATCCACGGGCAGGAAAGGAGAGGCAACATTCTACTGCCGGTACCAGCATGAAGCAGAAGTAACACTGTTCATCAATGCTTCCTAGGTGATGACGGTAGGACCAGTTACATCACAAAAGACACCTAAAGGTTTCCCTATCCGAATATGGCAAAGTCAATGCTATTACTTCTGTGCTATTACCAAGCTAATACATATTAAGTAGGCATAAGTACTTTAAGGTACAGTCGGCCTGCTTTGTTATGATAATTTAAACTGTTTTTGAAACCATTTGGTTCTGATTTATGAGTTTCGAATATTTCAACGCATTGGATGTGCCATGATGAAGTCATTTAATGTAATACGTGAGTACAGGTTACATGTATCATCATCATCATCATTTCAGCCGTAAAACGTCCACTACTGAACAGAGGCTTCCCTCATGAATCTCCATGAGGGGTAGTTGCTATACTCATCACGCTTGGCAAGTGGGTTGGCGAGCGCAGTACGGGATGTGGAAACACGGAAAGACGTTTCTGCCCATCATCCGTTGATCTACCCTTAGCAGGTTCTTACTTCATATCCGAGATTCTTCATATTCATATTCTTCGTATGAGAGGAGGGGTAACATTCTACTGCCGGCACCCCTCGGCACAGTTACAAGTGCCAGTTCCCTACATTTGTTTCTAAAATCAAATGTTTGTATGAACTGCAGATATTTGTATTGAGTCTGGGAGTTTTTCAATGCAACGTACTATCGGGTACGCGTACCTGATCTCCAAAATGCAAAATTACGCTTTGAGATTAGAGAGGGCTGTATGGAAACACCAGCATCAAGCATTTATTGTGAACAAGCATTGGTATGGGAGTATAAGAAAAGGGGGCGAAGGCCTTAAAAGGTCACCAAAGGTTAAAAATGGCATTTTTGGATTTTTTGAACGTTTTCGGCCATTTGAAGACTTTTATTTTTTTGGTGACCTTTTGAGGTCACAATAACTCCGGTCCCTGTGACCGGAGTCACTTAAATCAATCAGTACCTTTCTCTCATTAAGACGGTGCTAACGAAAAAGGTTTCATGTAAATCGTTCAACGTGTTCGGTTGTAATCGTCTCATACACAGACATACAGATAGCGCTAAGCATTTAGGGGGCTTCGTCCCCTAATAATAGCGTCCTGTTCATGCATTTGTTCCCACGATATTCCTTTAAATAGCCATTAAGAATGTCCCTGGTTCCACCTAGGCTATCTGTGGCAAGACGGGCTAATCCACAGTTGAGCTCAGGCTGGTCTGGTCCTCCCACTTGACGGATGCCTGCCCGAGAAGTATAAGTTAGTATCTGTAGCGCAAGTTAAACAGCTAGTTATTAAATATATATGTTACCGGCCAAACCCGATTTCAGGACAAACTAGTTTTGCCTAGGCTAAACTAGTTCTTCCTATATACAATTCCGAAGCTATTTAGGAAATATATAAAATAAAAACACTGCCTGTGACAGAACCGAGATGGAGAGACAGTAGGTTATTAGGTTTTTTTTTATAACCATCCAAAAACACTACCTGTGGCAGAACCGAGATGGAGAGACGGTAGGTTATTAAAAGAACTCAAATCAAATCAATCAAATCAAATATTTATTATAAAATCTTAGAAAGTATTACATATTAAGTACAATTTTCAAGACCTTACCTCCCGTGCTAGTTAAAAACTGTGTTACGGCAAGGTAAAGTCTCTCCAATCACGCACACATATAAAATACCTAAACTAGTTTAGCCTAGGCAAAACTAGTTTGTCCTGAAATCGGGTTTGGCCGGTAACATATGTATATAACGGTATTTATCGCGTAAATTAGCGTAAGGTGCCGGCATTAGAATGCTGCCTCTCCTATCTTGGCCGTGGATGCAGTAAGATCTGCTAAGAGTCTCCGGAAGATGGGCAGCAGCGTCTTTTTGTGTATAACAAGCCCCTCAGGATCTTGGAGATCCATGAGGTAGGTCTGTGTCCAGCAGTGGACGTCGACAGCTGTCAAGGATTCCTAGTTAATATTTTTTTAGATTTAAATTTATTTTTTTCAAAAGACATAAGTTTACAGTTATGATAATTATGACACCAAAACACTTACTATCTTAATTTACTTCAATATACTAGAAGAGATTAACAATAATAAGCAACTTATCGTGAAACATGTCGACGTGCTGGAACTCTTGCAAAAATGAGTTTATGAGTGCTTGTGCTCTGATCGTCGACGAATTACTTGCATGTTGGGTTCGCGTAGCAATGCCACCAAATAGGTTGTGCTGTCGACGACCTGAGCGCACATAGTTATTAGGTACATATAGATTTAAGCTACTGAGAACACCCGGATTATCGAATTTATTGTGAAGAATTAAATAATAATGAATAACCAGCTGCAGCTTACGCCTTAGCTCTAATGTCTCAACACCTATCATACCTGAGACAAACAAAGATTTTACATGTATAAGGCCCAAAAAGGCAGAGGTTACTCAGCAGTGGGTTACCTAAGTCAGGCTGCAGATGATAATGATGATGAAAACATACTAGTTTTAAGTACGTAATTTTCAAGGAAATTAAAAACCTAATCAATGTTTGATGTGAAACACCTTTTTCGGGTGTAAAACCGATCGGACGAGAAGTGACGTGTTGGTGACGTGTGACGCTTGCCGATGTGCGAGATACTAGTTCCCGACTTTCGTACAAGTAACTCAAAAGCTACCATACTAAACGGATTTTTATAGGGTTTACACCAATAGGTATCGCAAAATTAAAAATGTTTCACATTTGCTAAGCCTCCCACAACGACTCAATTTTTATTTATTGTTTTTCATTTTCTAGAAAAGTTCTACATGTGTAAGTGTGGTTTAACACCTTTAACAATTCAAACTTAAGTACGTACTTCTACAAATTATAATAATGTTAAATTCTTAAATTCTTTATTGTACACAAAAGCAAAACAAAAAAGGATACATAAAGGTGATGTACAAAGGCGAGCTTAACCCTGAAAGAGTTTTTAAGTGAAAGTATAAGTATATATCAATGTTACTAAACGTTGAGAACAAAATTGAATTATTTATAATCTCTAGATACCTTACTCCTAGTGGGATACTGTCACTTATAATCTCTAGATACTTAACTGCAAGTCCGCTACTATCCCAGCAGCTCCTCACGATTCTTCACCGCTAAAGCGGGACATAAGATAAAATAAAAAAAATAGATATGCCTTTACTCAGCAGTGGGTAGTCAGGCTGCGGATTATGATGTTGATGAAGATACTCTAGTTTTAAGTACAACTACTTCTACAAATAGTTATAATGTTACTGAGCGTTTGAATAGTAGATTGTTAACCGAGGGTCGAAAGAATCAATTCGCGAGGTATTTAGACTTACCTATTTAAAATTAACTGTCAAATTAGGACCTATTTTTTTGAATTCCGTCACAGATACATAACAGATTACTATCCCGCCAATTTATGTCGACTTTTTAAATTTTAAATATGGAACTCACCGCGTAATTGTTGCGGCTTATTCCGGTTAAAGAAGTTTGCGCTAAGTTCACACTGGCTGTTTAGAAAGTCACGTGGCCGCAGCATTTTTTTTATTCGTTTTTTTTTTAAATAAAACTCTTCATAGCTGACAGCAGTTCTATTTTTAAAGTTCATTCCGGCCCTTGGGTGGGAAGTAATTTGTATGAGTTTTTCCGTCTCTATGGAGGGAAGCAGCATTTTCCACCCAATAATCAGATCAAAACAACACTACTTTCCGAGTATGAGAAATGAAAAATACATACCTTACTGTAAGTCCGCTACTATGCCAGCAAGGTGTCCCCGCAGGTCGGTACCCCAGCCGCACCGGTTTGGAATACTAAGTCGCCGGGCGCCGATCCCCGGGGGTTATTACAACGAATGTCACCTTAGAGGCTTTAATGATCACAGGCCTCGATCAAATGCACTAGGATGATATGAAAAGATTTTATATAGAACATTTAAACCCGGCTATAACTGCGCTCGCGGCTTTAATGATCGCAGGCCTCGATCATATGCACTAGGATGATATGAAAAGATTTTATATAGAACATTTAAACCCGACTAAAACTGCGCTCGCCAACCCACCTGTCAACAGTGGCGGGTATGGCAGCAATCCCTTCGTGATCGGTACTTAGAGGTTTATTATGGAGTCCCATGTCTGCCTGAATAACTGGATCTGTCCAGGGCAGCTAGACCACTAGCTTTTAAAAAATATCATCTCAGTCCGATGTTAGGAAGTGGTTCAAATTCAGCTTACACATAACAAACATACTAACATTGCAGGTTAAATAAATGCAAGTAAAGAAAAAGAAATATCTGAATAAAACTAACAATTCGTTAACAAGTCCCAGTTTAGATAACGTTTTTGGAGCGCAATCTGCGAAAAACATAGTTCTATTTTGCTACTATTGAGAAGTCGGATTGTTGCAACTTCTGAACGTGGAATAATGTGTACAAAGGTGCCAATGAGGCAGTCTTAACACAAAAGAAACATATACCGCGATAAAGTACATCAAGTATGTAAGGTCTTTAACATCTATGAAATTACGGGCACATGTCTTTAATACAGTGTATCCCTGGATAAAGTGCAACCCCGAAAGGGGGTGAAACTAGATCAAAAATTATCGACAAAAAAATAGAAAAAAAAAATTAAAAAAATTTCGTATATACTTTATTGATGAATTAAAATTTTTATTACTCACTAATGACTCTATTTAATAAAAAAATGATTTCTTCCAAAGTAGTGGGTCTATTTTGTTAAAATAAAAACCATAATCATGTCAGATATGTGACGATGACGATAAAATAACAAGTAACTCACAAACGAGTGGCTATCGTGACTAAAAGTTAAATTTTTGTATTAAAATTACATTTTTTATGCTGTTTTTTTCAAATAATTTCCAAAAATCTTAAAATTAAGCCTATAATACTAGATATTTTTATGACTTTTTATTTTTGTCTATCATAATAGCTTTTAAATAAAAAAAAAACCTACGGTCTAACATAAAAAATGCGCTGGCTAGGAGCTTTTAAAGTTGACCACTGATTACGTCACCACTCAGGTAGAGACACTTTTTTAACTTCTATTGTTGTAGATTATGGTCGCTGGGCCTGTTCTATGAAAGATGAAGGGTGGGGATCGAAACAGGATTCACAACAAGGCACGCACGCCACTCGCCAGTCGCTCCGATATTCTCGCCGCTGCTACCGTCTACCGAACCTTACTGCGCCTTCAAGTTTTTGTTACGTTGTTTTGCTTTTGTTTTGTTATTGACTTTTTGTTACGTTTTTGACTTTTTTGTTACGTTTTTGACTGTACTTTGTTGTGTTGTGGAGATGCCGCGATTGACTGAGTTCTCTCCGCGTGAAATCGCTGACATCCATTATTATTATGGTATGTCACGTGGACACACAACAGTCGCTCGTTCTGCATACATAAATGCGTTTCCGAGCAGACTTGTACCGTCAGCACGAAATTTCCAAGAAGTTCACCGAAAGTTATCCAACATCGGACTTGGATTAGCAAGAGATCGCCGTGAGCAACAAGCTACCATTATTGACCATTCCATAGAAGAGGCCGTTTTAAACGATTTGTTTGCTGATCCCACAACCAGCATTAGACGCTTAGCTTTGCGTCACGGTATATCAAAAACATCCGTATGGCGAATTTTGAAAAAGAAGGGATTGCATCCATACCATTATCAGCGAGTACAGCATTTGCATGAAAATGTAGACAATCGTGCAAGATGCGTAATGTCTACGTGGATTCAACAAAAAATTATAAATAATCCACAATTCCTAAAAAAAATTTTATGGATGGATGAAGCGAAATTCACCCGGAATGGAATCACAAATTGCAGAAACTTACATGTATGGTCCGAGGAAAATCCACACCTAAAGAGGGCGTCTACTTTTCAAGTGCAATTTTCAGTTAATGTATGGGCAGCTCTAATAGACGACACGCTGATTGGGCCAGTTATTTTACCCGCAACATTAAATGCCGAAAGTTTTTTAAGCTTATTAAGAGACGATCTGCCACTACTACTGGAAGATGTTCCGCTGGCTACAAGGCAACAGATGTATTTGCAGATGGACGGATGCCCTGCGCACTACGGGCGCAATGTGCGAAGTTTTTTAAACGAAAACTACGCTAATAGGTGGATCGGCCGGGATGGACCAGTCGGGTGGCCGGCACGTTCACCTGACCTGACACCCCTAGACTATTTCCTGTGGGGTGTTATGAAACAAAGAGTCTACAGAACGACCGTAAACACCGAGGCAGAGTTACAAGATCAAATCATGCGATGTGCCGATGAGATAAGAAGTGACCCAGAGATGGTGCTTAGAGCCACACAACAAATCGCTCTTCGTGTGGCAATGTGCCTACAACAACAAGGAAGCCATTTTGAGCATTTAATGCATTAAATAAAACCCTTATTTCATACTCACATGTAATAAGTTAAATAAAAATGTTGTAACTAAAATTTGATTTTTAATACTACCTGAGCAGTAAAAACAAGTGTCTCTACCTGAGTGGTGACGTAATCAGTGGTCAACTTTAAAAGCTCCTAGCCAGCGCATTTTTTAAGTTAGACCGTAGGTTTTTTTTTTATTTAAAAGCTATTATGATAGACAAAAATAAAAAGTCATAAAAATATCTAGTATTATAGGCTTAATTTTAAGATTTTTGGAAATTATTTGAAAAAAACAGCATAAAAAATGTAATTTTAATACAAAAATTAAACTTTAAGTCACGATAGCCACTCGTTTGTGAGTTACTTGTTATTTTATCGTCATCGTCACATATCTGACATGATTATGGTTTTTATTTTAACAAAATAGACCCACTACTTTGGAAGAAATCATTTTTTTATTAAATAGACTCATTAGTGAGTAATACAAATTTTAATTCATCAATAAAGTATATACGAATTTTTTTTTATTTTTTTTTTCTATTTTTTTGTTGATAATTTTCGATCTAGTTTCACCCCCTTTCGGGGTTGCACTTTATCGAGGGATACACTGTATAGACCTGAGACATAGAGTTGTAAGGTCACAACTCCAAGTCTTAGGGTAACGGGCGCAATGCAGCGCTGGACACTTGCTTAGTGAACGTAGTACATCACCGCGGTATTGCAGTTATTATAGACAATGGTTACCGCTTAGCATCAGGTGGGCCTTCGGCTTATCTCGTCTTTTAGTGGTGTACAAAAAAACTATCTTAGATGATTTTAAGGGCCTAAGGGGAAGCTGTAAAAAAGCCGTTGACCACTAAGTCAACGGCTTTTTACCCCCCTGTAAATCCTAAGGTCGCGGATTTTTCTTCCTCTTTTCGTTTATGTACAAATTAGATTGTAGGAAGGTACCGCTGTGGGGTGCCGGCAGTAGAATGATACCCCTCCTCTCATGCCCATGGATGCAGTAAGAGCCTGCTAAGGGATACCTCCGGAAGATGGGGCAGCAGCGTCTATCCGTATATTAACATCCCATACAGCGCTCACCAACCCGCCTGCCAAGCGTGGTGAGAATGGCAACAACCCCTCATGGATCTCCATGAGGTCCTGTGTTCATCATTGGACGTTTTATAGCTGAAATGATGAAGGTACAAATAACTTGCTCCTATGCACGTGCTGATTGCGTATCTCGCAAATCTCAGAATCATCGCTGTCAAACGTCAATTCGTGAATTACCTTTGTGACGACCCCATCACTAGAAGCTGCCGCAACGTAGAATGATAGATGCTCAATGGGGAATAGAATCAAATTTTATTTTTGTTCCCCTTTGAGCACCACGTTAAAATATTAATTGGTGCTCAAATGGGAATGCCTTTGGTGCTCGATGCAGTGCCGAAAAAAAGAGTGATCAAACGGGAATACTTCGAATATAGAGGTACAACAACATCTGATAGCTACATCAAAATTGACGCTTGATAGCGATGGTCACGAAGCTTATTACCACTCACAAATTAATAATCATCGACCCCACGTCAAGTACAGTACAAGTAAGTAAAGGGTAAGTACAGTCTATAGGCAAATTCGTAATTCAAAGTACCAGGCGACCATATTAATACAGGAGGTTCAAAACTGGTTTGAGCCTTGACCTATCTAAAGGCGGAATTGCTTTAACCAACTAAGCTACTGAACCCATGACGGGGTTGTCAACGTCTCTTTCCTAATTATGCCCTTGCCATTCGAAGTACGAAAGGTAGATTGATATCACCTCGGTTGATTGTACTTAAGAACTCATGTTGACCTTGAGAATTAATGTATGAAGTTTTGTTTTTCAAGAACAGAGCGTTTAGATGCCGTGGTAAGAAGCCGATCACGAGATCCGCGCCTGTTGCAAACCTGTCGCTTTATACTCAATACGGGGGCGTACCTATGTCCAAAAATGGTACCGGTCTACTAATGTGGGAGGCCGGCACGTGAAGGAAACGGCAAAGGAAAACAACAAACGTCGTTTATCGTCTTTGTCAACTTTAGTTTAGTTACAGCTACTTGAATAATCGCAGTGTTGCCAGATCTGAATAATGTGTACAAACGTGCCAACGTGGGAGGCAGTCTATAAACGCAGTTTAATAGATACAAATATCGCGATAAAGCTGAACAAACGGCAGCAATTATGGCTTAAATTAAGCTTTGGTGCTTTGTGTTGTAGTAAATTTGAGTTGGAGAACATAAAAATACGATTTAACGCCGGAGTTTTTTATGGAAGGAGTTCAAATTAATATTTTGGATGTGAATTATTTGACCACCTATGAGTCTGCCTAATTGGGGGATACGAGCAGGAAATATCTTTGTTTTCTAGTAAAAAACTGTATAGAGTAATAATAAATTGAAAATTAAATTAATAATGCTGGTCAATAAACAGAGCATCGGTTAGCCCTAAGCTGAGCTTGTGTTATGGGTACTATACTACTGATATACTTAATACATTGCACCACATAGATTTATATTTTTTAATGAAAAACATACAGAACACCCCGAACAAATACATGCAGATCATACAGACATTTGCCCAGAGGCGGGAATCGAACCCGCAACCTCTTGCGTCGCAGGCGGACCTTCGCCCGCTGCGCCACAGAGGTCGTCAAAATACATTGTTGATTCATAGGTTTATTTATTTATTTAGTTAATACTTGCTAATAACATTTTCTACCAGTCAACTTAGGCGTGCAAGAAAAAAAGAAAAGTTTTAAAAAAATCTCATTGAAAAAGCGTAGGTATTACTCCATAGATGATTATTTGAATGATATTGACTCTTGGCAGAGTGTTGCTCAGTTCAACCGGGATAAGAAATGATGTCATCATGCAATTTCGAAACTATCTAATACCCTTGCGGGCATTTCATCATCATCATTTCAGCCGTCAATCGTCCACTACTGACCACAGATCTCCCTCATGGATCTCCATGAGGTTAGTTGCCATACTCACCACGATTGGCAGGCGGGTTGGTGAGCGCAGTACGTGATTTTGATACAAGGAGAGGCGCTGTTGCCCATCTTCCGCAGGTACCCCTTAGCCGGCTCTTACTGCATCCACGGGCATGGAGGGGTAACATTCTACTGCCGACATCCCACGGCCATTTAATTAAGCATAATAATAAATAAGATAAAAATTGTAACAATTAATAGAAATGAAAGAGTGTTCTTCGCTTCTTTCCCTCACATGGACAATAAGTTTGCTTAAGCAAACGTCGAAGTTCAAATAAGTGCTTTAATCAATTTTAATATTTTGTTTTTATTTTGTAAATGGACTATTTATTCTACGTAGCTTTTTGCTGTATTGAATAAACACGTCCTTTGATCGTGTTAGATATGATTATATTCCTTACATAGAGGTATAATAAGGTTCATTATGTCAAGGTTTATTATTTATTCGTGCTGAAGTGGAGGCCTATACCCAGCAGTGGGTGTCAAAGGGCTGATATGATGATGATGATGATTATGTTTTAAATCTAATATTCCGAATATTGAAGAAATATTTTTTGTGTTTTTATTTGTAAAAGCATCAACTATACCTATAGGGACATCGAGACGAAATAAAAGGAGGGAAGGGACTCCTTTGCCCTGCAAAAAGGCCAATTAAAATATAAAACTCTCACGACGAGAGTTCCGCCTTCACCATTGCGGCACGAAACCCTAAAAACGAAGTAATCAGAAGTCAGTGGCCTGGTGGTTATAAAGACACTTCAAAGGCGCCTTAGAAGACCCTAAGAGGTTCATCACGCTGTTCGTAAACCAATTAAAGTTGAAAACTTCGACCAGCTGGGCTTACATTTAGTTTCTTTGAAATGTATTGTACCGAAATAGGCGTTTGATCACTACTACATGAGTTAACTTATCATCATTTCAGCCGTAAAACGTCCACTACTGCAAGTCTACCATGAGTTTTCTAATCTGTAATCGCTAGCGACTGTAGTTAAAAAAATGTATGAAAACTTATAAAGCGCCTCAAGCGGATAGTTTATTACTAAAATACGCAGTTATCTATACAACAGCTACTGTAGCTTGGGCTTCATTTGCTTAGAATTTGGTACCATGAGTTACAAATCTGACAGATGTCATAGTAACGTACTATTACTACTGTAGTAACGGCAGGCAATCTGACAGTGACAACTCATGGTAGACACACTGAACACAGGCCCATGGATAACCAAGAGGGGTAGTTACCATACTCAGCATGCTTGGGTTGGCGAGCGCAGTACGGGATGTTGATACACGGAAAGACGCTTCTGCCCATCTTCCTGAAGTATTCCTTAGCAGGCTCTTTCTGCATCCACAGGCATGAGAGGAGGTGTTACATTCTACTACCGGCACCCTACGGCACATAAGTTATTCTTCTTCGGTAATGCATACTCAATGTTGCCGAGAAAAAAGAATAACATTTCTGAGATAGTTTTTTAAAGTTTTCTAGCTTGTATTATTAAGGAAACCACTCTCTTTAGGGTTCTGTACCTTAAAAGGAAAGAAACGGAACCCTTATAGGGACACTTTGTTGTCCGCTTGTCTGTCTGTCTATCAGTCTGTCGGTCTGTCAAGACCCTTTATCTCGAGAACGTGTAGAAGTATCGAGTTGAAATTAAAATCATATTCTCAAATCTACACGCTCTTAAAAATGTAAAAAAATCAATATTCTAAGTTAACCTGAAAAAAGATATGGCCGTATAAGCCGCAAAAAACGCATGTTTCGACATTCTCAAAGGAATCAAAATGCATGCGGTACTTCCCGTTGACCTTAGAACTATGCAATTTGGCAAGGTAATATCGGCCTTTACTGTAGAAAAATCTGAAAACTATACATTTGCAATGGAATCATACAAAAATCTTCCTTAAAAAACGCGCGGTCATAAATTGGATGGGTGACCCCGAATAATTTTGTTCATTTTAAAAACTTTTACTAATATTTAATATATTCCCACATACCTACGGAACCCTCGGTAGGCGAGTCCAGCTCGCACTTGTCCACTTTCATTTGTAAATTTATTTATCATACACTAGCAGCCCTCCGCAGTTTTACCCGCGTAGATCCCGTTCCCGTGGGAATAAAATATAACTTACAATGTATATTTTATCACTTATGTATATATATATATAACTTATGTTACTAAGGGATAATGTACCATTCTAATCATGAAAATTTTGAAAATCGGTCTAGTAGTTTTTAGTTTATTCGTTACAAACATACAAAATCCAAATCTTTCCTCTTTATAAGTAATATTAGTATAAATATAGATAGAAAACACTCAGACTGGGACAAATATCTGCAGAAAAGCAAAAATAGTTACCCCGGCGAGAATAGAAACCGCAACCTACTCTTAGCTGGTTCTTAAACTAAACAGAGCCCCGGAGGTCGTTTCAAGCATTGATATAAAAGCATAGATGAGCCCTCACCGTACTGAGACCGCGTCGTTGTGTTTCCAAATGATATGAGTGAGCTCACTTATGCAAGAAAGAGAAAGTAGTGTTTGCAAATAATGTGGGAGAAAAAAGATAACTCAATTTTTTCGGTACGCGTGGCGTGTCGCGCATTCGTCGGCAGTATTGTAAACACAATGCCAGAGTTTTTGATGTGAGGGCTTATCTATGCTTATATGTATGTATATCAATGGTTTCAAGTAGATAAATTGCCTAACACTGGATGAACCGAGCAATTACCATTACAAGCAAAGAATAACCACTTACAAAGTAGGTATTTTAAACCGAAAGACGCAAATTTTCTCACGCAATAACACAGTTCTGACTACCACAATAGACTATTTATAGTTTCAAAGTGCCAAGGCCGACACGAAGGTCATTGTGATTAGTCTGTCTGTCTGTCCACTTATGATGTACGCCTTTAAGATGAGACTTGACACGGACGAATGCAAATATTTAAGATAAGATAAGATAAGATAATTTATTTATTTGTAAAACAAGCATTCACATACAAATGAACATTTTATAACAAAAATAAGAGAAGTAGGTGACATGCTGGTTTGTATTCAATTTTATTATTTTTTTTGTTTGTTTTTATTTGTATTCTCCTGTATGACGTTCACTGCTGAACAAAAGCCATTAGACAGGATTAGGACAGATTAGGAGGCACGGTCGTATTTGCAATAATAATTCATGATAAATTCAATGTTACCTATATTTTTTCAAAGATTTTACACTTAGGTTATAAAAAAATTATCTACCCGTTGGTGTAAAAAAAAATACCTAATATTTAGAAGAAGATAAAGTTCTGTGTTTTGTTTTTACTTATACTGAAGGAAGTACGACGTATAAGCAAAATTTTAAACGGGGACTTTAAACATAAAATGTCGATTATTTTTAGTGACCTTTCAGTTATTTTCCACTACCTGTATTTATAGAGGGTATAGCATCTGAAGAACAGCAAAGCTGCGCGGGCAGCTCGCTTATACGTCCAACGCCTTTGTGACGAGACTTGACACGGACGAATGCAAATATGTGTGGAGCAAAAATGTTTACCAATAGCTAATAGGCTCCTATATTTAACTGCGAAAGTGAGTTTGCTTCTGTTTTTGTTTAGTCATCACGACGTAACTCCGTGTAGTACGTGAATATGTAGTAGTAAGGCCTTTACATCTATTATAGATGATTTATACAGCGTCAGCAACTGGTATTCATGCTGTACGGAACGCTGCAGTGCCTGTTAGACTGGATCATGAGGGGCTTGTTGCCGTCGCCACGTTTGGTAGGCGGGTTGGCGAGCGCAGTATTTTGATACACAGCAAGACGCTGATGCCCATCTTTCGGATGTATCCTTTGGCAGATTCTTACTGCACCCACGGCTAAGAGAGGAGAGGCAAGAACTGCCGTAATAAGAACAAATTTAAATTTAAAAATGTGATATAAAATGACGCGATGGATTTTCTCCTGGAAGACTAAGAACTAGTAAGATACTGCATACGTTTTGGAATGTCGTCATCATCATCTCAGCCGTAGGATGTCCACAGCTGGGCAAAGGCCTCCGTCATGGATCACTACGTACATCAAGAGGGGATTGTTGGCATACTCGCCACGTTTGGCAGACAGGTTGGCGATCGCAGTCTGGTATTCCGGAGGTAACCTTTAGCAGGATTTTACTGCATCCACGGGCAAAAGAAGCAAGAACTCTCCTCTCTTGCCGGGGCTAAGTACAAATTACAATATATCAAAATGTGATCAAAATGACATTGATGGATTTTCGCCCGGATCTCTAAGAACTAATTAAATACAGCATACTCGTACGCTTTGGAATGTGGTCAGCCATATACATAAGTACAAAAAGTAAAGCCTTTGCATCTATTAGAGATAATATATACAGCGTCAGCAACTGGTAATCATGCTGTACGGGACGCTGCAGTGCCTAGGGCATTGTTAGATGGATTAGGCTTGCCCAGCACCTATACCATCCTCTCAGATTAGTCAGCTGTTATTCAGAGGAAAGAACAGGTCAATACGTCTGAAGCTAACTAAGCGTCTTGTTTCAATAAAGTACAACCGCGTAGTAAAAATGAGTTTATATTCAAGGAGAATTCTTAGGATTCTTGTACCGAGAATTTTATGAGTCGTAATCGATAAAGAATTGATATTCAAGGCGGCGACGGACACAACTCAATTAATTTATTGTGCCAATGGACGCAGGAACTGGAAGATTAGAAGAAAAGGTTCCTTTAAAAGTCTTAAATAATCTCTTTAGACTGCTTCGTTGCAAGATTAACTTATTTTCTACGGGTAATAAATATTTTAACGGCTGTAATATAAATTCCCGACTGATGATGGGCCCATTTTTAGGGTTTCGGTCCAAAATGGCAAAAAGGAACGTTTATGGTGTGACTTTGTCTGTCTGTCTGTCTGTCACAAACGGATATCCTGAGAACTACTGATGCTATCGACTTGAAATTTGAAATGGTATAAGATAACGCTTTTTCATTAATATGGAATATTTAACAATGTTGAAATATATTCTTATCATACCAAGGGGCGGAAAAGAAGTCTCAAAAATTTTACCTAAAATTTTATGAAAGAGCTGCATTTGCACCTTAATAAACAGTTTTAAATTTTCCTTTATGCCGTATAGTTTTCGACTTTTTCACTTTCAAAATTAACGTGAGATATACTATTCATTTTGTAAAAACGGGAATTACTCACGTAGTATTGTAACGTCGAAGAAGTTTTCGACTTATTTAAAAAAAAATTGATAAAAATACCTTATCTCCAAACGTTGTTGAGATAAGCCCCTGAAACTATATTGCTGATACAAGTGTATGTAGAGATTACGGGATAATTATAATGAACTCTCTAATTTGCATAGTTTTTTAGACAAGAGAGGTTTTAGGTTTTGAGAGAACCCTTTCCGCCCTGGAAAGGGTTCTTTCAAAAATGTTTGTGAAGTTACTAGGTCATGTGAAAGTGGTTTATTTGCACAAGCAGTTTTCTATAAGCCGTTTTAGACTTATTTACTGAAATGTTGAAAAAGAAGGTAAAATGATAAGCCCCTGAAACTTTTATATCTTATAAAAGTGTATGTAAAGATTACAGGAAAATTATAACGAAATCTCTAATTCATAGTTTTGTAGAAACCATCGAAAGTGTAAAAAATCTACATAAGTTCCGCCATCAGACAAGAGATGGCGCTGTCAAGTTTCTCCAACAAAATACATACCGCCTTTATCATATATTATATGGTAAGATGGCACGGAACCCTCGGTGCGCGAGTTGACTCGCTCTTGGCCGGTTTTATTCATTAGGGAGAGGCTACTGCCGGCACCAAACGGCAGAACAAAAGGCTGAGTAACCTTTTATTTATTCTTAGTTAAGAGAGACAAAGATTTGCCGTGGAGTGCCAGCAGAAGAATATTGCCTCTACTATCTTGCCCGTGAATGCAGTAAGAATCTGCTAAGGGGTAGCTCCGGAAGATGGGCAGCAGCGTCTTCCCGTGTATCAACATACTATACAGCGCTCGCCAAGCGTGGCGAGTATGACAACAATCACCTCATGGCCCTGGACACGCATGAGTGAGGCCTATGTCCAGCTGTGGTCGTAGACAGCAGTCCTACGATGATGAACAGAGACAGGAATTGAAAAAGCAGCAACTGCCTTACACAATGCAATTAAAGCAACCTTTAAAGGCTATTCCGCGGGGGGTTAGCATGACACACCTTTCGCAAATGTCAGAGCAATTACTCCAACGGCCAGGAACTTAAACACCGGTTATTGCATAAGTTTGAAGTGATGAGGGTGATATAATTACTTGCGAAAGGTATTATTTGCCTTACAAGGGTCGATAGTTAAGGGATGCGGGTACAAATAAGGATCTTTGAGGTGGCAATGAACCTATCAAGGGATAAAGTTTACCACGCCATGGAACGAATATATTAGTAGGTACAACGTGCGGCAAACCCTATACAATGATAATGAGTGTTCCTTGTATTTGTACGTACTGAGGTAAGTGAGGTGCCGGCAGTAGAATATTCTTGCCTGTAAATGCAGTAAGAATCTCCCGAGGGATACTTTAGGAAGCCGGACAGCAGCGTCTTTCAGTATATCGACATCCCGCACTGCGCTCGCCTACCTGCCTGCCAGGCGTGGTATCGCAACAACCCCATATGATTACAATTCCAATCTATAATCTGTCTGGCAGGGATCGCTTTTAGCGATAAGACCGCCCATTGTATGTAATATTTGTTTTTGTTTGTCTTTGTGTAATTAAGAAACAGAAACAAGAAGAGTTTATCTATAGTATAATGTAATATATATAATTATTTTTTTTTTTTATTTTTGTACAAATTTCGACACAGTCACGATAGAGAGTCCGAGAAGAGACCCACTGTGACCTCGCAACACAGACTCCTTCCAGAGATCTAGTGCGGGGAACAGCGCTCATTAAGGTACACTCGTCATAAAATACCTGCTTATTCGATGTTTAAAAATATCACAACTCGTACCAGTGTTTTTCGCTTTTGCTAAAATAAACTTTATTTTATTTTATTTTATTATTTATTTTATTAATATTATAATATTAATACAAACAAACAAACTCTTCAGCTTTATAAAGCTGAAGAGTTTGTTTGTTTGTTTGCTTGAACGCGCTAATCTCAGTAACTACTGGTCCTATAAGAAAATATCTTTTAGTGTTAGATAGCCGATTTATCGAGGAAGGCTTTAGGCTATATAGTATATTAGTCTAAGCGTGATGATATATATATATAGTATGTATATATATATATATATATATATCATAAAACTAATAGGAGCAGAGTATCAATGAAGAATGTTTCAACATCGGGGTTATTTTTTTCCTTTTTAGAGTTTCAATCAATAATTAATAAATAAAATCTTAACAAAAATATCACACCTATAGCGCAATTATCAAAACCGTGTTGGCCGAGTGGTATGCACCCCCGTCTTTCAACCCAAAGGTCGCGGGTTCGATAACGTTCACCAATGGATTTTTCTTTCTTGAAAAATGTATGTGCACTCTTAACACGTGCTTTAACGGTGATGTAAATATCGTGAGGAAACCCGCGGCTTAGTTAGCTTCAAACGTATTTAACTGTTCTTTCCTCAAATAATAGCTGACTAAGCTGACAGGATGGTATAGGTGCTGGGCAAGCTAAACCATCTAACAATGTCCCATGCACTGCAGCGTCCCGTACAGCATGTTTTCCAGTTGCTGACGCTGTATAAATCATCTATATATCTATATTGACGAGCTCTGTGGCGCAGCGGGCGAAGGTCCGCCTGCGACGCAAGGGGTTGCGGGTTCGATTCCCGCCTCGGGACAAATGTCTGTACGATCTGCAGATATTTGTTCAGGGTGTTTTTCTATATATAATAAAAATATCTATCTATGTAGTATAATGTATAAGTATATCAGTCATCTAGTACCCATAACACAAGCTCTGCTTAGCTTGGGGCTAGATGATGCTGTGTGATTTGTCCAGCATTATTTATTTATTATTTATATGTACATATATAGATGCAAATAAGTAAGGCCTTATCAAAACCTTACCTCCCGTGCTAGGGTAGTAGTCAAAACTCCTCTACGCGTAACTGCGAGGGGTACAATATTCCAGCCGATACATTTACCTTCATAATCCTGCCAGGCAATAAGGTAACTAAGGGGCTTAGTACATCAGAGTGGGCGGAGTGAAGCCTTTGTCTTGTTTATAATTTGTAGGAAATTTTAAGTTTTATGAGTTCAAAAGTCATTTACAGCATTAAAACTTTAACTCCAACAATTTTCTTTGAAGGAAACTCTTGGAACTACGAGCAATTTTAGCGCTGGGTTTTACGAGTGAAGGGTCGAGCAGACTGGCTACTTATAATCATTTTTAGGGTTTCGTACCCAAAGGGAAAAACGGGACCCTATTACTAAGACCGTCCGTGGCTGTCTGTCTGTCACCAGGCTGTATCTCGCGAACCGTGATAACTAGACTGTTAAAATTTTCACAGCTGCCGCTATAACAAGAAATACTAAAATCACAATAAAATAAATACTTAAAGGGGGGCTCCCATACAACAAACGTGATCTTGTTAATCCTGGACTACATCATAAGTATGCAACATATCAGCTAATGAGCTGAAAAACTAGCCTACAGATTGCCGTAGGCTAGTTTTTCGTGTTCATAATAAATACTAGCGACCCGCCCCGGCTCCGCACGGGTGCAATGCTGATACTAAATATACTACAGAACATACCATGGCTAATTTTTTGTAGAACTTTTTAAGATGTAATACTGTAGTACATTATTTTGATCTATCTTGTAGGGTTCCGCCAGCATTTGCAATGTAAGCGCAAAAAAAATGTGTTTATTTACGAGCTCACATCATCAAAAATAAATAATTTCTTCTTCTTCTTCTTAACATTAGAAGCCTCTAAAATTATGAGTGTATCTCTACTATATTATGCATGTATTATACATATAAACCTTCCTCTTGAATCACTCTATTAAAATAACCGAATCAAAATCCGTTGCATAGTTTTAAAAATTTAAGCAAACATAGTGAGAGACAGACAGCGGGAAGCGACTTTGTTTTATACTACATACTCACAAACTTTCGCATTTATAATATTAGTAGGATTTAGTTAGAGGACCCTGGTCCAATCTGTAGCTAACATTACCTCATACACCGCTTCATTCCACATCCCACATTCGTTTACGTACCATGTAAACTAGACTCCTTAAAATAGATGAACGCCTTTTATGAGTAGGTAAACACTTCCTTGTTAACAGCTGTGTTGAGGAATGGTGACCTTGTTAGTAGAACATTCATAGAGATGATTATGGAGATGATGCTTCAATATTTGCACCGATTCCTGACTAGCTGACAAAGTTTGTAGCTCGGATTGTAACAGATCCAGACTGGATCTACTGACTGGATCTAGTGATCACGTAATGATCTATAGGAATCCAGTTTTTAGAACAACATTAGGTATTTTATGGATTTAGTGAGGGTTTTTTCCTGTTTGTACTTTCAGTAGATGCAGTTTCGAAATTTACAAAAAAATTACCTGTATCGATGTAAATGCGATTATAACTTGAAACTTCAAGTTCCATATCGATATTTTTGACAGATGTCAAAAATAAGAGATGTCAAAAAATCATGTGGGAAGGAATGTTCTAATTGTGAACCAGCTACGTGAAGTTGGCAGTAGTATTCCTACTTCAAAAAGGAATAAGTTGCCAAAAAAAAAAAAAAAAATGTTCTAATCAAGCTCGCGCATGTCGTACGTTGTACATAGCCAACACCCCACGGCATAAAAATATGAATTAAAAATATTTATTTTTGTTTTTTACACTTCTTTAAAACAAATTTTTGAGGGGGGCTCCAATACAAGAAACAAAATTTTTTGCCGTTTTGGCTCGATATTAATAATGGCAACACGTAAACGCTTGAAGTTGTTTTGCCTAATAATAATACCCTTCGTGCGCGATTCTGACTCGCACTTGGCCGATTTTATTATACATATATGTACATATAGCCAATTTCAGATCATGCAGGAAATCATAGTAAAACCAGCACAAAGGGGTCAGCTGTGGTCTCTCTTTCACACAAAACAGGACTTTTACATCAAAAAATGAATAAATCATCAAATTATTTTAACGAAGCTGAGTCGTTTCGCGACAAAATATGTATTTCCGCCTTTTTCACCGCCCAAATTATCGACGCGTATTTTGCTTTTCACAGAAATACACTAAGGGGCAAAAGTTTAAAAATGTATCTAGTTTTATTTATTTATTTAATACGTTAATGCAAAAATACAAAAGATGGGTTTAATGCCAAAGCATTCTCTACCAGCCAAACCTGTAGTTTAGAGTGTGGTTGGCGTGCTATAATGGTACTTACTTATAAACTAAATAAACAGAAAATAACATTTAATTAAATTATATTATCCAATCTAATTATATTATTATTATTGAAGCGTTGGCGGGATGAACTTGTTACCTTTGACAGAGGATGATGGGAGTCTGCAAAGGATCGGGATGGTTGGAAGACTTTAGGGGAGACCTTTGCCCAGCAGTGGGACAACATACATAGGTTAAATAAATAAAATATCCAATTTATTGTATAAAATGAAGTGTTAAATTGATTTTGAATTTAAATTTTATTTTGTGTATCACATTGATAGCTCTAGAATAATTTAAATAATTAAATACTGTAAAAACAATTATTATCTATATCTCATTTTAAGCGAACTATTATTGTGTTCTTGAGAAATAAAAGTTCTTAAATCTCAATCAAATTACACTTCACAATAGAACAGCCGAGGGTTAAGCAAGGGTCATTTTGTGTCGTTATTGTATAAAAAAGTTTTCTTTATAAAATTAAATTAATATTTGACAAGTTTTGAAGACATGAAGAGTTTTGGCTATACGATTAAATTATAGCGCTATTTAATTAAAACGCTTGGCGATAAAATTAAATAGGTATTTAAGGTGTCCCATACAACAAACGTTATTTTTTGCCGTTTCTTGGTCGATATTAATAACGACAACGGTAGACGCTTGAAATATTTACAGAATATTTACACACGATGGTACGGAACCCTCGTGCCTGAGTCGACTCGCACTTGGCCATTTTTTTACTTATAATGCTTTGTGTATGATAAAGTTATTTTATTGTTTTGTAAATTGAGTACTTATCTAAGTAGTTATAAACTTCATGTATTTAGTAGCGACCCACCCCGGCTTCGCACGGCTTGCAATGCTGATACTAAATATACTACAGAATATAGCATCGCGGACTTTATTGTAGACCTTTTTAAGGTGTACAATACTGTAGAACATTATTTTGATCTATCTCGTCAGCGTTTGCAATGTGAGCGCAAAAAATGAGTTCATTTACGACCTCAAATTAGAAACTTCTACAATGATCAGTGTTTCTCTACTATATTATGCATGTATTATACATATAAACATTTATCTTAAATCACTCTATCTATTAAAAAAACCGCATCAAAATCCGTTGCGTAGTTTTAAAGATCTAAGCAAATATAGGGACAGACAGGCAGCGGGAAGCGACTTTGTTTTATACCATGTATTGGTTAGTCTTTACACACGCCTAGCCTGAATAGCCGTGTTGGCCGAGTGGTATGTACCCCCGGTAATCAATCCGAAGGGCGTTGGTTCGATACCGGCCGAGCATCAATGGATTTTTATTTCTTGAAAAATGTATGTACACACTTAACACGTGCTTTAATGGAAACATCGTGAGGAAAGAAACCCGCGGCTTAGTTAGCTTCAGACGTATCGACGTGTTCTTTCCTCTGACTAATAGTTGACTAAGCTGAGAGGATGGCATAGCTGCTGCAAGCCTAATCCATCTAACGATATCCCAGGCACTGCAGCGTCCCGTACACATATTACCAGTTGCTGACGCTGTATAAATCATCTATAATAGATGTAAAAGGTCTTACTACTACTACACACTAGCCTAAATTATAATTAATTATGATATTCTCATTTAAGTGAACTGTACGTTTGTTGTTTTGAGAATAAAATTCTTTAAACCGAATATGTAAGCGTTGACTTATCCAAAAGCACATTGTGATTTGTGGTTTGGGGTCAACATACGTAATTCAATGAGGGTACTATGTAGGGCACGAACCACAAAAGGCTCTGTGGCTGTGGCTATTCTCGCGTGTAAAAACCACTGCACTCACAACTATATATTTGATACATACGACACCATTATAAACTAGTGGCAGCACGTTGCTTTAAACATTTGTCTTTTTTAAACTTACGCGATCACAACATTTTATAAATATAGACATATTATATTATATTATTATATATATATAGGCGCCGTGGGGTGCCGGCAGTAGAATGTTACCCCTCCTTACATACCCATAGACGCAGTAAGAGCCTGCTAAGGGATACCTCCAGAAGATGGGCAGCAGCGTCTTTCCGTGTCCTACCCCTCATGGAGATCCATGAGCGAGGCCTGTGTTCAGTAGTGGACGTTTTACGGCTGAAATGATATATATATAGAGGCCTTTGCCCAGCAGTGGGATCCTACAGGCTGATTAGATTAGATTAGACATAACATCTTTGTATATAACCACGTACCTATTTATCGCGTAAATTACGTTTGTTATTTCCCGACGTTTCGATTGGATTGCACAAGAATACAAAGGTGCGTACGGACTTGTGAAACGTAACATAAAATGCACCATGCAATGAAAGAATTCGCCGTACACATTGCTGCAATGTATCATAAAAGGTCACTTTGTAACAATTTATCACAGTTTGGACGTCTTGTGCGCGCGAAATGTGCGCATCACGCGCACGCTACGAGCATTACAAGCGACCCGTGATTAGTCGTCAAAGCCAAAGTCAATAAGTGTTTATTCAATAGAGAAAAACGCTACTTAGAATAGTCAATTTACTTAAGAACAACAAGATACATTTAAATTGAATAAAGAACATAATCGACTTTTCGAACGTCGGCGGGGCGCGCAGTGTGCGCGGGCGGTCGCGCTATTCGTCCACGCTTGCAGCGAACATGCAATGAAAGGTAGAATGATACATTTCATGTTACGTTTTACCCACAGAATTATCTTCTCTTTTCTATGGTTTTACCAGTCTGTACGCACCTCAACATGTTATTTTTTGAGGCATTCCACTTAGCGCGCCAAGATGAACCTCACCAATGTACTGCCACGTACCGCACCAGTCTTGGTGGGGTTCATTAAGTCATCATCATCATCATCCCCAGCCCGACTTCACCCACTGATGGGTAGGCCACCCATCAGTGGGTGAAGTCGGAGTTTGTGCCATACGCCACGAGCCTGTGCCTGTCCAATCCATTGTTTGCCCACGATTGTATCTATGTCGTCTGCCCATCTTGCCGCTGAACGACCGACGTTTCTTGATCCCTACCTCGGCCACCATTCAGTTACGGCTTTACTCCACCTGCCATCACCGCGCCTGGCCAAGTGTTCATGGTTCAAGGTTCATTTAGTAGACAAAAATACAAGTTTTAGTGGCATTTGGTCAGTGGCGTGAACCAGGCGAAACAGCATCCTGGGGGCAGTCGCGGACAATCTGTTTTCTCCGATATGGAAATGCCTTGTGCAAAGGGTGATTAGAGAAGACGACTATTTCCTCCTCTGACCAACTTACAATAATGTACCTACATAATTACAAAGGATGGTCATTGTTCTGTGTTTTTCTTTAAATTTTGTTAGTGTTTGTGTGTCATGTAAAATGGACTACATTGTTCGAAATAAACTATTATTATTATTTAATATTGTACCCTTAAAATTTTATATCAGATTATTTATTGTATTTATTTTAACAACCTCGGTGGCGGAGTTGGTTTAATAGCCGGCTGAGACAGGAGGTAGCGCGTTCGAGCTCGCCGCAAGACAAATGTTTTCTTGAAATTGTTTCCTGAGTATGTGTATGTATGGTAATAAGTTGTATTTACCAAAATATGTTTCGATATCCCATTAACCATAACGCTTGCTCTACTTACCTTGGACAAGAGGTGCTGTGTTAATTATCGAGCATTATTCATTAATTGCAGAAGGTTTATTTATTGCCGTGAGGTGCTGGCAGTAGAACGTTGTCCCTCCTCCTGACGTATTAAGAATCTACCAAGAGATATGAAGGGTCTGTACCCAAGTATCTTATGAGTTGTTAAGAAAAACAGTTGTTTAAAGTTCTCCGTTTATTCGTTTAGTTAGTTTAGTATTGATTTGCGACCATTATGACTGTTTCCGTATTAAATGGTAGAAAGCAACTGTCCGGTATGGACAAGGAAACCACGTCATAGCGTCATAGTCAGCATTTTACGCTATGACGTGGTGAATATTGTGCGGTTGCATAAACCGTACAAGATATCTACGGAAAATGGGCAGCAGTGTCTTTCCGTTAATCAACATCCCTTACTGCGCTCGCCAACCTGCCTGCCAAGCGTGGTGAGTATGGCAACAACCCCTTATGATCACTACTTGGATCTCCAAGTCCATGGCCTTTGTCCTACGTCCATGTGATGATGATGATGGACGGTAAAACAAATAAGTAAAATTTATTCATTCTTTACTGAGAATCTCAAACCGTTTACGGCATGTTACCTGCCAAGCATGTTGATTATGGTAACAACCCCTCATGGAGATCCATGACGGAAGCCAATGGAAGGAATGTTCAACAGTCGTCCTACGGCTGAGATGATGATGATGATAACGAAGATTTTCTTTTTTTATACTCAAAAACTTTAGAACGCAATAAGAAATATCATTATCAGCGAACACGGCATTCGTAAGAAATGCATTCGCTCGCATTCCTTCGACTTGCGTTGCAAAATCTTTGAAGATTTGCAAAATCGGAAAGCGCTTTTATCTTATAAACAGCTGTTGACCACGCTGATAGTTCATGCCATTGAAGTAGCAGCGTGGCCAAAAGCTGTAATATATATTATATATTTTGTTTATATTTTTATAAACCCCGACAAAAATGAGGAGTGTTATAAGTTTGACCGCTATGTGTGTGTCCGTCTGTGGCACCGTAGCCCTTAAACGACGGGACAGATTTGCAAGCAGTTTTTTTTAATTACAAGCAGGCTTTCCAGCGGTGGTTCTTAAACACGTTATATCAAAATCGGTTAAGATGTTTACAAGATATTGGGGGCGAAAGAGGTGATAAAATATACTCGAGTTTGGAATCAAATGAAAAGCACTGATGTGTAAAATGCAAAACTGAAAGTTATACAAGGTGTATCATAATATGTGTACTAAGCCGAAGCCGGGGCGTTTCAGACCCCAATAATGATCAGTTTTGGGTGGGAGATAATTAAAAAATCCTATTTTCAGTTTCCCGTACAAAAAGTTTAAATTTCCTAGTGCCTAAAAAACGTGACAGCCCTATCCGGGCAATAACCTCTGCACGTAGATAGGTAGGTATTTATCGTCGCAGGTAGATTTTCGCTATGGCGGGAGATTACTAGACGATTTATTTAGTAAATGCGTAAGTAATAATAAGATGTGTGAGGTACCTCAACCTAGATAGTATTAGGAAAGTTTTAAATGCACATACCTCATATTTTCTCTCTTGTCAAATGTCTAGACGGCTTCTTATTTCGTAGGTCACACTTCGAAGGTACACAATCACAGACAAGTAATTCACTCACTTCTAGCACTGGCACATTTACACAAGATAAAGATTTTATTGAATAAAATGACGTAGGTACATAGCCGCTCGTTTGGTTTCGCGTCGCGCCGAATAAACACCTCGTTTGGTTTCAGATTTTGCGCGAAAACGGCATGCGCTCCGCAACGGCGCACAGTGGATCGAAAAAGCCCTTCCTATAGACATAGAACTTTTTTTTTCTAAACATGCTTTTTCTTGTTGGAAACCAAGACAGAATCTTATTAGAAGCCCAAACTATATCATATTTTATGAACCTAGGTGATAATGACGCAGAAAAGATTTTTTGAACTTTAATTTGTATGGAGAAAAACATGAAAATCGATATTTTTCGGCTCTCGTGCGAGTGCCCGTTATTTCCTCCGGCATAAATAATGTTCCTATTTTTTACTATCTTTTGACATACAGCACATATGGGGCACTCGATGGACTTCAGGTGAAAAAAAATAAAATATATTTTTAAATTTTCTTTTTGCATTTTATTCATTATACAAGGTGCATTACGACCTATAAATAATATTTCAACTCACCTAATTATTGTTACAATTTTAATGTAATATTTCACCTATCATAATAATGAAAATATATATTTTTTTTTATTTAGTTAAAGTAAAAGCATAATTATCAAATACAGTCATTATTTTTAAAAAGAAAAGAATAATAATTACAAACTACAAAGGCGATTAAACAATTCACACGAAATAAATATTACTATTTTTTTAGACACAAGGCAAATTTTTCTATATTACAAGTTATCATACACAATAATTATTTAAAAAACACGTATTATGTACCTACATATAAGTTACAAAGTTTCTGTAAAACAATTAGAACATATTAAAAGACACATCTGTGTCAGAATCTGTGTCTTCTGGATCAATGTTACTTACATCTACAAATTCTGTCTCAAGGTGTTCTGTGTAAATAGATATAAGACCTAAAGCTAATTACAAACTACAAAGGCGATTAAACAATTCACACGAAATAAATATTACTATTTTTTTAGACACAAGGCAAATTTTTCTATATTACAAGTTATCATACACAATAATTATTTAAAAAACACGTATTATGTACCTACATATAAGTTACAAAGTTTCTGTAAAACAATTAGAACATATTAAAAGACACATCCATATCAGCATCTGTGTCAGAATCTGTGTCTTCTGGATCAATGTTACTCACGATCACATCACAATACACACAATATCACTGCGTTGGTAAACTAGCTACCAAAACCAAACGAGCGGCTATACCGATGCACCTAGGTAAGGCTCGATATGCCTCCCTTCTTCTGAGCAACACAGACGAGCGCGGCCAACCACTGATGCTGTGGCATTCCGTATCTTTGTCTGTGTAAGAGCGGCACACGCTTCCACCACACGCCTCCTCATCTCTTCAGCTGTGTGACACTCCGATGCATACACCACACCCTTAAGGTAGCCCCACAGAAAGAAGTCAAGCGGGGTGAGGTCAGGGGAGCGCAGTGGCCAGGCAATCGTACCTCCGCGGCCGATCCACATACGGAACCGCCGGTCCAGGTAGCTCCTCACTGCGCGCGAGTAGTGAGCTGGTGCTCCGTCTTGCTGGAAGACCAGGTCCCGGTAGACTCGCAGGGGCAGCTCCTCTAGCAGATCTTCGACCTGTTCAGACAGGACCTGGAGATAGGTTTCTCCGTCTAAGGGGTTACGCAAAAAAATTGGACCGATAAGACGGTCTCCAACAATGCCAGCCCAGACGTTGACGGACCAGCGATGTTGGAAGGAGGATTGGCTCGACGCATGTGGGTTGACGTGCGCCCAGATATGGTCATTGTGAATGTTCGAAATTCCGTTCCGGGTAAAAGTGGCCTCGTCACTCCACAGCACCGTGCTGATCCAGCTTCGGTCCGCCTCTGCCCTTTCTACTACCCATCTGGAGAACTGAACGCGAGGGCCGTAATCAGCTGCAGTCAGTTCCTGGGTCCTCCGGTAGTGATACGGGTGCTGGCCATCGTCATTCAAGACCCGCCATACTCTCATGTGAGGCACGCCAAATTGAGCCGCTGCTCTACGAGTACTCCTTCGAGGGTCTTCATCGAAGAAATCCAAAATCGCTTCCTCATGAGGAAGTGTTTGGACGCCCTCCGCTGTCACTCCTGTGGAAGGAGCCTGTAGAGTAGAGCCTTCCTACAAGCTCACGAAAGCAGCGGTATGAGGGCAGCGGCTTGTCCGGGTATCTTTCACCATACAATCTCCGCGCAGCCATCAGGTTGTGATTTGAAGCTGCACCCACACACAGAATCATATTGTAATAGTCAGCATTGCTGTAAGTCGCCATTGTTCATAAATCCGACTGTGAAAAATAAAACTAGTAATAGTAACGCACTACGCACTACAACGAAGTGAAACTAAAATCTAAATAAAGTTCATAAGTATAGTTCGCGCAAAACTTCTTGAGCTCTGTGAAGTTAGCTCCAGTGACTGCGCAGTACACAGTTTTTAGGGCGTTGAGGGGAACGAATGATAAAAGGGGTTCGAGAGGGGCTCAGTCTGTGAAATTAGGGCTGCCAGCGCGAGTTTTGGTGTATTTTCGTTTTATTTAGCACACATTTTACTATGCATTTATTTATTTTTCAATTATTCAAACAAACATATTTAAAAATCAATTATTATATTAAATTAAGGATTAATAAAAACTTAAATGCTAGAACGAATTCACCTTTATTATCGCAAGAAGCCAATTTTTTAATACAAAATTTCGACTATGTGGCAAGATTATTTATAACCTAGTTGGCAATATTGAATTAAAAATTAATATCTAATTTGCCTACTCATCAAGAGATGGCGCTATTGCCAAATATTTTTTTATAGTCTCTATTCCCAGGAAATAAGATAATTAATACAATGGCTGCTTTTCCTGATTGCTTGATTGTACACAACACAAAGCTACTTAACGATAGATGGCGCTATTGCCATCGATTTTTATTATAGTCTCTATCAACGAGACATAAGATAGATAATACAATGGCTGTTTATCGATTGCCCAGAAAACATAGCTATTTCCTTAGTGATGTACCAATGAGGATACGAGCCGAATGTATCGATATCGATCATTACCTACTGATGAATAACGAAATAGGTACGTCAGGTTATTTGTGGTGGTCGAAATAAAAAGCTTGCCTTTTCTTTTATTCTTTCATGACAATGAATGAAAATTTATTGTCCTTGAAATAGGACGTACTTGTTAATTATCTGTCTTTTGTAAGTTTTACGTTTATTTTAATAAATGATGCATACGAACATTTATGTATTTATTATTTAATGACAATGAATGAAAATTTATTGTCCTTGAAATAGGACGTACTTGTTAAATAACTGTATTTTCGTAAGTTTTTCGTTTAATTTTAATAAATGATGAATACGCACATTTATGCATCGTTCTGTTATGGCTTTTATCAAATCACTGACATGGTTTGATGCGGGAAACTGTCCGACTTGATGAATTGATATTACGTAATATTTTCATCCGCCGTGGGGTGCCGGCAGTAGAATGATACCCTTCCTCTCATGCCCATGGATGCAGTAAGAGCCTGCTAAGGAATACCTCTGGAAGATGGGCAGCAGCGTCTATCCGTGTATCAACATCCCATACTGCGCTCACCAACCCGCCTGCCAAGCGTGGTGAGAATGGCAACTACCCCTCATGGAGATCCATAAGGGAGGCCTGTGTTCATCAGTGGACGTTTAATGGCTGAAATGAATATTTTCATTATTATAAATTATTTTTTTATTACCTTTCCATAAAAATACCCTTCCATACATCGAATAACAGCTTCTGCTACTTTGCATATTCTGATTATGTCATCAGATGGATAAACCAGTCCGCCCTTATCTTTGGCTACTATGAATTTGTGTAGCGAATTTATTTGTTTCGTAATAAGTGCGCCAGCACAGACGTCACAATTTAATTTCTTGATCAAAATTCGGGCAATGTAACCTGCAATGTGTGCTATAGCTTGGGAACTGAATTCTGAAATGTTACTTAACAGCTCACCAATTTCTTGTTTTCTGTGTGACATAGTTCGTTAAGTCTTCTGAATCAAGTTTCCGCTTATGTCTCTTTGGCGTTGAAGAATTTTCTGAACTCGGTGTTGCTGAGAGATTTTGTGCCTGTAGTTTTTAATACATTTCATTAGATTTCGATTTTACATACTTATTCGTTACATAAAATAAGATGTCTTTAATACAAGTACCATAATAACCTGAAAACACAAAATTTTTAGAGTCGGTATAGCTGTGTCAACAATGTATTTGTTTCCACTTTTTTATTAGAAAATCTTGGTCCATAAAGTGCTCTGAGCAAATTGCGCTGGTTTTTGAAGGAAACCAATTTTGTCTCCCAGTTGCATCGATCCATTTTTTTCTAATGTCTGGTGCCTTGGGAAAACTGAAACCAGAGAATACTTTCTTATACTTCTTAATAGTTTATAATTTTTACCTTGTACCCAGTGGTTGGGTATGAACCCAGGTCTAAAATACATCTAGATTAAATCATCACAAAACAAAACAAAAATTAACACCCTAAAACATACTTAAATGGTAATGTTTACAAAATCATAACCATTAAAGTTATCGATATCACATTCGTGTTTATTACGGCACATCCCTAATTGAGTAGCGAAAATTGCGGTTTAAGAAAAACCGACCTTAAGTGTTATGTTTCATAGTCTATTTTTCTATTTCTATTTTCTATGATACTGAGGTCATCGTCCCGACAATTAGGGTAGTCACTGCGTAAAAATCAGCTGTTAATGTTGAAAGTTTCTTCAGAGTTTTTTCAGAGATACCAATCGAAATCCGAAAAGTCGTTGAACAAACGTTGTTCCCTGGGGGGGTCTAAATCCCCCCCCTTCCGCATAGTACACATATTATGATACAGTCTGTATAGAAATCGGTCGAGCTCTTCATGAGATATGGGGGTTGAAAGATGTCATTTTTCATTTCAGCCGTAAAACGTCCACTACTGAACTAAGGCCTTCCTCATGGATCTCCTTGAGGGGTAGTTGCCATACTCATCACGCTTGGCAGGCGGGTTGGTGAGCGCAGTACCGGATGTTGATATACGGAAAGAAGCTGCTGCCCATCTTCTGGAGGTGTCCCTTAGCAGGCTCTTACTGCATCCACGGGTGGGAGAGGAGGGGTAACATTCTACTGCCGGCACCCCACGGCAAAGATGAAAGATTGAAAGATGTGAACAATCGAAAATTGAACTCTCCATTTGAACTAACAAATTCTTCATCATCATCATCTTAACCTGGGAGGCCTATGCCACCAGCAGTGAACTGCTGTCCACGTTCACTGCTGGAGATAGGCCTCCCTAATGGATCTCCACGACCATGAGGGCATTGTATCCATACCGCCACGCTTGACGGGTTGGCGAGTTCAGTACGGGATGTTGATACACCGGAACTACGCTGCTGTCCATCCGCCGGAGGTATCCCTTGGCAGATTCCCACTGCATCCACAAGCAAGAGAGGAGGGGCAGCATACATAACCCACAAACCCGGATAAAATATAGCTTACAGTGATTCTAAAGTCTATTCTCGGTAAAGAAAATATTTGAAATCTATAACTTTCGGAGATACTTGTACCTTCTAAATCCAAATTTACAACCACACAAACCTACACTCAACAATATTAGTGCAGACGCAAGCCGCAGACCACAGACAATGCAATCATGACAAGTGTTGCAACTTATTCCTCTCATAATAAGTTCTAGAGTTGCAATGCTTTGAGTACACTCCAGTTTATTACCAGTGCACGGCAACTTCAACTCTTGCAAGTTTATAACAAGGGTGGGTTTTGAGATCCTGAAGTGGCTAGATTATATTGGCCAGGGCTGTCGGTTTTGAAATTGGAACGAAACAGACTTTTAAAAACTACTTTCGAAGAAATATTTGTTTGAAAATTAGGCGAGGACTTTGTTGGTTATTTACTTGGAATTGATAAATAAAAATATATTATATGCAATATTTACGGGATATTTACCATGATTGTAGTCTTTAACAAATAATCTTAAACAATGCTATACACAGCTCAAGACAGAGATAGGTGGAAATAATAATAATAATGCTATACACATACATATAATGCTAACAACCATGAAAGTTAAAACATATATATATATATGTATATATGACTTACGACAGCTAAATTATGGGAATATCATGGTCATCATTTTAGACGTAAAACGTCCACTACTGAACACAGGCCTCCCTCATGGATCTCCATGAGGGGTAGTTGCTATACTCAACACGCTTGGCAGGCGGGTTAGCGAGCGCAGTAAGGGATGTTGTTAGACAAAGTCAAAGTAAAATAGTTTATTGTAACCATGTTGTACAAAAGATCTTATTATAACTTGTTTATCTTGCTGCCCATCTTCCGGAGGTATCCCTTAGCAGACTCTTACTGCGTCCGTGGGCATAAAAGGAGGGGTACCATTCTACTGCCAGCACCCTACGGCAATATGGGAATATATCTAATAACCTTTTTATCCAAATTCTATTTGGCATAGTTGTTGGTATAATAGCCGACGGATACGCAGTGTTCTTACTGTATGATTTTGCAATAAATGTATCTTATAAACAATATATTTTTCTATCAACTATAAGGCACCTACCCATATCACAAGCTTAGCTTACTTTGGTACTAATTCTTGCTTTGTAACATGTCCAGCCATATTTATTTATTATTAACTTCTTGCTGATAACGTGTTCCGCATTATACATTTCTGTTATCAGATAATTCATGCTAAGAGATATCTAGATTTCATTAACACGTTTAGATCCAGGGATTAGTTCTCAAGGCCGTGGTTTATGAGATAAAAATATTATAATGTAGATCCGTGATCTTGAAACATGTTATGACGTCGAATCTATTTTGGTGCAGTTAGTGCTCAATGTTTTTATTTGACTCGTTTAATACTGGTCACAAATCCACAATTGATGAAAACTGTAACTTCTGAAATTATTATCGTTGTCAACACAGTATTTACTTGATATGATTGACTTTTCATATATTTCACATAACAGCACGAAGCATACTAAAATGTAAGTTTGAGCGTCCACGGCGAACGTACGAATGCTAGCGCTCAAACTCGCGATCGTTCGCCGATGTAATTAACAGGGGCCTAATTCTCGTGAAGATAATAAAATATTACAACAGCTAGTACAAATATCTGTCTGAACTGTCAAAAAAACGTTGGATTCAATACATTGCTGGTTAAAAGGCCAAAACAGTAAATTTTACAGGAGAGCCCATCGAAGTTTTTATCGTGTTATTTTACAAATCTACATATAAGTGCTATATATGCGCTATAGATATGTATTATTTATCATTAAATGCGTATTTAAAAGCTCTATCTATTAATTAGTAGGACATTAATACATCTTGCACCTACGAAAGTAAAACATCACATGACTCCCTTTTGCTTTTAAAAATGGCCTGTGTGTGTTTTAAAATAAAACGCCACATAATAAAAATTATTCCAAAATATGGCACTTTTCTTTATAAAATTATATCAAATCTCAGACTTATTTCGCAATAAGGCCCTTTTTCTTAAAAATTACGTGCACTCACGCCGACGACGAGGACTCAACTGACAAGATGGCCGTTTTGCTATGTAGCTGGTCACCAAAGTCTCGGAATGCGAAAGGAGCGATTGTCTGATTGGCTCAATTCTTGCGCTAGAATAATGGGTGTCTTTTTAGAATATAAAAATATTGATCATTTATACACCATTTTTTAAATAAAACGAGTTTTGATTTTTTTTGCATTGTGGCCCTTTGGCATTTAACCAGCGAGACCAGCGACATGTTTGTCAATTTTCATGATATTTATCTACTGTGATATTTTATCATCTTCTCGAGAGTTAGGTCCCTGATCTATGTGAAGCAAGCGTAGATTTATGATTTTTAATTATGATTTTGTGCAACAGTAGCCGCCATACAACTTGGCTGAAGTAAGAAAACTATGTTGATGGCACTAAGCGTGGCAACCCTAACTGGTTAGTAGCGTTAGAGCCGGTATAAATCCGTCTGCCTGCCCCCTGAGTGTTGTGGTCAAGAACGAGTATACGATAAGGATTACTTGAAGGAGTCTGTGATGAATCGTTACTGGCTTTATATATGTCCCGAGTACACACTCGACAGTATAGCGGAGGTAAGCCTTTGGGACTCGATATCCCGAACTGCGCAGCCTTTTCTTTTTTGGATAGAAGAATAGGGGAAATAAATGCTGTTTTCTAGTCGATTGCCGTCAGGTGTAAGCAGTAGAATATTGCCTTTCCTCTCTTGCCCGTGGATGCAGTAAAAGCCTGCTAAGGGAAGTTGGGCAGCAGCGTCTTTCCGTATATTAACATTTGGTACTGCCAAACATGGTTAATATGGCAGGAACCCTCTAATGATTAGTACTTAATGATCAATCAATATAAAACTCTTCCGTTACTGACTGAGTGACTGACAGACAACGCACAGCCTAAACCACTGGACCTAGAGACTTAAAATTTGGCACACATTTGATTGAGTTATAATTTATAAAATTGCCGTGGGGTGCCGGCAGTAGAATGTTACCCCTCCTCTCATGCCCGTGGATGCAGTAAGAGCCTGCTAAGGGATAGCTCCGGAAGATGGGCAGCAGCGTCTTTCCGTGTATCAACATCCCGTACTGCGCTCGCCAACCCGCCTGCCAAACGTGGTGAGTATGGCATCTACTCCTCATGGAGATCCATGAGGGAGGCCTGTTCAGTAGTGGACTTTTTACGGCTGGAATGATGATGATGATACCTTGAGTATCCTAGAGGTGCACAAAGAAGGGATTTTTCGAAATTCCCACGGGAACGGGAACTACGCTGGAGAAACTGCGGGGTGCGGCTAGTAGTATATATTAATATATCACTAACGACAACAGGTAGACGCTTGAAATATTCACGGAAAATTGTACGGAATATGGTACGGAACCTTTTGTGCGCAAGTCCTACTCGCACTTGTCCGATTTTTGATTCTACACTAGTCGTACCGAACTGAGAGAGGAAACGTAAAATCTAAAAACTTCTCTAGAAAACGCATGGCATTTTGATTTTGTCACTGATGAAGTCCCAAGCATGTAGGTACTAGTTCTATTGACTGCTATATGCAAACGAAGCCTCGGATCTATGTACTAGATACATAGGACACAGCGAAACAGTAGGTCGTATATGAATAGAACCAAAACGGATTGCAGACATGGAATAAACATGTTTCATGCTGATACTGGTCTGACTGTTACACCGAAGTTCAATATTTAAGTATATAAAACATCTGTCACATGAAGGCAGTCTTCCTGAGCTTTGTATTGTCAAATAGTATCGAGCGCAGTACGTGATGTTGATACACGGAGAGGCGCTTTCGGAGGTATCCCTTGGCAGACTCTTACTGCATCCACAGGCAAGAGATGAGTGGCCACATTCTACTACCGGCACCCCGCGTCACTATCATCAATTTCGTCAATCAAGTGCTTCTTCAATCAATTTGTACTGTATTGTATCATCCTATTATTTTGTTAACAGATTCTAAAAGATCCTTGCGGTCGCACTAAATAAAGTATTATTTTAGTTTGAGTTTATCATAATAAATAATAATAAATAAATAATGCTGAACTGATTGAATTGATTAAAATTCCATGGGGTGCCGGCAGTAGAATGTTACCCGTCCTCTCATGCCTGTGGATGCAGTAAGAGCCAGCTAAAGGATCCGGAAGATGGGCAGCAGCGTCTTTCCCGTACTAGGCACACAAACCCGCCTGCCAAGCGTGGTGAGTATGGCAACTACCCCCCATGGAGATCCATGAGGGAGGCATGTGTTCAGTAGTGGATGTTTCACGGCTGAAATGATGATGATGTTGATAATGAATAGAATAGAATATAAGAGAAAAAAAATTGTGTCACAATATTTGTTACATAATATAAAATGAGACAATTAAAATTAAATGACTACAAAATAGGTCGCCACTCAGTATTTCAATAATAGTTACGGGCCACTATTATTGCACTGGTATTCAGTGGTGCCTGTGTGTGCAGCAGCGCGGCACAATGAGACAAATACGTAACACAATACTTATTAGTCATGCAATATAAACTTAACAATATTGGTCAAAAAACAAAAGACAATGATGACTTGAATTGATGCGGCAATTAGCGCGACGCCGTTGTCAACGCCAGTTAGGCGCGACCACACTTCAATTTTAAGATCATGATTACGATTCCCATTCATTTCAACTTGCCGTAATTCCGACGACAGTTATCGCCATGAGAATTTTACGACCTTTGGCAGGCAGATCCTGCTGAGAAACTGTTTGCTGCTTTTGCTCTCATTTTGTTTTCATTCAAATCATCTAGGTAATTATAATTCTTAATTGTGTCGTAGTAATTGAATTCAAAGTCAAAGTCAATAAGTGTTTATTCATTAGATCAAAACGCTAATTAGAATAGTCAGTTTACAAAAAATAACAAAACACATTTAATTTGAATTAAGCACATAATTGAATTCGTTCGCTTTGGAAAAATAAATTCCGAGTGAGGGAAAGAAGCGAACAAGAAACCTTACTCTTTCACTTCTATTCATGGTTACAATATTTGTCTTAATAATTATGCTTAATTTAATGTCCGCAAGGATATTAGATGATTAGGATATTGGATGATTGGGATATTGCAAGATGACATCATTTCTTATCGCGGTTGAACCGAGCAACACTCGGCCAAGGGTCAATATCATTCAAATAAGCATCTATGCCGCCGTGGGGTGCCGGCAGCAGAATGATACCCCTCCTCTCATGCCCATGGATGCAGTAAGAGCCTGCTAAGGGATACCTCCGGAAGATGGGCAGCAGCGTCTATCCGTATATCAACATCCCATACTGCGCTCACCAACCCGCCTGCCAAGCGTGGTGAGAAGGGCAACTACCCCTCATGGAGATCCATGAGGGAGGCCTGTGTTCATCAGTGGACGTTTTATGGCTGAAATGAAGCATCTATGGCGTAATAAGCTTTTTCTATGAGATTTTGTTTTATAAAAAGCTTAAACCAATCGATACTTCGGTCGCCTCAGATGGAAGCTTTATAGAAACGTACAGTTTCTCAAAAATGATTTATTAACTTTATGGAGCCTTAGTTTAGGGATGTGCAATTTATTTTTCTCTTAGAATCTTGATTAAGATTGCAAAACTGAGGGCAAAATAGTGAGTTAGCTATAACTTTCCTATAAACTTTACATAAACTTCTATTACCTATAAAAGTTTCACGGGTTTATCTCTGTAAACTTCGGATATAAGGAGGGAAACGGTCGTTTTTTTATCATAAAAATATAAATATCTCGGAAACGATACCGCTTAAAGGAAAAATAAAAACTGTTTATTAATTTGCTAATGAATACCTTTCATATGATACCCCACACGACCTAGTAACTTCACCTAAAATTTTTGAAATCCCCATCCGTCCCCCTGCAATCATAATAAGAATATTTTTTAGCATTTTCATATGTGCTTTATTAGTAAAAAAGTGTTTATCTTTAACCATTTCAAATTTCAAGTCGTTAGCATCATTAGTTCTCGAGATATCCACAGACAGAAAGATAAAGTGTTTCTATAAGGGTTCCTTTTTACCATTTTGGTCCAGAACCCTAAAAACCAACCTTTAGGATGCTATTAAATTTTAAGTTTTGACAGTTTATGTAATTTTTTAATTTTATGTAAATTAATTATGTAAATAAATGTTTTTTGTTCTTCTTCTTCTTCTTTATTGACAAATATTCTACATCGATAGTAGCTGGAGTATGGTTATGAATGTGCCGAGGGTTCGTTAGAAAAATTGATTTTATAAACATATACAGGGTTCTTGGGGCATACGACTCACGTGTCCAGCCTAGTTCCACATTGCATCTATTTCTGGTTCAGATGCACCTTTAGAAAATGGAAATAGGCAAGATGACAGGGTTATATACGTCAACAGATATTGATGAGGGTATGAAAAACGAAATTCTATGTATTTCGTCATCATTATTGAAACAATACTTAGATAAAGTATGCCGTGGGGTGCAGGCAGTAGAATGTCACCCCTCCTCTTCTGCCCGTGGATGCAGTAAGAATCTGCTAATGGATATCTCCGGAAGATGGGCAGCAGCGTTTTTCCGTGTAAGAACATCCGGAACTGCGCTCACCAACCCGCCTGCCAAGCGTGCATGTGAGTATGACAACAACCCCTCATGCACTTGGATCTCTAAGTCAATGAGGGAGGCCTATGTCCAGCAGTGGATGTCTTACGGCTGTAATGATGAAAAATGACTTAGATAAAGCCAGCTGATGTTTAGGAGTCGTGACGTCATAATACTCAGGCACCTCGACGCGTACCAGCGTGTGACTTCACGTGAACTTTGGAAATAATGAACCGCGGGTATTTTTGGATTACGTTCATCATCATCATCATCATAACAGCCATAGGACGTCCTGGTGACATATGGACTGTTGGACATATAGGGTCTCTCCCTCATGGACCTGCATACTTTACGGATTGACGGACCTGTATGGATTACGTAAGTAAAAATACGCGTCCAATAGATATTGATAATCAAGAATAAGAAGGACGAATAAAATTTTGTTACCTAGCTTATTGTTACAAATCGGTGTAAAAGTTGATACACTGCAATGCACTTTATCAAGACTGTTTGCTTGTGAAATATTATTTTCCGTTGAGGTTTTTAATTTCCAACGTTATAGGAAAAGTAAATGCTGTACAGATTTTCCAACGAGAAACCTGTCTAGCAAAGAAACGTTTTCAATCAATGAACACATCAGTTTTTTTTAATATCCAACTTGTTTGTTTATCTTTAACTAATTTTAAAGCTACTATAAGTTATTCTTAATCTGTAAGTAAGTTGAATTCAAACAGGAGGTTCGTTGTTTAAGAACCGATTTAGAAAATTCTTTTTGGGTTTGATTAGATACACTTTCAGGCGGGTCCCTTTATTAACCGACGAAAAAAACGGAGGTTTCTCAATTCAACCGATATTTATAAAGCTCGGTTCTGTTGATGGGATCTATGCAATCAAATAATTATAGAGCATGTAACTATGCCTTGACCTCATAAATTAGGAGGAAAGTTTATGATCCATATTTCACTTTCTAGAACATTCGCAAAGTCTACACAATAGCATGGAAGCCTGTTCGTGTGTGTGAATACTTATTTACATAATGTTAATGCTGAACAATTTACACCCACCTCGCAATACTCACACGAATTTGCTTCCCAGTGATTTCACATTATCCTAGGATTTATCGTTTAAATACGCGAGACTAATAATTGAAGAACTGCTGATATTGGTTCTGCGTTTGAATTTTCCCGTAATTTGATTTTGACCACTTCAAGGAAAAAATCAATTCTACGGCTTTTCAGGATTAGATGATTTTGGAGGATAACCTTAACATTAATTCAGCGTTATATTTTTACATATCAAAGATATTGGACGACTTTTTGCATTGATTTATGAACTCCCACAAAAATACTTGTCTAATGTAGAAAAAAAATATTTCTAAGTACAAAATGTCGTATCTCGTTAGCGGAAAATCGTATCAGACAATGTGAAAGTGCTCCTGATTCTGTGATGTACTTATCGTATTCGTATGTCACGAAGCATGTTCAAACACTATTAAGAGTTTTTATGGCGATAAGCGAGAACCAAATATTTGTATGTACTTACTTGGTGGGAAAAGGAAATAAACCATGAACAAAGGACAGTTTCAATTTACAAGATATTGTATCGTTTTGAAATTGCCGGCCTATTTGGAACTTTAGATAGTGAGGATAGAGTACATAGTTACTAAACAAAGACCGCAAAATAGCTGACATACATATAGCTGATGCCGTGGGGTCCTAGAAGAAGAGTGTTGCTCCTCGTCTCTTGCCCGTGGATGCAGTATAATCTGTCAAGGGATACCTCCGGACGATGGGCAGCAGCGTATTTCTGTGTAACAACACGTGCGAGCCCAGAACGGAATGTTCGCATGTAAGCAGAACGCTTGGCAGGCGCCAAGCGTGGCGAGTATGGCAACAACCGTACTTGAAGATCCATGAGAGTGACCTGTGAACATCCTACGGTTGAGATGATGATGATTCTAAGAAAAGCCATATAAATGCATCCAGCCAGATGTTTTGAAATGTGATCCACAGTCAATATATTCAAAGTTGAAGGTGTAGATGTGGGTAGAGGTGGGTAGTGTTCTTTGTCATTCTACCCACTTGCCAACATATAGGTAATAAGATATTTTTATTATAAAGATGCGTTGGACACCATTCAAGTGTTACTTTTCAAATCTAAATAATGTAAAGTCAAAGTCAATAAGTGTATAAACACTCTTAAACTAATAATAGTTAGAGAACAAAAGCCACGTTAAAATGTCAATTTACACAAAAAACAAAACAGAAATTTAATAAATCCCATAATTGAATTTGTTTGCTTCAGAATACATTTATTCCAAGTGAGGGATGTTTTTTTTCTATGCTCAAATTTCCTGGTAAAATTAGTTTTATATTTGGGTGCATGTATACCTCTACAGTACCTATGTGTTTTAACATGATCTACCGGGTGTTAGTGTAAACAGTCTTATCCTTGAAACCACAGGCTAGGTATCAGGAACAGAGCCCAAAATCGATGAAAAAAAAAATATTTATTTTTACATAATTTCTGCAAAGAAAATCCTCATAGATCATAAATGCGTTTCACCCTACACACGCTACAATACACGAGAGTAGGTGCAATGCGGCTTCTCTGTGTGTCAAACACGCCGCCCGCCGCCTTTCGGCAACTCGCCGTTTCTTTGATGCGCCGACAAACACCTGCCCTCGCGAAAATACCTAAAAGCCCCGCACGCGCGCCGGCGCCGCTGCTCACTCGCCAGTCTCGTACAATCTCGTGCGTGAGTTGGACGCATCGCGTCGCGATCCTTATGTGTGCCGATTCGCGGTAAAATGTAAACTGTGTAACTTATCTGTGCTGTGACAATGTCGTACACAAGCGAACAGTGGACTGAAATGGTACGGCTTTATGCCATAGCTGGTGACAACTTAACCTTGGCACGTAGGTTGTACGCAGAGCGGTTTCCAGGACATCGTGTGCCAAGCCGGGAAACTATCCTAGCTGCTACACAAAGGCTACGTGACTATGGCCAGTTCATCGTGCCTAGTCATGCACAAGGTCGTGGCAACCAACAGTTGGCGGTCAACCTTCAAGAGCAAAATCTTGAATTTTTTCGCGGAAAATCCAGAGGAGAGTACCAGAAGGGCAGCTCGTCTCTTCCATGTTTCGCACTGGACGGTTTGGAAAATCCTTCACATCGATGGCCAACACACCTATCATTTCCAGCCGGTTCAAGAACTGGAAGACCGCGACTACCTACCGCGGGTGGTTTTCTCTCAATGGCTCTTAGATAACCTGGACAACGCTTCCATTCTCTTCACGGATGAAGCTACGTTCACCAGGTCGGGCTTTTACAATGTTCATAATGAACATTACTGGAATAGGCACAATAAATAAAATAAATAAATAAATAATGCTCGACAAATCACACAGCATCATCTAGCCCCAAGCTAAAAATGAACACAGAGTGCGGGAAGACCATTTCCAGCGTAGGTTTTCGGTGAACATGTGGGCGGGAATCGTGGACGGTATTCTCCTCGGTCCACATTTCATAGATGGAAATTTGAACGGAGAGACCTACATGAACATTCTTCGTCGAGTTTTGCATCATATGTTGGAGAATGTGCCTCTCCGTTCATTAAGGAACTTGTGGTACCAGCATGATGGGGCTCCTGCACATTTCCAGTTGCAGGTTCGGGCTATGCTTGATGCGGAGTTACCTGGGCGATGGATTGGTCGCGGAGGGCCAGTCGCGTGGCCAGCGCGTTCACCTGACCTCACGCTTTTGGATTTTTATTTGTGGGGAGACATTAAGCGCAGGGTTTACGCCACTCGTTTTTACAATACAAGACAATTAAAAAGACGTATTCGTAAGGCGTTTAGGGAGGTGAAAAATAACCCATTTGTGCTTTCCCGAGTGCGTGATAACCTAAGAAGACGTGCGGAGGCGTGTGTGGCTGTAAATGGAGCCCATTTTGAAAACTTGTTACGTGTGATGTAGGTGTGTGTACATAAAACTGTAAATTTAAACTGTAATTAATTTGTAAATAAGACTTGTTTGTTAATGAACTTTTTAAATACGCCTAAAATAACTACTTTAGCCATAAAGCTTTTTTGATTCAATTTAATTATTTTACTTGTCTTGAAATAACTTAATAATGTGCTAGAGTAGTTATTTTTGCCTGTCCTAAGCCAGGAAAAGTATGAAGGGAAAGTTCTATGCAAGCATCCATTCGTTTTGATACGTATGTACATCAGCCCGAGCGCAGCGACATTTGCGGGCGACGTACGACAGTAGGTAATTAGGGTGTCCAAAAAATCACGTTCCTTAGATGAGAAATGAATTATCAAAATGTAGCGAAACGAATTGACTATTATTTTTAATTATTACTTGTATCAATTCATTTTAGGGTTATACATTTGTGGTTTAAGTGATAAGTGTGTTCACACTAACATCCTGTATAGGAAAATTAATGTTTCATCAACTCTTAATACGGAGAAAAAACACGAATTAGTTTTTTGAAGCCAAAGGGCTTTATAATACATCTATTCTTGACTTTAAAAGCAGTTTTTACAGTAGGAACCTATTTATTTAAATGAATCATCATCATCGCAGCCGTAAGTTTGCTGTCCACGCCCACTGATGGATATTGGCCTCCGTCATGGTTGGAGATCATGAGGGAAGGTTGTCATACTCGCCATGCTTGGCCGGTGGCGGATTGGTGAGCGCAGTGTGGAAAGTACACGCGGAAGTATACACGGAAAGACTCTGCTGCTCATCTTCCGGAGATAATCATTAGCAGATTCTTGTTGCATCCACGGGCATGAGAGGAGAGGGCAACAATCTACTGTCATGGGGGCAAGTTATTTAAATTACGTCTAAAATAATAACCTAGTCCTTTGTTCCGTGTAATGCTCAAATGCCATTGTTTCTGCCACTGACATGACCCACTGCGACGCCATTTTGAATTTTCTGTGCAATAAGTATTCTAACTAGAACTGGAACATGAAAAGGAATACCTAGAATACGAAGATACAATATATCTTAACATGAAAACAAAATAAAATTGTTAAATGATGACTATAACGACCGAGTTAGGTTCTTCTGTTCGCTTCTTTTCCTAACTCGCGTGTCATCTGAAGTGAACAGACTTAATTATGTGCTTTATTCTATTCATTTGTGTTGTTTTATTTTGTCATTTGTAACGCGTCAATAAGGTACATGCAGCCGCACTGAATAAAATATTTTTAACATGAGTTTTTTCAGTCGTGTCTTATGTCCTCGGCACGTACAGTTTGGGTATGGATATTTTATATTGATCACATAACAACGATCACAACACTTGAATACGATTGGGTTAGCAAGCGCAATACGGGATGTTGATACATGGACAGACGCTTCTGCTTCTGGAGGTACATAGACTCTTACTGCATCCACGGGCAAGAGGATCAACATTCTACTCCCGGCATCCCTCGGCAATTACTTCAGAAGGCCTACCATGAGTTTTCACAATCTATACTCGCTAGCGACTATAGTTAAAAAAATATGAAAACTTGTACAGCGCCTCTAGCGGATAGTTTGGTACTAAAATACGCAGTAAACTATACAATATGTATATAACTTAGGACTTCATTTGCTTAGATTTTGGTACCATGAGTTACAAATCTAACAGATGTCACAGTAACGTAGGTACTATTACCTACTACTTAGTTTTTGATAGTGGAACTTATGATTGTCATGTTCGGAGGAGTGCGCTGACTCTGTTACACAGTTTCGTTTAACTTGTGCAGTAGTTCAACGTTCCATTGTTTTTGTTGCACATGTTTTTGTTTTGTTGAACATTTTATTATTTATTTATTATTATTATTTACTGTAGTAACGGCAGGTGATCTAACAGTGACAGCTCATGGTAGACACGGATGAACAGGATTAAATCAACATCATTTTATACCTTAATTACCAAAACCTTTTTGAATCTGATAGCAACACCGTTCGAAACAATAACCGAATTAGATTCCCGTTTCATGGAATCTGATCTAGGTAAACAGATTTCCCATTGTTATAGAAATATAAACTTTGGAGCGGTCGGGCAGAGTTGAAATTTGAGTAGCATCCGATTGTTTGCCTCGAGTATGTTTTGATTAAAGGATAGTGTAATCAATTTCCGTGGGGTGCCAGAAAGTTGGCTCTTCTCTCTTGCCCATAGATGCAGTAAAAATGGAGGATATATCTGGAGGATGGGCAGCAGCGTCTTTCCGTGTATCAACCTCTTTTACTGCGCTAGCCAACCCGCTTGCCAAGAGTGGCGAGTATGGCAACAACCGCTCAAGTTTTTTAGATTCATGATCGGGAGCCAGATTTTTTTTTTGTTCATAAATTTATCTTTTATAATAAAACAAATACAAAAATTAATAATAATAATAGCACAGGTAAACCACTAAGGTTTGTTTTATGAGCTATCGGAGTCGTAAGTAAGTAGCACTGATAATGTCCAGTACTGCGGCTAAGATCTTGATGAAGAATTAATAGATTATTTATTTATGTATTTACTAATACTTAAGTAAAACATTACAGAAAAGAAAAAAAAAAGAAAAAATATTAAAAAATGCTTAATTATTATTAATTATTTAAAATCAATTAATTTAGTTACAATTTTTAAAAATTTACAATAAAGAGTTTATCTATCTATCTATCTACAGAGCTTATTCTATTGCGTTATATAAAGGAACTTCCTAATAGTATCAAGATAGGTTAAACATCTAAAATATTCAAAATCAAATAACTCTTAAAAAGGTAGGTACCTATTACAGAAGTAGCACTTAACTTTAGCATACATTAACATACATGGCTATTTCATTTAATGGGATAGCAACTTTTTAAGCCTTTGCCTATGTAGTTACAAAATAACTACCAAGTTTAAGATGCTGGCAATCAGTGGCTGGATTTCAGTTAGAAATTCCTCTTCTGTTTGTTTTCTTTTAGTTTGCTCACGCAAAGAACTTGAGAATCAAACAAAGCGTCATACTTTTATTTTACTTAGTTTCCTGGAGGAACTGCGAGAACTATCTCTTTTGCGGAAAATATTTTAAAATAAGTAAAAATAACAAATGGTATGTACCTATTATATTATGTTTTTTCTACAATATACAATTAAGTAGTACCTATGTAAAAATAGCCTTAAACTGTATTAGAAATCTGAGATAATTTATATCAAAATTCAAAAAATTCAATGTAGCATCGTTTGATTTTTCTTGTTTCATCATTCCAGCCGCAAAAAGTCCACTACTGAACAGGCCTCCCTCATGGATCTCCATGAGGGGTAGTTGCCATATTCACCACGCTTGGCAGGCGGGTTGGCGAGCGCAGTACGGGATGTTGATACACGGAAAGACGCTAGTGCCCATCTTCCGGAGGTATCCCTTAGCAGGCTCTTACTGCATCTACGGGCATGAGAGGAGGGGTAACATCTACTGCCGGCACCCCACGGCTTTTTTCTTGTTTGCACCATTTAAAATAAAATTCTTTATTGTACCGCACCTCAAAAGGAAAAAAAACTAAATCCTTACAGGATCACTTTGTTGTCCGTATGTTTGTCTGTCAAGACCCTTTATCTCGAGAACGTGTAAAGGTATCGAGTTAAAATTAAAACCATATGCTCAAATCTACAGCCTCCTTATGCTGTTAAAAAAGTAAAGCAAGTTAACTTGAAAAAAAGATACGTCTGTTTATGCCACAAAAAACGCATGTTTCGACATTCTCAAAGGAAACAAAATTCATAGGCAAAATTAATTTCCGTAGACCTAGAACTATGAAATTTGCCAAGGTAAGTATATTGTCTTATACTGTAGACACAGAGTAAATCCCAAAACTTACATTTCCAATGGAATAATAAAAAAAATCTTCTCTAAAAATGTACCAAATCTATCATCGAGGTTAGCAACCCTACGCGCGGATGGGTGACCGAATCATTTTGTGCATTTTTAAAACTTTTACTAAATCAGATCAGCAATTTATAATAATTATTATGTTCATACACACCTACGGAACCCTCGGTGGGGAGTCCAGCTCGCACTTGTCCGGTTTTATTTTAATTTACTTATATGTTTTGGCCGTGGGGTACCGGCAGTAGAATGTTACCCCTCCTCTCATGCCCGTGGAAGCAGTAAGAGTCTGCTAAGGGATACCTCCGGAAGATGGGCAGCAGCGTCTTGTCGTGTATCAACATCCCGCACTGCGCTCACCAACCCGTCTGCCAAGCGTGTTGAGTAAATCATCTTAGATTCATGATCGTCTGATGAATATGGGACCATGGGAAATTTAATACTTTTAAATATCCTCAAGTTTACATTTATCAAATAAATTTTAGATCTAAGGTAGGAAACAATTAAGCAAACACAAATTGATATGAAATTTTAATCGTAACTGTCTACTGATAATTATATTGTTACCGATAGTGATATGATAACAGATTAACAAATGTAGGACTCGTAAAGTGTCATACATTTATTTAATCTTTTTACAATCGACCTATTTATTCATCATTTATTATAATAACACATGTTAATATAATAAGAAAACACTCAGAAACAATTTTTAGCATGGCGCTTCCGTACGGTACGTTATAGGGTTACCACCCACAGCATGCAACAGACACATACATATGTCGTCATTAAATACTATGAGTAAAAACGTATAAAATCTCTAACGTAATACAATAAGATCATTAGGTAGGTGCTACGAGGTGGAATTATAAAAATATTTAAAATTTCAATAGTTAATTATTTCATTTTAACATTTCTATACCAATATTATTATTATTATTATTAAGAGCCTGTACTGTCCCACTGCAGGGCAAAGGCCTCCCTTCCTTCCTTCCACCTATCTCTGTCTTGAGCTACTGTGGTCCAGTCTTCCAAGTATGCGTCGAGTTCGTCTTTCCATCAATAATACAATACCAATAATAATATTATAATGTTACGATATTCGTATGTTTGTACCGAATAAACTCACAACTACTGGATCGATTTCAAAAATGCTTCACTATTAGATAGAATGCCACCTCGTATCTGAGTAACATAAGCAATTTTTTTCGACCTGCTATGTAGGTGGCTACGCAATAATGTTGCGCTGCGACACGAAATTCGCTGAGTTAGTTATATATGTTAACTTTCCATAAACCGGAAGTGCTTTAACGAACAAGGGAATTTAAAGTTAATTCTAATTTTAACTTTTAACATTTCTTGCTCCATTCTATTTTTATATTTTTAACCCTCAGCAAAAAGAAAGAGGGGTGTAAGTATTTGTGTATCTGTACGCTTGACAGTGGCATCGTATCTCCATCGTATCGGAAATGAAAAACAGCCTCAATCGGTAAACCGGTGCTATACCGGTATGATCTTTTCAAGAATTTCGACTAGCCCGTCACGGGTTGCGTAGTTTAGTTGGTTAAAGCATTTCCGGCTTTAGAAAGGGTTAGGATCGATTTGACCGACGTGGGTTCGAACGCCACCGCAATCGTACATTTTTGTTATGGTGTTTCATATCCATGTATTGCACTCAAATCGGTTCATCCGCTAAGAAGATACGCTGCCACAGACAAACATACAGATACTCAAATAGTTATAAACCCCGCGTCTCTTGCTGGAGATTATAATATATAAAAAGATAATCAAACGAAAATAAAAAGTTGAAAATTGGACTTCAATTGGCCAGATGATAACAAACGAGAAGAAAGAAGACTAGTTCAATGAGCTAGAAATCATTGAATCCAACCGACCACCAGGGAAATGGTAAATTAGAACTATTTGAGAATACGTTCTTATTTATGTTGACACAGACAATGAAACCGCACGTTTCTGTATTCTTGGTGAACATAATAGGTATCTTTAGACACCTATAGGTAGGTGGTAATACGACATCAATGAATCATCTGTTTTGCATCGAAGGTGACGTTATCTGTAAAAAGGTAGGCCTTGTAGGTAATTATTGTGCAAAAGCGATAAAATAGTAACTAGTAAATGTTCGTGTAAACAGATGTGAAAATAATAATGATAAAAATTGTAAATATTTAGAGGTAAATGCATACCTAACCCACTTGAAACTAGTTGAAACGTGTGAGTTAATGTTTGTAGGTTGGTAGAATCAGTAAATGATAACAAGAAGAAACAGTTTAAAAAACCCATTAATAAACTCATTATCGTCAATGTCATTATTAAAATGAAGGTAGCAGAAAAGCAATCAAATTAATAACCAAAACAAATTTCAGTGTTTGCCAATTTCAACAATATTATCAGAGTTTTTGGCAAAACAGTGAAGGGAATGTTCTAATTGTGATGATTTCCCATAATGCTAATAAGACAAATTTATATTCAACAGTGCTAATTTGAATAACACATTAATTAACAAAGCAGGTTAACTCACCACTCGTGAAACAAATAGTTCAAGCCACAATTTAAATGATAGTGAAAGTAGCAAAGTTATTTTTTGATAATTAACTATGCAAATAAGGCCAGAATGGCTTATAAGAATTTGTTGTGTAATCAATGAAATGTGTAAGCAACACAGCTCATTAAACAATAGTAAGGTAACTCGAAGTCGCGATTGCGTTCCCACGGTTGACCAGACAAAAAACAGGTTCACGTTGCATACCAAAAAGAAATCGTTCGCATCCGTTTCTTACTAGCAAATTAAAAAAATAAGAATCAGATACTAGTTCACATACCTTCGATAAACTGCAAAATAATCCACTAAACCAACACAGTTTCACACATGTTTTAAACTTCACTCGTAAGGTTAAAAATGCGAGTCGTTTTTTCGTCACTATCACTCGGAACCGGTTTTTAGCGATAACAGACGTCCGCACGCGACGGCGTCCCAGCGCTGACTGCTGGGATCGCGGATTCCAGCGGATCAGAGCGGCTCCATTCTCGAATACTACAATCTACGACCATTCAGGTACGTGAACAACCTCAGTCGAGACGACGACGAAATAAAATCAACCATAACCGTAAACATATAGCGATAGAATTCAAACAATATCCTGCTAGTGATAAGGCTGCGTCGATAACAGAGCTGCGTCTAGGATTCCAAACAGAGCGAGACGGACAACGAAAAGCATGCAGGCAAGTTCAGGGTGGAAAAGGATAGGGGTATTTCGACATCAAGATGATTGGAGCGTGAAATTTTTATTCAGTTTGCAGTAAAAGCGCAGCATCAGAACAATAGAAGGATGTACCCTTTGTCTCTTTTAATTTAAGTTTAAAACATGGTCGTTTGTTAAATATATTTTACTTGACTGATAGTGATAACTAAAGCAAAACAAGCCAAGCACTCCTTAGTATTTAATTAAACTAAACAAGGTCAATCGTCATCAGTTTCACAATACAAAATATCGAACCGATGAATAACTATATTATTGACACTTTTTCTTAAAATATACAAAATTTTTCAGATACGCAATAATTAGCCATGTTGCAATGAATATAATTTAAAATAGACATAATTATTATGGAATAAATTTGCAAATGTGAAGTTTAAACAACAGCAATCTTAAACAACAGTGATAATAATCTTATTATCACTGTTGTTTAAGATTGCTGTTATTATCTGTTGTGATTATCGCCACATTCCGAAAAGAGCTTTTCAGGTATGAACCTGGTCTTAAAGATAAATCCAGCCACGATGCAAATGAGTTCATCAGCGCTAGAATCCAGATATATCGAAATTGCTTTACTTGTTCTGAAATCGGTGTGAAAAGAACGTGGCTTAGCGGACTGCGAAAATTGGTTTTGGTGTAGAATGTACGAGTACATTCCGGAAGACTAATCCTAAATACCCAGCTCTCCTGTGGAGGTCACATTCTTGTTCGATTTCATCGGAATGTTTCGCCTGAATGTATTTGTAAAAACGGTTCTCGTATAATGGATTCTGAACATTGTTTTTTATTGAATATTTTACTGAAGTCCATTATTCTTTATTCATGTAGACCAGTGCCGGATTAAGAATACTTGATACCCTAAGCAATCTACGCCATGTGCAAACCTCCGTTTTTACTCACAAATACCGTGGCTTTCTATTAGTAAAATAATTTTGAAAATCGGTTTAGTATATCCAGAGATTACCCCCTGCAACCTCGCAAACTCACAAACTTTACGTCTCTATAATATTAGTATAGATGACTGATTTGGAAATAAATGTCACATTGAATCGTCAATTTACGAAAAGCAAAACATATTTAAGTTAAATAAAGCACATAATTTAATTTGTTACCGTTGTGCGCTCTCATGGAAGACCTTGGCCGTCCGTTGTCTGAATTTCGCGTAGTACGAGTAGAGCTCCCGCTTCGCGTCCCGCATCCAGGATCGCTGACCTGCACCTTTGGCCACAGCATAGATCATTTTAATAGATCATCATCATTATCTTAGCCTTCGGACGCCCACTGTTGGACAAAGGCCTATCATAAATCCCCAATATCATGATGGGTTGTTACCATACTAACCACGCTTGGCGAGCGCAGCAGATGTTGACATACGGAAAGACGGAGCTGCCCATCTTCCGGAGGTATCTCTCGGCAGATTCTTACAGCATCCATAGGCAAGAGAGCGGGGCAACATTCGACGGCCGCCAACCCACAGCATTTTAATAGATGTGTAAGCCCAATTGCTTACTATAGCGCCACATCAAATAAATAGAACGTGATATTGGTACTTTATTTGTCCCATTTGTCTTCAATCAACGCTTAGCGGCTTCGACGCAACAGGGCAAATGTGCCATGGAATGCGTCAAAGTACCCAGTCTACATGCCTACTACGCTCGCCCATTCGGCTTTGGCTTCGCAATAGTCCACCGGACATGAGCGAAGAGGTGAAGAATGGAACTGACCAATAGAATTCCATAAGAGCTTTCGGAGCAATTCTTTCTTTGTTTTGATGGGATAGTGCATGTTATGTGTGTTACGCATCCCCTTGGCCCGAGAAGAACCGAAAGGGTATGTTGGACTCCACTGCTACCAACAAAGTGCTTGTAATCATAATAATAATCCTTTCATAAATATAAACCCTAACAAAATATTACATTATTACAATTTTCAAAACCCTACCTCCCTAGTAATAGTAAAAATTATGTAACGGCAAGGTAAGGTCTCCCAAACCGCGCGTGCTTATAAAAATACCTTATAAAGGTCCTAAAATATATACCTTACAGGCTAAGGCGGTTATCACACTGCCACGCATCACGCTGCATGTTGCGTCTCGACGCACCTACGCGCGTACTTGTGGGAGTGCAGAGCATCATCGTGCGGGTTTTTCACGCACTCACGCCGTAGTTGCGTTTTGTGGATTCACGGCGGCTCTGACTCATTTCATTCGAAGCTGTTCGCTAGACAGCGGGACTCGGTGTGCCATACCTTGCGTCTCGCCCCGCACCTAAGCGCGTGGGTGCATGTTTCTCCGCACCTACGCGCGTGATCTGCATGAACGCGCGTAGATGCATTTTCGGTGTGTTGGACTCGTGTTTTCTATACAAACGGAGATACAAGCAACGTTAGAAGACGCGTTCACGTTTATATAACATGCTAATTTTAGGGAGTTTTTTCGTTTTCGCATCCGTATAATAGCGGTACGACTCCTGCAGTTTGTATAGTGCTTAACCACATTTAGGTAGAATGTTTCAGAGAAATTTAAAATCCTACTAAATCTCACCGGAATTGTAAATTTTTGATAGGGTTTTTTATTTTCTTGAAACGTCCTTGAACTTCGCAGGTACTCGTAGCACGTACGACCTAAAGGTCATCAAGGCGTTCATCGCTCTCGTGGACTTGAGATGCAGCAGATGTATTTGGAACGACGGCGGATTCTCCATCCAGAAATGGACTCTCTCACGTTAGCGCCAGAGCGTCGTCGAATCATTCGTCACCAGTCGACCCATTCCTCACCGGTGGACCCATTCGTCATCGCGTGGTCTTACGGTCCTAGAAAAAAGTCTCGGGGACATATCTATTCAACATCCGACAATATTCTTGGAACTTCTCAATGAAAGAGCCGGTCTATTTCATTGAGAAGTTCCAAGAATATTTATCATCATCATCATCATTCCAGACGTAAAAAGACCACTACTGAACAGGCCTCCCTCATGGATCTCCATGAGGGGTGGTTGCCATACTCACCACGCTTGGCAGGCGGGTTGGCGAGCACAGTACAGGAGGTTGATACACGGATAGACGCTGCTGCCCATCTTCCGGAGGTATCCCTTAGCAGGCTCTTACTGCATCCACGGGCATGAGAAGAGGGGTAACATTCTACTGCCGGCATCCCACGACTAATAATAATAATACAATTAATAAGAATATTAATAATACACTTTTCGACTACTGGAGAGTTCGTTAAAATTATTTACCTAACTAGCTTCTGATTGCATTTTCGCACGCGTTGTATACAACACATTGTATACACAGGTATAACTGTGTAATAAAAAACTCATAACTTAAAAAATAAAAAAAACAACTCTAATGGTGATGATGCCGATGATTTTAATGTTGATAATTATGTTGGTACGTGTAACTAATTAACTCAAAAACTACTGAACCGATTTACAAAATTCTTCAAATATTAGAAAACTATAATTATCCCTGAGTAACATAGGCTATATTATTTCCCCGTATTCCTACGTAAAAGGTTACTACTAGCATTAAAATACAGACGTTTTCTTTTATCTATTCATTATCTCCTCCCTTTTTAAGTCAGTTAAAAAGTGGCCTGATCAAACCTAGAAGCAAAACAGTAACTGTAGTTTTTGCTTTAAGAAACAAACCACATTCCAAAATTTCGGTTTTATATAAGTAGGTAATAAAAGTGGGATATGCTTAATCTTATGTTTTTTATCTGAAAAACATACACCAACTTCTAACAATAGTTCTACGAGTAACTACGGAACCCTACACAGCGCGTAGCCCGACACGCACCTGGCCTAATTTATTTCATATTTGTCACGAATAATTGTGTTCTGCCCATCTCCACTATGCTTGATAATTATTTTAACAATCTTTTATCAAGTTTTATTATTACATAGAGTTCGATTCCCGCCTCGGGACGAATGTCTGTATGATCTGCACATATTTGTTCAGGGTGCTCTGGATGTTTTTATATATATAATACAAATTATCTATCTATGTAGTATAATATATTAAATATATCAGCCATTTAGTACCCATAACACAAGCTCTGCTTAGCTTGGGGCTAGATGATGCTGTATGAATTGTCCAGCATTATTTATTATTTATTTTATTTATCTATGACATGATTTTTCATTCATATTCAAATTAGTTCATTAAAACGACAATGCATGTTTCATTGTCACCATACCGTTCACGATATCATTACAATCATTATAATAAGGGCTGAAATTATTCCCATGAGCATATCAGCAGAGGGTTCGATATTGTACCACATCAACTTATACAAGTTCCCACACTTCCCTACTGAACTACAACGTTATCTGTGAAGGTACCTGCCAGGGGGCGGCCAAGATCATTCATCAACTTAGATGGCAAAAAATAAGGGTAGAAACAAAAAAGGCCAACTCTAGCCACCTCAATATTTTTGGATGAGTAAAATACCCTGTTTAATCTGGAGTTCTTGCAAAAATAAATGGATGAAAGGAGCAAAACCAACGTAACAACGGTTTTAAATGTTACTCACCTGTGGGAGAAGAAATATTAATGAATTGCACCTAACTTAACTTACCAATGTAAGAAATAAAAGGCTTTTTTAAATGCTATAGAATAATGCTGGACAATTTACACATCATCATATAGCCCCAAGCTAAGCAGAGCATGTGACATGGGTACTCGATATACTTAATACATTATACAGTAGGTAGACGATGCCTTCGGCATTATGCTCGCCAATTGAGCATTTATATTTGTAATTTGTGTGCAATAAAGAATTAAATAATAATAATTATACATTGATGTTTTTATAGAAAAACATTCGGAAGACCCGGAACAAATATCTGCAGATCGTACAGCCATTTTGTCCGGAGGCGGGAATCGGACCCGCAACCTCTTGGTCTCGCAGGCGGACCTTCGCCCACTGCCACATAGGTCGTAGCTGCTCAGATTACAAAACAAAAAACTATTATTTTGTAATATGAGGGTCGTAATGACCAGATACTTCACATCATCCATATCGACTAAAATGTACTCGTATTAATTGTCTAACCCTTGCAAATAATTGAAGCCTAAAGTGTTCCGTAATGGTTTGCTAAGTATTTCAGAACCTGATGTTGGAACTGTGTTGTACTAGTCCGTTTATATCCACAGATACCGAGCGAGCCAGACACTACGCCGGGGCAGGCGAAATAATAGATTGCTATTACAAACTCTTTATGATCATTTATTATTATTTCAAGTTTTCACGCACGCCTGTGGATGCAGTAGGATCCTGCTAATGGATACCTCCGGAAGATGGGCAGCGGCGTCTTTCCGTGTTTTTAGCGTGGCGTGTATGGGAACTAACTAAAACATGGGGATCCATGAGGGTAGCCTGTGTTCAGTAGTGGACGTCTTACGGCTGAAATGACGATGATGATTATTTCATACAGTGTGTAATAGGCCGCACAGACGCCGACAGATGCAATGTGGCAACGCGGAGTTTCTCTAAGGGATCGAGTCCGAATCGAAGATATTTGTCAGAGGACCAATGTTACAGACAAAGCTCAGCGAATAAGCACGCTGAAGTGGCAGTGGGCAAGTTGAATATGCCGCAAAACAGATAGCCGTGGACATGCCGTGGAGCAGGCTGGTTCTTGAGTGGAGACCGCGTGTCGGTGTCGGCCAACGTAGCGTAGGGCGCCCTGTAGCTAGGTGGAGCGATGATATACATACATAAGGCAGCGGGCAGGGATTGGAGGACGAAAGCTGAAGATCGAGCTCAGTGGCGTGCCATGGGAGAGGTCTATGTCTTTATTAATTCAACTAATTTGTTATTTGTTAATAATTGGTAATAATTTATTAGGAATAATGGCAAGAAAGTTAAACTTTCGGTGATCTTAGAGATGCACTATATTTTCTTAATCCAATCAATATATTGTTAAATTACTTCGTAATTTATACCTAATATAGTAATTTTTCATGATAATATTAATCGTTATTTTTATCAGGCGTTGTATTTAACCAGTCCCAGTTAAATTTTAAACAAATAGTGTGTAGTTCGTCTTTCCGCATAGTCACAAAGTTGCTTTCGTAGGAGATAAGAGAAGGGCTCTGGCATCTGGCAAGAACGATGCATAATGGTTTATGGAGTAAAAACGTACCAGGTGTGAACTTTAAAGGTGCACTGTTTAAAGTTTGGTGTTCTGCTGGAAGGCTTGATAAAGGTTAGTTCTCATCCTGTGCTAAAGCACTACTCTACTAATACTATATACTATATCTACTAATACTTAAAAGTATTAGTCATCATTTCAGCCATAAAACGTCCACTGATGAACACAGGCCTCCCTCATGGATCTCCATGAGGGGTAGTTTGCCATACTCACCACGCTTGGCAGGCGGGTTGGTGAGCGCAGTATGGGATGTTGATACACGGATAGACGCTGCTGCCCATCTTCCGGCATTAGTATTAGTCAAATATCAAAAGTATTAGTACATCTTGTAAAATTAAATGAATAAAGTAGTGGACATGAGCAGTTGACTGATACGGGCTGATGATGATGAATGACAGCACGCGTCTGGCACGCTCGATGTCTGTGGATATAAACGGACCTCCGTACATGGGTGCACTTACGTTCACGGCAATAATGCACGAGTTTGGATGAGCTCATTGCATATTGGAGTAACTCCAATATTCCAGCCAAACACATGCATTATTGCCGGTAATTGTTTGACAAGGTTACAAAGCGACGATATAGTATTATAGTGTATGATGGCGCAGAACCCTCGGTGCACGAGTCGGACTTGCTCTTGGCCGGTTTTATTTTGAAGGATTAACATTATGCTGAAGCAGGTGGACCTTTTGGTCCCCAAACGTAGAAACAATTAGCTCCGTTTATATATGTACATTTTATTATGCACCTACTGTATGTGGAGTAATAAATATTTTCTTTCTAACTACATAATTTCTCAATTTTTCTAAACTCCTACGGACCCCCTCCTCGCCTGCCCCGGCCCCCTTGGACCTTAAAAAACCCTGTTCTACATTCTTCCATCTGCGCTGGATGTGTTATTTCGGAGAAGCTTCAACTTGGTGGCGCGACATCGGATAAACAAACAATACTTCCTGTAGCTTTGACGTTACCTATCTGGGACCAAATAGTTGGCTCAGTTAATTTATAGTGTAACTAGCTTTTGCCCGCGACTTCGTCCGCGTGGTAGTCATAAATCGTAAAATCCCCTTTTTCACGCAGAGCCGCTTTGATTCAAAAATATAAATCCCATTTATTCCCTATCCCGTAAGAATTTTGAAAAATCCCTTCTTAGTGCACCTCTAGGGTACTCTCCCATATAACAAACGTGATTTTAATGCCGTTTTTGCTTGAAATTAATAACGGTAACAGGAAGCCAAATAATGGTACGGAACTCTTCGTGCGGGAGGCTGACACGCACTTGGCCGATTTTTTAAATTTTAAAACTATTTTGAATTATTTTCATTGATTCGAAAAATTGCTATGAACGCCACGCATGTAAGTTGCATAGTCATTAATGACCCATCCTAACTCCTAGAGGTGTAAGGGCCCGTTTTATAAATGTAAAAGCCATGCAGTCTCCGCTCTAGAAAATTAAATGTACCAGCTTCATACAACACGCTGTGCCCGGGTGAATGCCTTTAGTCCGAAGCTAGACACGCCAGTGCTTTTGTTTACGTAGCAACGCTTCTTTGTTTATGCAGACCATCGCATAAGTAACAAATCTAAGACCAACGTTGGGTTATGTTGGGTGTTTTCGAACATCCCCTCTTAAATCTAAATTGATTTACAAATCTGTAAAAAATCAGTAGTTTTAATGAAAATTTTTTTATGAAAACTATGACGGTTAATCTAGCTTTTTTAGTTTTAAAGAAATTGTCGCTCAAATAAGTGATACGGTTTACAAAACATACCGGAATACTTAAAACTGAAAACTCAACAAATACCTGTGCATGTTTTGGTAAACGTAAAAATAAATAGTTACACTAACTTCTAACAACAGGTCAGGTAACTACGGAACACAGCGCGTGGTCCGACACGCACCTGGCCTAATTCATTTTTATTTATGCCTTTATTCAACTAGCCAGGTGATTAAGGTGGAACGATCCCGGGATATATCCCGAATTACAACTTAACTTCTCATCCTTATAAGTAATGAGAGAGAATTCTGAGATGAATGATCATCTCGGCCGTAGGACTGATGTCCACGTCCACTGCTGGATAGTATATAGCAGAGTAGCATAGTCCTTTCCTTATAGATCTGCAGTGATCATGAAGGGGTTGATGGTCGCTTAGCAGGAGGGTTGCCGAGCGCAGTGATGGATGTTAATATTCAAATATTAATAATATAAAGTGCAACATTGCCGAATAGTTATTGTAAATATTCCTTATTTTTTTTCTTGTTTTGATTATTGTCGTTGTTTCAATTTCACGAATACTTTCTGTTAATTAAGGTGACTATTTGATTATTATATTCCAATTTTATGTACCTATTCTATGGACCTATGTATGAAGTCTGAAATAAAGAAAATTTATTATTACACGGAAAGCCGCTTCTGCACATCATCCAACGTGGCAACATTTTACTGCCGGCACCCCACCGTTACGGTTACAAGATAAATAATAAGGTACCCTATTTCCATGGAGCTTGGAGGAACGCTAGGATTCTCAAGAAACTCAACTGCATAAAAGTTAAGTATAAACTTTTATCAAAAATCTAAAATGAGTTTTCTCCGAGGTACCTATGCATATCGGAACGGAGGAAAAGGAACGCCTTTTCAAATATGCCTTATGCATCCAGCATGGTTAATAAATATAATACAGCTTTCACCACGTACCTAACTTATTATCACCTTGCTGACGTTTTATACAGGGTGTATTATATGTGTACAAAGCCGAAAGAGCCGTGGGGTGCCGGCAGTAGAATGTTACCCCTCCTCTCCTACCCGTGGATGCAGTAACAGCCTGCTAAGGGACACCCATGTGTCTATCCATGTATCAACATCCCATACTGCGCTCACCAACCCGCCTGCCAAGCGTGGTGAGAATGGCAACTACCCTTCATGGAGATCCATGAGGGAGGCCTGTGTTCATCAGTGGACGTTTTATGGCTGAAATGATGAAGCCGAAAGAGGGTGATTCTGAACATCCAAGAAACAACGTTTGTTCTACGACTTTTCAGGATCCAGTGATTTTCATTTAAGAAAAGACCAAGAAAGTTTTAACCTTAACAGCTGATTATACGATAATGACAACCCCAGCTGATTCTTGATAGGGTCATTGACCTCTGCGAAGAGTTGCCGTGTGACAAATAATATTAATTACTACTAATAGGTGTTTTTATTAAAAATTAAAAAGAAACCTATTATGACCTCAGGATCATTTTCACAGAACACCAAATTGTAAAATTATATGTGAAAATATAAATAATATACGAATTCCGATTTTTTGCCTACAACGAAATGTAAAACTACATGTTTATATAGGCTGGTGCCCTTAAATCAAAGACATTTCCACATAAATAAATACAATCTGTATAATAAAAGCCGTATTATATTTATTAAAGGAAGTCACGACAATTTAAATCCAGCATGTTGATATTGGAACTGCGCTATGGATGAAAATGCAAATAAAAAACAGGTCTGGGTATTTTTCTATTGATAAGAATGTATTTACAAAAAAAAATGTATTTAGTCCTTCGCGTGCCGTCCTCCGCCATATTTGCAACTTTTGCACACCCGGGTCTGCATATGGCATTTGAGGAGAAGTATCCTATCAATGCCGTGGGGTGCCGGCAGTAGAATGGTACCCCTCCTCTCATGCCCGTGGTTGCAGTAAGAGCATACCTCTGGAAGATGGACAGCATCGTCTTTCCGTGTATTAGCATCCAGTGCTGCGCTCGCCAACCCACCTGTCAGGCGTGGTGAGTATGGCAACTATCCTATCATGGAGATTCATGAGGGAGTTCTGTGTTTAGTAGTGTACGTTTTACAGCTGAAATTATGATCCTATCATTTTCTGGTTTTCATAGTACAAGCTTTGCTTACTATTTTTTAAATCTTGGCGATTTCAACACATTATTACTATATTGGATTATCGGGTTTTTATCGCGTAATTAATTACCTTTAATTAACCCGACGTTTCGACCGGAGAGGTAATTACGCGATAAATACCAGATAATCCAATAAAGCAATAAAGCTAGGTAATATAAGAGTAATAAGTAAGAAGTAGAATGTTGCCCCTCATCTTGCCCATGGATGCAGTAAGAACCTGCCAAGGGATACCTCCGGAAGATGGGTACAGGATCATTCCGCGTATCAACAGCCCGTAATCGCCAACCCGCCTGCCAAGCGTGGTGAGGCAACACCTCTGCTTTACCAGTGGATGTGGACAGCAATCCTATGATACACACATGAGCACATCAATCACCCTTACACACATCCAAACTGAAGTTGGCAACAACCAACAGCATGAATAAGCAGCTAACTTCGCTCATTCGGGTCATTCTCAGAAGTGGGACTTACTACTTGAAAATACTTAAGAAACTCCCGAGTTTCCGATTCAAATTGATTTTAGATTAAACTGCTGAGGAACAAACAGCTCATGTTCGGAGCCTCGAGCTAAATACAAGTTAATTAATTAGTTTTGATGAAAGATTTAAATAGTTAGATTCGCCCTTACTGTGATGAGACCGCGCTGTTTTGTTTCCACTCGAAATGAGATAGATCGCAGATTTGGAATCAGTGTACCTCTAAACACAGTATTAGCCGAACGTAGTGTGTGTTATTTTTTTACGAAAGTTTGTGCAACACGATTGCACAATAAATGGTAGCAATAACAGTTTGGTTTATTGGCAAAACCAGTGTGCGTGCGTCGACAATTTTTGTTAACACTTATTATAAAGATAATGCTACTGTTTTTGGTGTCAGGCCACATCTAACGAATTAAATCCATGATTTTGATCTGAATTTCGCGAATTCGGGTGGTGGAGGTGTACTGTTAATCTTTGTAAGGGTTAAAACATTATTATGTTAGATGATGGATATTAGATAGATAGGTATACGTAGGGTACAATATTGCCTCTAAAATAATGTCATCGTTCTTAGAACATATGGCACGACTCCTTTCGACACTTTCAATTATCTTAGTGATCCAGGAGGGAATCTCCATGAGAAGTAGTTGTCATACTCACCACGCTTGGCAGGCGGGTTGGCGAGCGCAGTACGGGATGTTGATACACGGAGCGACGCTGCTGCCCATCTAACTAAATAACTATAATAATTATTTCACCATATTTCGTCATCGTCATCGTAATCACATCAAACACGTCCCAAGTCACAAGTTACAACATGTCGGGACAAGTGCACCTCCTTTGTATTCCTGCAGTGCGAGTGTTCCAAATTGAGTTTTGATCCTTCACTCCCAGTTAGGGTTCCGCACCAACAAGGTAAAAACTGGCGCGTAATCTGTCCTGAGTTGTCACAGCAGCTTAATCTTTGATGCAGGAATTCATTTAAGCAACCCATAGTTCATAGGTGGCGATTCTGTTTTTCGTTAGCTAGATAAAGCTAATTAAATTATCGTAAAACGGACTAAAATGCTATTCGGTTAAAGCCTTTCTAAAATTAAAACGAAAAAAATATACCAATTATACGCTGACAGCTCTATATTTAGAAACGTCATATATCTAATTACTTATAATTAGTTTCAGGAAGTGTGAAACGGTATCGATACTATTGTCTAACTAAGAGACCACGCAATGATGCTTTTGTTTCTATTAGTCCAGATTTATTTTCTATACTTAATTAAAACTTATGTTACCTAATTAATTTATTGGTTTTAATTTAATAATTAACTTAACCTCGATTCATTTGATAGTGATTGGTTCCATATTTCAAAGGATAGAGATGACTGGAAGAGTTTGGGGGAGACCTGGGCAAACCCAGTGGAACAAAATTGGTTAAAAAAATTGTTTGGATTTGTATTTCCACAACCGTTTTAAAATAAATCAAGGTTTAAGTGTTTTTTTATTATAAATCACTTTATATATAAAGTAGACATTTATTGTCTTTGCAGATTGTTGGAGAAAAGCCACTGGCTCTTGAAACCTAGTTTTAATTTTTTTTCAAGATTCAGAGTTAGTCAGAGGAGATAACAGGAATACGTCTGAAGCCAAAGATACGATTTAAATCTTCGCCTGAAGCTGACTATGCCGCGTTTCCTCGCGATGTTTTCCTTCACCATTAATCACGTGTTAAATGTGAACATACATTTTTCAAGAACGAACAATCCATTAGTTCACTGCCGGTATCAAACCCACGACCTTCGCATTGAATGTCGGGGGTACCTACTACTCGGCCAACACGACTTACAAAGCATGTAAAAGCATTATTAATACCAGCCCGGAACCCTCTCAGATAAATCTCACTCGTTCTTTGTCATCGCTAAACGGCGAGCGCTAGCGATTGAAAAGGAACAAGTGATCGAATAAGGAGGTCCTCTACCTGCTACAGTTAAAAAAGCTTTTTGTATCACACCTTCTTTTGTTACTAGAGATCGGGTAATGTGTAGGTAACCGATGTTTAGTAGCTAATATATCGTTATCAGATGTTAATTCCATTATTGTACGCTTAGTTACGTAACGATTTCATCATTATCATTTCAGAAGTAAAACGTTCACTACTGAACACAAGCCTAATGGATCTCCATGAGGGGTAGTTGCCATACTCACCACGCTTGGCAGGCGGATTGGCGATCGCAGTTTGGGATGTTGATACACGGAAAGACGCTGCTGCCCATCTACCGGAGGTAGCCCTTAGCAGGCTCTTACTGGATCCGCGGGCATGAGAGGAAGGGTAACTTTCTACTGTCGGCACCCCAAGCCATTTATGTACGTTTAAAGTTTTCATTGTATGTAACTTGATTGGAGGACTCCTAGCTCTACACAACCTCAGGTTAAGTTTTAGGTGCAACTTCCGGTTTGTTAATCTAGATACAACTTCCGGTTTCTTATTTCGAAATAAAAGCCAATGCAAACTGCAATAACTTCCTTGGAATAGAGACGTTTAAATTCCTTCCGCGATCCTGCAACAAATCAATCCATTTCTTATTGCTTTGAATAAATTCTACGGAGTGATGCTTGAGAAGGGGTCGAATCCAACATTGTGCACGTTATTGCTGAATCTGCTTGTATTAGGATAAGGAGATAGGACATTTTAAAACAAGAACACACGTTTAATTTGACGAGCGTTTTGACGACCTTCCCGCCTCGGGACAAATGTCTGTACTATCTGCAGATATTTGTTCAGGGTGCTCTGGATGTTTTTTTTCAAAAATATCTATCTATGTATTAAGTATACCAGTCATCTAGTATCTATAACACGAATGCTGCCTAACTTGGGGCTAGATGATGCTGTGTGAATTGTCCAGCATTATTTTATTTATCGCTGCATTGATTCGTTCGACTTCCGTTCCGGTCTCCAACACCATCTGTTAACGAGTAGAGTGTATAGTAGGAAACGTCAAGTTGACAACTGTCAGTGTCACTTGGGCAAGATCAAGGCAGAGTGCTAGTTCGGTTGGGTTATGGGTTGAACAGGCAGTCGTCTCAGTTTATCGTCGACTTTCGAACAGAGCACTGGTCCCGACTAGCCTCGTTGAACTTGCCGCGATTCTAGAATTACCTACCTAGTGGGTAGTAGGTAGGTAATTCTAGAATCACAATTTTGAAAGTGATTGTGATTGACGAATAAACATCTAAAAATTCACGTTGCATTTGTTCGTTTGGATCTCGAGACATGTCTGACGCCCCGGGAGGCAGGCCTCGAGACCCCTCCCCGTCATATTCATTTGATTAATTATCTCACACGCACAGTCAGCAAAACTAATATAAATTTAACCTAGTGCATGCAATAACCATGAACCCAAAAGAAAATTTTATTGAAAATGTGCTAGGTGCAGAGCTTGACCACATAGTACATTTCATCATCTAAATTTTATGCTAAATCATTTTATGCTAAATCCACTACCGAATGGATCCCACAAGACAGGAAACGACCTCGCGGCAGACCGAGACGTCGATGGAGAGACGAACTCGACGCATACATGGAAGACTGGACCACAGTAGCTCAAGACAGAGAAAGGTGGAAGGAAGGAAGGGAGGCCTTTGCCCTGCAGTGGGACAGTACAGGCTCTTAATATAATATTTAATATTGTCTATGAAATATTTACGGGGCATTTGATATCTTGAGTCTTTTTTAAATTCCCGATTTCAAGATAAAGGAGAAACTCGTAATCATGGTAACTTCCAGATTGGACCAATTTTATTCCAAGCACAGTTCTGATGATGAGAAAGTCTCCCCGTGTTAAATCGGAGCCCCGTCGCGATCGCAGTCGCGTTCGTTATTGGCAGATAAGTTTTATTGGCTGCGATTTGGCTTCCATTTGGCACTCGCATGTACCTCGTTGATCTGAGATAGATTTGGCTAGCTTTTCCCTGGGAATTGCGATCGAAATCTGTCTATATCCATCAATGACAAGGGCGCTGAAAGAAACTTAGCATGTGCCATGGAAAAGGACTTTACCGAAACAATTAACGACCTTCGAACCTGGCGCAGTTCGGAAAGCTGATTCAAAATCAAATTAAAACAAAAAATCGTTTATTTATTAAAACAAGGTATGTTAGTAAGAAATTATAAGAGTTGGGAGCTCTTTTTTAAGTTAATTTATCCTGTGTCAGAAAAGTCCCCCCATTTGTTCTTGAAGGAATTTAATTTAAAAACCCAAATCGATATATTTTATTATGTATGCTTATTACATTTGGGCATTTCCCTCGATTTATCATAGATCCTATCATCAGAAGACAAACAGAAAGCAAATATTATTTAGTTATACAAAAAACCCAACCGCAAGTTTAAATATAGGACATATAACTTTGCCTCCTCCAGTATTCGAAAAACTTTAAATACTGGATCTAGTGAGAGTTTTCTAAAATAAAAACTCTCTCTAGACCCAGGATGGATCTCTTGACTTGATCTAGTGAGAGTGATCCTTTTTTTTGAAGTCGTTTAAAAATCAACGAACCATAAAACTGTGGGAAGGTTGACATAGGTAAGTTTTAAAAAGCACAAATAATAAGTGTTGTTGTATGGTGACCCTCCGCTGGGCCTCCTTTCCTAACCGCCAAATAGCTCTACTCTGGGCCTTTTTCATTAGTTATTAATTAGTGATTAGTCAGATAAAACAACCCTCAGGCTTCGCCGTAGTCAGGTAAGTAAATATCCATCAATGCGGTTGCAGTTCCGGGGTCCGTTCGGTACCGACCTCTACTAAGAGCTTGCTATTGCTCGAGTGTTGATTCGCATGAGACTGTCGACTTCTTGACAGTATTAAATGAGGATATGTGCCGTGGGGTGCCGGCAGTAGAATAGGCTCATGCCCGTGGAGGGATACCTCCGGAAGATGGGCAGCGTCTTTTCGTGTATCAACTTCCCGTACTGCGCTCGCCAACCCGCCTGCCAAATGCGGTGAGTATGGCAACGCGCTCATCAGTGGACGTTTTACGGCTGAGATGATGATGATGATGATGAAACATTAACCACTTTGTGCGTCTATTTGTTCGGATTATATCAAAATAGCTGATGGGGTTATTTCATGGGTTTGTTTTCTTGTCAATAAGATTCAACGGAAAGTTTAAATTATTATTTGCTACGCCGTAGCCCAGTTTCCGTGAGCAATTTACTACCTATGTCATCAAAATTTGCTACATTTAAATTTAAGTCCATTCAAAATACACAAAATAAATAAGATCAGGTGTGTGTCGGGCTGTACACTGTTTAGGACCTGTTGACCTGTTGTTAGAAGTTAGTGTGATTTTTTAGGCTTAGCATACATATTAACAGGTATTAATTGAGTTTTCGGTTTAACGTATTCCGGTATGTTTGGTAAACAGTATCACTTATTTGAGCGACAATTTCTCCGAAACTAAAAAAACTAGCTTAACCGATAAGCTTTAACGCAGACGCTCAAAAAAAGTTTAAAATTCTAATTAATAGCAAACGAAACACTAAATCGAAAAATAGTCATCGCAACCCCAAAATGGTTTTTTCATCCTATCTATTCAAAAGTACGGCTTGCTTCGCCTTTAAGTGCACCCAAATGTGGTGTTTTCTATAAGAAATCTTTAGCGGGCAGTAATGAGTTTTTAATCGTCTTTATAAGTGCGCCGCAATTATCTTTGCCGCGCTTTTTTTGAATTTGGAACATCTTGGTATTCAGCGCCAAATAAATCGTACGCAAATATTGTTTGAATAAAGACTAGCTGGTACAACGGCCCATAGTCGCGCCGCCGGCTGAATAAAAAAAAGAAATCAAATTAAAAACGCGCGAACTTACAGCCCGCGTTTTCGTCAATTTTCACGGATTGTTAGAAATTCATGGCTTTGTTTTCAAAATTGAGTTCTTCAAGTGACAGTGAAAGGGCGCTTTTTATTTTCTCATAGAGGGTAATGAAAATTAGAGTGTATCACTCGGGTGCAAAATATATTTTTGGCTCGGGCGACGAACTTTGAATCCCTCGCTACATTCAGGATTCTACTAAAGAATCCCTCGCTCCCTCGGGATTCTACTCTAGGATCCCTCACTTCGCTCTGGATTCAAAAAAGCGCCCTCGCCGTAAAATTATTATTGTGCTCCCTTATATATAATATACTATTAAATACCTATTGACCGATATTTCACACGATGTTTTTTTATCCCCAACATAATTATAATTTAACCAGTTAGAGTTTAGTCGCAAAATAAAATTTATAAGTAAACGAACTTATAAATATTTAACAACCCAAAAACGTATTCATCTTCTATCATAATGTTTGAGAAATTTTTACGTTACAATTACCTATTTTTTCAGTAAAATTTGAATTTTAACTTATCTTTTAGTAGTAGTAGTAGTTAGTAGATGTAGTTGTGACAGATAATTTTGATGAGTTACGAAGCTCGCGCCGGGACGTTAGTATTTGTATACATGGTAGAGGTGCTGGACTCAGGACAGCCGGAAAGCCGTGTCAATGCCCTTGCAGTGCATTGTAGGTAACTTTGGATGGGTCTAACTAGTTTGATTCACTGCTGAAGTTACTGCGGAGTTAAATTGGATCTAGTCGCCCAACAGAGACAATGTTATGGAATTACTTGACGGGTTGTCAATGTCAATTCATAGAAATATACATTGTTTATTTACGACTCATAGGTACATAGGTAAATCCTACTAATATATTATAAAAGTGGAAGTAATAATGTATGTATGTTCCCTTTTCACATCAAAACCGCTAAACCGATTTGGATGAATTTTAGTATAGGAGTATATTAGACCATGGAGAAGGACACAGGCTACTTTTCGTTGCTTAAATTAAATCAGAAGGGGTTAAAATAGGGGATGAAAGTTTGAATGAAAAAAAAAACACATGTTTCAGCTTTAGTTATAGCGTAGTTGTAGGGTAGTAGTAGGGTAGTAGTAGGATAGTAGTAAGGTAGTATTAGGGAAGTTGTAGGGCTATGCTGGCAGATGAGACGGCGTGGAAGGCGGTGGCCTCTTTCTGTGAGACCGTAATGGTTCGGAAAGAGGCCGCGGAGCGGGATCGCGAGAGGGCTGATCCCGCTCGTAGAAGGCGGCGGCGGGGTGCAGGCAACGGCCGCCCCGCGCTGCCTGCCCCGTGAGGCTACGGCGTCATGGGGCTGCGGCATCCCCTATAGGGCACCATCTGGGTCCGTAGGGTAGTCAGAGTGAGGGCTTTGGACTATCCCAGACGGACCCAGGGAGGGCGATGGTGCATGATATGGCTATGCACCATCGTAAGTTCCGCGAGACGTAGGGGGCGTTAGTTGTGGACGCCCCCGGGACGTGCTCAGGCAAGGTGATATAGGGGCTCCGGAGTGTTCTTTATGAGGAACCGGAGCCCCTAGTGCACCGAGGCCGGCCATCGGGGTGGTTTTAGTGAGTCGTCAGGAGACAACCTCACATAACCATGCTGTGCCCTTAACGCAGCATGGTATCTGACCGAGCAGATTTCCACCCCGTCACCAAAAAAAAAAAAAGGGAAGTTGTAGGGTACTAGTAGAGTAGTTGTAAGGTAGCAGTAGTGTAGTTGTATGGTAGTTTAAAGGTAGTTGTAGGAAAGTTGTAGGGTAGTAGGGTAGTTGTAGGGTATTTTTAGAATAGTAGTAGGGTAGTTGTAGGGTAAGTTGTAAGTGGTGGTGGTAGTTACCGGTACGATACGAAATTCGCCGGGTCAGCTAGTAAGAAACAAACAAAATAAAAATCTTATGAGACATAAATTGATCAACAAATCGGTAATGTAATATCATATATGTTTTGTTTTTTCCTGAGTGTATATGTGATTAATGATTATGTTCGTTATTTTTGGTTTCGTAAGTGACCGAAGAGTAATTATCTGTGTATATTTTGACTTGCCTGTTATGTTATACAACGTTATGGTAAATAAATGAAATTGAAACTCAAATGATACCTACAAAACTAGTTGTTCAAATACATTCGATTCTCCTAAACAGCTGCCCAGTGATAATATGGTTTTCTGTTTGTATAGACTAACAGGTCATTGGCTTTTAGGCTAGACTTGGACTTGTCGTAAGTACCTACATCTGCCTTCCTTTGACCTTGGAGGGAATAATCCTTTATTCCTATTTTGTTTTTAACCCCCGATAAAAAAGAGGGGTGTTATAAGTTTGACCGTTATGTGTGTGTCTGTCTGTGGCACCGTACCTCTTAAACGAGTGGACCGATTTGCATGCATTTTTTTTATTTATAAGCAGGTTTTCCGGCGTTAGTTCTTAAACATATTCAAAATCGGTTATGAAGTTTACAAGATATGGTGTGTGAAAGAGGGAATGAATAGTCAAATGTTTCCAAATATATCCGAGTTTGATATAAGAAAATGATGTGTAGAAAACAAAACTGTAAGATAAATAGAAATCGGTCGAGCCATTCAATTATATAAGGGTTGAGAGAACGGGTGAACAAACGAATGGTTTCAAATAGGTATCAAATGAGAGGACATGATGTGTGGATTGTACGACTGAGGGAACACATAACTAATAAAGTATCGGGAGTTACATAGAAAAATAAATTTTATAAACTTGTTAAATTACGGGATTTTATCCCGTCCTTTTTTTAATTTAAATGGTTTAGCTGGGCAAGCCTAATCTTACTATAAGTTATCCAGCGTCCTTCAAATACCATACAGCTTATCATGAAACACTGGCACTAAAACGTATTCATCATATAAATTCCATAATAATAAAGAATCTAGGTTCTCGAATTAAGACAGTGGCACTAAAACAAAAGTTAAAACCACTTAAAAGAGGTTCTAGAGATATTTCTATCTAGATTTGTAGATCTAGTTTTAATTCACTTTCCTACAAAAATCTCGACACTGAGCCGCGTGAAAACTGTAAGAATTCTGTACTTCGGGAGTTGCAAACTTTATTAAAACCTTATAAATTCCATTCTCAGCAATCTTCGTGGCTTGGTTGGTCTAATACCGACTAAGAACTGGAGCGGGTTCGATCCCTACCAGCAGGGCTAGCATGGGCTGGGGATAAAACTTTTGTCCACCGGTTATTTCCACTGACAAGGGATAAAATTATTTTATCCATCTGCCAAAGCACGGCAACAGGGGGAAAGAGAATTATATCACTTTTTGACATTAGACGTGGATAAAATAATTTTATCCCTTGTCAGTGGAAATAACCGGTGGACAAAAGTTTTATCCCCAGCCCATGCTAGCCCTGCTGGTTTGTTCACCGCGAATAGTTTATCCACCCATGTCGCCATGCTCGGAGAGTGGACAAAATTGAGAGAGGGGAATAGTATTTTGTCCTCTCCCCGTGGATAAAATATCTCCGGCCATGCTAGCCCTGCTGCTGGGCTAGCATGGGCTGGGGATAAAACTTTTGTCCACCGGTTATTTCCACTGACAAGCGATAAAGTTATTTTATCCACCTGCCAAAGCACGGCAACAGGGGGAAAGATAATTATATCACTTTTTGATATTAGACGTTGAGAAGCGTTTCCCCTGGTTTGTTCACCGTGAATAGTTTATCCACCCATGTCGCCATGCTCGGAGAGTGGACAAAATTGACAGAGGGGAATAGTATTTTGTCCTCTCCCCGTGGATAAAATATCTCCGGCCATGCTAGCCCTGCTATAGCATGCTGCCCTGCTAGCATGGGCTGGGGATAAAACTTTTGTCCACCGGTTATTTCCACTGACAAGAGATAAAATTATTTTATCCACCTGCCAAAGCACGGCAACTCTTTCCCCCTGTTACAGGGGGAAAGATATATCACTTTTTGACATTATAATAGTTTATCCACCCATGTCGCCATGCTTACGAAAATTTACAAAGGGGAATAGTATTTTGTCCTCTCCCCGTGGATAAAATATCTCCATCTCAGCCGTAGGGCGTCCGCTGCTGGACAAAGGCCGCCATGATTCATCAAGTACCTACCGATCACGAGGGGGTTGTTGCCATACTCACCACGCTTTGCAAACGGGTTGGCGAGTCCCGTACTTGCATGTTGATACACGGAAAGACGCCACTGCTCAGAGGGGATTGTTGCCATACTCATCACGCTTCACAGGCGGGTTGGCGAGTACGGGTGTTGATACACGGAAAGATACTGCTACCCAACTTCCGGAGGTATTCCTTGGTAGATTCTTACTGCATGTGGGCAAGAGAGGAGAGACAAGATTCTACTGCCGGCACCTCACGGCAACATGGTAAAATTCCCTAATTATACCACGCTGAAAGCTAAAGCCTATAACTTATTTAAAATCGACATGTTATATTATCAGCTCTAGATGTAGATTCTTTCCTAGTTTGATAAGCTGCAACCTGCCATGTCCCCTGAATAGATTTTCTTCAGAAGTTTCTTTCAAAAGAAATTCATTCAATTAATATCCTCTTAGATGTAGAAGCTTGATTAAGCCTGTATGAAAATGTTTGCACAAGTAAGAAAACACGGTATGATAAGCTTAGGATTTAAGTCTCTACTAGCTGTCCTGTGCAGCTTCGTCTGCGTCACTTCTTTCGCGCACTTAGAAAAAAAGTTATTCGAACGAACGAATTAAATTATGTGCTTTATTCATTTTAAATGTGTCTTGATCTTCTTTTGTAAATTGACTATTCCATGTAGCGTTTTGCTCTATTAAATAAACACTAATGTTAAAATACTTAAAATGTTTTATTGATCCATAAAACAAACAAAATAATATAAAAATTAACAAAACATTAATTACTGTCTGACTGGTGGACCAAAAGGTCCTGCCTCAGCATAATGTTGCTCCATTTAGTTATACCTATGATACACATAAATATGCTATCTCCGACTCTTTTTTAGGAGAACAATTCCACGATGGCTGCTTAACTTTAACCGTTTACGCAGCGCACGCAATGGAAGCTCTCAAAGGGAATAAATTATCTCGTTTAAGCAACACATTTCAATGATGATCCACGCCTTATTGGCCATAGCGTGATTTTATATAGCCTTCTCCGATAATTGGGCTGTCCAACACCGAAAAGCTTTTTCAATTGGGACCTAATTCCTGAGAAAAGCGCGTTCAACCGAACGAACAAACTCATCAACTTTATGATATTAAATATCTTTGTGATTTTATGTGTATTCTTGTAGTTCTACAACCTTGCCAACTTTACCTACTGCTATTATTATAATTTTGTTACATAGTTATTATTAAGTTTTTGCGTGTTAGGGACATCTGTGACTCAAAAAGGTTCCAACGGAAGATCAGCGTTGTCTTGTCTTGTGCAGGACAAGACAACAAACGCTGAATTGGGCGCCTATTTGTGTTACATTATAAAATATTTAATTGATTAATTATGTATATAAAAAAAAAAAAATAATTAAAAAATCTTTATTTAGAACATTTGAGTGGTTACAAAAAAACTGATGTGAACGTTTTTTCTTCCATTCTTTCCCCTATTTAGTTTTTTTTTACAATATAATGTTTATTTGTTAACTTGTTTCTTTTTCTCCTTTTTTACCTATAAATTACCATAAAGGACTTTTATAAACGTTATAATGTTTTATTAAAAATTGTCGCTGATGATAGGTTTTTAGAGACTTTTCAGATTTTAATACAAATTGTCTTTGTATTATAATCTGAATACAGCGTAGTGTGCTTCATTTTTAATATAACTAGTTTACAACTCTTTAAATTAAGTTTTAAAATGAAGCTATTTCATGTGCCTTTTATAAACATAAATAAAAAATATTTTAATAATTATTTATTTATATATTTTCTTTATGATCTTACATTTTATTTATTACATTTAATGCACCGTAAAAATAATTATAGTGTATGCTCCTGCCTTTGTATATCTATTACTCCCTTGATAATATATATTTCGTCTTTATTTTCATATTGTGTTATTCTATTTCTAAAATGTGATCTGTAGGTTCTTGAGTGTTGTTTTCAGCTACAACATTAACTATTTTCCATGATGTTGTAAAATGTCCATTATTTTGTGCCAGCCTTCCATTTCCAGGTAATCCATCTACAACTTTAACTAACTTCCATGAAGTAGTCAGTTCTGCATTTCGTGACATAGTTTTATTTCCTGGGGATCCAGCTTTGCGTCCAAACAGGGGCGCATTATTAGGAATCATGTATCTGATCAGCGGCTCTGCTGTAGCATTAACTGTCTTAGCTTTAGGATCTTTTGTGGTACTTTTCTCGGTTATTATGTCGATTGAATTTGCAGCTTCTATCAAGGAATGCTGTAAGTCTATTAATAATAAATATTAATGTGTAGCCGTGGCCATGGGGTGCCGGTAGGAGAATGTGCCCGTCCTCTCTTGACCGTGGATGCAGTAAAAATCTGCCAAGGGTTTACCTCCGGAAGATCAGGGTCTCCCAGTGTATCAACATCCCGTACTGCGCTCGCCAACCTGCCTGCCAAGCGTGGCAGTACGCAACAACCCCACATAATCACTACTTGGAGATCCATGAGGAAGGCCTATGTCCAGCAGCGGATGTCCTACGGCTGAGATGATGATCATGATGATCATTTTAATTTCCTACTAAAACATTATGATTGCTTTTTTATACTCACATAGATAAAAAAATAATATTACGTTTTGAGTGGACATTTTGTAAAATCTCTACTACTAAACTATTTTGTTCAAAGCAAATCAAATATATCGGTTTATGCACGACATAAATATGAAATTGGAAACCGTAAAAGTCGATGATGCAAAATCATATTTATTTACCGATACCAAAAAGATTGCGTTCGTTTGCTTAGATAAGGTAGACAATACAATTTGAATTTATCGAAATAAATGAATTGGATACTATATTGCAACTCTAGCAGAGCCAGGTTAGCGTCTGTCCGTGCATCAACTTTCCAACCCGCCTGCTAACCGTGGTGAGTATGGCAACCGTACTTGGAGATCGAAGGAAGAGGCCTGTGTCGAGCAGTGTATGTGCAACGGCTGAGGTGATGATGAAGAAGTACATATTTAAATATTTTTTTGAATGAAGTCGCACAACACACAATCTAACGCAAACGAGAAATACATTTAAAAATGCTGTCTATCGTTTGGTGTAACAAGCACGCTTCCTACGTAGATCGACTCTATAATTAACACTCCAACGGCAAGTCCACAGCCAATAGCCCACAGGTACAGGGCTCCAGAAATCTGCGCAAAGGTAATAGGGCACCCTTCCTGACAACTATACTCAGGAGACAATATATTTCGAGTAGCACGCGCCGCCTTGTCGACCCTTGTGATACCGATCGCGTTCGTAAACAGTCTCAGAGTTAGACCCGCCTCAAAAAGCCTTTTTATCACCTTTTGAAGTATATCAACAATGTGGCTATCCTTCCATATAATCATCTCGTGGTACACTGTTAGCAAGTTCTCGTTCGGCATCAAAATCTTAGCTTCATCGTTTACCATTGTGTCCACTGTATCTTGAAACTGGTAAAGGTATGATTCTATTATGATTGTGAGGCCCTTCTGTTCCAGCGTCGCCAATGTACAATTCAAAAATGTGTCACATTCTAAAGACGTGTTAGCGAATGTCTCGTATTTTTTGTCCCGAATGAAGTACCTGTTGGCAGTATTTAAGAAAACAGTTCTCCCTGATTTCATGACGTCATCGTTGCTCTTCAAAGTTTCGGCAGGTCCACGTATTGTTAGATACGAATACAACTGAGTGCTTATATAGAAAGATAAGTGCAAGCACATGTACAAAAAAGAAAAACTCAGAATTTTCTGTTTAAGAGTTCTCGCGTCCGGCAAAGACGCGCCTCCTATCAACGCACCCCAACTGTAAAACAACGTATCCCTCATAGAAATTGCATTCTCATCGATCACACAGATGTGGTACCACGCCAATGAGAAAACTAAGTAAAATATCACGAATAAATAGAGTCCATCAATTTTTACGATCAAGTTCTGCCAAGTGAGAGGCGACCTGTCGGCGGTGTAGATCCATTTTATCACCTGCTTCGCGTAGACGCCAGAGTACTCGACCTGGTCTCCGAAGATTCGGTACATACCCCCAGCGCACACATCTAGGCTGCCGTTCAACAGCAAAGGCAAATAATGTTGGTATCTAAATGTGTTTTCTGCGTAAATGAAAACGTAATATAAATCTAACGTTGCGTTTGAATAATCGGACACGATCTTAACGATTTCAACGTCCGTTCCTCTGATTGAAACGCCTTTCAGGCTGTCATACGTTTTCATAGATTCTCTATTGTCTATCATCGACATTGGGTAGAGCGTGCCTAATCCTACTTTGAGTTGACATTTCTTCAAGTTATTAGGGGTTTTCAAAGGGAATGTGTCAGGTGTTTTCAGAATACCGTCGTGACAGGTGTTTATTTGTACGGGGTTGAAGGTTACCGTACAGGTGGTCTCATTCATGTCCGGAAGAAAGGTGATCATTTTGATATCAAGCTCGGTAGTTGTCAGAAAAAACAAGACGTCGTGTTTTCCCAATAATCCTCCGATCCTCAGAAAGTCTTCATCGGCCCAAAAATCTTGGGAATAGTTCTCAAGAACCCATATATATTTTATTTTCTTTTGAATAACATCAAAATCGTAATTGAATAGTATGTTGCTGGTATCGAAATACTCCACGTAGAAATAGTTTCCCTGATTGAGATCTAAAGTTTCGCTATCGGAGTTTTCCATCGTAAAATATGGCTTAGTTTGTGTTGCGAAAACTTCAATTATTTCGGCAATAAACTCGCTTTTAGATTTGGTTTGATTTTCTGTAACTTTCATGACAAAAGTCGGGTTCCAAAAGAAATCTCGTTCGCCCACTTCACAGATGCACAAAGCTAACGAATGGAATTTTTTTACTGATGATATTTCTGCAAAGTTATGAATTGAGTTTGCGAGGCAAAAATGCAAATTTATTGAGAAATAAACAAGAATGAATTTCAGCATTCTGTCGCGAGCGTTATAAAATTTTCTTTTATGTTTGACCCTGTGTCTCCGACAGAAACTGAGTAACTGGCTTCGTTTGAGAAACCGAGCTCAAAGTAAACTAGAACTGTAATTAGTGTGTACAATGTTTGCTCAAAGTGCTACATATAAAGGGTTTTATCTTCATGTAATTGTTGCTTTAAGTTTAATGGAGTTAATAACGCACGACAGAGTTATAGACAAACCATGTTCTGATTGCTGTGTGATTAGAGGGCCATAACACTTAGCTATCAATCGCATTGGTTTTCGAGTAATCATCATTACGGCTGTAAAACGTCCACTACAGAACAAAGGCTTCCCTCATGGATCTCCATGAGGGGTATTTGCCATACTCACCACGCTTGGCAGGCGGTTTGGCGAGTACAGTACATAGAAAGACGCTGCTACCCATCTTCCATTGGTATCCCTTAGCAGGCTCTTACTGCATCCACGGGCATGAGAGGAGGGGTAACATTCTACTGCCGGCACCCCACGGCATTGTTAAGGTTAAAACCAGTTAGTCACAATAGAGCATCCTGGCTTCATAAAATATTAAAATTACAGAAGTTAAAGTAGCTATTTTAAAGGGAAGCATATTTAAAAAATCTGAGAACACAGTTTTGTTTCATTTAAAAAAAACCGGGCAAGAGCGAGTCGGACTCGCGTACCGAGGGTTCCGTGCCATCATACATTAGATTATATGACAAAGGCGGTTTATATTTGTTGGAGAACCTTGACAGCGCCATCTCTTGTCTATTAGCGGAACTAATGTAGATTTTTTACACTATCGATGATTTATAAAAAAAGTATGCTATTCAGAGAGTTTGTAATAATTTTCCTGTAATCTTTACATACACTTCTAATAGCAATAAAAGTTTCAGAGGTTTATCTTCGCAAACTTCGGAGATAAGGGGGGGGAACGCTATTTTTTTCAACGTTTTTGTAAATAACTCAAAAACGATACGGTTTAAAGAAAAACTAAAAACTGTTTATTAATATGCAAATGAATAACTTTCAAATGATAACTAACATGACCTAGTAACTTAAAAAAAAAATTAAAACCCCCCTTTCGACCCCCTTGTTTAAAAAACTATACAAATTAGAAAATTCGCTATTATTTTTCTATAAATTTTACATACATTTCTATAAGCTATAAAAATATCAAGGGTTTATCTCAGCAAACTTCGGAGATAAGGTGGGGAAACCATCGTTTTTTCAACATTTTTGTAAATAACTCAAAAACTTGCGGCTCGAAGGAAAAATAAAACCTGTTTATTAATGTGCAATAGAATACCATTCATACGCATTCCCACACGGCCTAGTAACTTCACTTAAAATTTTTAGATCTGCATCAAACAATGCAATCAAAATAAGAATATTTTTTAACATTTGCATTGCATTTTGCATATAATGGATATCTCGAGAACTACTGATGCTATCGACTTGAAATTTTAAATGGTAATATAAGTTTCAAATTTCAAGTCGATAGCATCAGCAGTTCTCGAGATATCCATGTGTGACAGACAGACAGAGTGATTCTATAAGGGTTCCTTTTTACCATTCTGGTCCGAAACCCAACAAAGGAATACCCTTGAGTAAAATTTGCTGTCTCCATTAATAAGAGTACCTACTTTGCCTCTAGATGGCATTCAAACATTCTACTCTGTATATTAGGTATCAGTCTATGTTTTGCTATTCCAGCCTCAGAGAATAGGTTTATACTAGCTTCTGCCCGCACCTTCGCACGCGTGATACCCAAATAAAAAGTAGCCGTGGTCAACATCTATACGTGTAAAAAGTTTCAGCCTAATCCGCAAGGAAGTTTTTGCGTTAAGAGGTATCCAATATACATACAAACTTTCGGCTTTGACATAGTGAGATAGTGAGATTTCAATTCATTCGGAATCAGGAAGTGATTAAAAAAATATCGAAGTGATAACAAATGACGAGCTCTGTGGCGCAGCGGGCGAAGGTCCGCCTTTTCAGGGTTGCGGGTTCGATTCCCGCCTCGGGACAAATGTCTGTACGATCTGCAGGTATTTGTTCAGGGTGTTCTGGGTGTTTTTCTATATATAATAAAATATCTATCCATGTAGTATATTGTATTAAGTATATCAGTCATCTAGTACCCATAACACACGCTCTGCTTAGCTTGGGGCTAGATGATGCTGTGTGATTTGTCCAGCATTATTTTATTTATTTATTCATTTAAATACACAGGTGAGTTATTCAAAAACATGCAATTAGCTTGCAGGCAGATTTCCAAATTTTCCGCCATCAGTAGGTATTAGGTACACTTTTGCTGCAACCAAGAAATTATAAATTGGAACTTTATGATTTGTGCTAATCGTCCACAGTACATCAGCTCTTAACCGTTGCTATTAGGTACGAGTATGATTATAAAAATTTAAACAAATTTTCGAGGCTCGTTTTCTGTGTATATATTATTGTTGTATGTCTACTAAAAAGATATGGTCTTAATTTGCCACCCCCTAAAATCTGCTGCCCTAGGCTCCAGCCTACTCTTATTTAAAGAAAGAATAATACACATTTATAAGCACGAAAGATACCAACAGTGCCAATGATAACCGCATGTAGGACATCTATTCCGCCTAAGGGAGTATCTAGTTTCTACGTTACCCGAGGCGGTCTCTGGAGGCGGTCGTTGACGTCACAGACTGTAAATTATAACTTGACCCCGCTGCAATATCATCCGCTGTGTCGCTGCTCTTATCAGAACTAAACAGAGTTCTAATTCTGTTGGGGGATACCAAATCTGCACTGACGTCCCGCGTCGGAGTGTATTATATTATCTGTGGTATTATGCATTGTCCCCCGTGAAGTGTCACGATCGGAGTAGTGACCCCGACCCTATTCACCACAACTCCTTGAAATACCAGAGAAGGACACTCAAGATCGTAGGATCCCGTGATGATATCCACCATTATCAGCTGTCGCTGCTCTTATCTGTACTAAGTAGGGTTAGAATCTGTACCAACTCTATCAACCCTTAACCTATGAAATTACCTAAATATAATTGGCGCGATGGATCGATGGATCGATTCGTGGATGCTTATACGTGGAAAGACGCTGCTGCCCATCTTTCGGGAGTATACCTTGGCAGATTGTTACTGAATCCACGGGTTTTTTATCTCTAATTCAGAATAATACTTTTGTATGTATTATTGATGATAATTTCCCTGATATTTACTTATTACCATAAGAGTTTTTGTAGAAAACGTCCAGTAGTAAGTCAATCATAGCGTCTAAATCTGCGTACAATAAAAATATAACACGGAACTCTGTGTAAGGTCATTGTCATGATGAAATAGGCGCTAGGTACTCACACCAATTCAAGTAAAAGTAAACAATAATATTTGTAACGATTTTATTAATTAAACACAGTTATTTACAGGAGAGTACGTAGCACGTATTATATTTTCCATAAATTTACATTGCCATTAAACTGTACAAAAAATATAAAATCTAAGGGTCAAATACATACATTATTGAAACAGACACAAAATTGCCCTGAGAATAAATGACTAGAACCCAGGGATCAAATTTAACAAAACATATAGAGATCGAGTGAGGATTTTAACGGAATATAATAATTTATAGTTATTAACAAAAACATAGCATAAATTCTCAAACCAATTGATATACTATGATTTTTAACATCACATCGGAGCAATGCCCCTACCGTTTGTTTAAATATAGAAGTCACTTCTTTCTCACATCGAGCTGTTATTATTTATATTGTTGCCAGCTTAGTCCTCCTTTGTCTCCCAAATGCTGTCTCCGTTCGAGACTGCCTCTCCCCGTACGAATCTCTGGACCACTGGCATTTTGTACATGTAGACGGACAGAAGAGATCCAGCACAAGCGCCGATCCAGTACACCACAGCGTGCTCTATGAGGGTATGTCCATCGCAGCCAGCCTTCAATGACGTGGCCAACACTGGGTTGAAGTAGCCACCGGAATAATCGAATGCTGGAAAGAAGGTGGAAGTTTTACTTTTAACAGAAAATGGACAGGTTTTTGTTAGAAGAAATATTTTACCGCGGCAAGCATATTTCTGCCGAAATAAACAATAGGACTTGAGTATTTTAATCTTAGTTGATCATACCAGAAATCTTTCACATTTCTGGTATGATCAACCAAGATTAATTATCATTCATTTAACTTTAACTTCGCGAAGCTTTGTCCTTTAATAGGTCTTTGTATCATACAGTGCATGTAACATATACAAAATTTAAATTAAGTATATAATACACTCTTCGCGATTTAACGCTGTGACAGGCCACGTGCTCATATGAGTGTCCAGCTCATCCCGCCATCTCCTCCTGGGTCGTCCGCGCGGCCGACATGCGTGGAAGAAGGGAAGGGAGGCCTTTGCCCTGCAGTGGGACAGTGGAGGCTAAATAATAATAATAATAATAATAATATAATACAGCAATAAGCAGGCAGTAATTTATATTCTGTGTATCTATATGACCAAACGAAAGAAACATTTCAATGACTTTACGCACTACCGATTTATGATTTTTGGCGTTAAATAGATGATTTTTGATGAGATACCAATCATGCGTTTAAAGGCCAATGAATAATGAGAATTAGTAAACATCGTACTTTACAATAATGTACCTTTTCCTAAATGGATTTTGCAAAAGATGGAAACAGTGAGGTCATTGGCACTACTGTCTTGGTAGCGGTACACGAATACCGTGTGCCTAGCGAGGACCCCTGAAAACGAGTGAGAACCTAGTGAGACGCCAGTGAGAATTATGTGAGAACCAAGTGAGAATGGAAGCGAGTAGGAGTAAAGCAATGTGAAAATCAATAGTATTGGTTTCATGAAAAAAAATGAGTTTCATTGAATTATTTTTTTTCTTTAAGGCTTCCGTTTCATTGGGTTAATTGTTTTGTTTAAGTAAAGTTAGAGTGAGGATTATTATTACGGTTATTAAAATTACGGTATCGGTTTCTATACTAAAATATACTATCATCATTCATCATTTCAGACGTAAAACTCCTTCATGGATCTCCATGAGGGGGTAGTTGCCATACTCATCACGCTTGGCAGGCGAGTTGGCGATCGCAGTGCGGAATTTTGATACACGGAAAGCTGCTACCTATAAAGTAACTATAAGCTGCTATGCTATAAGGTTACGCCCTGGCTGCGCTTGTGAACTTAAACAAAACTTTTAACTTCAACTAACAAGAAACAAACTTGTGAGAACCTCTTATACGAACAAGTATATTTTTTCTAACTAGCGACCCGCCCCGGCTTCTCAAAGGTAGGAAAGGCAGGTAGGAAGGAGGAAGAACGAATCACATAAAACGGAGCAAGACTCGTAAGATTGAAATTACATTGTTTAAACGACAAATATAAACTTGTCAAGATAAGAATAAGAATAAGAATTTGGACACCCATAACATTCGTTTTTATGTCTTTTTAAACAACTTAGCAATAATGCATTATTTATTTTGAAAAATGTGCTATTTGAGTTATCCATAGAAGATTTACTGAATTATTTACTTTAGGACCTCCAAGAAAAAAACTACAAAAAAAAACTTGAAATAAGATAATCTATATCGTCCTAAAGGCTGTGTGTGTTTTTTTAATTATAGGACGCCACAGCTTGCTCAAATTTAATTCAACTAAACCAAGATAGGCGTATTATGTGTCGCGTACTTGTAGAACTGTTGAAGAGAAACAATCCTTCACGTACACTATCGTACAATACGTTACTTGCATATAACGTCCACGCTATACGCGGCGCACGCTAAAACAGATCCCAGATTGTTTCCGACACCTTCAGCAATCATCGTCATAGTTCACCTACTTACACCAAACGTTAATGAATTTTACTTTTAAACCTTCATCATAAAATACTCCATCCATTGGTAAAAACCACATGGTTCAGTGGTTTTTGAGTATATCGCGAACAGACAGACATAGGACTTTGTTTTATAATATGTAGATTTAAGGAACTTATTTTCCCGTAATTTACATAAGAAGAACAAAACACATTTAAATTGAATAAGCACGTAATTAAATTCGTTAGCTTCAGATAACTTTTTTTACAAGTGAGGGAAAGAAGCGAACAAGAAACACCACTTAATAAGTTGAGAACGGCTAGACCAATTTCGATAATCGAAATCGAATTTTAAAGTCCAATTAAACATCGTTTACAGAAAAAAATATTACAACGTATTCATTTTCTCATACATTTGTGTGTTTTTTAGGGTTCCGTACATCAAAAGAAAAACAACGGAGCCCTTATAGGATCACATTGTTGTCCGTCTGTCGGTCTGTCCGTATGCCCGTCTGTCTGTCTGTCAATACTCTTTCTCTCAAGATCATTTAGAGGTATCAAGTTGACATTAAAACGATATATTCAAATCTACAGGCCTCTTTAAGCAGTAATCAATATTCTAAGTTGACCTGAAAAAAAGATACGACCGTTTATGCCGCAAAAACGCATATTTCGACATTCTCAAATGAATCAAAATTCATAGGATATTTCCCGCTGACCTAGAACTATGAAATTTGGCAAGGTATACCGTCTTATACCGTTGATATAGAGTAATATCCAAAAGCTACACATTTTCAATGGATTCATAAAAATCGCCTACAAAAAGTACGAAATCAATAATCGAGGTCAATCAACCCTACGCGCGGTCATAAATCGAGTTGGTGGTAGAATCTTTCGGTGCATTTTTAAAACTTTTACTAAATCAGATTAGCTAATTTATAATAATTATTACGTTTCAACACACCTACGGAACACTCGTGGGCGAGTACAGCTCGCACTTGTCCGGTTTTATTTAGTTGAAAATTATTTATGAAGGGTGCATTTAAAAGGTTTATATTGTGACTAAACTAAACCCTCATTTAATTTGCTGTTTATTATATATTTGGGTAACTAGAGTAGTTAAGTAGTTGAAGAGTAGTAGTAGTAGAGTAGTTGTAGTGGTAGAGTAGTTGAAGAGTTGTAGTATTTGTAGAGTAGGCAGTTGTAGAGTAAGTAGTTTTATAGTAGTTGTAGTAGTAAAACGATAAGCCGTGTTGGCCGAGTGGTATGTACCCCCGACTTTCAATCAGAAGGTCGTGAGTTCGATACCGGCCGAGCACCAATGGGTTTTTCTTTCTTGAAAAATGTATGTGCTCACTTAACACGTGCTTAACGGTGAAGGAAACATCGTGAGGAAACCCGCAGCTTAGTTAGCTTCAGACGTATTGACCTGTTTTTCCTCTGAATAATAGCTGACTAAGCTAAGTAAGGTCTTTTGCATCTATTATCCTGAGAGGATGGAAGTTGCTGGGCAAGCATAATCTATCTAACAATGTCCCAAGCACTGCAGCGTCCCGTACAGCATGATTACCAGTTGCTGGCGCTGTATAACTCATCTATAATAGATGCAAAAGGCCTTACTTAGTAGTAGGACGATACGAAGTTCAGATTATAAATAAGGTCAAAATTTTAAACATTTATTTTCAGACCTTGTATTACAACATGTTTTGCAACTTTAAATTCAATTCATTCATAATTAATTAGGTCATTAATAATGATTGAATTGAATTTAATTAAATTCAGTCATTCCATAGACGCGGACCTATGTTTTCAGAACTGGTGAACATAAAGTTTTATGTTTAGTTTTTAGCTGTTAGCCCACGCGATACTTTGTATTATAAAATGAAATAAGTTTCCAAACTCGTGCCTCAAACTTTTGAATTGTATACACTTTAAACAACTGAATTGAATAGTAATACAAGCACGCGTATGAGCTGCTTCAACATCAACACTGAACTTATCATTCATTACCTTCCTTATACATAAATCAAAACATATCCAACCAAAAATAAATTAAAAAATGGTAACCTAATTAAACGAAAACCTAATTATGTAAAATAGGTATTTTTATAAGCACTACGTCCGCCCGCTTCCAAAGTTTCGCTACCAGGAGCACATAACACAGAGAAAACTCGAAAAACAAAGCAGTTTTAGTGGTTTTAGTCAGAATTATTACCGCCAACCACAAAGAAATAAGCTACCACTGAACAAGTGCCTTTCGTTAACTTTTTTATAAAAAATAAGTAAGTATTTGACTTTTATTCAACGATTTATATTTTGTTGTTGTCGTTTTATTAGCATACAAAAGTAAGGCTTTAAAATCTATTATAGATGATTTATACAGCGTCAGCGACTGGTAATTATGCTGTAAGGAACGCTGCAGTGACTGGGAAATTGTTAGATGGATTAGGCTTGCCCAGCACCTGTACCATCCTCTCAGCTTAGTCAACTATTAGTCATAGGTAAGAACAGGTTGAAGTCGTTTCGTTCGTGAGGTCGTTTGAAGCTAACTAAGCCGCGGGTTTCCTCACGATGTTTCCTTCAACGTTAAAGCACGTGTTAAGTGTGCACATTAATTTTTCTTAAAATCGGGGGTACATACCACTCGGCCAATACAGTCATAAAAAAAATATGTTTTCAGCCAAGATTTAAATCGTTAGATGCGCCCTGACACCAGAAACTAACTTCTTCTTCATATAGTGCTAAAATTAATCAAGGTCGGCGGTCATCCTCTTGAATTATATTTTTTTATCTTGGGCCATCCGAAAAAGATATTCAGCCTTTTTTATGGACAGGCATACTGACTGCCGTATATTCCGCAGCCAGGAAAGTTTTCTTCTGCCAACAGATAAAAGCCTCTGCCAGAAACTATGGAATTGTTTTTAAATATGTGTTTACAATGATGCGGACGCACGCACACTGGTTTGGCCAATAAACTAAACTGTTACCATTTTACCAATTTACCATTTAAGGTGCAAACATATTGCGCGAACTTTCGTAAAAAATAACACACACGACGTCCGGCTAACACTGTGTTTAGAGGTAGACTGATTCCAAATTAGCGTGCTCACTCATTTCGTGTGGAAACAAAACGGCGCGGTGCGGTCTCACTGCGGTAAGGGTGATCTAACGCTTAAAATCTTTGCCGTCAGCACGTGAACACGCAAACGAATTGAAGCCATTTAAACTTGATAAGTTAACAACCTTTCAATACAATTTGAGTATTAGCAGTTCAGTGCGTAATGATAATTTTTAGTGGACATACTCGTATCTATCGGTATGTATAGTTTCAATAGCGACCAAACATTAACCGACAGCTGTGATTGTAGTTTTTGCGAGGTTGGTTAAATAACGTACCAGCAACAACCAGAGAAGTTCCAATGAAAGAGTCGATGGCGGTGGCGAAGCGAGGATTGAAGTCGCCTAGACCCCTGGACGCGAGCCGGCAGAGACAGGTGGCTAGGCCTTCCACCACGGCCCCGTAGATTACTGGCACCTGGAATAATAATAATAATTATTAACATACAACTTGTAACCGGTAAAGATTGGACGTGAGCCTGTCTTAAGACTTAGAAATTTGTAGAAATATTAAAGATTGAGACAGATCTGCTTTTTGAATACAAGTAAGTGAACATTTCTCCGTGGGGTGTGGGCAGTAGAATGTTACCCCTCCTCTCTTGCCCGTGGATGCAGTAAGAGCCTGTTAAAGGATACCTTCGGAAGATGGGTGGCAGCATCTTTCCGTGTCATCAACATCCCGTACTGCGCCATCATCTACATATCAATAAAACCTTACTCCAGTTATCCTGCGGCCATGGCAAAGATTCATTTATAATTCTATGGCCAAGACTGTTGCAATATATGTTACGTAATATATGGCGTGGATATAGATATACTATCGAAAATTCCATTAATATTGTACATCCGAAAGTTTGTTTGGCTGTTTGTTATTTTTTTAAGCAAAAATTACACAATAGATAAAGCGGAAAATTTGCTTAAAGATGGTTTTTTATACGCCTAAATGACGAGACTAGCCGAAGCCCCACCTGATGTTAAGCGGTAACCTCGACCTATTACAACTGCAATACCGCGGTGATCACGTCACCAAACACGTGACTAACGCTGCATTGCATTACACCCGTCACCCTGAGTCATAGAGTTGTAAGGTCTCATGTGCTCGTAATTTAGATGTAGTTAATATTTTATAACAAAGGCATTTAATTCTGGTTGAACGCATGCAAAGCCCCGGCTAGAATCTTGCTTGTAATGCTTTGTTCCCTTACTAACTCTAAGCGTGCATCGAGTTCAGATGCAGCTCTGTCTGGAAAGGGTTATATTATTGCAACCATCGGTAAAGCAGGCTATACGGAAACCTGATTATTTTTAGGATGCATATACTCGCGGCATAATAATTATTACAGAGTATTTTTTTTATAACTACCCCTCATGGAGATCCATGAGGGAGGCCTGTTCAGTAGTGGACATTTTACGGCTGGAATGATGATTTTTTTTTACTTGTACAGTACGCTAGCACCCTTAACCAGAGAAGATACAGGTGCAGTTTCTTTTAAAACATCAGCTTATTCTCGATGAAAAATATTTTGGCATTAAAATTGGCAACGATTGGCATTAAAAAAAATTTTACCAACTTGATTCATTTTAAGGCGCTACTCACGCTTGACCAAAAAAAAATTAATGCCAAAATATTTTTCTCCAAAAAGGAGCTGATGTTTCAAAAGAAACTACACCTGTATCTCCTCTGGTTATGGGTGCCCCCGTACTGTCACAACAACACTGTCAACAGTTAAAAAAAACACACTGTATAATGCTGGACATTGTACACACAGCACCATCTAGTCACAAAAGTTAACAGAGTTTGTGTTATGGGTAACAGATGAATACTTAGATAAATAATACTTAAATACTTATTTTTCTAAATAAATAAATAATGTTGGACACTACACACAACACCTAGTCCCAAACTATGCAAAGCTTGTACTGTAGAGACCAGATGATTGATATAATACTTAAACATTGTTATAATTTTTTTTGTAATACTTATCATTCATAGAAAAATACTGGACCCGTACAAATATCTGCAAAACCATTACAGTCATTTGTACGAATCAAACCAGTAACCTACTAAGCCACGGAGGCAATATATACTTCTCACCCCGAGCCGAGACATACATAATATTATCTGCAGATAAAGCAAACATTTTGTCGCCCGGCGGGAAACAAACCTTGACTCAGTGAAGCATTATACCAACTACACTACATAGGTTGTGTATTGTCGTCGAAATATAAAAATATCTAGCTAGATTATTATTTCGTTACATAAAAAATACACGACATATTTTTCAAGCGTGATTTTGTGAAGTTACACTACATTTTGCAACAAAGCATAAAGCAATGTTTTACAAATTTTTTTGGCAGTAACTGGGTCACCCTTTACAAACACAAAATATGCGAGGCGAAAACTTAATGTTAACCATTTTATTCTTGATATTCCGTTACTTATATTTTTAGATGCGTTCGTAGCTCTAAGAGTTCTACGAGGGGGTCTACGAACTGTGGACCTGTGGTGGCAACATTTTCGTAGCAAGCGTTGAGCTACGTACTTTCGGTTAGTAAAATAGCGCTGGTGAGATTATTAGAACGCTTGTTGAGTATTGTGTTCTTCGAATGCGTTATTCAATATGGCTGCCACCAAGATGAGGAAGATGTTTGTTATTTGTTTGTCTACTTTTGCTATTTCTGTTTATGGTGTGCCTACGTACAATAGAGGTATAGAGGTAACCCATCAATCAATCTACGTATTATAAATACTTTTATTTTGGGGGATGTTAGTGGTAGTTACTTATGACAATACTAACTCGTATTATATGAGATATCATTGTAAGCCCTTTTACTGACAAATAGACGAATTATGATGGACGTACAATAAAGAGTTAATCTAGATAGATGATACCTCGTTTGATAGATATCAAACGCAGTCGTAACGAGCGTCGTTCAGCCATGAGCTTAAGGGTGTCTTCAGAAAGTTTCTGCGTTCTATTTGTACGGGGTGTCTTAAAGAACTGAGACCCCACCGTATGGACGGTTTCTACGAGCCTGTTATTGATCTTGTCGAGACTAAGGCGGGTTGGCGAGCGCAGTATAAGTTGTTAAAACTCGGTAAGACGCTGCTTCCCATATTTCGAAGGTTTCCCTTTGCAGAATCTTACTGCATCCAAGGGCATGAGAGGAGGGGTAACATTCTACTGCCGGCACCCCACAGCAATAGGACTTATATCACTTGTTATTATGTGTGACATCATTCTAAATCTTTATCCTCACGGAAACACGAATTTTAATGTTATTGAATAGATAGTCTCGTCCTGATCTAAGCAAAGCTTGTACTATGGAATCAAAACTATATAAAGAATACCTAAATACACTTTTTTGTAACATACATATCATAGATAGAAAAAATGTCTCGTTATAAAAAACATTTGTCCCGTGGCGGGAATCAATCCCGCTACCTCCTGCTTATCAGTCGGCTATTAAACCAACCGAGCCACGGAGGCAGTCAAACATAAACATTAAACTTATTATTTGGTTCAGCAGGTACCTGAAGATCTGCCTTGCAATCCTCGAAAGCCTTGTCCTTGTGCGTTTCCGCGATCTCCAGCGCCCAGTACAACTGGATGTACTTGAAGACCAGCATTCCTCCCGCCAACTCCGCCCAGATCTTGAGGAGAGCCTTGCGCACGTCGACTTTACCTGGAAGGATATGACATATTGTATAATCCAACAGTTGCTTGCAGCTCATAGAGGAGATAATGGACGACTGCATTTTCATGGAGCACTGGACTCATGTTGTGGTCTCTTGACTGTGCGTATTTCAATATTAATATCCATATTAGCTTATATATCTTGTGTGATACTTCTTTTTTGTTTTGTTTGTAGTTATATTTAATATTTATGTTATTTATATTTAACCGCCGTGGGGTGCCGGCAGTAGAATGATACCCCTCCTCTCATGCCCATGGATGCAGTAAGAGCCTGCTAAGGGATACCTCCGGAAGATGGGCAGCAGCGTCTATCCGTGTGTCAACATCCCATACTGCGCTCACTAACCCGCCTGCCAAGCGTGGTGAGTATGGCAACTACCCTTCATGGAGATCCATGAGTGAGCCCTGTGTTCATCAGTGGACGTTTTATGGCTGAAATGATGATGATGATATTTAACAATTCAAAATATCGGATTATACTTTCAACAGATATCAAACATTTAGTGCTGAATTTTGCAACTTTACACTGAGATCTTAAATCACTACACTCTCTCGATCAAAAAGATGGTAAGTGGGTTAAGCTAGAAAGCCCGTTAAGCACTAAACCTATTAAACTTGCACCAGGTAGCTTCTAGAAAAGTTGGACGAGGTGGGTGCGAGTACATTGTAACTAATTGGTCAAATTATTAAAATATGGGATTATCGGGTATTTATCGCGTAATTACCTTTATTTTAATCCCTTATTTAAACCTGGTCGTGGTCGCGGGGAGACTCAATGTCTCCATATTTTAATAATGTGTTGTGATCGCGAAAGTTTAAAAAAGACTAATTGGTCAAAGCCCCGGTTTTGACCCGATGATCCCATGGGACCAGTTCAAAGCCTTGGATAAGTCTCCCTAAATTTCTCAAGTGATCTAATAACAGCTACTTCCATGTTTGAATTTATATGTTTATGTATGTATGTTTTACAAGATTTTATTTAGTTTCACCTGATCCGATGTCTATCTGTAATCAAATCTTGCAAATGAAATTTACCCACTTCCCGGTTACCGATTGAGCTGAATTATTATTATGACATGGAGCTGATCTGATAATGTAATCGGAAGGTGGCCATAGGAACTCGGTAGTTAAAGGACAGAACTCCATCGAGTTTGGACTCGTTTGATTCGTCGTGACGAGTACTTTGGTGCTCCTGATGGTGCAGCATAATGCTGAATTGAGATCTATTCACAGCAGTAGCACACAACACTTTATAAGTCTAGTATTAATTCTCTTTTTTTTTCTTTAATGTGTGTCTATTATGATTTTGTTATTTTCAATGCTCATTTTCTGTGTATGTGTAGTGAATAAATAAGAGTCTATGTCTAGATGGTAACCAGGGTCTGATGATGGAGCTGGAAGGTGGCCATAGGAACTCAGTAATAAAGCGATTTTAAAGAAATGAAGAAGAAATGAATAACCTTATCAAAAATTTTACGGTTCCGGTGGAATTCCAACCCACGTCCGTCAAATCGATACTTGATGTTTACTTAAGCCGGAAGTGCTTTGACCGCTAAGCTACAGAACCTGGACCCGCTAAAATTCTTGATAAGGTGATGTCGGTTTGAGCAACCGAAGAGCGCCATCTACAGGTAACTACTAGAGTTCTCCTGTTCATTGTCTGAAGTTGCATTCAGTAGCAAATGAGTAGAGATGTCGCTATAGCTTATTCTATAGTTTGTAATTTTTTTGTGTTTAACCACACTTAGGTAGAACATTTTCAAAGAAATTAATAACCTTATCAAAAATTTCAGGGGGTCCCGACATGGGTTCTGTAGCTTAGCGGTCAAAGCACTTCCGGCTCAAGGATGCGTCAAGTATCGATTTGTCGGACGTAGGTTCGAATCCCACCAGAACCGTAAAATGTTTGATAAGGTTATTCATTTCTTTGAAAATGTTCTACCTTTGATGTGTTAGTATAAGTTCTATAATTATAATAATTCATAATTATAGACCTTATACTAACACATTTAATTTGATTTCATTAAATGTTATTACAAATGTATTGTTATGTCTGAATAAATATATTTTCAATTTCAATTTCAATTAGAGACTCTTCTCTACTCCAGCCGCATGACGTCAACTGAACAAAAGCCTCATGATCACCAAGTATTGATCCAGGATCCGACTGATGCTGTTTATCGAGCGTAAGTACAGGATGTTTCAACATTCTTATGTTGCCCCTTCTCTCTTGCCCACAGACGCAGTAAAGATCCATATCCTATGTATATCCAGTAATGCGCTCGCCAACTGACCTGCCAAGCGTGGTGAGAATGGCAACAACCCTCTCATGATTAGAACTTAGAGATGAGGAAGGCCTATGTCCAGCATTGGTCGTCCTACAGATGTTGTTGTACCAGGGCCTTGTCTACCAGTTTCATTATCAGTAATACACATCATAACCCCTTCCCATACCTTCAACGACATCCTCGATATGCGTGTAAGGGCAGGCCGTAGCTTCGCCCCAGTTCAGCGACCACCAGATCGTCAGAGCGAACAGGAACACAGCATACGTCGCCACTCCGAAGTTATCAGCAACTGAAACAATATGTATGAATGAATGTATAAACTTAATTATTAGAATATATTGCCATGGGTGCCGGCAGGAGAATGTTGCCTTTCGTCTCTTGCCCGTGAATGCAATAAGAGCCTGCTAGTGGATACCACCGGAAGATGGGCATCAGTGTCTTCCGAGTCAATATCCCGTACTGCGCTCGCCAACCCAACTGTCAAGCGTGGTGAGTGTGGCAATTACCCCACATCCATGAGACGTATTCAATAGTGCACGTTTTACAAGAAGGTACAGTACCATGGGGTGCCGGCAGTAGAATGTTGCCTTTCCTCTCTTGCCTGTGGGTGCAGTAAGAATCTGCGAAAGGACACCTTCGGTAGATAGGCAGCAGCGTCTTTCCGAGCATCAACACCCCGTACTGCGCTCGCCAACTCGCTTGCCAAGCGTGTATGCGTGTTTGGCAACGACCTCCTAATCTTAGAGATCCATGAAGGATGCCTATGTCCAGCAGTGGACATGGCCCTACGGCTGAGATGATGATGATAAATATGTGTAAAAAATTCACGTATCTTTATCATTACACTCGTTACTTACTTTCATACTAGTGTATTATTATCTGTGCTCTCATCAACATCCAATATTCGCAATACAGCATTATTCTGTTGACGGTGGAATATTTTTCCCGCTGTTTAAAAGTGTTCACTACGTGGAGTTGGCAAGATGTTATATCCAGATTAATAAACAGTCGCAAAAGCTATAAAAACCAATCTTTCATAAGCTGGTTAACAGAGTTCACTGCGGGGATTCGGCATGACTTAATATCCAGCTTATTACGTATGGAATTACAAACAGTCGTAACAGCTCTAGAAGCAGATCAAATAAAATGAATTCGTCAAGAGTGTGTCAGTAGAGGCACGCTTTTGTCGGGTTCCGTATTTATTATATTGAATAAGCTGCTGTTTTTTATTCTTTGTATTATTGTGATTTTGAAGTGTCCTAACGGGTACCGTGTGGTGCCGGCATTTAGGATTAGCAGTTAGCATCTGCCGTGAGATAACTCCGGATTTTGGGTAGCAGCGTCCGTGTATCAACATTACGTACTGCGCTAGCCAACCCGCTTGCGAAGCGTGGTGAGTAGGACAACGACCCCTTATGATCGGTTCTTGGAGATCCACGAGGAAGGCCTGTGGTCAGTAGTAGGCCTACGGTTGCGATGATGAATTACTGAGGCCTCCGCCTCGAATCTTGCGGACAGCGGGGCGGCGGCGGCGGCGGCGCGGGAGCGGCAGGATCTTATGCGTAAAATCAAATAGACCGGCCCTCGAAAACAGCGGCGCGGCAGCGGCGCGGGGGCATGAAAACTCCGGCCGCTCCCGCGCCACCGCCGCCGCCGCCCCGCTGCCCGCAAGATTCGAGGCAGAAGCCTGTATAGTGGTTTAGTGTTGGTCAACTAAGAAGGGCCAGACCACCAGTCGGATAGTGCAATGACTTTGTCGATTTTGCCAGGAAAGCGTGGGCAAAACACAGGAGCGAACAGCGCTGTGCATTAGCGAGGACGCCTATACCCAGCTGTGGGTGCAAGCAAACGTGCTGCATTACTATACTTTAGCACACTTGAATGTAGAATCTTTGCTAAACTGTCAAACTTAAAATTGAATTGCTTCGTAAGGGTTGGTGTTTTGACCAAGTTAATGGTAATTTATATTGCAGGGAGTGGTCACGAATCCCTAATAATATAAATATATATACATATATATAAACTAACAGAAAGAAAGTTATGTATTGGCAGTTTGTTGACAAACATTCTACATTAAAGTGGCTGGAGTAGATGATGATGAAGTGGTAAAACATATATTTTCCGCCAGGGTTTCAAATAGAGTCCTAGTTTTAAAAGCAATTATAGAAGCCTGAGGGTTTTACCTATAATGAGCTCAAAGCAACACCCGCAGAGCTCGGCGGCGGCGATAGCTTCTTCCAACAGTAGCCTGATGAAGGGCTCTTTTACCACCTTCTGCACGACTCGTCTCCCGCAGTGGGCGAGCAGTGAGGTCAGTACGATGAACAGGGTTGACACCACTAAGGGCGCGAAGGTCGTCTTGTTTATCTGGAAAACAAGTTATGAGTGAAATATTATCGCGGGCCGTGGGGTGCCGGCAGTAGAATGTTACTCCTCCTATCATGCCCGTGAACGCAGTAAGGGCATGGCAGGGTTTTTACAAAATGGATCTCACTTTCAAAATTATCTCACGTTAATTTTGAAAGTGAAAAAAGTAGTGTTTAATTATGATTTACTCATTCAATTTTTGATATTAATATTTTTGTTTTTTGAATGACACTCGTGTCTAACAGTGGGTTAGATTCAATAATGATAATGATTTTTTTGACAAACTTGCTACCGCCCTTGACTTTATGCGTAACATGTCACTTTTATTTTTAACTACCCAATATAATGTGTTTATTCTAAATCTATCTGCATCTGAAACTTAGCCCGAACTCGTTCAAGGAAACTTAAATACTTACTTTCGCATTCAAAACATTAGTAAGGCGTTTTTAGAATAAATACAGAACCCTAAGAATATAATAATGCATTTAAACTGAAGCTGAAAACTTTGATTACTTTTCCAATGAAATGTTTATGTTATTTGTTGAACGTGTAGGTACTTTGTCTGCATCTTCTTGTAATCCAATGTTTGTTCGCGCAAAGTTAAAACGATTTCATATTAAATTCTTTTTGATGGACAGATATTAAAAACTGTTTTCGTAAACATTGAATTCTGATTAGATGTTTACGCTATATTTAGAAAGCAAATTGAAATTAAGAGTTTATGTAGAGAGTGAAGTGAATGGTAGTTGGAATATTTTTATAATAGACCGAAATAGTAATTGGCATTTTAAAATTGGGAATTTAGAGTCGTAAATCCGTTCTACTGCTGATATGATGATGATGATGTGCAACAGTCTAACGCGGTTTTAAACCGTGTTAATTAGTGTAACACGGTAGGAACCCTTCATATGTAAGAACGTCTAATTTAATTTAATGAGATAGGTATCGGGATTACGTTTAAGTGAGTAATTCACGTACTTTATTAAATGAAATCTTGCTATAGTTTTAAAATTAAAAATAGTTTGTTTCTTGCGTTTGTAAATGAAATATCAATAATGAACTATGTTTTCAGATTTAACTCAATTTTTGGCCTGCTATGCCTGCTACCTAAGTGTTGTACGTGAGGACGTACGTTGTACATGTAAAAATAAAATATATATGCAGCGTCAGTAAATACAAATTCGCCCCCTACGGGAGTCTGCAGATAAGGGATGGATTGGTCTTGCACAGCAACTTTACCATCTCAACCGAGCGGAGGTTTGATCTTCCGTAGGTATACCTAGGCAGATTTCTACTCCACGGACAAGAGATGAGGGCAACATTCTTCTGCCGGCACTTCCCTTGTTTGCAATTGCAAAACTTCACGTCATTTTCAAACGGCTTAACCCAGTTTACGCTACTTTTTGTAGAGGACTACAGCTAGACCACCTGCTTTTAAATAAAATGAAACCTCATTCAAATCAGCTCAAGAGCTACTGTATCACACATATACACAGACACGCCAAACTTATAACACACCGCTTTTTGTGTCGGTCGTAAGTCCGGCTAGTGACGTGCGATGACGTGCTGGCAAGAAATAGCATTTTGTTTCGTTTCCTGTGTTTTCCGCATTATTTTGAAATGAGATCTCTTTGGTAGAAACAAGTGACCGCGTGTATAAGTTTTCGAATATAATTCTGCATCCTTTGGAAATTTAATCATATATTTATTTAAAAAATAAGAATATATAAATTAATTAATTAATATATAAATTATATAGATGCTTTGATGTGTAGAGTTGCAAAACTAAGGGGTGTACCCTTAGTTTTGCAATTCTACGCACCATTTTCTTTCATTTTATACCGAACTAGGGTATACTTGGAAACATTCGATTATTCATCCCCTCTTTCACACCCCCCCCCCCATATTTTGTAAACTTTACTTTGATAAAACAAACACTGCTAGAAACCCTGCTTATAAATTAAAAAAAGTGCATGCAAGTCGGTCTACTTGTTTAAGAGGTACAGTGCCACAGACAGACATACAGACACACACACATAGCGGTCAAACTATAACACCCCTCTTTTTCGTCGGGGGTTAAAAATATTTCATTCTAGTCTATTACATGGTGTAAATGTTTTTGTTTTCTGACAGTAAACACAATTGACAATGACAGGAGGGTTTTCAGCTCGCTTTTTCCACCTAGCTCTATAAATTAGGTTCAGATCAAATACTACTAGATGCTAGTTCAGACCTTAGACGAGATTTATCTCGTCTAAGGGTCTAAGCGCTCTGAAATTTTAAACAGAACATTTAATTTTTAACTTTAGTTCTAACCACAATATACATTTATTCAAAAATGGTAATTTATGGTATTCCGCTTAGATTCCTTAGTAACTAATATTAATTGCAAATACAAAACGAACCAAGAATAAATGAATTTTCATAGCAAATCTTGAAAACGCAATATTTGCATGACAGAGCTGGATCCAAACCGGTATTTACATTCATTACCAGAACTTGGAGAAACTATTCATTTCGAAATTAACTACAAGTTAAAGTTTAGTCTAAGTTAACTAAATATAAGTTGTCTAGAGGCACTTGGAGTCGAAGCGGGCCGGGATAAGTTTTGCTTTGTTTGTTCCAGTAGCGGAGTTTTGTGTGCTTTTCTTTTGTTCTATCTGAGCTACGCTTTGAATGTTTGTTCTTTTCAAAGGTACTTTAGTTACTTAGTACCGATATTTCCACGGAGTGAGGCATATTTTTAGTATTCTAAATGAGAAAATGTTTACCTATCTGAAAAAATAAAAAACTAAATTAGAGAATTGTACCACATGAAAATGCATTGAAAATTCATTGGCACATCTACTCTATTCGATTAAGACTTCTAGCGAGTTATCTTATCTACTCAATGGTGTCTATTCTGTTTTACACTTCCTGAAATTAATTATAATTAGAGATCTGACGTTTCTAAATTTAGAGTTGTCAGCGTAAAATTGGGTCTAGTTGTTCCGTTTTAATTTTAGAACGGCACTAACCGATTTGCGGTCATTTTAGTTCGTTTTAATGACAAACATGTTCGATAGACGTAAACATCGAAATTAGATTTGACAGACGTATAGTAAAATCTTTTCGATTTCTGGCAATCAGCCATAATTATATAACGCTTTCTTATATATCTGTACGTAACTGAAGTCTTGTTGTACCTGCAGTTATAACCTAACCTTATCTTGGCACAACTCTATTATATTATCATCCGGTTTTAATTCTGTAAGCTTTCAATGTCAACATTCTATGATTCATAGGTAATAACTGGCATTACGTTGTCATCTATCAATATAAATTATTGCATCGGATTCCTTATTTGAAATTTGAAATCTTTGCATTCTTTCTTTGAAATCTCTTTATTGTTTCTCTTGGAGGTTCTGCATCATTATGTAGCCTACAATTTGGCCTTCAACAGGGAACTGCCTTACGGAGAAATGTGAGCTTTACTCGCCCATCGAGAGTTCTGTACTGCCCTCCTTATCATAAACGCAATAACTCGATTTTTGGGGCCTACAGAGTTATATATGTACATATTCGTGATCAGCAAATTTTGCTGATCACGAATATGTATGTATTTAGTTATTGCGTTTATGATAAGGAGGGCAGTGTAGGTATGTAGGAACATAATTATTATTCTAAATTAGCTGATCTGATTTAGTTTTAAAAATGCACAAAAAGATTCGGTCACCTTTCCAATTTATAACGGCGCGTAGAGTTGCTTAACCTCGATGATAATCAACCGTACATTTTCAAGGACGATTTTATTACGATTCCGAATATATTCTACGATACGTAGAAAAGATAATTAATTGGGAAAAATAATTGATTTTCAAAAGTAATGAAGTATGTCTTAATTTAAAGTTAATATTAATAAGCTTAGGTACATAAGCACTCTTATTACCAAACATACACTACTCCTATAGAATACAAGTATTCTAAACTTATCACCAGCGCGCCAGCGATCGATGGTTTTTATGGTATCACTTTGTCCTACTGATGCTATCGTCTTGAAATTTGAAATGGTATAAGATAACGCTTTTTCACTAATATGGAATATATAAAATGTTGAAAAATATGTTTATTATGATTGCAAGGGGAGCGGAAAGGGGGTCTCAAAAATTTTAAGTGAAGTTACTAGGTCATGTGGGTATTATATGAAAGGTAGTCGTACGTCAAATGTATTTTGTATGTTTGTAACGAATAAACTCAAAAACTACTGGACCGATTTTGAAAATCCTTTCACCATTAGAATGCTACATTATCCCTGAGTAACATAGGCTGAGAGTAACCGCGGCTGGTATTAAATAAATTACGCCAGGCTTTAATATTTCGCAAACGGAACCCTAAGTCGAAAAATTATCTTAGCAACCCCTAAATGGTTTCAAAATACCTATTTAACGATACCCCACACGAGGTGTATGGGGAGGTACACCAAATTAAAATTGGATAGGTGACCGAATCTTTTTGTGCATTTTTAAAACTTTTACTAAATCAGATCAGCTAATATATAATAATAATTATGTTCCTACATTTGCGCATTATTAAACAGCTATTAGTTTTGCTTTAAGCCGTATAGTTTTTGACTTATTTGCAAAAACGTAGAAAAAAACTGCGTCCACCCCCCTTATCTTCGAAGTTTGCGGAGATAAACATCTGAAACTTTTATTGCTAATAGAAGAGTATGTACAGATTACAAGAAAATTTAAACGAACTCTCTAATTTGCATTGTTTTGTAAAAATCATCGTATGTCTAAAAAAAAATCCGCTATCAGACAAGAGATTGCGCTGTTAAGGTTCTCCAACAAATATACACTGCCTTTATCATATATTATATTGTATGATGGCACGGCCCCTTCGGTGCGCGAGTCGGTCTCGCTCTTGGCCGGTTTTATTTTTTTAAATTGTCACGTTTTGTTTTAAGCCGGCAGATGTTGCGAGAGAGTAAGTCGATAACTCAGTTCCAGTTCTCATTTGAATTGATAACGAAGACCGCGATCATTAGTATTCAATACGCGTATCTGATTGATAACGCACACAGCAGAAAGAATTCGACGCCAATACAAGTGCCAGAGACTCTAGCTATTGAGCTGGTGTCTGAAGCCTAGTCTAAATTGACAATAAGACAAATCACCAGGCCCCTTTTTAAATAGACCGTAGTAAAAGGTAATATTAAAAATGTTTTCAGAAGATTGTTAACTTATGTACTGGTCTAACGCATGACCCCAAGGGATTTTAAACTAAACTCTATATAAATGCAAAATTATTGATAAAATATGAAGATTAGCAATTATGAAATGAATACTGATGATTCGTAAAATGCATGAGAAAGAAACTTACCCTAACAACAACTTTGAGGAACACCCCCAAAACATCAATCGTGAACTTCATCTTGCTTCTTCAGCCGAAATAACTCGAAATTCACTTAATTTTCACTTTAAAGACTGAAAAAACAAACGGCAATTAGCCAGACCTATTTCTGACCATAACACGTTACGCGATCACTCAGATTCCACTCTTGGAATCTCAGCCAAGTGAAATGTCATCATCGAATTCTATAATTGACTCACCATTTCAGCCCGAAAGGGTCAATATCACTAAGTAACGTCTAAAAAAGTCGGATTCGTGGGGAAAATATAATATGTACTACGTATCGTTTTTATTGCGGGAGCCAGAGCTCTGCGCGGACGCATGTTGTTGCGAGGCCAAACGAGGCGTTCTTAATATAGAAGCGAACGAGCGGGAACTAACTGATGTCCCGGGGCGATGTTTTATACTGGACAAGAACACAAGAAGACAGTTTAAATAGTAATGCTTGCGTCGAGGAGGTCACCATATGAGATTTCGAAAAAAAAGCTAGAATGTAATTTATTTAGACTTGCAAGTTTTACAACATGTGTACGACATAGAATGTTGCTGAAAGTTTCTGTTAAGACCAACCCAGTCCTGCCGTAAACAAATAACATTTTACTTAAAATAGTTTTATAATTCAAACATAACAGATTCATACAACGTACACTGGCCTGCAAAAGAAGGTACTTATAACAGTTTTTAATACCATGATAAATAAGGTTTACGTTCTGAAGACACCTTGGCTTTTGAATGAAATATAAATGATCGAAAACAAAAGCAGAAAGCTAAAAGTAAAAAATTACAGCCTTTGAAAAGGGAGCGTTTTTCTTATTTGTTTATTTTTTCAGCCATTTTTTAAAAGGACGTTGTCAAAAAAAGTTTTATAAAACAAAACTAAATTTTCTACATAATGCATTATTTCAAGTTTCTTTATATTTAAATAGTACAGAAGTTATCGTCACGTTTATGAGTGTTATACCTTCTTTTACAGGCTAGTGTAGATTCAGCTCCAATTTCGCAGTGAATTACTCTCACATGCTTATTTTAATGTTTCTAAGTCCAATCAAATTGTAAGGAACTTACGACATCTGGATTTCTGATTTCTGAATCGTTGATCTCATCTGGAGCTGTGTTTAATCTTTGCCTCTACGTGGGAGCCAATAGCGGGAGCATCGGGATAAATTGATCATGAGTTGCCCACTGACAACTCACAAACTGCACTATACGTCAGTTCGCCCATTTGAACGATTGCTCTTCTTAAAAAAGCCAGTTTTTCAAATAGACATTTGAAATCAGTCAAGTAGTCTAGAATGATGGTGGAGTGTCTAGCTAGAATCATGGTCAAGTGTCTAGAATATAGAATAATGGTCGCGTGTACCTTGGTGTATTTCGAAGTATTAACGATACTTCACCTTACACCAAGGTAGTATAGTGCGTATGCAATATACGTCATAATACCTATGTATTATGACAGCTCTATAGCTGTGTGTGTTGTTTGCAACTCCTCGTTAATGTGATCGATTAACTTGTTATCATGATCTTAGGTAACTCTTTTCATACGTTCAGAGCACGGCACATCTATTGTTAACACGTGCTTTGTGAAGAGAAATATCGTGGCCGGCGCTGACTGACGTTAGCGTGGTCCTTCCGGACCCAAGCCACATCTAGGTACTGTGCTCAACTGATTGTGCCGCGGGTACTTCTGATTCTCTTCTACACAACTTGGTTGGGCTTGGTTGGGCTCATCATGCTAAAGCGTCCCGTTAATATAACACAACTTCTTGCCCTGGGGTGCCGGCAGTAGAATGTTGCCTCACCTCTCTTGCCCGTAGATGCAGTAAGAATCCGCCAAGGGCTCCGAAAGATGGGCTTCCGAGTACCTACATCCCGCAGGCTGATTACGTATCTCGCGACAGGTTTGCAACAGGCGTATATCTCGCGACCGCCGCTGTCAAACGTCAATTCGTGAATTAACTTTGTGACGAATACACAATAACATTGTGATAGCCATAATCACGAGATCCGCGCCTGTTGCAAACCTGTCGCTAGATACGTAATACGGGGGCCGGACTGCGCTCTTCAATACGCGCATTCAAGCGAGGCGAGTATATTAACAACCTCCTCAGAGTCTTGGGGATCCATTTATTTTTATTTTATTTATTTAATACATTTGATTAGAACGGCTTACACCACTTACACTGATCAATAAATATTAACAAAAAAAAAAACTTACAATACTCAAGCAAAAATTTCCCTACAAACTAAAATCAATAATACAAAGTAAACATGTCAATAAAATGTCAATATGAAATGGTCAGGTAACATTAATTAAATCGAAATACATTTATTTTTAAATACAATTTAAATACAATTATTTGAATAAAACAAAGCTGAACACATTAATTATTCATTATTCCAAGTATCTCTAGCTGTGGACGTGGACAGCAGTCTACCGCCGATGATGATCACAACTTCAGTTCCAATCTAGCCCAGAATTGTTAACTTCGTGCGTGGCCCCTAAACTACTTAGCCATTTCCTTATTTAATCATCATCATCATTTCAGCCGTTAAACGTCCACTACTGAACAAAGGCCTCCCTCATGGATCTCCATGAGGGGTAGTTGCCATACTCACCACGCTTGGCAGGCGGGTTGGTGAGCGCAGTACGGGATGCTGATATACGGAAAAACGCTGCTGCCCATCTTCCGGAGGTATCCCTTAGCAGGCTCTTACTGCATCCACGGGTAGGAGAGGAGGGGTAACATTCTACTGCCGGCACCCCACGGCAATTACTTCCTTATTTACATGCACCAAATTGCGAAAGGCAAGTTTAGAGTGCACAAACGTGAACTGCTTGCTTTTCCGATCTCGGATCTCGCTAAATGAATGTCGCCGGCCCGGCGCCGCTCGTCGGCTTAATAGCATTAGTGTCTGCTGCCGTTTGTACTGACACCTGATCAACACACTGCAAGATCAATACAGTAGGCTGCATTCAATAATTCATTCAATTTCCTTCTTTTGGAGACCTCCGTAAGTCAAATGTGTTATTCAAAAGAGCAAAAATACATAGAAATAGTTCATTTGCAAAGTAAACCTGATTACCTGATGTTTTTAAACTATACGTTGTAAAACTTGTAATTTTTTTATAGTGTTGAACAACACTTAGCTAGAACATATCTAGGGAATGAACGGGTTCCCGGCTTAGTGGTTTAAGTCTTTAGGAAGCGTCAACGATAGATTTGACAGCGTGGGTTTGAGCCCCATCGGATTCGTACATTTTGCATAAGGTTTATTCGTTTCCTCGACATTATATTGTAAGTTTTGAAGTATTCACTTTGCCTTACTTATATTTTTTTAAACGAGTATATGCAATAGTCCAGTTTGTGATATATTCATAATGTCAAAACTTTAGTATTCAATGTCCTTTGCATAACAGCCACCACCATCATTCCATCCGTAAAAAGTCCACTACTGAACAGGCCTCCCTCATGGATCTCCATGAGGGGTAGTTGCCATACTCACCACGCTTGGCAGGTGGGTTGGCGAGCGCATTATGGGATGATACACGGAAAGACTCTGCTGCCCATCTTCCGGAGGTATCCCTTAGCAGGCTCTTACTGCATCCACGGGCATGAGAGGAGGGGTAACATTCTACTGCTGGCACCCCACGGCATTTTGGCATGGCGTATTTTTCATGGCATCAAGAATATGCAAAAGCATTTACTATAATAATAATAATGCTGGATCATTCACACAGCATTATCTAGCCCCAAGCTAAGCAGAGCTTATGTTATGATTGATATACCTACCTCATGCATATTTATTTTACATACATACATAAGTACATACATAGGTACTTCAAAGATAGATATTTTTTATTATATATAGAAAAACATCTAGAATACTGGACAAATATCTGCAGATCGTAGAGACATTTGTCCCGGGAATCGAACCCGCAACATCTTGTGTTGAAGGCGGACCTTTGCCCTCTGCACCACAGAGGTCACAGAATCAAATTAGTGTTAAGTGTTATGTTGAAAAGCATTCAACTTATCTTATTTTTCTTGAAGAATTGATCAAAACCCATTATAAAAATACTTTGTTTGAATTGGAAGCTCACGCAGGCCGTCCACTGCAAGCCCAATCTGCTGCCCACCATCAGGGGGTATCCCTTGGGAAAGTACCTTACTTTCAAAATTAACGTGAGTTATACTATTCATTTTGTAAAAAACGGGAATTACTCACGTAGTATTGTAACGTCGAAGATTATTCCGACACGTTTCGATTTTTCAAGAAAAGTGTCGTGTCGGCCCCACGCGCGGACGGACATTCAATCCCATGATGATGATTTTCTTGAAATATCGAAACGTGTCGAAATAATCTTCGACGTTACAATACTACGTGAGTAATTCCCGTTTTTTACAAAATGAAAAGTACCTTACTGTAATATTCCCCTTAGTGGGTATAAGAAAAATTGAGAAAAGATGTGCGACCAGACACAGTCTGAGTGTCTGGTAATTAGTGTACCTAACTAGGTAGTTACGTAAAAAAAATCAACTCACAAAATACATATTGTAAGTTGATTTTTTTTCTTTTTCTCTTAGTTGTATCTGGAACACCCCAACCTCTGTTTCGGAGAGGGGCGCTGATGACTGCGACACCGTTTTTTTTTTATAAACTACTGCAGTCATCTTCGTTTCTATTATTGCACTAAGTTTATTTTATTTTTGTTCCTAAATTAATATTTTGTTTTGATTTGAGGTAGTTACCCTGTATAGGTATACAGGGTGTATTATAACTTGTGTACCTGCCTACCACCTAAATAATGTTCTAAACACTGCAGCGTCCCATACAGCATAAATACCAGTTGCTGGCGTTGTATTAATCATCTACAATAGATCAAAGGGTTTGAACCCATGAAAACAAGCAGTTTAAGAAATGGAAGAATCGGCAAGTATTTTCTTTTCTATTATTTTTTATATTTTCATTCAGTTACATATTTACTAGTTTATGTGGTGTGAAATTTTAAAATTATCCTAAATTCATAATTAAACTTGTTTTACAATAAAACACCTGTGTATTGTTTTAGGTATTTTTATAAATTACCTGATAAAGTTAATAACTAGCGTTTAATTCATTATAGTATAATCCGCTGTTAAAGTTAAAACTTTCGTTGACATTTCTTGAATGAAAGTGACCCAAATCCTGGAAAGTCCTATATAAATGGTTCCTTGGGGTGATCAGAATCACTCCGTTTCGGGTTAGTACTAATATTATGATACAATGTGTAATAGGAATTAAAATTCAATTCCAGCAATGTCATTAGAGCGAGTCCTACATCTCGCAGTGGACAGTCCGCTTTAGTGATACCTCCAGATTTTTTTATTTAACCAGCTGCGCACCCACGCTTGTATTTTTTGCGCAGGACCCTAATTACAAGCTTTAATTTAGCTTGCCCTGTATGTACATATGTATGTATTATTTTCCTAGAATGTTAGTAGCCTAAGTTACTCCTAACGCTCCTAAGTGTATTTTGGTTCTAGGTATCGCTTATACACATAATATTGAAAACCTGTTATTTTGACATACGAACAGACACTTCAATGTTCTTTATTTGTTTTTTTTTAAATGATATGTAACAATCTGCCTAGGGATATAGGTCGCGCAATAGTTAAAGATCGCTCGGCAAAAGTAGAAGGGGTATGCGCAGTATTCAATTCTAAGGTCTATTTGGTGATGTGCGGAGTGAGGGGGGCGGGTGTGCGCTGACGGCGTCACGTCATTGGTAGATAAGTCGCTCTTAAGGTCTCAAGGTCACCTCCCGCGTTGCGTTCACGCGTCTCGATTCGTGCGCGATTTGACACATGCGCCGATTGCCCCCACTAGATTCATCGAGCGATCTTAAACCACTGCGCGACCTATACCTCCGGTAAATAGACAGCAGCGTCTCTCCGTGTATCAACATTCAGTACTGCGCTCGCCTACCCGCCTGCCAAGCGTGGCAACCACCCCTCATGATCAGTACTTGTAGATTCATAAAGGAGGCCTTTGATTGTCCTCTGGTAGGAAAACATAAACAGAGGGCCAAATCAGCGTTAGTTTTTAATTACTACATTGTGTGGTTTCTTCAGGGACTTGTCTGAATTAAAATTATTTTATATCATTTATTTATTTATTGATTTGGTTATATTTTTGCTGTTCTTGAGCTCCAATAGTTTCTGCATTTTCTTGGAGAGTGCATCCGGGAGGAGAATAACTGGATCAGACTTAATTGCCCCAGGTCCATACTGAAATAATAAGTCAATAAACAACTAAATAAATACCTATATATACATATATATATATATATATATATTTATTTAATTTTTTAACAACAAAATGACTTCAATGATTTAAGCTACAATAAATATAAATAAAAAATTGGCCAAGTGCGTACCGGTCTCGCGCACGAAAGGTATTTGGCACCAGATATTTGGTACCATTATTTGGCAAAACAACTTGTATTTTAGGTTAGGTTAGGTTTCGGTTATGACTGGGTCATCAATCCGGGCGCTATCGGTAGCGTCATATGCTACGCGGATGACACGCTCGTGACTGCTCGGGGCGAGACATTTGAGGAGGCTACCCGTCTGGCCACCGAATCGGTGGCAATGGTTGTGCAGAGGAAAGGGAAATTGGGACTCCGGGTAGCGCTCAATAAGTCGAAGGCCGTGTGTTTTCATGGCCCACGACGGGCGCCACCACGGGTTCCACTATCTCTATCGGGGAGGTACGTATCGAGGCCGACTCCAAGATAAAATATCTTGGGCTCTTCCTCGATAGCAGGTGGACCTTCCGTGAGCACTTCGCTCGCATGGCCCCTCGATTGATGGGTGCATCGGGCGCTCTTAAACGCCTGCTGCTGAATCTCGGGGGTCCCAAAGCAACGAGCCGCCGCCTATATGTGGGGGTAGTGCGGTCGATGGCCCTTTACGAAGCGCCCATCTGGGCCAACACCCTGACTGATAAAACCATCGCTCTGCTGAGGCGTTCTCAGAGAGTGATGGCCGTTGGGGTGGTCCGAGGTTACCGCACCGTCTCCTACGAGGCAGCCTGCTTATTGGCTGGGTTCCCTCAGTGGGATCTAGAGGCCGAGTACTATGCCGCGACTTACGAGTGGCGCATAGCTCTCCGCCTCCGAGGGAAGTATCCCCCTCCGCCTGGTGAGGTGCCCGCGTGGAAGCTCCACATCTGACGAGTTCTGAGGGAAAGGTGGGAGGAGCGGCTGGCCCATCCAATGGCCGGTAGCTGGACCGTCAAGGCTGTCTGCCCAGTACTCGAGAGCTGGCTGGACATGGCACACGGGTCGCTTTCCTTCTGACTGATGCAGATGCTAACCGGATATGGCTGCTTCGGCAAGTACTTGTGCCGAATAGCCGGAAGGGATTCGACGACCGAGTGCCATCATTGTGACTGTGACGAGGACACGGCGCAGCACACGCTGGAGGTGTGCCCAGCATAGGACGGCGAGTGCCGCGCCCAGTGCAGCTCTCGTCGCAGCAGTGGAGGACGACCTCTCGCTTGCAGCAATGATCAAGTCAATGCTGGAAAGCGAGACGTCATGGAGGGGGACGTTATCTTTCTGTGAACAGGTAATGTCACAGAAGGAGGCTGCGGAGCGAGAGAGGGAGATATCCTCTACCTTTCCGATCCGCAGCCGGAGAGCCGGGCGTAGGAGGAGGTTTTTCAACGCCCACCTACATCCCCCATAACAGGGGCCTTGGCGGTTGAGTCGGGGGACTCTGCCGCCGACAACACAATGCCCCGTGGTGGCGCGCGCGGGTGTGTTCACGTGGATGTGTTCTTGTCTTGGAGGTATCCATAAAGGATTTCCCTGGGTCAAAAAACAAGATTAGCATCACTCACTTTTCGTTGTGATTTTCAGCCTCCCTGTTGCTGTTATTAATATCGAGCAAAAAAACGGCAATAAATCACGTTTGTTGTGTGGGAGACCTCTTAAATATTATTTAATGATGTTGTTATATGTGTGTATAGAGTCCCTAATTCTAAGCTACATGTTTTTTTATATTGCGCTAGAAAAAGTATTATGCAAATTAAGTAATAATGGGAAAAAAAATATCGTATTATACATAGATATCGTGAAACAAAATCGTGACTATAGATTGTGAAAACTTTCTTCTAAGCTATAATCTTAAATTGGAGATAAGAGAGCCCACATGACATGCAAGCAAAATAATTATATAACGTTGCCCGCTGCTTAAAAAGAAATTGCAAATCCTATATCTTGGATCTCAAACTTTCTGACCACACAGAACAAATACTGAGCTATCCTGTTAAAACAATCTGTAGAATTAGTAGCTGGACGGTATTACACAGGGATTTTTGTAATGAAAACAAATCTCAAATTGTAATGAAACAAATAAAACAATACAAAAGTCGGGAATAAATACAACTCGGCCAACACGGCTTATTACTATAGGTAATGCAATGGTTGTGCATGCATCCTCTTAAATACCTCAGTGCCTTAAGACGAGACTCTTCAATCAGTGTGTGTTGTGATGACGATTCAGTGATGACTTACGGAATCAAGACGTGGTCCTTCACTACTGGGCTCACGAATAAGCTCAGAGTCGCTCAAGGAGCTATCTAGAGGGGTTTATCTATCGAATCAGAAATGAGGATATACGTAGAAGAACTCTAGTCACCGCCATAGCCAAACGGATTAGCACGTTGAATTGGCAATGGGCATGAAACTAGATGGAAAGAACAGATGGTCGATGGGGCCGAAACGTTCTCGTTAGGCCACGGACCGGCTAGTGCAGCGTAGGACCAACTAGGGGGGCAGGCGACTTAGTGCGGTCTGCAGCTCGGCGGTGGATGCAGGAATATGTCCAGCCATGGACGTCCTACGGCTAAAGTGATGATGAATTCTCTTACCTCTACATGAGGTCGGTTAAACCTTACTGGGAGTTGACGTCGAAGCTCTCTCAAGAATGATGAAATCAGTCGTCGTCTGGTATCCCGATAGCTATCCGAGTTTCTCATTAAACTGAGTTCAGGTCTTCGCCATATAGAAAACAGGCTTCTTCTACGCGGTACCCTGTCAGCTTTACATTCTGATTGTGCGTTCCTTCGTGTGTTGAGTTGTCGTCTTGCGGCCTTAAGGTTTCGTTTCCAAGTTTCATCAGTTATTCCTGGCTGATCATTCTCATTAGTAATTTCCCTACTTAGGTGGATTTTGCTTTCTTTCGGCACAACTGATATTTCACTGTCGTTTCCTTGAGTACTCGGGATCGTTTCTGTGCTTGTTGAGTAGTTACTTAAATCTACTCCTTTCAGTCTTTCGCCATCTTGCAGGAAATCTTTTGTTTGGTTTTCATGAGAAGTCCGAAAGTTGGTTTGGTTTCGGGATAATAGTAGCTCAACTGTGGGCGCAAATGGGCTAAAATGATGATTATAAATAAAAGTTATTCTTCAATTGCTTTTTTAAACTTCGCTTTTTTAACCGCAATCACAACTAATTATGAATATACTTGTAACTGTGTATTTATCGCGTTAATTACCTTAATTATTTGTGAAACGTGAAAGTCTTGCCGGCCCAATCCTAGAACCATAACTGGTGCGATCAAGCCGAAACGTCGGGCAATAAAAAAGGTAATAATTTTACGCGATAAATACCTGGTTTTACAAGTATTTATAATGAATTATTCACCAAAAAAGTTATCATTCTAGGTACATTGAGACGACCTGCGTGGCTCAGTGGTCTAATATACATTTTAGACACAGATGAAATATAGAGGAGATACAGGAAGTTGCGGGTTCGATTGCCGCCTGGGGCAGATTTTTGCTCTTCTGTATGCTCTTCTGTATTTTTCTCGGGTATGGGTTCTAGTTACGTAATTACAAAAATAAAAATATCTAAATATTACCAGTATTACTTATTATCAATCATCTGGTTTCCATTGTACAAGATTTGCTTAGTTTGGCTCAAGACTATGCTGTGTGTAGCCGGCATTGATTTATTTATATATACCTCTAATATTATGAAATATTTTATGAATTTTAGATACGGCAACAGGATAATAATGAGGCATTTATCCCGTTTTTTTCGTTTTCGTCCATCCGCCATTTTCAATGCAAGTAGGAAATAAATATATAATGGTAGCGATTCTGTTAATATATAACTAGCTAAAGCTAATGAAATTGACGTAGGTAAATCGTACTAAAATTATATATAAGTACAACTGTTCGGTTAGTGCCGTTCAAAAATTAAAAGGCAATAATTATAACCAAATTTACGCTCATATCTGTAATTATAATTAATTTTAGGAAGTGTAAAACAGTATCGACACCGATATGACACCATGTAAACTAAAAACAGTGGCTATTAGGACAGATAACAGAACCTAACTGTTAGTCAGAGTCGGCTCAATACGTCTATAGCTGACTAAGCCGCTGGTTAGGGACAATATTTTTCTCCACCGTTAAAGCACGTGTTAAATGTTTTTCTTTCTTGATGAAAGCTAGTATATTATCATAAACTTACATTTCTCTGGAATCATTTTGATAACTAGATCCTTTACACTCTGCAATTCCAGAGACGGCAAACAGTAAGGCGAGCATCGTACCTGAAAATTATTAATAGAATCACACTAAAGTTTTAGAATTTGAACAAAAGATTAAGATAATGGAACCTTACCAAACAGCGACATGTTTTAATTAAGACCTTTGGTTGAAAAGTAGCCAGTAAAAGGAACTGGTACGGTCGGACAAATAATTAAGTAGGAAATATCAATGAGAAAGGAAATCGATTCATATACAACAGGAATTAGCTGATATTTTAAGGAGATTACCAAGGTAATGGTAGGTAACGCATTAAACAATAAATCAATCCTCAGTTTGTATTTAATACACTACTTGTTGCCGAGAGGTGCCAGCAGTGGTATGTTGCCCGTGGATGCAGTAAGAATCTGCTTACCCTCCGGAAGATGGGCAGCAGCGTCTTCCGTGTATCTAAAACCTTTACTGCGCTCGCCAACCCGCCTGCCAAGCGTGGCGAGTATAGCAACCCATGATCAGTACGTAGTGATCCATGAGGGAGGCCTTTGTTCCGTCGTGGGCGTCTTACGGCTGAGATGATGACGATGATGAGACTACTTGACAAAATTTAAAGTTTTAGTCGTCGTTTCAGCCGTATACGTCCACTACTGAACACGGGCCTCTCTCATGGATCTCCATGAGGGGTATTTGCCATACTCACCACGCTTGGCAGGCGTGTTGGCGAGCGCAGTACGGGATGTTGATACACGGAAAGACGCTGCTGCCCATCTTCCGGGGGTATCCCTTAGCAGGATTTTACTGCATCCACGGGCATGAGAGGAGGGGTAACATTCTACTGCCGGCACCCCACGGCAAAGTTTTAGTCCGTCACGTAAATTGACAAAAACTATGGACACGTATTTTTTTATTTTTCAACGTAATCAAAATATAACGGCAATAATATCTGAAAACTTACTGAAAACTTTATTGTTTCCATCATTTGTTTTATTACTTTGTAAGCAGCTGTTTGTTTTCCGTGTAATTTAAAAATAAAAAAAAATAACGGTACGTAGATGGCGGGACGAACTCGATCAACGCCTGGTCGACTGGAGGGAAGTGGCTCAAGATGAGATACATGGAAGGAATGGGGGGAGGCCTTTGCCCAGCAGTGGGATCATATAGGCTCATAATAATAATAAACGGTACATTATGACGAAATATAGTGTCACGTCACGAGCCCTACTCCTAAACTTCAATAGATTTATATAATTATTGTTTTATTCATTGAAAAAGCACAACTATAAGGTTGACAAAAAGTTCAGTACAGAATAAACATAAAAAAAAAATAATGCTGGATAACTCACACAGCATCATCTAGCCCCAAGCTAAGCTTAGCTTGTGTTATGGGTACTTATATACCTAATAAACTACACTATATATCTATGTACATATCTATCTAGATAGAAAATACTTTATTGCATACCTTAAAACTAAACATAATAACAAGAAACACTAAAAACAAAGTGACAATTGGATATATTACATAGATGTTAATGTGTATAAAGAAAAACATCCAGAATGTGTGAACGAATATCTGCAGGTCGTACAGACATTTGTCCCGAGGCGGGAATCTAAACCGCAGCCTCTAGTATCGCAGACGGACCTTTCGTCTTATAACAGATGGGAGGCTAATTCTGCCTCCGTGGCACAGTTGGTTATTAGCCGACTGACGCGGAGGTGACGAAGGTCCTCGATAAGGGTCGAAACAGTTGGTGCCTCCACCAACAATAACAAGTACGTGAACATTCCCGCTATTTAATATGAATGTAATAAGTCACGAAAGTTAATATAGTAAAAAAGGGACCCTATTACTTAGACTCCGCTGTCCGTCTGTCTGTCTGTCTCTCTATCTGTCTGTAACCAGGCATGAACCGTGATAGTTGAAATTTTCACAGGGAATGTATTCCCTGTTCATATATTTCTGTTGCTGCTATAACAACACAAACTAAAAACAGAATAAAATAAATATTTATGGGGGCCCCCATACAACTAACGTGATTTTTTTGCCGTTTTTTACACGATATTGCCAAATAATGGTACGGAACCCTTAGTGCGCGAGTCTGTCTCGCACTTGGCCGATTTTTATGTTTATTTTCTGTTATGATAGTCCAGTCGTGTAAGCCAATACCAATATAAGACAACGTGAAATATTAGTTACGAATGTTTTGTAATTGCTGAAAGGCCAACATCCCAGAATCATGAATTCTAAATTCTGTCAGTCTTTGGATATTATGTTTCACGAATAGGCGTATGAAGTTGCGAATTACGCTCCAAAACACAGAGGTCACAGGACTTTTATTTGCAAAATATACAAAAAAATTCGTTCTCAATGCCCAAAAATGCATTAAAGATTACATTTTAGCCACAGGACGTCCACAGCTGAACATAGGACCTTCGTAGATCTCCAAGTATTTATCATGAGGGGGTTATTGCCTTACTGCTGTCCGTTTTCCCGAGGTATCCCTTGGCAGATTACTGCATCCACGGGTACGAGTGAAGTGGCAACATTCACACACATTCTAACATATGCGTACACGCTCGTTAACATAAACAACTATGATATCATGACAGAACAATTTGATGCCTATTAAGAAGGGGAGAAAATCTACTGATTTGTAATACTATAAATACTAGTTATTATTTTTAAGTCATTATTGTAATGTTCCTAAACTGTATCCTTCTTTTCTGTGGTAAATAAATAATATTATATTACTGCACGCATCCCACGGCGGCATTACTGAAACTGGATCTACTGAGACCACAAACAAATAAAAAACTCTCACTTAATCCATTAATTATTGCTGTTCTAAAAACTGGATCTGTTGACTGGATCTACTGAGAGCGATCCGTAGCTAGTCCACATTGCAGTTTTCTCCGCGACAGTACTCCTGAAGTTATCAGTGTTTAATTAAAAGTAAGATCGCGCGGATAATCCGAACTGAGATTACTTTTGCAATTTTCTAACGGCTATCTCTGTGAAATGATACGGAGGAAGACTTGAATTGGAATCTCGACGACGAAAACTCCCGATATTTGCATTGAACGGAGCGGAACGGAACGAGTATGGATATTATGAGTGGCGGATTTACAAATTTGACGCCCGTAGGCTATTCAATTTTTCCTGCCCCTATTGACCTAAGAAGTTTGTAAAAAAATTAATTGCAACTTTTTGATCGTCCTCATTACATTATCTTTTTCCCGTTACTAGTTACTAGTTATACAAATATTTCCTCTTTATAACATTAGCATAGAGATGTATAAAAGCTGCATTGGCCGAGTGGTATGTACCCCCGACTTTCAATGCGAAGGTCGTGGGTTCGATACCGGCAGTGCACCAATGGATTTTTCTTTCTTAAAAAATGTATTTGCACACTTAATACGTGCTTTACGGTGAAGGAAACATCGTGAGGAAACCCGCGGCTTATTTAGCTTCAGACGCATTGACCTGTTCTTTCCTCTGACTAATAGCTGACTAAGCGGAGAGGATGGTATAGGTGCTGGGCAAACCTAATTCATCTAACAATGTCCCAGGCACTGCAGCGTTCCGTACAGCATGACTACCAGTTTCTGACGCTGTATTCACCTATAATAAATGAAAAGGCCTTACTTTATAAGCATACTAGCTTATGCCCGCCGCTTCGCATGCTTTTTACCCGGATAAAAAGTAGTCTATGTGTTAATTCTGGTCAACGAGTGGGAGAGTGGGCGAGTGGCAGAGTGGGAGAGTGGGAGAGTGGGAGAGTGGTCGAGTGGGCGAGTGGGCGAGTGGGCGATAGGGCGAGTGGGCGAGTGGTCGAGTGGGAGAGCGGGAGAGCGGGAGAGCGGGAGAGTGGGCGAGTGGGCGAGTGGGAGAGCGGGAGAGCGGGCGAGTGGGAGAGTGGGAGAGTGGGCGAGTGGGCGAGTGGGCGAGTGGTCGAGTGGGCGAGTGGGCGAGTGGGCGAGTGGGCGAGTGGGAGAGCGGGAGAGCGGGCGAGTGGGAGAGTGGGAGAGTGGGCGAGTGGTCGAGTGGTCGAGTGGGCGAGTGGGAGAGTGGGAGAGTGGGAGAGTGGTCGAGTGGTCGAGTGGGCGAGTGGGCGAGTGGGCGATAGGGCGAGTGGTCGAGTGGGAGAGCGGGAGAGCGGGCGAGTGGGAGAGTGGGCGAGTGGGCGAGTGAGAGTGGTCGAGTGGGCGAGTGGGCGAGTGGGCGAGCGGGAGACCGGGAGAGTGGGCGAGTGGTCGAGTGGTCGAGTGGGCGAGTGGGCGAGCGGGCGAGTGGGAGAGTGGGAGAGTGGGCGAGTGGGCGAGTTGGCGAGCGGGAGAGCGGGCGAGTGGTCGAGTGGGCGAGCGGGCGAGTGGGAGAGTGGGCGAGTGGGCGAGTGGGCGAGCGGGAGAGCGGGCGAGTGAGCGAGTGGGCGAGTGGGCGAGTGGTCGAGTGGGAGAGTGGTCGAGTGGTCGAGTGGGCGAGTGGTCGAGTGGTCGAGTGGGCGAGTGGGAGAGTGGGAGAGTGGGCGAGTGGGCGAGTGGGCGAGTGGGAGAGTGGGCGAGTGGGAGAGTGGGAGAGTGGGAGAGTGGGCGAGTGGGCGAGCGGGAGAGCGGGCGAGTGGGCGAGTGGGCGAGTGGGCGAGTGGGCGAGTGGGGAGTGGTCGAGTGGGCGAGTGGGCGAGTGGGCGAGTGGGAGAGCGGGAGAGCGGGCGAGTGGGAGAGTGGGCGAGTGGTCTAGTGGTCGAGTGGGCGAGTGGGCGAGTGGGAGAGTGGTCGAGTGGTCGAGTGGGCGAGTGGGCGAGTGGGTGATAGGGCGAGTGGTCGAGTGGGAGAGCGGGAGAGCGGGCGAGTGGGAGAGTGGGCGAGTGGGCGAGTGGGCGAGCGGGAGACCGGGAGAGTGGGCGAGTGGTCGAGTGGTCGAGTGGGCGAGTGGGCGAGCGGGCGAGTGGGAGAGTGGGAGAGTGGGCGAGTGGGCGAGTGGGCGAGTGGGCGAGTGGTCGAGTGGGCGAGTGGGCGAGTGGGCGAGTGGTCGAGTGGTCGAGTGGGCGAGCGGGCGAGTGGGAGAGTGGGAGAGTGGGCGAGTGGGCGAGTGGGCGAGAGGGCGAGTGGTCGAGTGGGCCAGTGGGCGAGTGGGCGAGTGGGAGAGTGGGCCCTTTGATATTATTCATAGAAGGTAGTACCTAGATTATAAAATATTCTAGTTAGGTGTTGTTGAAATCCAGAAGCACTATTTTAATAAGCCACCATTTCCGACCGACGACCGCAGACCAACATTTCAATTTCAAATCAATTAATTCAGACGCCTTTTATGAATAAAATTAGAAATTCCATGAAGGCCGACGATTTAGTGAAGCTAATTTAATTTTGTTAATGAGAACAAGCTATCATACTTTCCTTTCAACTTCAGACGGCCAAGCTGGGATCTTTATGGCTACTTCACACATGCACATCACACATTATGGCACATCAATATTAATGCACTATAACGGCTAATCAAATTTGAAAATAGAATTCCTGCATTTGATTTGGCACCTTGTAAATGTGTTTAGCCGCTAAACGTATTTAATTATTTTTCAGCAAGCCAATCTAAAAAATGTATATTAATTAAAGTAAAGGATGTTTGTTACCTCTTGACGCAAAAACTACCGAACAGATTGAGCGGACATTTTGCACATATATATATAAATTTTGACCAGAATGAGCACATAGGATTTTTTTTTACCAGGGTACTACGCGTGCGAAGCTGCGGGCAGAAGCTAGTTAGGTATATAGAAAAGAAGAAGAAGAAAAAAATCATGATCAAAAATCGTCTAAGTCTACAATAGGCTTAAGTACATAAAATGAATACTAATATAATAAATTAATTCTAAGTCAAGTAAAATTTGTGGAGCAAAAGGTCTATGTATAATGTTAAACCTTGAATATATAGGCTACTCCCATCAACAATCCGAAGGTAAGCTCAAGGCGCTACCACCAAAGCTACTTTTAGATTTTGCCACACACGGTTCTAAATTATTTCTTCTGCTGCTCCGTCCAGCTTGACCCCAGTAAGTAGGTTACCTACCTTAGGGGCCGTCTCCACGAGCGAGGGAATCGCGGCGATGTTATCGTCCGTGCTACGTATTTCTATACACTCTCTCAGAGGCCGTCTCCACGAGCGAGAGAATCGCGACGAGTCCGCGCTATAGAATCGCCGCGATTCCCTCGCTCGTGGAGACGGTCCCTTACCTACAGCAATTCTGCTATCATCTCTCCGTCTTTGACCTACTCTCGAGCTATTAACTATTCTAAGTAGCGTTTTGCTCTATTGAATAAACGCTTACTCACTTTGACTTTATAGTTAAGTAAATCTTTTATCTTCTCAGCCGTAGGACGTCCGCTGCTGGACGTAGGTCACCCTCGGAATTTTCACGTTTGTTGCCATACTCACCAAGTGGCGTGCGGGTTGACGAGTGCAGTTCGGGATTTTGATACACGCTGCTGCCTATCTTCCGGAGGCTTGGTTAAATTCTTACTGCATCCACGGGCAAGCGAGGGGAGGCAACATTTTACTGCAGGCAGCACCTTTAAACCTTTGCCTATTGGATCATTATCATCGTCATCTCAGCCGTAGGAATGCTGTCCACGTCCACCGCTGGTTATAGGCCTCACTCATGGATCTCCAAGAGAATGAGGGGGTTGTTGCCATACTCGCTTGCCTGGCGGGTTGGCGAGCGCGGTGTGGCGACGCTGCGGCCGCTATCTTCCGGAGACAACTCTTAGCAGATTCTTACTGCATCCACGAACAAGCGAGGAGAGGTAACATTCTACTGCTGGCACCGCTCGGTCAATTTTGGAAAAATTGTCAAATCGGTAAACACACTATAATAAGATATCTAATACTAGGGATTCCTATCCCTAGGAATCTACAAAATATGTGGAGCATTATTGCTAATGGCGGGAAAGAATCAATTACTCGCGTGTCATCCCGCGACTGCCACTTTACATAAATCTTAGGGATGACGCAGTAAATTCTTCCAAAGTGTCCTTATTACCCCTGATACGCTGGAAAATCTTTTATCTTTCGCAAATGTCGCTTGAATTAGGTAACAAATCATAGTCACTGTGAATTTGTAGTAACTGAGGTAGGTAGTCCTACCTATGCTTAGGTCTCAATTTAAAATTCAATTTAATTTAAAATAGTTATGAGTTGATAATAGAGAGGGGAGTAAGACAAGGAGACCCGATTTCCCCAAAGATTTTTATAGCTATTCTTGAAAGCATAATTATCAAGCTGGACTGGAACAATCTAGGACTCAATATACAAGGCACCTTTTTTAAGTCACCTGAGATTTTCTGACGGCATAGTTGAATTTTAAAGACTTGGTATTTTTTATTAACTTATTATTTGTCATACATTCTCGTAAAATTATCTAGTTATGTGGCTATAATGTTGCAAAATTTGTATTCCTGCATGCTGTGACATCCTGTAAGTGGAGGAACACATTGACATAAGTTAAATTAGTTATAAGTTTATATTTTTTTGTGATTCTTTTGTTGGGTGTCCTTAAATAAATAAAATAAATAAATAAATTCTCTGAGACAAGCTCAGAGCTGCAGCTCATGGTCGAAGTGTGTTAAAGTGGGACTAGAAATGAAACCGACAATGACAAATAGTGATAAAACACCAATAAAAATTAATGGAAACCCACTGGTATATACTGACAAATACATCTACTTAGGAAAAATAATAAGTTGTGTAATTTGTTTAACATATCAGACTGTGTCCTTATAAATGTTTAAGTGTAATTTTTGTTATGTAAATTGGTTGGCGATCTTTTTCTTAATAAATAAATAAATAAATTTCGCGGAATTTTCGAGAGACGTTGTTATGCCGGACTATATTGAAAATTAATTAAAATAATGGAAGATAGTATATTGCGAGTGTCAGAAACACTGCCTGAATATTCGAGGAAGAGGCCACAACAGAAATCTAATATTGCAATAACACCAAACAAAAAGTTCTCCGGTAAGTAAACTATTGAGTCAGTTGTGTTTATAACTAGAAACTTTTCTTATGCAGAGGTTGTCAACCTCAGGTGTGGGTATCACGGTGTTTGTACAACTATTTGTTTTGCTACCTATGCGATCATATAAATTAAATAATTTTCAAAATCAGACCAGTTGTTTTTGATGAATGAATGAATGGATTTACACTTTGTACAAAGATAAACTTAAAAATAAAATATAAATAGGTAAACACGTACAAATAGACTTCATTTCCTCATACATAGGTAGGTACAATCTTATCTAGTATTCATCTTTTTTAGTATAAGCTTATTACTGTTAACTTAACCCCTTTAAAACTACCTGTACAAGTAGGTACCTACTACTAATTCACAATTTTTTTTAGATATTGACCAACAAGCTGTAGCCCACTACTTCCTCCGCGTGGAATACGTTCAACAACTTCTACAGACCTACACACCTTCACTTTTTTTAAAAAATAATAATAATTATCTCTTTCTTTTTATTAAAAAACCAAGTAAAATAAAATTGTATTTAACTTTATACCGATCCTTTATGCAGACTAAAACTGTCCATCCACATGCAACCATTGACCACCCCTGACCCTTCAAATGGCTGGTTTTGATAGTTAGCTTGGATTTGACTGATTTTCAAAGTAACTTACCATGGATTTAGCTGATTCGTTATTTAATTCGGCTATATTGATCTTTCAAAATCAGTCAAATCCAAGCTAACTATCATAACCAGCCAAATCCATCAGATAATTCATTATTTTCGACATTTTTCGTGAGACTTGAGCTGATTTTTATGTAGAAGTAGTCTTTTACCAAATCAGAATTACCAGCCAAAAATTCGCTTTTACTGGGGGCTGCCTTAAACAAGATCCAGTTTTTGTCCATTACTGAACAAAAGTTTCAAATGGATTTGGCTGATTTTGAAACGAAAGCATTCTTGTTTTCTCCGCTAGCCAGCTCGCTCCATCTCCTATGTTATTAGCTTAGAATAATAACGTAACGTTACTATTACGTTACGTTATTATTCTAAGGTTATTAGACGAGAGGTAGTGTGGTCCTCCCTGGCAGCGACACAGAATGCAAGATTCGCCGTGGGGCGCCGGCAGTAGAATGTTGCGCCTCCTCTCATGCCCGTGGATGCAGTAAGAACCTGCTAAGGGATACCTCCGGAAGATGGACGGCAGCGAGCGTCTTTCCGTATATCAACATCCCCTACTGCGCTCGCCAATCCGCCTGCCAAGCGTGGTGAGTATGGCAACTACCCCTCATGGAGACCCATGAGGGGAGGTTTTTGTTCATTTGTGGACGTTTTATGGCAAAAATGAATGATTATTGATCTTCCAAAACTTATTGAGTCTCCCTGTAGATAACGATCCCTGTAGATAATTACAATTGGCATAATTACCATTTCGACAAATAGCCGACGATATATCAAATTGTAATTCCGTGCAAGTCCGACTCCAATGTAAAAAATAAATCAGACAAAACTTTTATTAACTTATTAATAAAACCAAAATCATTCAATTTAGGCCATACCAAAAAAATCCCTTACACTGTTGTCTATCTACACAACCTATACTCAAATCGGGGCTGTGGCGCCGAAGTGAACCAGGGAAGAGACCACAAGAGGTATGAGTGTTCTAAAAATTAGAGACGACCTTTCGTCGAATGGTACTAGAGAAAGAACTTATTTCTTTTTTTTTTACTGAAATCGACTCATCTAATACCGTACCTACTTTGTAAGCCAATGTCAAAAGATGTGTCACTGTCATCTTCATTGGTTGTCAAATCTGCTGATCGATCAGTCATCATCAGGCTTACCGGCTTACCGAACAGTGTTGGATTTTGTAGTATAATTATACTATTTGTACCATTATTTCATTATGTGTAGTATGTAGTATCTTTCAGCCAGAATACTACGCGAAAATACCATAATTTTACCTTCAAGCCGATTGACATCTTTTATTGGTTGAATCATTTTGCTTTTTATTATTTATCCTACAATTTCGGGAAGTTCTGTATGTATGGTAATATCGAATCAGCCAGCGATAAGTGGTGGCTAAAAGAACAAAGTATTTAAAGCCGAAAATAAGCGACAGCGACAAGCTTCGGGGAATCCCCGCGTAGTGTTTTACTTTATCGGTCGTTCTAACAGATGGGTGTGATGGTCGGTGCTGAGATAAACATCTACTTGCCTCAATTTGATTGATTTGTACATTAACAATTACTAAATAATGAAAATTTCACTTACATAAATGCATTTTAATATTGAAATCCACGAAAAACTAAACGTAGTATAATTTTCGACAAGTAGTATATTTTTAATTTCCAAAGACAATAATTTTTTGAGGGTCTGAATCCAACCCTGTTACCGAATACCGTTCGTTGTTGGTTTTTTTCGTTGTCGTATTTTGTACTGACCGGTTTCAAATTATTTTCATGAATATATATAAAAATGTCGGCCTTTCACGGTTTTCCTGAACTGCCAGGCCCTGACGAAGTAGCATTCTGTAAGCTAAATGAAGTTTACTGCTGCGGCAACGTACGCTATGGAAATATTTCAACTTTTACGAACGCGGTAAGGTTAGAAAATTAATACCCAAATTATATTTAAAATGTATCAATTCTAATAGGAACTAATGTTTCAGACGAAAGGTCACCCAGTTATCAACGTGACTCGAGATATTCACCATCACAGAACGACGGACGAGAACATTTCTATGTACATTGACGTGGAGGATAATTTGCTCAAGAAAATCACCAGTGTATGGTACAAACAAGGTTTCCTGGAAGCCTTGAGCATTGCAGCCGACCCCACAATCAATCGGGAGAGCAAAGCTCTCTCTGTCGCGGCCTCCTATGCCTTAAAATTGGCTAATGTGTTCTCAGCATTCCGTTACTTCCTACAGCCACATTTGAAAGACATAGGGCCTAAAATTGTTGCTAATTATTCCAATACGAGAGGATGGGGAGTAGGTCCGATCAAATGCCTGGCTTGGCACCCTCATGCAACAAAAATAGCAGTAGCTACTTTAGATGATAATGTCAGGATCTACTGTTCTGAGGTGTCATTTGTGTCCACATTGAAATGCAAAGCACAAGTTCATGTATCATCGGTAAGCTGGCGGCCATTCTCTGCTTCAGAACTGGCAGTTGGCTGTGAGCAGGGCGTCATTGTATGGACTGTTGACCCTAATTCTATGTTTACAAAGCCCTCTTCAAGTAATGCAGTTTTGTTGAAAAGGTATGTAATACTTGTGATTGATATGTACAAATTTTAAGCATAAATTCCTAAAGAATTTTGGTAGCTCTGTTCTTACCATCTTTGGCAATAGGCCCTTTTGAGTTTTGAATTCTAATGGGAAGCTTTCCATAACGAAATGTTAAGGGAAGTCCTTAGTTAGTTCTTTTATTAATAACAATAAGTTACAGGTCACATAATATAATTCTAGTATACACACATTAAAATCATAAAGTATTCATTATCCTTCTCAAGTCATCAGGATAATAATAAAAATATTATTGGATGTGACTGTAATTATCAAGTAAGGTCCTTCTGACAGTGAATCATCACCAGCAATGCCTTAAAACTTTTTATAAACTTAATTGCAGTTACAAATTAATACTCTTTTTCAGATCTGGTCATAGTCCGGTCACCGATGTAAGCTGGTCTCCAAATGGTGATCTTCTCATCAGCTGTTCTGGAGCAGACACATCTATGCTAGTCTGGGATGTGTCCATGGAAACTGCAGTGCCGCTAAGAAGAGTAGCTGGGGGTGGTATTGTGTTTGCACGGTGGTCGTTTGATGCAAGCAAAGTATTTGCAGCTACTTCTTCTATAATATTCAGGTTTGTAGTAAATGTAGCAGTCTTATTGAACTAGGACACCTAGTAGTGGCTTCCCAAATGACAAACAGCTTCATCATCCCAGCAGGATTTCTGTCCACTTCCACTGGTGGGCATAGGCCTTCCTGATGGATTTCCAAGATGATGAGAGGGTTGCTGTCACACATGCCATGCTTGGTAGCTGGGTTGGCTAGCACAGTACAGGATGTTGATATACAGAAAGATGCTGGTGCCCATCTTTAGAAGGTCCCTTGGCAGATTTACTGCATCTACAGGAAAGAAGAAAAACATTTATTTACCACACGCACAATACAATACTACCATAAAGAAAATAAAAATGAAAATTACAAATATAAACAAAGAACACAAAACACAAAATAAAACTTAATAAAACATTAAAATATGGACAGGAAGAAGAGGATGTGGCGCGGGTAAATGGGTCCCCAACTCAGCATTGTGTAGCACCTGGCCAGGCTCATATACTACGAAAGAGAGGAGAGGCAACTAATGGCAATTTACCAGTAATGCTTGTTTAATTCCACCGTTTGACAATCTTTCTAGATATCTTGATTTTTCTTTACTGTTCTTCAACTTGTTATATGTTATTATGTTTATGACTGCAGGATTCATCTATAAATATATTGTTATTTACACATTTCTTTGATTAAATCAAAGAGTGAAGAGGGGCGGGAATGGGGTGAGGCCTTCGTCTAACAATGGGACTATACAGTCTATAAAGTGACAGTAACAGTAACTTTGATCAGCCTGCCTAGTAAATTATAAAAGTGCATTATTAATCACATACTGGTTAAATTGGTAATAACAAACTGTTGGTCATTATCGTGGCAAAGATTGTTGCATTGCAGACTCCTAACTTAACTCCTAACTAACGTAAGGTGTGAATAATGACATGTTGCATTAATGAACTGAGGATAGTTTAGGACCAATATTACCTGAATATCTGTTGGTTCCCTCATTTATTTTGAACTTAATACTGATAAAAATACTATAGATGTGAAATTACAATTTACAATTAATGCAGTCCAAAGCGAAAATAGGGTATGACACACAAACAAATCTCTTCTTCTTTTATGGCTTTCTGTTAGTGCGATTAAAGTGATATCATTTTAGCCGAGAAGAGCCTGAAAGACATCATTATCCCCATCATCTTTTGAACTATACAATACTTTTTATTAGATTTTCATTATTATTCGCCCAGTTTTCCAGTATTTTAAAACTTCCCTAACCCAGAGGTAATTTGCAGGATATGGCAGACAAAGAGCTGGAGCCCGGAGCGCTGGTGCGCGCGCGGATGCCGCGTGGTGGCGGCGTGCTGGGGGCCTGCCGACCAGTTACTGTTCGCTGCCGAGGGGGAGCCCACGATCTATGCGCTCAGCAATACAGGCCTTATGAGTGGTGAGTGACTTACTTCTTTAGGCGACCAGTCACTGTTTGCGGCTGAAGGAGAGCCCACGATCTATGCGCTCAGCAATACAGGCCTTATGAGTGGTGAGTGACTTACTTCTTTAGGCGACCAGTCACTGTTTGCGGCTGAAGGAGAGCCCACGATCTATGCGCTCAGCAATACAGGCCTTATGAGTGGTGAGTGACTTACTTCTTTAGGCGACCAGTCACTGTTTGCGGCTGAAGGAGAGCCCACGATCTATGCGCTCAGCAGTGCAGGGCTTATTATGAGTGGTCAGTGACTTACTCATCAAGTGTACACACTCTGAGTATGATGATAAAGTGTACAAAATAACGAGTATTAATGGTTTATCACAGCTTATTTTTTACTCCTCCGCGTTTTCACATCTTCTAAACTTCTCAATATTTTTATTTTATTATTTAATTCAAATATTATGGCAAATTTCAGTCTTAGATGTTTAGAGAACATGATTCCATAACTTTTCAAAGAAATGAATAACCTTATCAAACATTTTTACTATTCCGGTGGAATTCAAACCCACGTCCGTCAAATCAGTACTTGACGCTTCCTAAAGACGGAAGTGCTTTGACCACTAAGCTACAGAAACCATGTCGGGTACCGGTGAAATTATTAATAAGGTAATATTGGTTTCAGCACCGATTAGAGCGCCATCTACAGGTAACTACTGGAGTTCTCTGTGATGTCACTAAAAATTACAAACTATTCCATATTCTTTTTTATAGAAAAATATCACAAAGTTTCCTCTAAATTTTCAATAAAACCACACCAGATCGTGAGAATAAGCATGGTAATTGAACTAAGTATAAGAACAGTTGCTAAAAAAAATATTTTAATTGTATGAACAAAATACATACCTGAATTGAAATTATCGTGGCTTGACATCATTTAATAAATATAATACGGCTTGCACCACGTACCTAATATATTATCATCTTGCTGACGTTTCGTAGACCATTTAGAGGACCTTCTTCATGAGCACCGTTCGTGGCCGAAACGTCAGCAAGATGATAATAAGTTAGGTGCGTGGTGTAAGCCGTATTATATTTATTAAAATACATACCTATAATTCGCGCGTGGAACCTAGTGTACACAACAGGTCCGCCCTAGCCCGACTTTAGGTCGCCCGGTGTTTAGGATTTAGGGCACTGGCCCTAAATCTGTGGGTAAAATTAGTTTTCGAGCTGAGGTAGCATAACAGCCTAAGCATCCGCTAGCGTTCGGCGTGGACGCTCAAATTCTTACATCGTCAATTATTTAAATACTTATTGTTATCTTTCGACACGCAGGATCGCAGAACAGCAAAGCCACACCCATACTTGACGTGTCGCGAGTCGCGCTGGGCGACGGCACGGCGGTCGGCGGCGCTGTGCTGGCGCTGGCCTGGGAGCGCGGCGGCCGCCACCTGGCCGTGCTGTTCGAGGAGTGCCGGCTCGTGGCCGTGTTCTGCACCACCACGCTCGCCAGGCAGATGAAGGTCACTCCGTGGTGAGTGTTTGCGTTTGTAGCCTCCTAAAGGTACCGCCCTCTACCTTAGCCCGCCGTAGAATCAGGCCGCCTACTCTAGAAAACGATTACGATGTTATCGTCCGAATGGCAATCTTTACGTAACAGTCATAAGAGTTAGTTTGGCTTGATTAGGATTTATCGCGATTTGCATTCAAGAGTACCTACTCTTGAATGCAAATCGCATATTGAATTACTGACCTGGGGACCTCCCCAGGACAGTAATTCAATGCGTTGGGCGATGGGACGCCACCTGGCCGCGCTGTTCGAGGAGTACAGACTGGTAGCCGTGTTCTGCACCACCATGCTTGCCAGGCAGATGAAGGTCATTCCGTGGTGAGTGTCTAGGAAATTTATTTATTTTTATTTATTTATTTATAACCATGTACATCTATCCTCCTAAAATCCGAGAAAGGAGGCTACGTACGCACTGACAGGCGGCTCGGAGGCTACGTACGCACTTATAGGTGGCTCTGAGGCTACATACGCGCTTATAGGTGGCTTTTTTTTCGAAAGGACTATGTGTTGTTGACCGCAGATGGCCATGACAACGTTACCGGACTACGGCGAGCGCAGAGGGCGCCCAGCCGCAAAAGAGAGCATTGCAATTCAACACTCAGCTAGAGCGTCTGCTATTTCCTTGTCATCAACGCAGGCGTTTGGTGATTCTGGCGAAGCAGAGGAGGCATGATTCAGATACCATCCGATTTCATAGATCTAGCCAGGCTCCAGTAAGCTAGATGCCTGGATTCGATCTTAGATAGCAGATAGTCCCGAGAAGCGTTACGGTGCTCCTGAATGAAAAGCGACGAGTCGCTGTGTTCTTCTCCGTGATCAGTCTTCTTATCTCATCAGGCAGGTCACAGTTACGATCAGGCTTAGCTGGGACATGTCACAAGTTGCGGACAGCGGATTGGACGTGACTGGTCAGGGAGTCGACCGCAATAGCGATGTCGTCAGGGGATCTAATGTCGTCGGGGATTTTATCCAAGTCGGGAGAATAAATAATGCTGGACAAATCACACAGCACCATCTAGCTCCAAGCTAAGCAGAGCTTGTGTTATGGGTACTGATATACTTAATACATACTACATAGATAGATATTTTTATTATATATAGAAAAACACCCAGAACACCCTGAACAAATATCTTCAGATCGTACAGACATTTGTCCCGAGGCGGGAATCGAACCCGCAACCCCTTGCGTCGCAGGCGGACCTTCGCCCGCTGCGCCAGAGAGCTCGTCAAAGAGAATGGATAACCGTGAGGGCTTTCTCAAGTTTATACCGTTGCACTACAGTCTTGGTGGGGGGAGTAAGGTCCGGCAGAGGACGAAGCCTTAGTATGACGGGGCGGTGGTCCGAGTCTAGTTCCTGCATCACTACTATGGAGCTCATCCGAAGAAATACGTTCCGCAGCAGCGCGAGGTCTAGAGTTTGGTGGGAATAACGAGTTTTGAGACCCAATTTGAGGGGAATATCGAGTATGACGCATGGGGGCAATAAGATCTAGATTTAGAGAATCTAGATAGCCTAAGAGGAGGGCACCGTTTCTATTACGTATCGAGCAATTCCACATAGGGCTTGTGCTATTGAAGTCGCCAGCCAGAATGACTGAGCTTCCAAGACTAGGGATTCTAGGTCGCTTTTAAGAAGCTTCCTATTAGGGCTAAGATAGCAGGATGCAATAATAACATGTTTGAAATCTTTATTTATAATTGTATTTTGGAATGATATATTGTAAATCTTTATTTTTTTCTTTTAAACTGATATTTTTAAAATATCTAACAATGTATTTTATAGGCCCAAACCAAATTTGCAGTGCCCTTGCAAGGTGCATGTACTTTCATAAAGCTAATTATAAGATCTAAGCTGTATAATATGGGTACATGTAAACAAAATAAATGAAATATGGGTTCTGAATGTTTTTCTATATAATAAAAATATTTATCTGTGTAGTAGTATTTGGGGCTAGGTGATGTTATGTGAACTGTCCAGCATTATTTATTTATATCTTTGCCATAAGTAACATCAAAATGTTGTCCACAGCTGCTTCATCAGCGGCGTCGAGTCAGAGATGCCGATGACGATGGCGTTCCAACAGAACTTCTCGGAGGGGTCCTGCCTCACGATCGCATGGTCGAGCGCCCGTGTTCAACACTTCCCTATTATCTACACTGATTCCTACTGAAGGTACCTTCTGGATCTTACACAAGCCGTGTTAGCTGAGCGAGACTTACTTCGGGGCCGTACTCTTCACTTGATGTTTATTCTACAGTGTGTATTAATATATAAGTGTACCAAGGGGAAAGGGGGTGGATTCTGATCACCCCAAACAAAAACTTTAGTTCTAAGACTTTTCGGGATTTGATGATTTTCACTAAGAAAATACCACGAAAGTTTTAACCTCAAGAGCTGATTATAATGATAATGATAAACTAAACCAGCTGATTCTTCACAGGGTCATTGATTTCCGCAAATAATTGACGTACAGGTACAAATAAAAATATCTTAAACCCTACAGATATTTTTTTAATAAGATGTAAAAAAAATAATTATAATTTAATTGTGACCTCAGGATCATCTTCGCATCACACCAACTAGTAAAATTATAAATAAAAATAACTAAAAAAATACTAATTATCTATTAATATTTTTAAAGAGCTCAACGCGATGCATAAGTGTATAGGGATCTCCAATGTACTATATACATACATCGATCTAGTACAATATGTAGACCCATGGACACCTCTGGAGTTTCCATCCTAGATTAATAAAAAAAAGTTAAGTAAGACCTTTGCATATATTATACTATAGATAGACTCTTCAAACTAAGATACTCGTATATTTGAAATATGTGGTAGGCAGTGGTAAAATGAATTAAAGAAAATGTTGGTAATTGTTAATATTTTGCACAAAGAGAGTTTAATACATATGACAGCTTTGTTGCAGAATATTGAAATGTCGGCAACAAACGGTAATGACGGTGTGAGGTTGTTTTAAGACTGTTAGACAAACGTTTATTTTTGTAAGTTATTTGTAAATAAATAAGTTAAAAATTCGTTTGTATTTTATTTTATTTCATATTAGCTGTCCCACGCAACTGGCGCTAGGCTTATAATTAAAATACGCGGTAAACTGTGATATCTTTCTAAGACATTCCTTTTTTTTTAAGTAAAAAAATTTTTTATTGACATAAGTTGGGTTCAATTTGAACGGCGTAAAAGACAATTCTGTAATAATGTAATGCATTTTAATAATAATAAATAATAATGTTTTGTTAATTGGATAAAGTTCGATTATTAGGGCCCACGCAAAAAGAGGTGTGTTATATATAAGTTTTACCACTAAGTGTATCTGTCTATGTATGGCACTGTAATTTGAAAAGGGAGAACCGATTTGGATGGTTTTTTTTTATTTAAAAGCAAGTTTTCTAGCGGTGATTGTTTTTAACCCCCTCATAAAAAGAGGGATGTTATAAGATTTGACCGCTATGTGTTGTTACTGTGTCTGTTTGTGGCACCGTTGCTGTTAAACGAGTGGACCGATTTGCAAGCAGTTTTTTTTACTTAAAAGCAAGCAAAGCGGTGTTTCTTAAACATGTCTTTTCAAAATCAGTTACGAAGTTTGCAAGATATGGGGGTTGAAGGTAGGGGTGAACAATCGAATGTTTTCAAATATACCCAAGTGTGGTATCAAATGAAAGGGCATGATTGCAAAAGTAAGGGTACACATTACAAAAAGTTGAATGTGTACCCTGGTTTACTTCAAATTTTTAATTTTATATAAATGTATAACTTGTTATAAGTTTTTATAAGTATAAGTGTGTTATAATATAAGTTATAAGTGTTGTAAAGGCTAAACCGATTTGTTTAGCCGTTTGGAAATTATTGAAGGTTCGGAATCAGGACGGTTTAGACTTCTTGTTTTATATTTCACGCTGTAGTCAAAGGTAGTTCTAGTTACTTGGTAACTTTTTTTGATATCGTAACTGGTTTTGCTATCAGCAATTGATTGATCTCCCTCAAACAGTCTTGCTATCTCTTTCAGCAAGTCATCCATGCTTGAGTGTAACTTCACATGCACATTGTTACTATTGACCCCTTTAGAACTCGCAAATCTCCTGTTGACTGACACCCCACCGTTACACAGCAAGAAATCCGCGCAAATTCTTTCTTTTAAGACGTTTGCTAAATTTCTCATTTCAACATTTAGGTTGCTGCTTAGATCTTTTTCGACTTGCATAGCAATGTAAGGATTTAGCGACGCCATATCGGAGGGAAGGTGCCTCTTAATGTGATTTAACACGTTTTGTACTGTCATTTTGACGTGATCCTGAATATGCACGATATTAGCTTCTTGGCTTTTATTTGGATGTAATTTCAGTTTGAGGACTTCTTGTGTAAAAGTTTTTCCGACTCTGCGTTCTACGGAACTGGCGGCTTTGTCTATAACGTTAGGGACGGAACCCGCGTAACTGATGTCCTCGTCGGATACGTCTCGCACGTACATGGCAGCGTAGTTCCTGTACGCACTAACAGCTGTATCGTTTAGAGTTTCGTACATTTTTTTTAGAAAATCGCTTAGTTCTTTAGAGCATACTTTGAAATCGTTGCATGCAGAACTTCTACGCAGGATCGCTTCAGAATTATTCTCTTTGACGATCTGACAACGGATTCTGATTTTATCAGACGATGGCGTCTGTATTGCTGCGTTAATTACCTTCGAGAAGAATTTGTGAAATTCTTTGAATACTGCCGGTGTTCTTGATTCTGTTTTTGATTGATTTTTAAGAAAATTAGAGTATTCCGTTTTTAATTCATCCCATTCTTGGATTGTTATGTTTTGTTTACTATTTTTAAACCAAATTGACGAAATATTTCTATCTTTCCAACTGCACTGGTCTCTCAAAACTTGTGATATCAAGTGATCAAGAGCCTTAGTGACAAATCTTTTTGTTTTTTCAGAAACTGCTTCTTTTTGTAATGCTGATTTAATTTGCGCTTTAATCTTCTCGTATTTGTAAACATTATCTCTCTCCGATTTTCCTGTTCTTAACATATATTTTTGTTTTATATTCGGCAATAGCTCAATGATGGCCGTTTCGTCTTTCTCGTAACTATCAATATCGATCTCATCGTCTTGCAAAAAAGGTTTGAGGTGATCAACGACTTCTTGGATTTTTAAATGTGGTGATTGGAATGTTGTTTCGGTGTCTTTTGGTGTGGTTGACTCGAACTTTGCCCTACGTATGGGAGCTTTATTGTATTGCATTGGCTGAAAGTATGGTTGGATAAAGTACTCGGCAACTTCTTTTAAGACTGTTTCCAATTCATTGTCGCATCGTACTGTCGTGAATAACGTGACACAGAACACCAATATGCGTAAATAATCGGGATGACCTGAAATAAATTAAAAGCCTTAATCCAGTTCAGTTAGTTACTTAAGTGAGGTATAAAAGTTTATAGCCTCATTGAGTGAAGTTCAAGTTGATTATTTCCAAATCATTTGCCTGAAAAAATAGCAAGTCCACCTACTAGTGATCAAATCAAGCATGGTCATACATATTTAAATTTTCCAAAAACTACTAAATCGAGATAAGTCTTGTTTACGATCGAAAGGGTAGCTGGGGTGCCGGCAATAGAATTTTACCCCTCTTTTTATGCCCGTGGATGCAGTAAGAGTCTGCTAAGGGATACCTCTGGAAGATCCCCATGCTCCCTCAGCGGCATCTTTCCGTGTATCAATATCCCGAACTGCGCTTGCCAACCCGCCTGCCAAGCGTGGTGAGTATGGCAACTACCCCTCATGGAGATCCATGAGAGAGGCCTGTGTTCAGTAGTGGATGTTTTACGGCTGAAATGATGATGTTTAGGATTATGGTGAACGTTAAGCTATTCAACTTTGAGAACCAAAATAGATTAAAGTTTTTGTCCTGAGTGCTCAACCCACCTCCATTAAAATTGATATGGAACTTGTCATGCCCCAGCTTACGATTTCTCTGCATTTTACCGCTTTATTTGCACATATTTTCTCCCGACCATTATTTTTACTGCAATCGTTGCGCAATTTTACGAGTGGTACTAAATATTGTAAGTTATAAATTCGAAATTTTATGTCGCCGCCGGGAAAGCGATGTTTGTTAAAACAATTCTGAAGTGAAGTGGTATTTGAGCGAAATACTCTCGCTTGTATGCATAATATTTCGATAACCACTTGATACGAAGCTTTCAATATATTTTGGTTTGTTATTATAACTGATGTAAATGGTCCAGCATCGTTATCGAACTATATTTGTTGCGAATCCAATGAAGGCCGACTTACTCGAAGATTAAATGCATTTGGCGGCTAAACATAATTACCATTTCATCTTATAAATCAACTAGCTTCTGCCCGCTGAAAGTAGCCTATGTGTTAATGCAGACCTACATCTATACGTGTGGAAAGTTTCAGCTCAATCCGTGGGGTAGTTTTTGTGTGATGAGGTAACAAACCTCCATACTTTTTCAAAGAAATGAATAACTATCAAAAATTTTACGGTTTCGGTGGGATTCGAACCCACGTCCGTCATATCGATACTTGACGCTTCCTTTAGCCGGAAGTGCTTGGACCGCTAAGCTACAGAACCCATGTTGGGACCCGCTGAAATTCTTGATAAGTTGATGTCGGTTTGAGCAACCGAAGAGCGCCATCTAGAGGTAACTACTAGAGTTCTCCTGTTCATTGTCTGAACTTGCATTCAGTAGCAATGACTGGAGATGTCGCTATAGCTTATTCTATAGTTTGTTATTTTAGTGTTTAACCACACTTAGGTAGAACATTTTTAAAGAAATGCATAACCTTATCAAATATTTTACGATTCCGGTGGGATTCGAACCCACGTCCGTCAAATCGATACTTGACGCTTCCTTAAGCCGAAAGTGCTTTGACCGCTAAGCTACAGAACCTATGTTGGGACTCGCTGAAATTCTTGATAAGATGATGTCGGTTTGAGCAACCGAAGAGCGCCATCTACAGGTAACTACTAGAGTTCTCCTGTTCATTGTCTGAACTTGAATTCAGTATCATTTTAATATTTATTTCTTTGAAAATGTTCTACCTAAGTGTGGTTAAACACTATAAAAAATAACAGACTGGAGGTTTATCCATACATATACATATACAAACAAACTTTCAGCTTTATAATATTAGTAGGATTCTATTTTTCCTACGTTTTATTAGCCGCAAAATGTATTGTGGAGCAAACCGATCGTTTGCTTATATACGAGTTGATGGCAAACAAGAGTTAATATTGTATGACAAAGAAATATTGATAGGTAGGTAACGCGCCGTAGGGTGCCGGCAGTAGAATGTTACCCCTCCTCTCATGCCCGTGGATGCAGTAAGAGCCTGCTAAGGGATACCTCCAGAAGATGGGCAGCAGCGTTTTTCCGTGTATCAACATCCCGTACTGCGCTCGCCAACCCGCCTGCCAAGCGTGGTGAGTATGGCAACTACCCCTCATGGAGATCCATGAGGGAGGCCTGTTCAGTAGTGGAATTTTGACGGCTGGAATTATGAGGTAATGTTAGGCTGGGATTAGGGTTAAGTTTTAAACAAACGTTGTAAAAAAACATCTAAGCAACAGCGTTTTTATTAACAACATGAAAATAACTCATCGTTACAAAAATAATAATAGTTACATGTCGTAAATACTAGGACATAATTAGCCACCCAAAATATCAGCTTAACTTCTAATATTGCAACAACTATATCACTGCATTAAAATTAAAAATATATCGTTAAAATTGTTCCAAAGTCATTAAGTCGATTGTTCATAGTTACAGGTCGATATACATTTTTACAAACAGGGAAATGAGTAATATTTTCTTGCATTAAAAATACAACTAAATTAAAACATGTATCTTTACAAATAAATACATATAGAAATTCATTGTATTTAAATTAAGCAAATAGCATTCTTAATAGAACAACGAAAATACAATAGATTAATGTGTTACTTATCGAACTATTTAAATAATTAAATCTCAAGATAATAAAGATTATTAATTAATAAATTAATTATTTAATAATTATTTGGACTCACGTATTCATAATTAAGCAACGTACGTCATTTAATCTATGGCGTTGCTAATAAAATAGATTTCTAACCATAAAATATTTTTTTTTTCATATTAATATCATCATAATTCTAATAATATTATTTATATTGTGGCAATGTAAAAATCTCTAGATAATTGTGAAACTTGTTCAGGATTATGTGTTAGTAAAACTATTATAGATTTAGAATATTATTTGGGAGTAACATATAAATATCTGAGCCTAGAAATCTTTTAACAAACAAAACCGTAAAATTATATAATACCAACACTACTACTAAGGCCTCTGTCAGACTAAAGTTTCCTCCCAACGCTCAACTAAGAGTATAAGACTACCAATATTTTTAAATTTGACTTCAATTAGACGACAAAATTCGGTGAATTATACTTTTACTATTATATTATACCTCTATTTTTACTAAATATAATTTTTGTTAATTTGTAGAATTTTAATTATGAAACATTCTGGTCATTTTGATTGTCACGCTACAGGAGCGTAAAATCAAAATCTTTCTTACGGTACAAAAGTTGCTTAAGGTATCCATCTGAGTTTAAATGTTGTTCTTACGAAAACTATCAAATATGTGCTCACATCGTCGGCTCCTTGTCTAAATACGCATGCGCTTCTTATAATATACGTTTAACTGTAAGGACTACGGCAGCTAATAAATATATTTACTCGAGTAAGTTGAGCTTGCTGTTCGTCTTGCGGAGCTGCGCTCGCCACGGTATTATCTTGGCCGGTTCTGGCTCGTCGTCTTCGTGTTTACCATTGCCGTTGGTTACCGCGTGACCTGGGGAGATATTTGTGTTCAGGCGTTTGTAGTAAAAAGATAAATATCTAAACCCAGTGAACATTAGGATAGATATTTAATTCTTCATTGCACAAAAATGCACAAATGCGTTAAGCATTTTCTGCCCGTCTTCCATAAAAAGTTTTATTTTTATTTTATTTAAGAAAGGCACAACAAACAGCTTCATTTTAAGTCTTAAGTATAAGAGTTATAAACTAGTTATATTAAAAATGAGGCCCACTACGCTGTACTCAGATTGTGTAACAAACAAATAAGTGATAAAGAAAAGTGTGGCAGTTACAGTAATTCAATTCAATTCAATTTATTTATTATTATTTAGTAAATAGCATATTGTTAGTACAGTAGGTATAATATTACAACACGGGTCTCCCAATATTTTTCTACTTATGAAATAGACCGGACGAATTCCAGAGATGAAAACAAACAAAGCGAAATGAACTTGTTTTGGGGTTGCAGTAGGTCTAAAAAGTTGACCAAACGGTCGTCTGAAAATTTTTCTCATTGATATAATATTTTATGATATTTTCACAATGATATAAATCACCTGATAAAAAAACTTACAAGCTATAATTGCTAACATGATTGCAATACTCCGTCGTGATCACAATCTTATGATCTTCGGAAGGCCCTCATATGACGCGGGAGTGTCGTAGCTGAGTGATGTAGTCTGTGCACACGGCTTGGTCTCTTCCACATGAATGATATCAAAATAACTAAAACTCTTACCATTGCTAACACCATTGCTATTTCCGTTGCAATGCTCTGTGCTCACAATCATGTGAGCTTCGGAAGGCGCCCTGATATGATGCGCGGGAGTGTCATAGCAGAGTGATATGTTGTCTATGGACACGGCCCGCGTCGCGCCGCTGGGATAGGCCCGCCAGTCGCCGTTCTGGAGGTGACCGTTCGTCTCTTCTACTTTAGGAGTGTACAGTGATTGTCTGGAAGTGGAAAGTATATTTAAGACTTGGTAAGTTGTAGATATCTGCCAAAAAACTAAACGAAATTTGGTTGCAAAGGACCTGTATTTCTGGTCACTAATCATGTCACCGCTACAACCCATGATGTTCCTAGGTCGTATATTTACATAGTCTACCAGGGTTTCATTAGGTTTTCGTTAGCCCAATTAATATACAGAGCCCTAAGTGACAACAAACGAGTGGCAACCCTTGTCTACTTTACTAATCACGTCGCCACTAAAGCCCATAAACAAGTTCCTAGGTAGTTCGGTAATCGCTCAGCGGGTGCAGAGTAGTGATGAGGCTATTGTGAGCTGGTTTTCCGCGACACCAGGAGTGTATGAGTTAGCGGTGTTACACGCGCTACAACAGCTGACATAAGAACACTTACTTAATGTTACCACAAAGACCCTACACCAAGTTCTCAAAAGAATCACGACTTACCTTAACCTACTCTCCGCCTCCTCTCTCCTTAGCAGCAGCTGTCTCTTCCACGCCGGCACAGCGGCTGCCCTTCTCCTCTCCGCTTCTCCCGCCAGTTCCTTCTCTAAGTCCTTCCTCGCCTTCTCAGCGGCTCTCCTGGCCAGCATCTGACGCTTCCACGACGGTATGACGTTGCCCGCCGCGTCACGCTCTGGCACCTGTGGAAAACCCTGCCATCGATCGCACGATACTTTCAGTGGCTAGTGTGGGAATGGAGGCTGGATCTCGTAAGGCTTTTGGTGAGGCTTGTCCCTGCTGGGGTTGGGAAAGTGGCGATACTTTTTATGCTCACCCATATCAAGGAACTTTATGAAATCTGAAGCTGTGTATTCTGGGATAACAAATCAAATTGCCTTTCTTTTCGAGATTCTGCCTCCAAAGGTTATAAAGTGCAATACATAAATACATATTATGAACTCAAAGGTTGTTAGTAATACAAAGCCAACCAAGTTATTAATTGGGCATTCCAACAATATTATGTCTAATGAAGATTTTATGTTAGCACCTAAAAATGTAAGCGTTTCAGTCCCAAAATGTAATTGTTATGCATAATTGAGTAACCTAATAGAAATGGCACCTGATCAGAAATTGTTCATAAATATTGTAAAAAAGACCGTTGCAAAATAACCCACTCTCATTAAATTAAGGCAGCAGCCCAATAAAAAACAAGTATTTATTGCTAGCGGTTACATCACACGCAATGCCTACTGGCCGTGACAATAACTGTCTAGATGTTTGCTTGTGAGCTTGTAACGTACCTTAAGATCTAGAATGCTGATTTATGGTTACAGACTGTAACAAACAACTCCGCCATAACTCATGACTGATTCAAAATGATAAACAAGGCGACGAACAAGGCTTTGGATGATTTAAAAAACTAGGAAATTTTCAGATCTATTTAGTTCTTAGAAAAATAAGTAATTTACTTGTTCGCTATTACTACCTCTAGACTCAGATAAATATTGCGAAACTTTTGTATTTGCTTTTAAATGACAATACGTATATGGAAAAAAGTATTTCTATGCATACTACAATATAAACTAAAAAACTAAGACATGATTAACAAGTGTAACACGGACGTAGATTTTTCCGGGAGAGCAGTCTTGTAGAAAATATCAAAGCACTCAGTTTTAGCATGCATCCCTAGGAATGTTCTCGTCTTTGACAAGATTGCCCTTCGATCAAATATAACCTAGATACAACATTACCTAATGAAACTACGCAAGCAAACGGCTTGATTTTTACTTTTGAAATCTGTCAAAACTACGATATATCTGTCAAAACTACGATAGAACATAAATCCAATGAAGTAGTTTTCGTATAATATTTTTTTTGCTTTATGAAATTTATGAAGAACTGTTATTTTGCTGTAAATTTATGACCTAGATAGCTTGCCCTGGCTTCGCTCAAGTTATCATTTTTTGTAATAACCTTTTTCCATTGACTCCGAAATACATTCATATACAAGTGAGATTGTTTGTTCTCTTTTCAAATAACAACGACTGAACAATTTAAGTTAATATTTTTACTAACCTAAACTTCGAGGAATGTAGGGGTAAGGTAATACATTAATTCAAAGGGCAACTAATTTGATAACAAAAATACTTTTATTTATTACTAATATACATTTGTTACCAATAACAGTTATAATAACAATTCATTTTCATACTCGTGACGGTGACTGCTCGAAGTATTATTAATATTTTGGGTTGAAGTAGTTTGCAGAATGGAAATATTTTCTAGCGGTAGGTATACAATTCCCACTGAATTTACTACTTAGCTCTAAATGAGCTAACATCTTCTTTATGCTGCTTTAAATTGGCACGTATTAGGGTTATTTTTTATTATTTTTATATATTCTTCGAAGTCCGTTTTTTGTGATGTACATGTCTGATTCAGCAAAATGGTCTGAACAAACTACACTGGAGTCATTAGGTGTATAATATTCGTCATTGTGTTCTTCTTTAACCAATAACCGCCACTTTTCTCTTTGAACTTCGTTTTTAAAATTTAAAAATTTCTTTCTGTAATTTAAAACTACTTTTAGATTAAAATGTTTTAAAAATAAGGCGACTCCAATATTTTGCAAAGTTATTGTTCTGAACCAAGGTTATATTTAACCTTGTCTTGCGTTACGCGTGTGAAAGAGACAACATCGAAGCCAAAATAATAGGATATACATTTTTTTAAAACTAATTTAGAGATGATTACTAAATTATTTAGAAGTTTAATAACTCTAATGTACTTGTAAAAATGTAATACTTTCGGGAAATACGAGATTCCATGTTGTTTTTTCCTTGCGAGTGTGATATTTTACAATTTTTTACAAAACATTTCGGCATTGTTACACGCGTGACAGTCGGCGCGATACTGACGGCAAAAAAGTGCAAACAATGAATTTTTGCACTCTTTAGTCTGGTCACTTTTAGTGAGCTTGCACGATATCTAGGTTATATTTGATCGAAGAGATTGCCAATAAAACATCGACCAACTTGTAAATCTCAGATGAACTGATAGCACACTATTATGAGATCAGATCTTTTGTGTCTTACGTATTGTGTGCACATACGTAATTCTTCAAGATATAAAAATCCATTTGTGCACAAGCAGTTTCGAAACCACAACCTTCGGAATTAAAAGTCATAAGTATCTACATTACTCGCACACTCAAGTCATACATTACTCGGGGTCACATACACATCATACATTACTCTAGGAAATATACATGAAATGTCAAGTTGTAAACCCTATTTTATTGAAGAAAAAATGTTAACGCTTACCTGCATCTATATTTTGGAAATTAGACTGTTTGTAAAAAATAACTTAAATTTTTTCAAATCATATTCTCGACCTAATTACTTAAGACCTACCCGTTTAGATATGCCGTTTTCAAATCTTCAGCTTTTTCACTCAGGACCTCATGCAATGTGTATAAAAATATATAATAAAATCCCACAAGTCTTCCAACGTGAAAACAAAATCCCTAAATTTAAAACATTATTAAAACAATATTTATTACAACAGTTTCTATAGTTTGCAAGAATTCTTCGAGCTGTAGGTTTTTGTTTGTGCTTGTTAAAAGTTTATAAAAAAAAGAAAGTTAAAAGTTTATATAAATTATTCAAATGTACCTACGTAATTTTATATTTTATCTATGTAAATAGGCATAGGTATTTATTTAATTTTCTTTTTATTGTGTACTTAACTGTTTTCCTCTTTGTTATAGTTAAATTATAGCTTTATTATAATAGGTAGCTACAAAAAATAAAGTGCCTACCAACTAAATTGTACCTCACTTAACATAATATTAAGTGAGATAAGTAGGTATTCAATTTTTAAATTTTTAAGAACCTACTTACCTGTACCTATATTGTCGTGCCCAAACCGGGTCCATGTTTGGAACTATTATTGTGTTATATCATCTGTACAAATTACTACAATGTGGTTGCAATAAACTATTTGAATTTGAATTAGGTAGTTAGTAACCCAATAATATAATATTCATAAAAACAGAGCAAAACGTACAGTGCCTACATGAGCGATAGCCTCAAAGCCACAGTAATTTATATTATAGGTAAGTACACGTGCTTTCCAGATTGGGTATTCTGTTATGTTTCACTATGAGTAACTAACCACAAGAGTGTATTTTCACAAAAGTCCAATTAAGAATTTTCCATCTCCAACTTTCTTCGTCATCTTCGCTTCGTAATCTAATCATGGGTAATTAAATCGTTACGCGTAATTGCGTAAATTGTAACACTGCGATCACGTCCGGTTATAGTTACGAGAATGCGTGGAAGCGAATGATTTCTTTATTACTTTATATTTTACGGCCGGCAGCGAACCTCGTAGAAACCAGATATTCACGTGACCTGAGATCGTTACGGCAGAATATTTTTTGATTACATAATAAACAATATTAATTGGAAAAATACTTTAAAAAAAATAAGCTTCTATTCAGTAAGTAGTGGTGTCGATTCTGTTTTACTCATGCTAAAGCTAAATATAATTAGACATTTGACGTTTCTAAATTTAGAAACGGGTTCGATTTGATTTTAGAATGGCACAAACGGAAATTCTTTTTCATTTTTGTAATTTTAGTCGTTTTTACAGAATTTTAGTAAGGATGTGTCCAACAGAATTGCCTCCAATGTCTGTATATTCTTATTTTATTTTAAACTTACGCTCGAACTTTGCAGAATGTTAGTATTATTTTATTTGGTCATTCTTTGTAAGTCCTGTTGCCCAGCGGCATAAACGCCTTATCTGTTCTAATCAAAATTAATAAAAAATAATGATAACAGAGAATTGAATAGTCAAATTAAGCATTTTAATACATTCAAACAGAGCGTTGGACACAAAATGAAATAAACAACAGTGGACTCATTTCAGGCATTAAAAATACTAATTATGAACGGCTAATGTTAATTCCGCTGAAATTTTGAAAGGTGCGAATAGAAAAAGTCGCACGACTTTGCATCGGAGTTGTGAAAGCGTGCAATACGTTGTACTGATTCCATACGAAAATGAACTAATTGATGTGAGACACAACGTCAACTTTCGATTGCAGCTTGAGACTTATGAGTTTAACAGAGTATGCTCGTTTAAAATCGAATTGTTATGGAATCAACTTATCCTCAACTTTTAGGTGATACCTCTTTGTTGCTACTTTGGAACAAATATTAATTCAACTAACTGAATTTGCAATAAGTTTAACAGAATATGCTGGTTTAAATCAAATTCTTGTTGACCAATCATCCTCAACTTTCAGCTATTACCTTTTTGTTGCTAAGTCATCATAATTTCAGCCCCAAAACGTCCACTACTAAACACAGAGCTATGTCATGGATCTCCATGACTCACCGCGCTTGGCAGGCGGGTTGGCGAGCGCAGTAAAGGATTTTGATATACGGAAAGACGCTGCTGCCCATCTTCCGAAGGGATCCCTCGGTAGATTCTTATCCACGAGAGAGGAGGAGCAACATTCTACTACCGGCACCCCTCGGAAATTTTGAAACAAATATCAAGTTAATTAACTAACTTTGCAATAAGTTTAACAGAGTATGCTGGTTTAAAATCGAATCGTTGATTACCCTTAACTTTCTAATAATAGAACCTTTTTATTGCTAAGTATTTTGAAACAAATATTGATTCAATTAAATATATCTACAATCATATCAAAGTTGAATTAGTAACGTTTTTATATGTCCTATAAGTACCTATGTATTTACAAAAGAAAATGTATTTAATCATCTAGTTTCTATAACACAAGCTTTGCTTAGTTTGGGAATGGTGTTGTGTGTAGTGTCCAGTATTATTAATATAACAATTAATATAATGTCAATTTGCTTTAAGCTTGTTTTGGTAACTTACTAGAACCTACGATTATTTAATACAGAGATACGGCACGTGACCATGTTCATAAAAAGATGGAACTTCCACTGAATACTTAAAACTAAATATTTTGGTTAAACCAAAATGAAAAGAGGAATCTTTTAGAAAAGTAGGTCGAACTCATAATTCAAACAATCAAATCAGACAAATGACGAACAATCGCAAACCGATTCTGTACCGGAACCAGAACGGAAACCTATAGATCAATCTCTTGACAATAAGGATGCACAAAAAGTGGCGCTTGCTACGTGATTCGTTTTTGTGAAGATGAACGCAATCAGTTAATTCAATTGGCTTATTGCACAACCTACAAGCGATAATTGTTTGTAAGCCATCATTAAAGTCACATCTATCAACACAGAATACATCCGGTAGATTTTTTAATTATTACCAAACAAAATACTTAAGTCTGTTATGTTGATTTTACAGTTTTAATCTAGTGATAATAAGTATCAGTGAAATCTTTATATACCCACAAAATTAGGTAGACTGTCTGATATTTTTTTAGGTATGAAAAAGTAAATTACAGTTATGATACATTATCTTATTACTCAATACAATTAAATAATTATTGCTGTTGGTTTTCCTACGAATAAATAAATAGACAGTGATAAATAAATAAATAAATAATGCTGGACAAATCACACAGCATCATCTAGCCCCAAGCTAAGCAGAGCTTGTGTTATGGGTACTAGATGACTGATATACTTAATACATTATACTACATATATATAGATATTTTTATTATATATAGAAAACACCCAGAACACCCTGAACAAATATCTGCAGATCGTACAGACATTTGTCCCGAGGCGGGAATCGAACCCGCAACCCCTTGCGTCGCAGGCGGACCTTCGCCCGCTGCGCCACAGAGCTCGACGTTCGAGTGATAGTAAAAAAAAATATTATATTTACGAAACAAAATAGATAAAGAATTCTACACCGAAAGAAATATCTCTTGTTTCTCAAAACATCTTAATGCGCTTATGAGACAATTACTTCAAATTACAAATATATAAATACTGTGCGTTGATGATGATGACATTTATTTATTACATAACCCGACTCAACGACCTAAAAGATGTTGAAGCCGCGTCAGGATACAAAGAATATAATTGTCGAATTATGAAACTTTAACAACCATTTATTGGACATGGACGAAAACGGACATGGTTGTTAAAGTTGCAAAGTTCAATGTTTGTCAATTCGTGTTGGACAAAGAAGAACACTTTGGAGATGCAATAATCAAAACTGGCTTAACAGGAATTGAAATAGACCAACTTTTCACGCTAAACTAAGATCCTTGATATCTCGTAATAGACCAAGATGTTTTCTCGTAACTAAGCGGTTTTGTGAGGACAGAACAGGTGATATATAGCTCATGTGCAAGTGCAACAATATGTTTAAATTAAGCAATTAGTATGAATAGGAGTTAAGTGTAAGCCGCTTGAATAGTGGCAGTCTTTTAATTTTTACTTTCTATAGAAGACTTCTACGATGAAATACTTGCCCTTTTGCTGAAAATATACAAACCGCTTATATATTATTATATATTGATTTCTCATGGGTCCCATCGTTAGAACTGAGTTTTGAAACAAGCAAATCATTTAGTGAAACCAAAAACCCAACTGCGGCCTTAAATTAAGTGGCTTAGCTTTGAGGCACTAATATAATTATTTAATTTCTTAATGGATCCCATTATCAGAACCTAGTTTTGAAAATATGTCGGACCACTCTGGAAGTGTATCTATTCGGCCGAAAAAAATAATAATTTGTGGACTCACTCCGATGTAGCAAAAAATTAAAAAATATTAGAATACAGACGACTTGCGAAACTTCTCCTTTTTAGGGTAAGGGTAGGTCTCTGTAACGTAAAAAATCAGTAGGGATGAAAACTATCCACGCAAGATAAACTTCACCGGTTTGTATGTCATTGAATCTACATGCACAGCAGTGGTGAGTATGGCGGTCCCTCATGGAGATCCATGAGGGGCATGTGTTCGGTAGTGACGTTTTACAGCTGAAATGATGATTGCACAGCCTTACAGCATACCTAAACGTTATGCATAGAATTGTGTACGATGTCCAATCGAGCATAAATATTTTTTATCAGTGGCTGTGTCTGTGTGCCAAGTCATTACCAATTTACACTTATTTCACCATTAAAAGGTAGAAATTACCAGGATTGCATCATGATCTAAATTGGAACTGTGTCAGTGTTGTCACGCTTGGACAGTCACTCATTGTTTACATTTCTACACAATGTATTACTTTATGCCTTCATGCACTTTTTAATGTCTTAATTTAGGACTGTCTATATTTTGTTGTCGTGTGCCATTGTAGTTTTGTCGCGGAACATAACTTTCTACAGAGTAAGTAAAGGAGGCTTCGGTACCTCCACTTAAACGTAATTAAATCATCATTATTAAATTAATATTTCACATGTGACTTTAATGATATCTATTGGCCATGATCTGCAGTTATGCCTGTCTAATAAAAACAGCTATTAAAGTGCCGTAATTTAATAAAAAAACGAGCATAAACACGCTTTCTGCGCCTACATAAACAAGATGGTGTTAAAGATTGAGATGGTATTTTCTCGAGCGTCCGAGGAAATTTTTGTCAAAAGCGCGAGTCACGATGCGTTTCACGGCCATTACACACGAGACGAGAGATCGCTGCAGTTTAAGTGGATCACTGGGTTAACGTGCACCACTCGCCTCCCCTTACGCCTTGCATGGTGCAAGCTCCTTCACCATGTAGTAAATGAGCGGGATGGATATATACTACGTAATTCGTACCGGCGCCCTGAAATGCGTGTGATTGAATGCGTACGGTATTCATATCGTGATCGATCAGCGTCAACCGTTTTCTTGCCATTACCCTCACCAGTAATGACTCGAATTCCTCAATCTGTCGTGGGATTACTTCCTGCGAGCGACGTGATACCGCTCCGCTAATTAACTTATTCATGAGTTTATTAAGCTGTCAGGTGCCATTTCGAAACGGTTATTAGACCAAAACACATCTAGAAAGTAAAAGAAAGGTTCTGACCTGCTCGACGAAATTCTCCGCGGTGAATCTTCTGGTGAACTCGGTGAAGGTCTCCTTGTCCTGGAGGCTCTCCCGGCGCGCGCGCTCCACCTTCATCTTCTTGATGCCCGTGATGTCTTTCGACATCTTGAGTTCCTCTATAAGATCCGTTTTGGCGCTGCGGAAGTTTTCGTTGCCGACTCCGGTCAGGCATTGCAGGCTGAGGGACCGCGTCGGGGGCGGTGCTGAGAGGGTCTTAGCGGCGGGCGCTCGGAGCCTCACGGCGGAGAGCTCAGCGCTGCTGATGGCCGCCAGGGGCTGGTGTTCGCGCGGGGGCTGAGGCGGGGGCGGCGGCGCCTGCGGGGCGGGGGGCGGCGGTGGCGGCTGCGGGCGCGCCTCCCCGTCATCGCGCTTGCAGGGCGCCGTGATGGTCTTTAGGTACTCGGAGGGTTTGATGAGCCGGTCGGGCGCGTTGTGCGGGAAGGCCGGCGGCACGAAGGGGAGCGCGGGCTGCTTGTTCACGAGGTTGGGCGCGCGCGGCCGCTCCTCGTCTGACGCGGACCCGCGCCGCGCTGCAAGCGACACGACCGTGAGAGGGGAGAGAAAGTCACACGCGCACAGTGGAATGAACTTGTGATAAGTGCTGGATGGTACTCGTAGAGCGGTTGCTAGATGCAGATGCTGCACTTGCAAAATATGGGTAGGTATTTGCATGTGCTTGGGTGCTGTGTGGTAAATTGTTACGGTGATCAAAATAATCAAATTATGAGAACATACGAAATAATCTATAAATATAAAATTCAAAGTACTGACTGACTGATATATCAACGCATAGCCTAAACCACTGGACCTAAAGACTTGAAATTTGCCACACATATACCTTGAGTATCCTAGAGTTGCACTGATAAGAAATTTTCCGGAATTCCCACAGGATAGAGATTTATATTTTCGAATCAAAGTGGCTCTGCGTGAAAAAGGGATTTCCACGCGGACGAAGTCGCGGGCAAAAGCTAGTAATTCATATATTTGCGTATTCTTTGCTTACATCTGGTAGGTAAGTACTCAGGTAATTAATTTCCTTGTTATTTTTTGTAAGCTAAAGTAACCTTAATTTTAGAAATTTATGTAATATAATAAATTAGCCCAGGTGCGTGTCGGGCCACGTGGGTTCCGTAGTTAACCGTAGACCTGTTGTTAGAAGTTGGTGTATTTTTTATACGTGTGACGAGCTCTGTGGCGCAGTGGGCGAAGGTCCGCCTGCGACGCAAGAGGTTGCGGGTTCGATTCCCGCCTCGGGACAAATGTCTGTACGATCTGCAGATATTTGTTCAGAGTGTTCTGGGTGTTTTTCTATATATAATAAAAATATCTATCCATGTAGTATAATGTATTAAGTATATCAGTCATCTAGTACCCATAACACAAGCTCTGCTTAGCTTGGGGCTAGATGATGCTGTGTGATTTGTCCAGCATTATTTATTTATTATTATATTAACAGGAGTTAATTGAGTTTTTAAAGTATTTCAGTTTGTTTGGAAAACCGCATCACTTATTTTAGCGACTATATCTCCGAAACTGAGAAAGCTAGCTTAACCCTTAACCCTTATATTTTTCCTAGAAAGTTCATGGTTCTTATCAGAATGTATTAATATTCAAATCATTAATACATTTATGATTTTTTTCAGATTTGTAAAGTTAAACGCACTATAATTCACTTTCAAAATTAACGTGAGATATACTATTCATTATATAAAAAACGGGATTACTCACGTAGTATTGTAACGTCGAAGATTATTCCGACACGTTTAGATTTTTCAAGAAAATCATCATCATGGGATTGAATGCCCGTCCGCGCGTGGGGCCGACACGACACTGATCAATCCGGCATTCAATCCCATGATGATGATTTTCTTGAAAAATCGAAACGTGTCGGAATAATCTTCGACGTTACAATACTACGTGAGTAATCCCGTTTTTTACAAAATGAACACTTTATTTCAGTTTAGAATCGAGAGTTACGCTCGAAAAAAGTTTAGAACTTTAATAATTCGCAAACTCGAAAAATTGTCTTTACAACCCCTAATGGTTTTTAAAGTCCTATTCAACGATACCCTACACTATGGTAAAATCAAGAAAAAAAAGTTCATCCCCACCTTACTTAGAATAATAAGAATAAGAATAATTTTTATTCAAAACTCAACTTAAAAAACAGTTTAGATGCGTAGGTAACAAAAATCAAATTAAAAGACTTAACATTTAGCTTATTCTAAATAATAAAACTTTTTAGTTAGTCTACCTACCAATGAGTGAATGCAAGTGAGCATCATCGCAAAAATGTCGGTACCTAAACAGTTTAGGTGTCAATACTTTCCGTGCTAGTCAAAAGACTGTGTTACGGCAAAGTAGTGATTCCCGCCCCATATAAATACGGATCATAATAGCGGCGCAAAAACATTTTTTTACCTGCGTAAGAAGACAAAAGCGTTTGAAAACAAAAGACACTAGCGATAAGAAATTGTGATCTTTTGTTTCGATAGTAAGTATACTGCAGGACAAACAAAATGGAGACATATTTCAAACTAACAGTATTTACACAAAATAATGAATCAAGAAAAATAAATGAAGAAATGCCATCTTTAACATTTTGCTTATATTAATTAGTATTAAAAAAATATTAAAAATATTTTATAATTATTATCGAGAAAAATAAAATAGATATTTATCTATATATTAGTGTAGTAGATATTTAATATGTATGTATACTTATACTACGTAATAAAATAGTGTAATATATTTATTTAGAGTAAATTAATCATATAATATGTATTTTCATCAAATAAAATGATACAATAAATATATATATATGTACCTCATTTATTTTAATAAATTTTTGGTTATGTTTCAGTAATAAATAAAATCAATTTATTTGAGCCTTAATAGAAGTTGTTCTGTTTCGTTATAGTCTAGGTTACTAAAATATTCATCTAATGCTTTTTTACACATATATCTGGATTTATTATACAATGGGATCTTCTTACTAACGCGGTTATAAATAAATGGTGCCAATACATAGGCAAAATCTTGTGCAAAGGCTGTATTACAAGACGGTACGTGATATATTTTATGTTTCCTCCTTTTAGATTTTTTCTCCTGAGTTGGATGTAAGTGTTGTCTAGTGATAATCAATTTTAGATATAATTGCCTAACCGTTAATACAGAAAAATCCTTGTAAAGTTTTGAGGTAGAGTATCTAAAGGGTTTAAAATTAATAACTTTTATTACGCAGCGTTGTGACCGTTCTAGTACTTGTATGGGAGAGGTACCCCAAATTCATAATTTTTTCAGCATTATTTTTTGTAGCGTTATCTTGGCGTTGTTGTTTTATATATCCATGCAATTACAGCTTTCTATGACTAATAGTATCTTCGTAAAGCCGGTGACGACAGGCAAAGCAGGTTATAAGGGTTTCTTGTTTTACAACGAAACCCCAAAAATATTTTTTTTAAAGAACTGACGTGGTAAACGAATATTGACTCTCAGAGTCAATAAGTAAAAGGTGGTACTTGTACATTGTGATACGATAGTGTTTTGTTATTATGATGAATGCAACGTAATTTTACTTAATATCAATTCCTTTCTCTTTGTTAATTATTGTTCTCGGATTGTTACAGTAGCGAGAGAGATCATTATTGATCATTACTGATAAGTGTAAAATAGCTTAATTTAGAATAAGTATTACTTAGTTTGAAGGAAAATTACTGGCATATAAAATCTAATTTCATTTGCATACTAGTGTTGATTCTGTTTTAACACTTCCTTATGCTAAGTAATATTTTGAGGTTAACAGTTTTTAAGTTTAGAGCTGTCAACGTAAAATTTGTTATAATTGTTCCGTTTTTAATGCCGTGAATATATGTATGTTTAAGGTCATTTTACTCCATTTTACATAATTTTAGTAAGATATTTCGTCAACAGAATGGGCACCATTGAACATTTTAAATTGATGATGTGTCATTTACTTTTTGCTGTACCCCGATGAATCATCCTGGGTCAACGATTTTTTATATTTATTACGTAAATCCCATAATTTTGCATAAAAAACTTCATTAATAGCGTCACAGTAGACCCCTACTTTCGACTAAGTTTTGGCAAACATAAACGATGCACCAAACATCCTGAATAATAGCTGGAAAAAAGCACGAAGTTATAAAGTAAGGAAAAATCTTAACACTTACTTACTTAACAGCAAGGAATCTGTGCAAAGCAAATTCAGTTATGATTTGTGCGCTCATTTTTTGTCACACTTGAGCGATCTTAGCTAGATTGGTGCATTCTATTCTAGAAGATTTATAGTAAACATTATTTCGTCGATGCCTTGTTATTACTTATAATAAAGCGCTGGTATTAAATTATCTGCTACTGACATGATTGTTTAATTCTTGTAATTATTTTCTGACTAGCCAACGCCCAGCGGTTTCTCCCGCGTAGGACCCGTTCTCGTGAAATACTGGGATAAAATATAGACCATCATTATGCTATTTTTGGTGATAAGCCAAAATATATGTTAATGGCTCCAACAGATTCATTTTAAATACGCTTTTATCAGGTTCACCTGTATCTATGTAACGTGTAGGTATGTACTATGTAACTGTAACGGAATCTTCGAACTTTGTTTTATGCCATTTAGACATCAGATTTATTTAAAACTTTGCATGCTTATCAACGACCGAAGCCAATACAATAATTCGGCGTGTTGTTTTAGTTTTTACACTATTATTATTAATATTAACACAAAACTTAACAGCATTGTAATTAGTGTTTGCAACTTGTTTTCTATTAAATGCAGTGAAAACAGTACAACTTTTGATGAGAAATATCTTTTACGGGGGGGATAGATCGCACGAGAAACGACGCGAGAAATGATGTAAGTAATGACACGAGGGCCTGCCGTGGGGTGCCGGCAGTAGAATGTTACCCCTCCTCTCCTACCCGTGGATGCAGTAAGAGCCTGCTAAGGGACACCTCCGGTAGATGGGCAGCAGCGTCTTTCCGTATATCAACATCCGGTACTGCGCTCACCAACCCGCCTGCCAAGCGTGGTGAGTATGGCAACTACCCCTCATGGAGATCCATGAGGGAGGCCTTAGTTCAGTAGTGGACGTTTTACGGCTGAAATGATGAAATGATGAATGACGCGAGAAATTTACTTACGATCGAGTCACGTACTTATACGGCTATTCTCAAAAACTTCCATATGGATTTTCATACGGTTTGTACCCATAGACAGGTTGGTTCAAGAGGAAAGTTTGTGTATAATTTTTGACACGTAGTTGATAGATCTATCAAATTCAATTTGTGATTGTAATGAGCTAATTACATTGCTTAATTAACACTTTAACAAGTAACATCGTACTTAGCAATTTTATTCGTGTGTAATTAATGTATTGTATAGATACGAAAGAAAGTTGAGTTAATTATCGAGAAGCGAAAAGGGTACTGCCGTGGAGCAGTAGAATGTTACCCCTTCTCATACCCGTGGATGCAGGAAGAGCCTGCTAGGGGATACCTCCGGAAAATGGGCAGCAGCTATTTTCCGTGTACCAACATCCCATACTACGCTCGCCAACCCACCTGCCAAGTGTGGTGAGTATAGCAACTACCTCTCATGGAGATCCATGCGGGAGGCCTGTGTTCAGTAATCGTACGGCGTGAGCAAATGTAACAAAAGAAGAAATACCTAACAATTCCGCGATATTTTCAGACTAAGATTGAAAATAACTTGAGCCTTTGTCACTTTTATCTGACGCCATTGAACTCTTAATCGAGAAAAGTGTTTGAATCACATTTGCGGTCCAGCTAAGACAAGTTGCGGTTAGCGAGAACTGACACCTAGGCCTTGGCAACAAGTCTAGAAAGAAAGTGAACTGTTGTGACTTTATTATTTTACATAAACTTTTGTTTTGAGTGTCAGTGCAATCAGAACGCGACTAACTGCTCATTAATTCGTTAGAAAGTGAACGAAATTCATTAGCTACTTCGTAAAATATTAAATGGAAATATACAGAGATTAGTTAATGCTCGGCTTAATTTCCGGTATCCTGTGGCAATTGCCGAAACTAACTCATTTTATTTCAAAAATAGAAATCTTACGGACTAACTGAAAGAAAATTTACACTGAAAGTCAATTTTGGTTTTGCACTTTACTGTACTTTTGCGCTATTTCTAGTGGGATTTAGAACATGCATAATCCTTAACGTATACAAATATTTCCTTAAGTTCTTACAGTAAGTTCCTTCAGCTTCGCTGGTGGCGAGATATCTGTACAATGGAATCATTTATGAAATAAGTCAACACATACCTACAGTGTTTTGACCTCAACTTCAGGAACCAAGCACGGTTTTTAAGAGGACACCTGATTTTTACTGATGCATAGATATTTAACTTACCTAAGTCTTCCTCTGAGTTCCGAAGGTCTCAGAGCAGGATCCCTCCTCCAGGCCCGCGGGCGGTAGCGGCGCGGGCGGACATTACCAAGATCGCAGCCAATATGTGGATGCGTATTGCGAAGAATAGGGTTGAATGGAGGAAGCATAACGAGACTATACCACCAATGAGTGTAACCGGGCTGAAGAAGAAGAATTATTAACCTACCATGTCTTCCTCTGAGTTCCGAAGGTCTCAGATCGGGTTCCTCCAGCACCGCAGGCGGCGGGGGCGGTGTCTCATTTCAGCAGCTGCCTCCGGAAGACACGCTTTATAATGCAGAGGCCTGGACGACGGAAACCTCGTCAAGACTGACGAATCTTTAACTTACCATGTCTTCGTCTGAGTTCTGAAGGTCTCAGAGCGGGTTCCTCCAGCACCGCAGGCGGCGGGGGCGGTGTCTCGTTCCATCAGCTGCCTCCGGAAGACACGCTTGATAATGCAGAGGCCTGGACGACGGAAACCTCGTCGGAGACTGACGAATCTTTAACTTACCATGTCTTCCTCTGAGTTCTGAAGGTCTCAGAGCGGGTTCCTCCAGCACGGCGGGCGGCGGGGGTGCGGGCGGCGCGGGCGGCGGCGGCGGCGGGGGCGGCGCCTCGTCCCCGGAGGAGCCCCCGGAAGACACGCCCGATGACGCGGAGGCCTGCACGACGGAAACCTCGTCGGAGACAGACGCGCGGCGGCTGCCCGCTGCTGAGGATATGCGGCTGGCCTGTGGGGACAGAGGATTTTTAAGTATGTGTGTGTCTGTTGATCTTTTTGTGGAGTCGCACTACTTATGTGTAATCGTTATATTATCCGTCGTGTTTATTCTTCAAGGTGAAGTTAGTACATACGACTATCTTCATAATCATCATCATCAGCCTTTATCGACCCACTGCTGGGCATAGGCCTCCCTTTGATTCTGCCATTCGCTTCTGTAGTAAGCTATTCTTAGCCAGGTGCAACCCACGGTCTTCCGAACATCGTCAACCCATCGGGATGGACGACTATCTTACCGACCAAAATAACACGAATGTCACTACTAAGGTACTATTTTTCACTGCGCAGTTAGTTGTCTTAACGAGCGCCTTACTTATACATTTCAAAATGTCTACTTCGAAGCTAGAAAGAGATGGGATACATCGCCGTCCCGCTCGAACGGGTTATGAGACGACTTTTTCTTTTTTCATGTTTTTCTTCTTGGCTTCATCCGTCCTCAACACTATGTGACGCCCTCCGTGGCGCAGTTGGTCGATTTCAGCCGTGGGACAAATTAATAGAAAAGAACAGAATAGAAAAGTATTTTTCTTATTACATTACAGTTCAAACAGAAATTACAGCTTAAATATTTTCAAGATAAGCGACGAACAATGAGGTCCTTCTCGGTCTGTCGCCGACTGTCCACCCCGACCACCCTGAAGAAGGCCCTCGATACGAAGGCGACGTTTGGCGCTGTTAAAATCTGTTGCGGTTGAAGGCATTTACGTAAATGTTCAAATTACAAATTGAATAAATTAGGCAAAATGCGTGTCGGGCTATCGCTGTGTAGGGTTTCGTTGTTAGATTTTTTTGGTTGTCGCTGATTTTCGTTTTTTTACGTTTACCAAAACATTTAACAGGTATTAAGGTTTAAAGTATTTTGGTGTGTTTGACAAAACTTATTTGAGCGATAATTTCTCCGAAACTAAAAAAAAATAGGTTAACCGTTATAGTTTTCCTAGAAAATTCATGGTTAAAGCTATATCCATGTTTTTTCAGATTTGTAAAGATTGTAGGGGACTGGGGGACGCTTGAAAAAAGTTTAATACTTAAATATCTTCAAACGGAACCCTAGATCGAAGAATTGTAAATATGTTTTAAAATACCCCCAAATTAATTATTTTATCAGCACTTTTTGTAGTTATCTCGGCGTGATTATTTTATATGACCATGCAAAAATTACAGCTTTCTAGGACTTCTGGTCTCTTCGTAAAGCCGACGACAGGCAGACAGACTACAATTGTACTACGGAGAACCGCAAAAATACCCCGACTGGAACAAGCATCTATAGCCGTGTAAACAATTATTCCACAAATTATGAACCTGACTCCTCCTGCATGTCAATTTATTTTCTGTTACCATTTTAATTCTAGTCGAGGAAAGCTCTTGTGAAAGCTGCGACACCCTATAAACGGGAGAACACATGGTCTCTTTTGTCTATATAAGTGAAAAATTGTCATGTGTTCATTCTGTTGGGCGTCCTTTAATTAAATAAATAATGTCAATCGACTATTTGCCCAGCGATGTTCTGTCTGTCTTGGACAGTACTCTAATGAGACAAGGTGTCGGTTGATTGGTTCCGATCACGTTCGTTTTAATCCGATCACGTCAAGGTAGCATCTCAATAGTGAAATTAAGAAACTTCGTGTATTCCAACTTCCAAACAAATGGAATTGGTGGAGGGAAAAGAACGCACATACATTTGGTTTCTGAATTGTTTTGTGGTAAATTTGTCACTTGTATTTTATGATTAACTTAATTATTGATTAAGTTGTCTATACTCTTATAAATATTTTAAAGAGGAAAGATTTGTATTTTGTGTGTTTATGTTTGTAAGAAATAAACTCAAAAACTACTGGACCGATTTTTAGAATTCCTTGACTATTAGAATGCTATAAAATCCCCGAGTAACAGAAGCTATATTAATTTTATCCCCGTATTCCCACGCGAACGGGAACTACGCGGGTAAAACTGCGGAGTGCGGCTAGTATTCCATATATGTACTTGTTTATAGAAAAGTGTTCACAATATTATCTACGTACGATATACCACAATTTGATTATATTTGAGTTTCCGTATATAATATAATTTGGTGCAGTTTCACGTGCCATTTTTTATATTGGGGGTGGGTACGTCGAAGATAAAAAATACTTATTATCCAAATATTTTACATTTATCTTAGATTTCGTTAGATAGTTCTACAATTTCATAGTTCTTGTTTTTTCGTATTTTAATATTTTGAACTGTTGCTATTAGAATGCAACAACATTTTATTGTCCGCACACCCTAATCAAAAATTGACCTTTTTTAAAACATCTCGATAAACTTTTGTACAAGTTATTATTAAACTCATATAAAAAAATATCAAATTTATGAATATTAACACAATAAAAATAAATAAATTTGTCGTCAAAAATACTATGAAATATTACAAAATTATTTATTTATTTATTTACTTTAATATATATAATTATAAATTGAGATCGCACATCACACAGCCAACAAGACAAAACTCATGCATTGATCACATAAGTAGTAACATAACTAAACCTGATATCAAATCAAATCATTTATATATTTTAAACCTTTACAACATATTACATACTTATTTTACAACAACCCCTCATCGAAATCCATGAGGGAGGCCTGTGTTCAGTAGTGGACGTTTCACGGCTGTAATTATAATGATGACATACATATTTACAGGTTTCCCACGACACAACTTTTCAGTGACTGTAAGGTGCACTCCGTAAGAACACTTCTTATAGTACAAGCTCTCATGAGAGGGCTATGCTCGGGGTTTCTTTACGCGATCGAATCAGAAATGAGGAGATACGTAGAAGAACTCAGGTCACCGACATAGCCAAACGGATTAGCACGTTGAAGTGGCAGGTCATGTAGCTCGCAGAACAGATGGCCGATGGGGCCGAAAAGTTATTGAGTGGAGGCCACGGACCGGCAAGCGCAGCGTAGGACGTCCACCAACAAGATGGGCTGATGACCTGGTGAAGACCGCAGGTCGACGGTGGATGCAGATCGCTTCCAACCGCAATAACTGGAAATCCATGAGGGAGGCCTATGTCCAGCAGTGGACGTCCTACGGCTGAAATGATGATGATAGCCGACTAAGCTGAGAGGATGAAGAGGACAAACGTAGTAGGAGGCACACATTCAGTCATTCATGTAAACGATATTTAGAGAGTAGCATGTGGCAAGCAACAGTCATAAAAAGAAGGTAAACTTACAAAGTTCTGTGCCTTATGCGTCAAGGCTGCCAACTTGGCGGATATCGATGACTTCTGAGCGTCCATAGCTGGTGATACCTCTTCGTAGGCTTTGCTCGAACTGTTGGAGAGAAAACAAATATTATATAGATAGTCTTTGCTAGCTCAGGATAAGACGATTCAAAACCATTAAAATCCCGGACGTGGTGTGTGTAATGGCGCAATTTTATTTTCGGTTACGGCGGGGTACAATGTTTTTACTGATAACATTTGCATGGATCTCCCATAAGGGCAATACTCACCACGCTTCGCAGGCGGGTTGGCGAGCGCAGTACGGGATGTTGATATACGGAAAGACGCTGCTGCCCATCTTCCGGAGGTATCCCTTAGCAGGCTCTTACTGCATCCACGGGCAAGAGACCACGACAAGTTCTTCTGCCGGCACCCCACGGCTAGGTTAGATTATAAAAATTAAAGACTTACTTGTCCATCTGGTCCTTAGATGTGTAGTCGACGATCAAAGCAGCGCTGCCCGGCCGGCTGTGGCTTCCGGAGTCTCTGGAGTTGCTTCTGCCATGATAAAGGGACTATTATAATAACACAAGTTGCTTCTGGCCACGTGGTTCGACTGCATGGTTCGATCAATCGGAGTACGTCAACGTATTTTATTCAGTTGTGAGTTTAAAAAAATATGTTTTTAAAAACAAGCTTTTAGAACTTGTTATTAAAAAAGAACTAAAATATTAAAAATAGCTAAATTACTGAGTTCCTATGGCCACCTTCCAACTCCATCATTAGACCCAGTTATCAAACTCGATGGGGTTGTGTCGTTTAACTACGGAGTTCCTATAGGCACCTTCCGGTCCCATCATCAAATCAGCTCCATGTCAAATTTCAGCTCAATCGGCAACCGCGAAGTGGATAAAATTTAACTTGCAAGATTTGATTACAGACAAACATCGGGACAGGTGAAACTAAATTAGATGGCTTCTAAAATAGATGGCCGATGGGGCCGCAAAGTTATGTAATAGAGGCCACGGATCGGCAAGCGCAGCGTAGGACGTCCACCTACAAGATGGGCAGACGACTTGGTAAGAACCGCAGGTCGGCAATGGATGCAGGCCGCTTCCGACCGCAGTACTTGGAGATCAATGAGGGAGGCCTTTGTTCAGTAATGGACGCTTTACGGCTGAAATGATGAAACTATACCACCATCATCATTTCAGCCGTAAAACGTCCACTAGTTAACGTAGTTGCTAATACCCCCATGCTGTTTCAAAAATATGACATTTAAGCATTTGAATAGGTATGTGTTTTCTATCTGACGCTAACTGTTGCTAAGATGTGCCATCGCCTTGATGGGTCCGTGGGGTAGTCAGAGTGAGGGCTCAGGCTATCCCATGAGCGGGTCCAGGGGGGGCGATGGCGCATTATGACGATGCACCATCGTAAGTTCGAGACGTAGGGGGCGTTAGTTGTGGACGCCCCGGGACGTACTTAGTTAAAGTGCGCTAGGGGCTCCGGATTGTTCTTTACGAGGAACCGGAGCTCCTGGAGCACCGAGCCGGCCATCGGGGGGTTTTAGTAAGTTGTCGCGAGACAACCTCTTATAATAAAGGGATTTGTGGAACTTTTAATATTTTCATAAATCCCCTTTGAGGATTTTTGGACAAAAAGTCCAATAATCCCCGTCGCAGGGGATTTCTGGAATCAGCCACCGTGTTCTGCCCTTACGCAGCATGATTGAGTTCGCGCAAAACTTTATGAGCTCTGTAAAGTAAGCTTTACGGCTGCGCAGTACGCATTTTGCGTAGGGTTGCCAGCGAGCTTTTTGGCGTATTTCTGTTTTGTCTAACACACATTTTGTTTTGCATTTATTTATATTTCAATTAAATACGAATATATTTTAAAATAAATTATTATACTTAATGACGGATTAATTAAAACTTAAATGTTAGAACAAATTCAACCTTTACTTACCGCAAGAAGCCCAATTTTTTCATATAAAATTACTATAGTAATATATAGCCATAATTATAGCCCATTGTATGTTATATATATGTCTGTGTTTCTCTTTGTGAAATCTATGTTATATGGTGAATGTACAATAAAGAGTTTATCTATCTATCTATCTATAGTATACAGTATAGCAAGTTTCAGTAGTAGTAGAACTTTTTGTGAAAGGTTCATCCGGGGAAGTACTACCACCATACCTATTTCTGCAGCCAAGCAGTAATGTCTCCATTGCTGTGTTCCGATTTGAAGGGTAAGGGGGTCGGTGAAATTACGGGTACGTGAGACCTTACAACTCTGTCTCAGGGTGACGGGCACAATGCAATACAGCGTTGGTCACGTGCTTAGTGAACGTGATCACCGCGGCATTGCAATTGTTATAGGTAGAGGTTACCGCTAACATCAAGTGGGCCTTCGGCTTGTCTCGTCATTCAGTAGTATAAAAAAAAAGTTTATTTATAACCTAGTTGGCAATATCGAATGAACATGTCAATAAGCGCAACTTTACATTTGCCGCATCGTTCACAGGGCTCTTGAACTTTGGCGCAAACTCTCTGATAGCAATTACCCCTCGTCACCAAATAAAAAGGCACCGAAATTTATAGGCCTTGCTTACCTTGAGAGAACATTCATTTTGGAATTTTCAAAGGATTAAAATTTCAAAATTAATATTTTCTTCCATTGCATGTTAAGTTAACTAAGCTGAGAGGATGGTATAGGTGCTGGGCAAGCTTAATCCATCTAGCAAAGTCCCAGGCATTACAGCATCCCTTACAGCATGATTACCAGTTGCTGGCGCTGTATAAATTATCTATTATAGATGCAAAGGCCTTATTTACTTAACTTTTAGGGAGGTTAATAATTTACCTTCGTCTATGTTGCTCTTCCTTGGGTATATAGATGTCCTCGTAGTGGTGGTCTCTGCGGGTGGCCTCGGCGCCGCTGTCACTGTCAGAGTTCTCCAGAATCGCTGCTACTTCTGTAGTGGAGCCGTGGATTTCCGCCTTTACTGGAAACAAGATTACAAGATTATTTACGTCGAAAACTTACTTGAAAAAAAAACATTTGATGAGGTTTTTGATTTCCTTGAAATGTTCTAGCTAAGTGTGGCTTAACACAACGTTAATCATCAGCCTTGCCCTAATAGGCTAGGGAGTTACTTTAATTTTTAAAACTTATTAATATGTTAACAAATCGCGTAAGTTTAACAAGTTCCATAAAATTAGTTCATTGTATAGCAAGTTGAGTTGATAGCTTGTATATCAACTCAAAACCACTGAAATCATTTTATATCAATCCACCCTTGGTCTTCTAACTCAGGCCATAATATTGTACGTATTAGGAATAAGAGTTGGCGTAATGTACAATGTCTGAGAAAGTCGTTATTTTTTTTCCTCCGTTGAATTTATGTATATTTAACGTAATGCCAGCTCTTATATCACCTACAGATCACTTACGTAGTAGACGTAAAAAAAATGTAGGTATACCTATGCTGTAACGTTTATGAATGCATATGTCTAATGTAATGTAAAATGCCGGTCTTAGTGGGAGCTACCTATGTACTCTACATAGGTCCCACTAAGACCGGCATATTGGGTAAATACATGAAAACATAAGTATTTTGCTTCTTTATCTCCTGTTTCTCCGATAGTCCAGAACAGATCCCACACTCACTGGTCTGATGATAAACGTCCTGTCAGTAACGTGAGATTCCTTACTAGTCATAGTGAGGCCCTAGTAGCCCAGACTGGCACATGTTGAATAGATTTCACACTCATCGTGTCATTCGCTGTTGAGCAAAAACCAGCTAGATTTGGATGTCTTAACATCCTCTCCGTGTTGTGAGATTCTTGACCAGTCATAGCGGTAGTCTCCTGTCCCCTCCCCAAGCCTTTTCCTGCCAGATATGTTCTGGTACTGGATAGGTTCCACCCTTCCTTAAGCTCTCGCTTTTGTAGAGAAACCAGAATTGACTGTCTGATCGTCCTCTGAGTGTTGTGAGACCCCTAACCAGACATAGTGGGCGCCTCTTGTCACACCGCAAGCCTTTTCGTGCCAGATATGTTCTGGTAATCCAGGTTCCCCCCTTCTTTAAGCCCTCGCTTTTATAGAGTAACCTGACTTTACTGCCGGAACGTCATCTGTGTGCTGTGAGACCCCTAACCAGTCATAGTGTCCCCCCGCAACCCTTTTTGTGCCAGATATATTCTGGTCCACTCATGCTTTATCCCAAGCTTTTGTAGAGAAACCAGACTTGACTGCCTAAACGTCCTCTGAGTGTTGTGAGACCCCTTACCAGTCATAGTGGGCGCCTCCTGCCCCTCCGCGGGCCCCCTCGGGCCGGGCGAGCGCGTGTGGAACAGGTCCCTCACTCGCTGGTACAAGGCGGCCGGAGCGCCCGAGCTGCTGTTGTGGAGAAACCAGCCGCCGGAGTGGGCTGTGTCCACGTCTGATGCTGAACATCCTGGGAAGACGAGTAACACTTTCAAACCTGCTGTAAAGGGTTTCATACTTGATGCTATTAGCTGGGCAGACGACTTGGTAAGAACCGTAGGTTGGCGGTGAATGCAGACGGCTTCCAACCGCAGTACTTGGAGATCAATGAGGGAGGCCTTTGTCCAGCAGTGGACGTCCTACGGCTATGCTGCTAGCTGGAGAGAACTGTAGCAAAACAGAGAAGCCTGGAGATGTCTTGTATCGGAGGATAAGATTCCGTTTGAGTCGCTGATCTATAGGTACAGGTAAGTAAAGTGGTGATCAGCGTAGTGGCCAGACAATGCACAGATGGCGGGACGAGCTGAACTTAATATTGTTCTATGCTGACCGATCGACAACGACCTAAACCGGAAACTGTGTAGAGAGGAAAGGTCGTTGTCTAGCAAAGGGATTCAACGGGCTCATTGGATTAGAAATATGATATGGCAAGAAAAGGTTCGAGTTGACGTATTACCACATATTACAAAAACTAACAGATACATCACTCCAATACAAAAGCGAAAATGCCTCCGCTATAATAACCTACAAAATTGTATTGTTAATACCAGCAGTTCACAGCGAGAAAAAGTGTACCATAAGTGTGCAAACAATAGAGTTGAGATTGCTTTGCTCACCCTCCCCACCTACTTGCAAGTAATCTGTGACGCGGCATCGAATGAGTGGCTAGGGTTGCTTCTCCCATGATTTTGATAATAAAACAAATGTGGTGAAAAAACAGTTCTTTTTAATTGGTTGATCAAATATCATTGAGTTTTATAAAATGATGGATACATGTTCTTTGTCTAAAATCATGGTGACTAAATAATTTTTACGTTGAAAATATGCTAAATCGCGTAAATAATTTAATAGGTTCGCATGAAAAAAATAGGAGCAAAGCGGATGCAATAGTTAGTGGTATCATTGTTCTGTGAAAAAGTGTTCTAGTGTGAATCTGCTGTGAGATTCTTATTGGTGTGATTTCCGATATAAGGAGTTAATTTTGTTCTAATTGGACTATGTACGTTATTTAATCCCGAACCCCAGCTTCCTATGTTCTAAGTAGAAAATATGGTGAGAATTTATAAAAGTAGTAGGTATCCATTTCATCATCATCGTCATTTCAACCGTAGGGAACCATTTATAATCGATTTATACAACTAGTTACGCGAATAATTATATAAAACAACCGACTTCAATGATAAAATCTAAAATAGTGCTGAAAATATGACTTTGGCATCCATCCACTGCACAATAGTTACGCGGTTTCGGCATCTAAATAAACGCATTAACAGCGCGTGCGCTCAAGCGGGCGTGTGACAGCCGCCTGCCGGTGTAACACCGACGTTACACCAAGCGGTAGGCATTTAACGCGTGGCCTTGAGCGAGAGACGGACACCTGGTAATACGCATAATCCATCATCCCCAATTGTAGTATTTGTATTTTGACAAATAATCCTAGAAATATAATGTTGCATTAATACAACAGTAGGTAACTATAATTCCACTAACCAGAACTCGTGAGTCTGGAAAAGTGACATTTGCACAGGAGTTAAAGAAATGATGTAGATGAACACTTTGCAATGTCTCTTGTTATATTCATCATCATCATCATCATCTCAGGACTGCTGTCCACGTCCACTGCTCAACTAAGGCCTCGCTCATGGATCTCAAAGTAATGATCATGGGAGGATTGTTGCCATAATCACCTCGCTTCGTAGGCGGGTTGGCGAGTATAGTACAGGATGTTGATACACGGAAGACGCAGCTGCCCATCTTCCGGAGATATCCCTTGACATATTTTTTACTGCATCTAGGGGCAAGAGAGAAGGGGAAACATTTTACTGCCTGCGCCCCACGGCTCTTCTTTTAATTTTATTTCCACAAAATCACGAGCGAAAGTTCCGGTATACACACCTTGAGCACCAAAATCCGTCACATCAAACACCCACTCCTTACACAAAACATTATCCATGATGCACTTCTTTAATCGACATTTTCACTAAAAAAGAGATTAAAAATACAAGACCGTCCGCCGCGAGTTCAGGAAAGCAAATGTTCAGTGGGGTGCAACGTTACGTGCTTCCTAGTTCCCGCCGCCGTTAGAGCATTGGACGCGCCTTACGCGATTACTCATTCGACTATATCATGGATTAGTGGAGTTATGGTCTGGTTACATGTTGGTTTGCGTAAACTAGGATGGGTGTGGTTATGGAGGTCTGCAAAAACTGTGTGAGTGTGAGTCAGAATGGAACGTGTGCGTAGTACAGGATCCAATTAAAAGAAAAAATGTTGAGTAGGTAGATATGTGTAACGTCTCGTATTCCTGAAAGAACCCTATTATTTTACCCAAACGGGATTACTTTTGCTCCTATGTCACATTAAGTAACCGCAGTATAAAATGTCATTGTCTGGTACGACAATATTATTTTTAAAAACTAGCAATCCTTTTCTCGCCTGCATGAAAGTGCGAAGTAGATACAAATTATTTCTCGTAAAGTGACATGATTTCTGAACAAGGACAATGGAACTGAAGTGGAGTTGGTCAGGACACGATCCAAGGCGTAATGATGACAGGTGGAGCAAAGCCGCAACTGATTTGAGGCCGAGGATGGGACAAAGAAGCGTCGGGCAACCGGTGTGGCGAGGTGAGTCGACGACATATTAGGTACACGTTACGAGGCGGCAATGAATGCAACTGGCAGAGGTTACAAACTTAGGGAGGTCTGGGTATACTGTAATACTTTATATACCTGAGCTCTCTTCTCCCGAGGAAGTATGATGCGTGACGCTATTGGAAGCGGCTCTTTGCATAGGATTGACGTACAACCCGTCAGCTGGACCGGTTCTGGACGAGCTGATGGAACCGTTGTTGGACGGCAGCGATCCTCTTCGTTCTTGTGTGGAGGAGCGACGTTCTCTCTCTGGCGCGTGGAGGTAGAATGGAGAACGGGTGCCGTTCACGTTGATGCAGTTTGGTAGAGCACACTGGAATGGATTAGAGGTATGTTTTATTTGTAGATTCTAAGTATCAGCTTACTTTGAATGTCTTTGTGAAGACAGCAAAGAGGACAGGGCAAGTTACGTTTTATGCACCGCAAAAAATACTTAGTCAAAACGTTTTCTACCAGCCAATTCGAATTACAACTTTAATATTTGATGGGTGGACCTTCTGATCAGTAGTGGGACGAAACAAACTAAATAAGAAATGTAGGTGGGTACTTACTCGTGCGTCTCCGGGCGTGCATGCGCAGGTGTGGATCGCCTTGTAGGAAGACAGGTGCTTGTTATCGGCCCCAGCGGCGCCAGCGGCAACGAGCACGTTCAAACACTAGAATAGAAGGATAGAGAAAGTTTTTTTAAAATAATATATGCAAACAGGATTTTTTAAGTCACGAGGTTATAGATGGTAACTATCCCCTTTCCTATGTTATTTAGGCCAACATGCTCAGAAAAAATTAAGTTACACGAATTTCATGATTTTAGGACCTCCCGTGTCACAGTTGGTCACATTTCTGAGACTTACCCCCCTTCCCCCTCTAGTCTGACGACACTGAGGACGAAAAGACACATGTAGATATTATGAAATGAAAACGGCAAAGTCACATTAGTTTTATTTCCTTTTTAATCCTTTTTAATTGATGGGTTTTACTGCAACAGTGGAATTTCCTGAAATGTGAATAATCATCATTATCGGCCTTTGCGTCTAATTCAGACGAAAATGGAAATTGGAAATAATGAGCTTATGAATTCGGATAGCCACTTTTGTTTATATTATCCAGTTTGTCACGGCCCAAACAATACGAACATTGACCTTGCCAATCCCATGAATAATTACTGTGACGAATTTGATCGACGGCAGGATACGACGGAGCTATTGTTTTTCATGTGCATTCTATAAAACAGTTTGGTAAGGTCAAATATTTAAGGTTAAAGGTACACAATCTAGATCACAAAACGCCGCTAAATTATTAAACAAGAAAAATATCCTTGACCCTTCCTAAAGCCGGAAGTGTTTTACCCAACTAAGCTACAGAACCCTTGGAATAGAAGTTCCTGTTAAGATCATATTGGTTTGTTTCATTTCTGTTAACCATTTTTGGTGCACTTGCAAGATTAAATTTATTTATTTGAGCCACCAATAGAAGATACAAAAAAAATATACAAAAGTTGAAATTATTAAAATGGCTTAGGCTAGTGTTCCCCAATGAACCGTTTTCAGTAAAGGAAAAAAAATGTTATCTAATAAACCTAACAGATGTAGCTGGCAAGCAAAGAAAGCAAGTTTGAGATTAATAACAAATGCTATCGTTTTCAAATCATTTGCTACCAGTAAAACTAACGCTTAATTTTTTAACAACACCACCAAAAACAAAATTCAAGTATGTCAAAGAGCGATGGAGCGGAGCCTTCTAAACATTAAGCTAATCCATAAACAAAGGAATTCAGCTATCAGAGAAAAAACAAAAGTCCTGGATGCTCTCCAACATGCACAGGCCCTAAAATGGAGATGGGCAGGCCACTTAATCCGCACTACAGACGATAGATGGACTCACAAAACAACAATATGGAAAGGTCCTACAGGCAAGAGAAGAAAAGGACGACCACCAGAAAGATGGCAAGATGAAATAATAAAAATTGCAGGCAAGGCGTGGACTAACAAGGCAAAGGACAGAAAACAATGGCAACTGTTGAGAGAAGAGAGTTGGAGGCCTATACCCGCAGAGGGGTCCTTTAAAGTGCTATTTTAATAATATTTATTCCATATGGACAGCAATGTAATTTAAAGGAATAATAAAGGCTTTTTTATTTTTATTTTAAAACTAACGCCATCTATTAAGTTCGATGAAACAATTTTTGAAGGTTTTACTTTTTAATGAAAACCCCGTATTACATTGATAGCCCACAGACATACATAAGGCGCATTATGCTACGCACGTCATATTTGCAGTATTTCGCAATAAAGTGGGCGCAAATGTATTATGCTGGTGTAAATGTAAAGCAAACATTATGAAGGAAATCCGCAGGAAGCAATAGATGAAGAAAGTGATTGCACTTTCCTTTGAGATTGTTTATTTGCCTGGAGGCGTACAGAGGAAATTGCGGTTATGAAGAAGTTCTGAATGTGGGAGTTGTTTTAAATAAAAAATTGTATTTTGTTATTAGTTCTCAAGAGAGATGTCTTTGAATGCTATACATAACTTTTTTTACAAATATAGGTGTAATATTGTGGTAATAAGCAGAACAATTTCAAAAATTCCGCGGCAGGAATCAATTCCCCTTTCGATTATCAAAGGGGACGCAAAGGAGATTAATTGACATAAAGTCCGTTAACTCTATCGCGGGGGAACGTCGCAGGGGATTTTCCGAAAGCAGAATCAGACCTGTAACCTCTCCTAAGTGAATCTATTGTTTTTCATGAGTATTTATAAAGTTCTCAAACCAAACATCTGTGTCTTGTGACTCAGCCGGCTACCAACCGTTGAAACACTAGAAACAAAGCCAGCTATTTAATTATGAAGTACAGTTCTTAATTATACACCGGCTGTACTTTCCATCTCCGGGAAGTGCGAGTTCCTAGCCATTAAATAACAATGACCGTTGACCAAATAACGTTGTTGCAAGCCGGAGCAAGCCGTCCACCAATCCGCTCTATGCGGGGTTGACACAACATGATTTCTTCTTCCATTCTCCCTCAGCGGCCATCTTATCACTTACTCCTTCTCCTTTCTTACTCATGTTCTTTAACACAGTACATCCATCGCTTCTTTGGCCTGCATCTCGCACTGCCTCCGTCCGCATTAATTCCTGGCATTTTTCTTCCTATATTCAATTCATCCCTCCCCATCACATGGCCATACCATGCCAACCTTATTACTCCTCATCTTTTCTACCACTGGCGCTACTTTCACACTTCCTCTTACTCACACTCCTTCATTCCTAATCCTGTCCATCCTTGTCACTCCCACGCCACTCCAATTAAGAATTCTCATCTATGCTGCACGTATTCACGTCGTTTCTCGTCCAGCTGACAGTATCACGAAGATATCCAGTAATCACGATCTTCAAGCATTAGGAACCGAGAGACATTTGCCATCCCATACCATAACTTCACAAATTAAAAATTTCGATTCCCGGCACATGACAAATGTTTGTAATTGTTGTGCAGATGCTTGGCCCGGGTTTCGGTATTTTTCTATTATAATAAGCATGTGTTTACAAAAATACCACCTGGTGGGCACAACACACACAACCATCTAATACAAAGCAAAGCTTCTATGGAAACCAAATGGTTGATACAATACTTATTATTATAGCTTTTGCCCACCGCTTCGGATGCGTTGTAGCCGGATGTAGCCTATGTGTTAATGCTGGTTAGCATCTAAACCTGTGCAAAATTTCAGCTCAATCTTTAGGCTAGTTTTGGCGTGAAAAAGTAACAAACATCTATGCATACAAACTTTCGCGTTAATAATATTATTAGTAGCATCTTACATAGAAAACACCCAGTGCAGAGACAAACATTACCAGATAAAGCAAAAAACGTCCCCCAGCGCAGATCGAACCCGACACGGAGGTCTTCAATTAAAGACACTGTCCTTTCACTTACAAGTTACAAGACACAAGGTACAAGACAAACTTGTACAATTGTGCACACAGCTTATGGTCATTTAATTACGCGCAGACAATAGAACTAAGCTCACGATTTGAAAGTGCTATCAGTTTTCACCCAGTCACACTCTGGTGGCAGCCAACTTGTAATTGCCATGATGATTGTTTATCGTTTTTTAAATCGGTCATTGCGTGTGGCAAGTGCGTTGATTGCGTAACTTTGAAATTGCCTTAAAAATGGTGGTGGTCTGTGTGATAACTGGTTATATTTTGCCAGTTGATGAGTGTTTTTGCTAGGTGAACTGTTGTGTGTGTAGGTTGTACAGAATAACACCAACACCTTCTACATAAATGTGTATCACTGACTGGCTATTAAATGGGGCTCGGTAAATCTTTAACGAGCCGCACACAGCGTCGAAGCTGCCAGCGCACGGTGCAGACTACTGAGGTGTCTCTAGGACGCTTTTCCCTAGAACCTCTGGGTGACGTCTCTAGGAAGTTTTGCCCTAGAACCTCGAGTGTGATGTACCTATAGGTTTCTGCTGCGTCGCTGATGGGGCGCTTCTCATGACGGTCAAAGTAGAGCCTTGCGCCGTGTCGGAACAGCCAGCGCACGGTGTTGAGGTGTCCCCAGCACACTAGTCCCTGGGATCCTAGAGATATTCCTCGTAAGTGGTGATTCTCCACAACATCGGTGATGTGGCTCTTCCTTGGACTATATTTGGGTGTGATGCACCTCTAGGTAGTGGTTCTCTGCTGCGTCGTTAATGGGGTTCGTGCGAGTCGAGGTGCAGCCTTGCAACGTATCTGAGCAGCCAGCGGAGTGTCAGAGCAGTCAGTGCACGGTGCTGAGGTGTCCCTAGAATCTGTGTATGACGTAGCTCTAGGTGGTGATTCTCAGCTGCGTCATTGATAGGACTCTTCCCGTGACGGTTGAGGTGAAGCCGGGCCCCGTGTCGGCGCAGCAAGCGCACCGTGCTGAGGTATCCCTAGAACCTGTGAATGACGTACCTCTAGGTGGTGATTCTCAGCTGCGTCATTGATAGAACTCTTCACGTGACGGTTGAGGTGAAGCCGGGCCCCGTGTCGGCGCAGCAAGCGCACAGTGCTGAGGTATCCCTAGAATCTGTGTGTGACGTACCTCTAGGTGGTGGTTCTCTGCTGCGTCGTTGATGGGGCTCTTCCCATGACGGTCAAGGTGGAGCCGGGCTCCGTGTCGGAGCAGCCAGCGCACGGTGCTGAGGTGTCCCCGGGACGCCGCGAAGTGGAGGGGCGTGGCGCCGTCACCGTCGCGGGCATTCGGGTCCACTCCGCGCTCTACAATCTAGAAAGGAGAGATAATCATAACGAGATTATGTTGAAGATTTATGTCGAAGGTGCTTATAAAACGGTATTCATACAACCACGCAATAACTATTTATAATAAATTACCTGATAATTTTAAGAATTTACCGATTAATTTATTTAAAGTACATATAAAAAAAAAGAAGGCCTAGGCGGCGATGGAGGGACGAGATAGACTCCTACAGCGAAGATTGGCACCAGAAAGCACATGATAGGGACCAGTGGAGAGAGGGAAGGGAGGCCTTTGCCCTGCAGTGGGAAGAATCAGGCTCATAAATAAATAAATAAATAAATAAAAAAATGTCTTTTAGATAAATGTTTTTATGACCTATTTGTATTTATTTATTGCATCATATACAGGTTTGTATTAGGTCTAAGAAATACATATGCTGGCGCTGCAAATTTGAGTTCGATTTAGGTTTTCATGCAATTTAATTAAGAATATTTATTATAAAAAGGAAATAGTATATAATTAATTCGCGTTCATGTCAATAGATGTCAAGAATTAGGTAAATTAATCACATAAGATCGAATTCAAATTAGGTCAAGTTGGTACATACTTACAAATTCAAGTCAATATAATGAATTTTTCGGTCATTCAAATTTCAAAATTCAGAAAAGATAATTAAATGTCAGGTTAATACAATGTCAAAAATATCCCAATAATTACAGAAAACAGATTTACTTAAATTACATTTAAAACAAATGTCAATGAGAATAATGCAATAATTCAAATAAGTATTCAAATCTCGGTTAATTTGTCATGTAAAAATTCGATGACATTAGGGATTTCATTGTATATATATAAAATTCTTACGTGTGGACTGTGGGCAAATGTTTTTAGGGTGGTTGAGGGTTGTATCAGCTTATCCTTATATCGTCTATTATATTTGTCATTATTTTCCGCGTTGGATATAAAGAAACTTCGGTATTTTCTAACAAATAGAGTCATTTGTATTATATAAATGCAAGGTAATGTCAATATCTTCATATTTTTAAACTAGGGTCTACAGCTTTGTCTCTTTTTGATGTTTACTAATATTCTTACAAATTTATTTTGCTAAACACATCGTTGAAATTTACACGGTCCCCCATATAATAATAGGTTCAGGAATATAAAAAATTTTGTAACTAATGATTTCTGTTTTTGACTTAGGTTTTGATATCTTTTAATTAAAAATAAATGATAATTAAAATAAATGTTTAAAATCTTTTTTTTATAACATAACGATTGACATTTTCGCACGCCTATCTAAGGTAGATTGTATTTGGACATAATATTAGAAAGTAAGAACTATGTACACACATTCTGGCAAAATAAATAAATTTAATTGAATAGAGAATTAAGTGTGAGATTAATGAGGAAGTAGATTATTAGTTACATTATTAGCTATTCAAAAGTTGGTTTTTATGTTATAATATGCTTATGATAGTGTTGTGTGTGAAATTTGAAGAGATAATGATATTTAACCAAACTTTTAATAGAAGTAATGGTCCACAAACCGTTTTATTTTTTTTAGATTTAAATAACGTGTGTATTTATTTTAATCTAAAAAAACTGTGAACTTTTACCTTTTTTGATACTTCAAAACTCCGTTGTTTATAAACTAGCGTTAAAGTGCTTTTGTTATTAAAGATTTTATGTTTTTTTAAACGAAACAAATCTTTTAATAGATTACAGATCACTTCCTAGCCTTCGTTGGATGACATACTTTTTTATTAAAGAAAATAAATTGGGAACAATAGGCCATAATGGTTTACCTTCTAAATATAATGACATCATAGAGTACAGAAAGCTATCAACAATACTGTATGAAACTGTTAACAGTTTTCCTTACCTCAGCCACTTACATCACTAGGTTACATTTTCACATGCTAAAAGTTAGTTCACCAATGCAGTTTTCTTTGTAACCAGCTTACACCAGCTTTTACAAGTGACGTAGCTTGCGGCAGGGAAACAGCGATAAATGAGATTTCACCGCAGCGCACCTGTTATGACAACAATGCAACGGCGTCTTGTTTTATAGAGTAGAGAGTGTACTTGTAAGTTGTTATGAGGCCTATCTGTGCTACAAACTAAGCTGATCTTTTGGTTCTGGATATAATATGGAACGCGTTTATGTAAGCAGGTGTTTATATCGCTTAGGGCTTACAACAGATTTTATGAGACACATCAGTCTTATGGAGTCATATTTCGTAGGATAGCGAGACGAATACGGAGTGTACCACTGAACTCCGAGGGTCCGTTATTTCGACATGTCACTTGCGTACGCTGCGTAAACGATTAAAGTAGCGCAGCCATGATGTATTGTATGGCGGAATTGTTCCTCTTAAAAAAGTCTCACTATAACCTTTTTTATGGTAATAAAATATGTTCTAAAATAGTGCTTGATGAAAAAATTATCTTTGTCCAAATAGTTAAGTTATTCGTCATAAGTATTAAGTTTTTTGCCTTTTACACCATTTGAATTCAAAGAATATCTTAGAAGATAAAACAGTTTTAACGCGCATGCATATTAATGATTAGGTGCCTACGACTCACTCTCTCTCTCTCTCTAATATGACGCAGACATAATTGCGCGGGACAGCGCAATTTCGTCTGCGTCATATTAGCGAGTTTTAACGCGCATGCATATTAATGATTAGGTGCCTACGACTCACTCTCTCTCTCTCTCTAATATGACGCAGACATAATTGCGCGGGACAGCGCAATTTCGTCTGCGTCATATTAGAGACAGAGCGAGAGTGGGTAATTAAATAGTATTATTAGCTAGTAATTAACTAGTAATTGATATATTTTTGTGTTCTTATTTTGACCTAAGATTTGTTTCTAGTTTGTAACACCTAATTAAATTCAATTCCATATGTCTGCTACAGCTGCTACTTAATGGACTACTGACCACCTCCACTGCTGAACACAAGGCTCCCTCATCTTCAAGGTCATGAGGGGGTTGTTGTATACTCGCCACGTTCGGCAGGCGAGCTTGCGAGCGCAGTACGGGATGTTGACACACGAAAGGACTCTGCTGCCCATCTGCCGGAGACATCTCTTGGCAAATTCTTACTGCATCCACGGGCAACCTGCCGGTACCCCACGGCCAAAAAAGAACTATGCTTACAGGTAGGATGAGGCAACATATTGAAAACATGTGCAAGTGTTTTCAATATGTTGCCTCATCCTCCAGCTTGAGTGAAAAAAAACATTGTTCAGTCTAAAAGTCGTTGCCCATCACGAAATGGAAGGAGACAAATGTAAAAACTCTTCTTTATGGTAGATATCACAATGAAACTAAATGAACTTGATGTTAAACTGCAAGTCCAGGGAAACCCTGACACGAAAAGACGCTGCTGCCTATCTTCCGACTGTATCCCGTCGGCGTACTAAACCATTCCACTTACATTATAGATCTCTAGGTATGGTCACTAAGACGAACCAAACATACAACTGTGAATAAATATGACCTAACAAAGGCTTGAATAGTGAAAAATTAAAATCGGATAGTTTTCCGCGCCTCGACAATCTAGTGCATCAACGCAACTGTCCACCGACTTTGCAATTGATCTGCACATTTATAACCGCAAATAAAAACGTGCTTGACTTTCTTCAACTTCCATATAAATCTTTTGGTATGAACTCTGAGACGTAGACTTAGGTTCTGTAATCTATGTATATAAAATCCAAAATCCTGACTGACTCACTGGTATATCAACGCACAGCCTAAACCACTGGACCTAAAGACTTGAAATTTGGCACACATATACCTTGAGTATCCTAGAGGTGCACTAAGAAGGAACTTTTCGAAATTCCCACGGGATAGGGAATAAATGGGATCTATATTTTCTCTGCGTGAAAAAGGGGATTTTACGTTTTATGACTTCCACGCGGACGAAGTCGCGGGCAAAAGCTAGTCTGTGATATAACTGAGAAGAAATATGAGCTAACACGGACATCATCATATCAGCCCGTTGACACCCACTTCAGCACGCCAACGTAAACGGTCCACAAGGCATGGATAATGAAAAATTTAAATCGGATAGTTGTCCTCGCCTCGACAATCTAGTGCATTCTATTCGATCAACGCAACTGCCGCCGACTTAGCAATTACCTGCACATTTCTAACCGCAAATATAAGCGTACGGATGCAAACCGCATGAGCACGTACATTTACCACGCACGGTAACATAGGAGACTTCGTGATCGGATTCAATTTGAGGCGGTCGTTGATCCGGGTTTCTCTCGCGTTTTGTTACGTGGATGATGAATGTTGGGCGTTTAATTTCAATGTTGTTGAGGTTTCAAATGTAAGACGGAATCGCAGTAGCCGAAAATGAGGCGAATTAATTTTAACCCTGACTATTAGGGCCTGGCGACGGACGAATTTTCCTTACAAATGTAGTACCAAAACTATATTATGTAATTTTTGGCAGACCATGGTAAAAATATGGACAATTTATAAAAACATTGGAAAATGTATCCGTCGTCGGGCCCAATTATAATGCTGAGGGGTGTTATAAGTGTGAACGCTATGTGTGTGTGTCTGTGTGTATGTCTGTGGCACCGTAGCTCTTAAACGAGTGGACCGATTTGAAAGAAGGTTTTCTGGTGGTTCTTAAAGATGTTTTATCAAAATCGGTAAAGAAGTTTACAAGATATGGGGATATTTACCCGAGTTTGGTATCAAATGACAGGAAATGACCAGTAAAATGCAAAACTGAAAGTTTTATAGAAATCGGTCGGTCATGAAAGAGTTTTTTAAACTTTCGCTATTAGAATCAAGAATCAAAAAATACTTTATTCAGTGCGGCATGGACCTTATTGACGCGTCACAAATTACAAAATAAAACAACACAAATAAATAGAATAAAGCACATAATTGAATCTGTTCACTTCAGATGACACGCGAGTTAGGAAAAGAAGTGAACAGAAGAACCTAACTCCGTCATTATAGTCATCATTTAACAATTTTATTTTGTCTTACGTTACGTTTGACGGAGTTGGAGCAGATTCCTTCCCAAGTGGTTTTGTCCTCTAAGTAATTGTTAACGTGTTATTAGTTTTTAAAATACAGTATTTTATCGTTCCAACCCCCCCCCCCCCCCATGGTCTTGGAGACCACGGCTAGGATTACCGCGAAACCACAAAAAATGCTCATAAAGCAAATACGATTATGCAAAACCAACTAAAACTAGTGCGAGAATTTGAACCTTCGCTCGATAGATATAAAGATCACCTTGCTGATGAGGACTAAATATCCGCATCGATAATACATAACAGATCGTTATGCCTCGAGGCTTGACTTGGATTAGCAGTTTTCTCTCGCCTCATTAGATTGCATTACACAATAATGACTAGTGCATTGTCGTGCATGAGTTGAGGATGTGATCTATTGGAAAAAAGTGTATTGCGCACGTTCTAGGAAAATTCGTGACAAATGAAGCGAACTACTTGTACCGATTTCCTCGATTGAGGAAATTGCTACTTGTGTCGTTTCTTGCATTAAGAAATGATTAGGCGAAATCGGAACAGTGGACTAGGTTTATTGACGACTCTACAAACATTAGAAAGCTTCAATCACACTGGTCCTAGAAACGTTCATTAAACTAGATATTAGATATTTCGTTCGTGAATTTCCCTAAATATTGTTAACACATATTTAACTTTGAAGATATAGGTAAATAACGCGATAAATACCCGGTTAAATATGTGTTAATAATGTGTCGTGATCGCGAAAGTTTAAAAAAGACTTTCCCTAAATAGTAGGATTTTTTTTCGTTATTTTTGGGAATAGGTTGGTGGGCTCATAAATAACTGGATATTGGAAATTAGCGAAAGATCGAGAAAGGACCGGCTTTTAAATGTAACAATGTTAGAAAGGGACAGAACTAAAGCTCAAAGGTAAATTTTGTCGATCAGTTCTATATAAAAAAAACGTTAACCCGCCTGACAAACGTGGTATGGCAACACCCCCTCATGATCAGTACTTGGCGATCTGTGAGGGACGCCTATATCCAGCCAGTGCACGTCCTACCATAGGAGTGGGTGACGTCATAAGTAGTCACCGTCGTAGTAGGTAGTAGTCGTCGTCATATGTATAAATTTGACACAGTCCAGACAAACCGCTTGCGCGGCAGAACGCCGTCCCAAGCCCTCCTACTTCCAACGGCTTCTAGAACCTCTGTGACGGCACTCACCAACCATTTGACAGTCCAGACATTCCACATTTTCGAAAGAGGACGAAGCAGAGGTACCGAGCTGGTGGAGAACAGCCCGGCGATGTATGTAGTAGTTTGATCATGTTTCTGAATTCCGCTCTAAACTTAAGTGGCTTCCTATCCGTCTTCGCCGGAATACTCACATCCTATCCCTTCTGCATAATATTCTGTTCAATCCTTTCACCCCATCCTACCTGAAGGAACGTTTTGAGTTACTTCATTCTTCCCATCCTTCCCGCATCCTTCGTTCTTCAGAAAACCTGGTGCTAAAAACTCCTGCACACTGCACCACTTTCTTCGACAAGTCCTTCTCTGTCCAGGCTGTAAGACTGTGGAACGCACTACCCGAATCTATAAGGAAAACATTGTCCTTGCCAGTATTCAAAACTCGCGTAAAGAATTTCTATTTCTCAGAGAATTTATTATAGGTATATGTATATATATATTATATTTATATCATAGAAATATTTATTTTATTGGTTTATATTTTTTCGTAGGTTTATGTATTTATTGTATGTACAGTACACCCCTGCCTGTCTTGCTTCCATATTTCTCTCCATCCAAAGGTTGTCTGGAAGAAATCGCTTCTAAGCGATAAGACCGCCCATTGTACCAAATTTTTATTGCAAGTTTTTTTTTCTGTAATTTCTTAAGGTGTGCAATAAAGTATTTTGTATTGTATTGTATTGTATTGTAGTCAATTCTGTGATTAGCATATGAAGGGGGAGAGTGCTGGGACACGTGAGCTTAGGAACTTGTAGAGTCTTGAGCTACCCGAATGGCTCATGTCATGAATTCGGTCTGTATAACCGCAAGCGTATGAGCCGTGGGGTGCCGGCAGTAGAATGTTACCCCTCCTCTCATGCCCGTGGATGCAGTAAGAGTCTGCTAAGGGATACCTCCGGAAGATGGGCAGCAACGTCTTTCCGTGTATCAACATCCCGTACTGCGCTCGCCAACCCGCCTGCCAAGCGTGGTGAGTATGGCAACTACCCCTTATGGAGATCCATAAGGGAGGCCTGTTCAGTAGTGGACTTTTTACGGCTGGAATGATGATGATGATGATGATGATGAACCGCAAGTTTTGTATGACAATGGGAAGGTGGAGGAGGCAACCTTTGTGACGTCACTCACCATCCATTTGACGCAGTCCAAGCAACCCGTCTGTGCGGCAGCGTGGATTGGCAGCATGCCGTCCCGAGCCCGCGCATCCAATCTTCCGCCGGCTTCGAGGACCAGATATTTGAGCACTGCCAGGTGACCCTCTTGAGCTGCCAAGTAGACTGGGGTGACGTCATTGTCCATCGCCGTGTTGGCACTGTTGAAGATAATAAAATAAATTGTATTATTAATAGAAATAATCGTAAGATTTACTAAGAAAGATACTACGGACTAGTTTGTGCCATTTATTTTTGTGTTTTACCCGACTTCAAAAAATGGAGGAAGTTCTCAAGTCGTCTGTTTTTTTTGTTATCTTTATTACCTTAGAACTTCGTCGCTTACGAACCGATTTGGTAAATACTTACTGGGTTTGAATAGACACACTTCCCGTTTCAAAACTTAGTTCTGATTACAGGATCCATAAAGAAAGCCCTTTACATCCTACATAGATGATCTATACAGCGTCAGCAACTGGTAATCATGCTGTACGGGACGCTGCAGTGCCTGGGACATTGTTAGATGGATTAGGCTTGCCCAGCACCTATACCATCCTCTCAGTTTAGTCAACTATAAGTCAGAGGGAAGAACAGGCAATACGTCTGAGATGAAGCACAAAAGTACGTAAATTTTAATTGCGTACGATATGCATAATATTCTATATATTAGTCGAAAAGAATTACGACTAAGCGTGCAAAGCCACGGGTTTCGGATAGTCCAAAGTACCTTAAAAGCAATGTAAGCCGTAAATCGTAACAGTACCTACTATGCCAACAATAAAGACAAGAAAAATGAGATTTTCGGACTATTTTATTGTTCGTGGATTGTAAAGATCGCAGTTAGTTTTATAATCACAACAATAATGGTCTTGTATTCGTAACATCCATCTTGTCTATTATGCAAAATGATGTAAGATCAGATGCTGGGTTTGCGTAACAGGTTGTTCAAGACTACTGCTAACATTAATCGTAGGTTGCGGAAGTACAACGACCCAAAATGTGTATGAATAAAGACATTACTTCTACGTAATATGATAATCCGATATTATTAATGTAGAAAAATGCAGGTTATTCAAATGGCAAGTATGGCTATTAAAGTGGCTATCTCGTTGTGACCAGGATCCAGTTGTTAACGCTGTGGAAATCACCTATAATAAATGCAAAGGCATGTTAATTTATATCTCGTAGTCATGTACATTTTTATAAAACCGTTGCGTAACCAACTTTAACGCACTTGCCAAACTTTGACACACTTGCCAAACTTTGACGTAGAGCTTTTTTGGAAAGTTGTTATTATTATTATTTTAGGTCGATACTGTCCCACTGCTGAGGCCTCCCTTTCCTCCTTCCACTACCGGTGACTTATCGCAATAACAAACCAAGTTGATAAAGCGTGTTTGATATTTTTTTATATTGCTATACTATAGAAATAGAAATAATAAAAAATTATTGCAAATTGTTGTAAAAAAAAACGCATGTCGGCCGCGCGGACGACCGAGAAGGAGATGGCGGGACGAGCTGAACACTCATATGAACACGTGGCCTGTCACTGCGTTAAATCGCGAAGAGTGGAAGAAGGGAAGGGAGGCCTTTGCCCTGCAGTGGGACAGTGGAGGCTAAATAATAATAATAATAAATTGTTGTAATCTTAAAATTAGTTTGTAAAGTTTTTAACAATTGTCCCTTATATGTATATTAAGACGTACAGTATTAGTACTGTACGTAACTCATAAATCTCAAAATATTTACACAGATGTGCACCTATTTTTAAGAAAAATAAAGATAATAGCTTATTTTCAAAGAATATTTGATATACAACAATTATCGTTTAAAGTACTCCCCCGTCTAAGATAAGATTTTGCAATTCAATCGAAATAAGAGGAGTAAAGTGGATTATGATGAAAAATCATCAAACATTTAGAAAGCTTCATGTAAAAATGCCGTAGGGTTCCGGCAGTAGAATGTTACTCCTCCTCTCTTGCCCGTGGATGTAGCAAGAATCTGCTAAGGGTTACCTCCGTAAGATGGGCAGCAGCGTCTTTCCGTGTATCAATACCCTGCACTGCGCTCCCCAACCCGTGGTGAGTATGGCAACAACCCCTCATGATCTTTAGATCCATGAGGGAGGCCTATGATGATGATGATGTAGAAATGTAAGATTATGAAAACTTAGAAGTGTTTAATTCAAGGTCAAAACTGTCATTTTTATCAACGAGATCTTACATAATCTTATTTATTTTAGATAATCCGGCTCTACATATAAATCACAAAGTAATCTCAATGAAAACACGAGAGCAGGTGGACGGGTTTCACTTTTATTTCCACTTTCCAGTGATTACCAGCTTAGGAACCGCTTGTTACAATACGGGTCAGCGTAGTTCAAGTTAAGTAATTGACTGTAAACTTGATTGCACATTAAATCTTCGAACTTCTTCTTCTTTGAACTTTGGACCATGGTATTGGCTTTTAACCCAAAAAATAAATTAAATTTAATATTAAAATAAAATAAATATTTAAGGTGGCTCCCATACAACAAACGTGATTTTAATGCCGTTTTTGGCTCGATGGTACCCTTCTGAGTCTGACTCGCACTTGGCTGATTTTTTAATGGTGCTATGGTACATTATATTATTAATAAAACGAGTCATCGATTATCTATATGTATTGTTGCTACAATATTGATACAATATATCATTATTAACACATATTTAACCGGGTATTTATCGCGCTATTTACCTTACCCGGTTAAATATGTGTTAATAATGTGTCGTGATCGCGAAAGTTTAAAAAAGACAATATATAATTTTTAAAACGATTTTAGAGTTCCTCTTCCAGCTCTATCTGACTTGTTCTACGAGTATTTTATCCCCATAAAATAGAATAAGTCAGATAGAGGCGCACTGAAAACCAACTTTTTTCTCTTTTTTCTCTTTTATAAAGTCATCAAGTTTCATGTCAATTATCAAAGAAATCGTAAACGTGAATCAATTTGCAATTTAACATGTCCACGAATTTAATATTGTGCATGAGACACGACATTCGTAACTATTGTATTTCATTATCAAAAGAGATTTAATCGAATTAATGTTAATTTTATGCGCTTCTAACATTGAAATTGATTTGGTATCGAAAAGTTACGCAATTATCAGACATTCCTAGATGGCAAATTATTTTGTATAGGGTATTTGAGTTTATCAAGTTATTTAGAGACTTTATTCGTAACCTTATTAAAAGATCCTTAGCAGATTACGTAAGGTTCTATGGCCATGGCTAAAACTTATCTAACAAATATTCCAACACGAGTGCTTAAAACAGCTTAACAATGTCACGGACACGCAAGTCGCAACGTCCCGTACAGCATAAAATACCAGTTGCAAACGCCTTATAACGTTCACTATAAGTATAACCCCATGTCGTATTTTTACCATCCAATCCATCCTACCTAAGGTTGCCTGGTAGAGATCGCTCTTTAGCGATAAGGCCGCCAATTTTAACTTTTTTTTTTCAGTGTTTCTCTTGTTATATGTTTAATTTTAAGGTGTGCTTATAGTATTTTCTATCTATATTTAAGTGATGTATTTATAATATTATGTGAAAAGTCAAATTATCTTAGGCATTTTACATTTAAAAGTGTATTGTATGCTACTACGTAATTTTTCTTACGAGTTAAAAGTAAAAAAAAAAGTAAAAGGGTGTTTTATTGACATAATACAGTGTAGCATACAAGTTTGATCCATAGGCTCCTGAACTAGTTATAAACTGTGTTTCAGGAGCCAGTGGCTTCTCCATAATTAGTATTATTATTATGTTAATAATTACTTTAGTTACAAGCACAAACAAAACTCGCATTGTGTAAGTGCGTTAGTAATGAACGATCAATAAAAGCTTTAGGTAGAGAAAGTTGATTAAACTAACCGCTCTCTGCCAGCATAAGTCCCAGCTTTGGCTTTGGCACGTTTAGTTTTCTTATTCTTCTTCCCGAAGAACTTGCTCGTAACCCGACTATACGGTGGGTGAGTATTGCTCAACGTCATTTTTCTCAGCAAGAAAATATTTAGAACTCAACGAAGAAATCTAAACATTTATCTCTCCTCACAAAATCAAATGACGACCTAAAGTTCGGAAATAAGTCATTCGAATTTTGAATCACCGCACTGCACCATTTAAAAAGCGAGCTTTTCAAATTCCGAGTTCGCGCGAATAAGTTTGATTGACAATCCAAGTAGTTTCGCGGCAAAGCATGACTTGACAATGACAAGTGCAAAGAGGTAGCAGCGATGCAGGAATTATTGCGATTGCATAAAACGACTGCGTCTCACGCTCGCGCGGGTCTCACTGGCTCGTTTTGAGACCTCCATGTGATTTCCACGCGAAAATGCTGAGCGAAAGTGATCTTGAAGTGAATTCAATAGCCGATACGATACATTCAATATTTTTATCGCCTTATGTAATTCGTTTTGTGATGAAATAAGGCATATTTATGCTACCTAAAATTCAAGAAAGTGTTTTTTTTAAAGAAACACAAATTACGTAGCTACTCGGTTAGGATTTGAATAATCAGAATAATCAATTTTATTGGTAAATATATGTTTACACGTCTGTTTAATAATAACATTCATAACACAATACAAAATAATAATAGTTAAAATCACTAAATTAAATAATTCAATAAAATAATATAAAAAATAAAATGTTAAATCATGAAAAAATTCAAATTCATTACAAAATATCAATAAAGTCATAACAATAAAATACACCAGTTACAACAGTAATGTTCAGTACTTTATAGCAACAGTATTTTATTAAGTTTTGATGTAGCTGTGCAGCTTACGTTTTGATATCGAATAGAAACATTTTAACCCTATCATGGGATTTAACGTTATTCAAATTGAAATGCCGTAGGGTGCCGGCAGTAGAATGTTGCCCCTCGTCTCTTGACCGCGGATGCAGTAAGAATCTGCCAAGGGATACCCCTGGAAGATGGGCAGCAGCGTCTTTCCGGCAGCCAAGCGTGGCGAGTATGGCAACAAACCCCTCATGATCTGGGCGATCCATGAAGGAGGCCTGTGGCCAGCAGTGGATGTGGACCCTTAGGCTGAGATGATGATAATGATGATGTAGTTGAGAGGAGCAAGGAGCTTATTATCCGGCATGGAACACATATTTTTCTCACTTATTTTAATTTTCTTGTAGGACTACATTTAAACACCAAAACTAATTGTTTTCTTTTGTGGTATGTGTTCTAACGTAACACCTAAGTGCGCATTTGATTGACACATAAATTGACAATACTGAACGAAATTACAGGCAAATGTAGGTAGGTAAGCAAAATATGACATAATCTAGTATTACCGATAATCGCAGTAACCTGCTAACAACATTATGAGAATTTCAGTCATCGCGTCTAAACTGTAGCATCGATGTAAGGAGGTGTTATGTTACATAGGAATAATTTTCGTCTGACTGTAGTTGCCGTATCATTCCTACGGCTACGGTTACGCATGCGTGATGTTTGGTTTGAGTTACAAACTTAGAGCTTATCCACTGGGCGAAGACTAAAGACCTACTAGTTTTACAGACCCTATTATATATTAATAAAATTTATAAAAACTATGAAGCAAAGTTTTTATACATTTTATTAATAGTTTGATGAAAAAGTAGCTGTTAAACTGTTGGTCTTGTTCCCTGATGAACAATGTAACGTATGCAAATAGGAAATAACTATTTGATAGCCATTTATAGAAATGAACCAAAGCTTTTTTTTGATTCTGATCGGATTCGAACCCGATTTCAACAAATTGTATTTTTCATTTCTATAAATAATACCTCAGTGTGGGTATAAATAAACTTAAAAATAAAATAGCTGATAGCGGATAGTTGTTTTTGAGCTAGTTATTATAAATAAAGGCCTTTGCAGACTACTGAACTAAATGCTTACATGTGGTGTTAGAACTTATGTACATTTCGATTCTATGATGCAGCTTTGGTATTACCTAAATGATTGTAGTTAGTAGATATCTCAAATGATTGTAGTTGTTTTTTTTTACTTAGCCTATTTTGTTAAGCTATCTGCTGGGCAAAGGCCTCCCCCAAAAACTTCCAGGCATCTCTGGTTTTTGCATGATCCCACCAGTCCCGTTCGGAACGATCGAGATCGTCACGCCAACGTTTTCTAGGCCGACCCCGACGACGCCTCCCATCTTCAGGCTGCCATTGAGTGGTGATAAAAGCCCACTTTCCTGAGTGCATGCGGCTGACGTGGTCTGCCCACTCCCACTTTAGTCTAGCTGTTTTTTCGCCGACGTCGGTAATGCCGGTTAGTGAGCGTAGCACGGTGTTGGGCACTCAGTCGATCCGCTTGAAGCCGATAATTCTACGCTACATTGCCCTTTGGCAAATTTTCAGTTTGGACTTCTGTGCCTCAGTCAGTGACCATGTCTGCGCACCATAGGTTAGGACGGGCAGGATGCACATGTCGATAAGTCGGCGCTTGAGTGTCAATGTAAGGTCGCCTTTCATGTGCTCCTTCATAGACCAGAAGCTCTTCCAGGCGTTCTCGATACGGCGATCGATTTCCCTGTCTTGCCTGTTTTCTAATGATGTTATCTGGCCTAGGTAAATGTATTCATCGACATATTGCAAAACCTACCCATCTGCCACGACCCTACGTTTCGTGCTGTTAGACTTGATCTTGGTCTTGGACTGATTCATTTGAAGACCAATCTGAAAACTTGCCGCGCTCAGATCTTCGAGCATTTGTTGCAGCTCTAGAGGTGTCTCTGCAAAAAGTATGATGTCATCTGCAAAACGCAAATTTGTCAGGCGTTTGCTTCCGACAACAAATCCTTTATTCGTCCATGAAGTAGTGAGAGTTTTATGTAGTTGCGTTATAATAAAAAAATTACTATGCAAAATTAGAATTAAGGACCAACGATAAATAAACTAGAAATATCGTGATTATGACTTATTTCAATCTACCTATTATTATGGGTTTATAGACTCAGATCGCTATTAGCTTAAAATTGTACCACGCCCGTTTCACCACGCCATGTCAGTATGACACCGCTACGAAGATGACATGGTGGTTTTTTTAAAGTTTTATTCAAACACTTTCGCTTTTCAAACTTCTTTAAGAGTGGGCGACCGTTGCGACTGGGCGTTATTAAAGTAAGTTTTTTTAAACAAGACTACGATTTGGTTAAAAGAAAAGTCGAAAGCCCTACACACATTGGAAATAATATGGGCCAACAAGTTCCTAATCTACTTTAGATTTAATGTTAAGTTTTCCTTTTAGCCGTTCATAAGATAAAAGTAATTTCAAAGTAGTATTTCTTATTCTTTGGAGGACTTAGTCAAAAACAGGAGTAGACTAAGGACGTATGAAACAAAGGAGCCAACAGTAGAAATAAATAGTGTAATTATAAATAAAAGTAGCTTTCATGGAAAGAAGGCATTTGATAAGTAAAAGACCATCCCGTATGTTTAAGACCTGTCTGAAAATTAGCGCCGAAACTGCATAGTGATTGCGGTGATACTAAGGCAATGTCTATTTTTTGACCCCACGCTACACCAATTTTCTTAGTACCAATTCGTGTTGTTCTTAGTTATAAGTCTCCGAAATCATTTTCTTGTTATGTTAGAACTTTTATACTTTTACCGTATTTTTTTTAAATGCGTTATTTTTATATATTTTGTATTTGTTGTGTGTATGTCAAAAATATATGTATTTTCTTCTTCTAAAGATAAAGCACCCATCATAATATCAAGGAGCCGATAAGACTGAGCAGATGGAATAATTGTCATTTTTAAACTTTAGCGATCACGACACATTATTAACATATATTCAACCGGGTATTTATCGCGTTATTTACCTTTATTATTGCCCGACGTTTCGACAGGATAGTACCCATCACGACGGGTGCAATCAATAAATACCCAGTTAAATATGTGTAAATACTTATAGGATAAATTGATAATCATTAACTTTCCTCATACAAACTTCTTTATCCAAAGACCGACCCCATTTACATTAGCTGTCTACAATGTCCCAAGCCAAGGTCAGAAACATCGTTGAGACATGTTTTTGCGGCTGTAGTACGGAGAAAATCGATTATTACATTGAGCAAGCTTTTTCCCCGGTTTTCCCAACGTTTCTATCCGCTAGGAGCTAAGAAATATTCTATTGTGCAAGTGGTAACGGCGGTAAAAAGTTGTAAACATGGTATATTTATTGACTAATTTTAACGCTTGATAAATATTTATACGCTTCAATGGTGGAGTAAAAATAATCGTAGTGAAGTGTAATGGAGTCCCTCAAGGTGTAGTGATATGCCCTAAATTTAAAGTTGCGGTTGGAATTTTTGTAACATACTTATGTTTTTTACGTATTTTTACGTATGTTTGCTTGCTTTTAAACCCAGTTCTGATGATGGGATCCATGATAAATCAAGGGAAATATTCAAATGTATTAACCACACATAATAGCTTTTTGGGTATTTTCAGAAACATTTTAGATTTTCTCATTGAAGTGGGTTTTTTCGTTGACAAATAAAATAATTATTTTTTAACTAGCTGTACCGGCGAACCTCGTACCGCACCTACTACTACAACTACTTACTACTACTAGTCTACAACTACCCTACAACTAATAATGTTTTACCTAATTTGTGATTAACTAATAAAAAATGATAAAAGTAAATACTGTAAGCTCGACTAAAAAGAAGTTATATTTTATGTTTTTTACGCCGTTGAAATCTCACTTTTGACGGAACTAGTCATATTTTAGGGTTTTTGACCAAAATGGTAAAGCAGGCCTTCAATCCTCATTTACGGAAGTTCTAGACTTGCGATTTAGACGCAATGGATCTCTACCTCGGCACAGTTTAATAGGTACTCAATGCTTATGTATAAGCATTGAGCAATATATTTAAATATTATCTTAATCTAAATATAAATTTAGTATATCAAATATTCATCATCATTTCAGCGGTAAAACCTCCATTACTGAATACAGGCCTCCAAGAATCAAGAATCAAGAATGCCTCATGGATCTCCATGGGGCGTAGTCACCCGCCTTCCAAGCATGGTAGCCATACTCACCACGCTTGGCAGGCGGGTTGGCAAGCACAGTACGGGATGTTGATCCGCGGAAAGACGCTGCTGCCAATCTTCCGGAGGTATCCCTTAGCAGGCTCTTACTTCATCCGCGGGCATGAAAGAAGGGGTAAAATTCTACTGCCGGCACCCCACGGCAAATATTGGCTTATGTTTATTTGCTTATGAATGGCGGGCCGCTCCACATAACGCAACTCACGATGCCCCACGTCTCCTTGCATGAAGCCTGGGGGTTCCTCATCGGTAGTAGGATCTCAGGAACTACGGATAATATCTACATGCGAATGGTATTTGATAACGCATATTCACTAATATTGCTAATAAAAAAACCTTATGATTAGGGACTGGAAGATGTCTCAAAAATTTTAGTTTGTGTTACTACCGGTAGGACAGGTGAGGTATCATATTAAAGGGCTTCGTTTGCACATCATGAAACTACTTTAAGCCGTACAGTTTTACAAAATAAGTCATTATGAAAAATCTGAATATCGTGTGATCTCCAGTCGTATCGATTGGCGAGGCTCGATAGAAAATGTCGTATGAGTCATAGTCGAACGCTTAGAGATGTAGAGGTATGTAGAGGTTACAGATACAGCTTCTTGTCAAAACTTTCGAACGTAATTCAATCCAAATAAAACCTGAGCAACATACTTACCGTAATTATCACGAGCTTCATCATCATCATAAATTCAGCCGTAAAACGTCCACTACTGAACGCATGTGTTCCTCCCTCATAAATCTCTATAAGGGGTAGTTGCCATACCACGCTTGCAAGACCTTACCTCCCATTAACTAAAGCCATCACTGATTAAATTATAGTCAAGTGCAATAATTACGAGTACGTCAGTAACAATCGTAAAGCCACTGCTTCCTCTAGTTACTGAGTTAGGTACATAACCGTATATAAGTAAGATTAGGAAAAAACTTGTAATTTCCCCGTCATGTTTCACTTTCACTGAGAAAATTGCAAAAATTATCTCGCGTCTTTGTTTTTGACAGGGACCGTAAATTACAGATGCATGTATGTAAAGCAACTAGTCCACCACAGTCCACACTAGGGACTCTATTTTTAGGGTTGTGTAGTACTAACAAAGAACCCTTTTAGTTTCGCTGTGTCTGTCGGTCTGTCTTCGGCTTCACGAAGAGACTATTAGTCCTAAAAGCATGTTGCATGGACATATACAACAATGACAATATACAAAACAAGTTAAACGAATAATTAATTTGGGGTACCTCCCATACACGTTTGACTAACTGCAAAGTACAAACTGATTTTCCTATTGTTTATCGTTGAATAGGTACTTTAAAACCATTTAGGGGTTGCGAAGACAATTGTTCGATTTACTTGTAGGATTCCGTTTGTGAAATATTACAGTTATAAACTTTTTTCGAGCGTCGTAAACGTTTAGAATCCAAACTGCTGGCAAATCTAAAAAAAAACATGAATGTTGTTTATACCATGACCTTTCTAGGAAAACTATAACTATATAAGGTTAAGCTAGTTTTTTTATTTTCGGATAAATACTTGCTTAAATAAGTGATATAGGTAAAGAAATTAAACATACCGGAATACTTTTAACGGAAAACTCTGCTAATAGGTACCCATTAATGTGATAGTACCTGGCCTAATTTATTAATTGAAACATATAGCGCCTTCGCTGTCCTTAAAAGGATAACGGACATGTGCCATTCTTCCCATCCTCACATACAGTGCCCAGAGTCGGTCACACACAAATTATCAGAAGTTTTGCCTCGGTATGCCAGTGAGCTACGAAGCGTAGTATCGTGACACTCTCACAGACCGCATATTATGACTAGAAATACTGCGTTCAAAAACGCAAACGCTGTGACAGACATGCTGCCCTATTATATAGCATTAAGGAAAACACACGGGCGTAAATCACACTGTATTTTTTATAAGATTTTTTATTGGAAATGCTTTAATTATAGCCGCTTTGCACTCTAGTTGAACTAGATTATTTTTTAGTGAGCAAAAAAGAAAATAATTCTTAGAAAAGAATGTACGTTTAATAAAAACTTTCTCGTTTTGGCACTAGATCGCGCTGTGTCTTATCTTTATATACTTATACCTTTTTATCAACCTAAGCTGCTCTACTGCTGGCAAATCTTCATATATCGAACAAAAAAAGAATTTACGAGCAAAACCCGGAAACAACCAACAAAACACTCCTGCGCAAGCATAGTACAGAATCACGAACACATACCTTTCAGAACGGAACGCCCCGCTATGCCGCGAAAAACTCGCATATTATTAATTAATAGTTAATTTTAATAATCTCCAGTGGACTGTGTCCGTAATAGTGGGTGTTACAGTCTGCACTATATAGATAAGCTCGACTAAGCTATCATCAACTCGATAACATCACGTAAATATTGCATATCGCTGATGAAAAATATTAAATTGCTATTTAGCTTTACCGTTTTTAGGGTTCTGTAGTACGCTACTAAATACGGTTTCACTTGTGGAGTAAAAGATTGTTAGTTACAGTGAAACTTTTCTTAGAGTAATCTCTCACTTTACGTGTCTATGTTTTGTAATTACAAACTAGTGAAATAAAGATAATGAATTTTGAATTATGTTAAGTTATGCATCAGTTGGTTAACTACTTATCACGTTATTAAAAAAGATTTAGGTTGTTTACCGATACAGGTACCATGATAGGTATAGGGTTGCCTATCATGGTCGCGGAAAATTTTCCTGCCTTTCGAAATATCGTCCACTAAAAAGGTAAAATACATAATGCGGTAAACCCGGTCAAATAAGTGTTGATAGTGTGTCGTGATCGTGAAAGTTTAAATAAGACTAAATACATAATTATGTTCTTTTAACGTAACCCAGGTAACGTAACGTAAGATAACGATTGGAATAATAAGGTTAGCAATTCCGGTTCGATAGATATACAAACTTGCTTGTCTTTTATCGTTTAGTAGGAGTAAAAATGAAATAACGAAGCTAAAATTTAATTTGAAGGCAGTCATGCTTTGATGAGAAGGTTTCCAGCGCGTCACACTAAAAACGAATTACACTGTGACTCGTTGGATCTCCTACCAAACGAAACAGTATTTAAGAATTCTTCTTCTTTATTTTAAAACAGTAAGCGTCAATATGGCAAAAATTTTGGTCTTGCTTCACTCACGTCATCTTATTTGTTCCATTTTCAAAATCATATTTTCACTTACCTTATACTGCTAGCTGGAACCGTCTTCGAATATTTCAATCGAGTCGACGAAGATCGGGCGGGGCGTCTCGGACACGTAGCCATTTTAAATCACATAAAATATTTGTTCGAAAAATTAATTCGATTTGAAATCACTTTCACTGACTCAGTTCACATCGATAGTCACTTTTAGAGAAAAAGTTCTGAGGAATAAGATTGAATATTGGCCAGCGAAGAGTTAACAGCAGCTACAAGTCAAAAAGGAATTTTAAGATGAATTTTACAAGCTCTACCGTCACTTTAGTACTTACTGTACCTTCATATCATTCAGCGGGCACATGTGTAAACATTCTGGCGAACTATATATGAATTGAATAAGTCTCGAACGTTATCATAGAAAACGTACTGTCTCTTTTTATTATCTGACACTAAACCGAGTTGAATAAGATATACATAAGATCAGGGTACAATAACATTGAGCATCAAAAGTGGTGATAGATCATCGGGAATTTGACCTGGGCCAGCTGCTTAACCCACCTACGTGAACCACGACCAATATCTCGAGGAATTTTGAAAACATAGAAGCTTGTGGCAGTTTTAGTCACAAAAGTCACAGCGTAAAAGAATTTTCTAAATAGACAATTCTACAAATGGTTATTTCATTCACCTAACATCTGTCCAAAAATACCCAAAAACTTGAACTCGACCAGTTCCACAACACATTGGAGGAAAAGCTTTGGATTGAAGCGACTGAAAGAAGGAAAGGCAGTCTTTTGCGTAACAATGTGATGATTCGGTAAAATCAGTTGGAAAGGCAAAAAAATAAAATCGCTGCGTTTGATGCTGACGACACACAGACCGCCGACGCTCGTAAGGGACAAGTCACGGGCGCAATCTGTTATGTTTCTTAAAAAAATCTAAGACTATAATTATCAAAAGTATTTCCCAAATATATGTACAATTACATGGGCATTACTGGGCATACAAATACATTAATGGGCAGATGACTTGGTGAAGACCGCAGGTCGACGGTGGATGCAGGCCGCTTCTAACCGCAATACCTGGAAATCCATGGGGGAGGCCTATGTCCAGCAGTGGGCGTCCTACGGCTGAAATGATGATGATGATGATGATATGTACAATTAAAATCTCTTCAGTAAATATCATCAACTAATACAAACACACGCGCAACATTTTTTTTGGTGCTGACGGTACTCGTAATTTATGCTTAGTAGGACAAGTCACGGGCGCAAGCTATTATAGTGTCTCTTAATAAAAACTCTTCGACACTAATAGTACCCATTTTACATTTTAACACCGCATCTGAGAAATCAAATTGTCAATCGTCGATTTTTTTTTAATTTATTGATGGATCCAAGTCATTTTCGAACAAGACTTTCTGTTGGGAAATGAAGCATTGCAAGATAGCACGCTCTTCTCTATTCGGCACTGAAATATGAAGATCTGGAGAGTTTTTACGATCGTGAGTGATCAGTAGTGCGAAAACTATAACAGAAAGGAAATCACTATACATTTACGGTAAAATATACCAGGTTTATTGAGCTGGTTGAATATCTACTCTCGGTAAAAGTATCACATTAGATTTTACTAAAAAAAAGAATTGTACTTCACTTTTAAAACCTTTATTTTTCTTTTAAATCTATTTATAGTTTTGATAACTCTTTATTTAATAAAAATAAACCTTGGAAAATCCTTGACTTGTTGCTATATGTACGTTTATTACTTTTGAGTATTTCCCTCGATTTCAAGAAACCGCTGATTGCGGCTAATAATCGATATCCGACCTCCTTGACGTAGGTAGTTGGTTTGATAGCCGGTTTAGACGTAGGTACGGTTCGATCCCCGCCATGAGACAAAACTTTTGTTTTATCTGCAGATATTTGTCTCGGGTCTGGACGTTTTCTTATGTATAACAATTATGTTTTTAAAAATATATGTTTTTAAGTATTCTATCAACAATCTGAGACTTATTACGCTCTGCTTTCTTTGGGGCTAGGTTGTTGTAAAATGTCCAGTATTATTATTATATCCAAGTAAACGTGGGGGAGAAACCGACCGAACCCGTCTATCATGTCCAGAGTTGACAAGTGTAAAAAATATACAGTTGAACATAGAACCTCTTTTATGAAGTCGGTTAAAAGTCTATTAATTGGGTAAAATGGATCATATGTCCCGCAATAAAGAATGTATGTTATTATTCTAATGATCGTGGAGTTGATTTTTTTTTATCAATTTTATTTACGTAAACTCACATTTAAATAAGATCTTCCGAAAATAGCTAAGTAATTTTTTGTGTCTCATCATCATTAACAGATTATTCAAATACGTTTCCTACTTTACTAGTTTTTTTATTTAAAAAGTTACACTTTTTTATGAAATAAAATTTTAAGTGCGTAATAATAATTAAGAAATTCGGTTTCACTTTCAAAACTCAAGAGCAACGAGCGTGTAGATATGCAAATCCGATAGATGAATTTCATTCTAAACTGTTTAGCTAAGTTTCACTTGCGAATTACGAAAAATTAAGAAATCTGTGCGGTTTTATACCTAATTATTTTAATCATCGACGTCTTTTAGTTGATTCATGGAAATATTTAGTGCTGATTGGCAGATCTTAGATTGAGTTGAAAACCGGATGCGCTACATATAATAGGATAATTCTCTAAGTTTGGTTTGAAATCAGTGTTTGCTTATTCCAATTAGGTTTAAGTTTACTACAGACAATTAACGCGAGCCGTGGAATGCCGAGGATGCAGTAAGAATCTGCCGAGGAATACCTCCGGAAGCTGGGCAACAGAGTCTTTCCGTGCATCAATATCCTGCGCTGCGCTCGCCAACCCGCCTGCCAAGCGTGGTGAGTATGGCGAAAACCCCCTCATTACCAGTGGTTAGAAAGAAAGAAAGAAAGAAAATAATATTTATTTATGTCTCGTTTAAAAATACACATACGGAACTGTTACAATAAAATATTTATAGACATAAATCGGTCGCCAACTCAGCGTACGCTGTGTTAGACACAGCACTGGTTTTCAGTGGCGCCGTGGGAGAGTTTGCGCGGAACACACCCGACACAGTACAATTTTTCACATGAAACTTATTAAACACAAACTTCACATAAATGCACTATACTTAGTAAATACGATAAAAAAAACTTGAATGCAAACAAATAAGGGTAAAATTATAAATTGTACATCTATTTATAATAACATTATTACGTTCATTCATATACAATGGAGAATAAAGCTCAATTTACATAATTTTTAATTCTGTAGGTAATAGAAAGCCAGAAAACTCAGAATTTTTCAGGTTAGTGATCAATGAGGGAGCAGTTGTCAAGCAGTGGACGTCCTGCGGCTGGAAGATAATTAACGAGAACAAGCGGCTCCAATAGCTCCTTAAGTATACGACCATGTTACGAGGACCGTGGAACCATTGCATCATAATATTATGATGTCCTAGGTTCTATAGCATTCCGTAAATAGTTTAAAAGTTAATGTTATAATACCTAATTTTTATAATGACATTTATGTATATCTGAAATTTATACTAATAATAATTTGTAACACATGAGTTAAAAGTTACATTTATAACCAATATTAATCAATATAGATTTACAGATTATCTGGCAGTATCTAAAGGAAAGAACTGGTCAATACTGCTGACTCTCCTACTGACTGAACCTTGAGTGTTCTCATGTTTTCCATGCTCTAAAATCGGAAAGTCTTTTCAGATAAAATGTAATGACTTCCATGTTGGAAATTACAGATTTTATGTTTTATGGATGAAAGTCTTGTAGAAATATAATTAACTAAGTCGTAACCCTAGTCAAAGCTGACTATAGTTACGTTGTTAATGAGTTTTATAATTATTAACTACTGACTACTACGAAGCCGTGACTTTGGTTTTGAATAAACCAAACTGGCGCCAACCAGATTTGTATTCAGAACTTATTGACGACCTCTGTGGCGCAACGGGCAAAAGTCCGCCTGCGACGCAAGGGGTTGCGGGTTCGATTCCCGCCTCGGAACAAATGTCTGTATGGTCTGCAGATGTTTGTTCAGGGTGTTCTGGGTGTTTTTCTATATATAATAAAAAAAATATCTATCTATGTAGTATAATGTATTAAGTGTGTCAGTCATCTAGTACCCATAACACAAGCTCTGCTTAGCTTGGGGCTAGATGATGCTGTGTGAATTGTCCGGCACTATTTATTTATTTATTTATTATATTTATTCAGTTGTCAAAAATTTACACAGAAAAGGGTCGACTAATCAGAAATAACTTCAGAGATCAGTCACAATGACTTTGACCTAGCTAGTGCAAAATTACGAGTAAAACAAAGTTAACATAGAAGAAAAAAAAAGCAAAAAGTTTATGATACCAGATTCGAACTTTTTAGCGCTTTGTAGAACTGCCAAAATGCTCTTTACCTGTCCACCAATAAAACAAGTACTGCACTGACCAATTACAATGCCCTCGACTTAAAAGAGGTGTGTAAGAAAACACAATTGGTCAATTGTCAAATATTTACACTGAATAGGGTCTACCAACTAAAGAATATATTGACCAATCAAACCAACCAATAGAGTTAATATCCGTCAAGAAAACAAAAGCAGTGTCATTCCAGATTCGAATTCAAAACTTTTTTCAGTGATGCTAAATATTTACACAGAACCATCCATGGCCAATCAAAAAGCACGTCACTGACCAATTACAACAACCTTAAGATAAAAGAGGTTTTAATTAAAATTAAAACAAAATCAGTTCTACCAGATTCGTATTCAGAACTTTTTCAGCAAACTTGCCTACTATCTACAGAACCATGTTCACCAATCGAAGCACTTCACTGACCAATCACAACGACCTTAACTACAAAAGAGGTTCTAACTAAAAGATAACAAAAGCAGCTAAACCAGATTCATATTCAAAACTTTTTCAGCGAACATGCCTAATATTTACAGAATCATGTTCACTAATCAAAACACTTCACTGACCAATCAAAACAGCCTTAAATACAAAAGAGGTTCAGACGTATAAAATAATGTTTCTTTTTTTCGTCTGAACCTCTTTTGTACGAGGTTCGTATTCAGAACTTTTTCAGCGAACTTGCCTAATATCTACAGGACCATGTTCACCAATCAAAGCACTTCACTGACCAATCACTGAACTGCACAACGCGCCTGCGCTATAGCGCACGCGGAGTACCATCGGAACAGACTGTGCACTACTGGCGGCCGGAGGATAGTTCTACATCTTGATTTTATGTTATGTGCTGTGATAGGAGGAGCGATTGGCGGTAGCGTTTTTCCTTAATTCTATTAGATGTCATTTTAAACTGATTAACGGGACTTTATCGCGTACTTTATGCTGCCCTCGTGGTCACGGGTGGACTAATAACGCGATAAAATCCCGTTAATCACTTTAAAATTATGTCTATAGATCGCAAAAGTTTACAAAGTACGTCGTTGAGTAATATCGAGTTTTAATTGTTGTCCTACACGTTGATAACTTAATCGTCAATTCTATTTTGTGTGAGTAGTCGGACCAGATTCACCTTTACTGGCATTTTAATATTACTATTGCTCGATTGCAATAAGAGATATTTTTCATGTCATTTATGTTATGTCGAAAATTCTAATGGCATTTATTTACTGACTAGCTTCTGTCCGCCGCTTTGCATGCGTTGTACCCGGATATCTATACGAGTGCAAAGTTTCAGCTCAATCAAAGGGTAGTTTTCGCGTGAAAAGGTAACAAACATCCATCTATACAAACTAACTTTCGGCTTTATAATATTAGAAGTGGGATTGTTGTAGTTTAATAGTGTTTTGTACATGACATTGCTGAGAATAAAATCAGCTGTTGATAGGGCTCAAGACGTTTAATTAACTTATAACATGGCGGCATGCAGCAGTGGATTCAAATGCCTCCAAGGAAGGCGTAAACTTCTAATTTCTTACGCGATAATAAATAACATCCAAAGCACATTGAATTTGACTTTATAAATATTTGACGAGCACATTATTTGGAGTAAAGTACCATACTGTGTGAAATGTCCAGCATTATTTAGGAATATTTTGGTATTTTAGGTATGTATGGGTACCATAGCTGCAATAATGAATCTAGATAACTTTCGATTTTAAATTATATACAGATATCGTGGAAGATGTGAGCACCGCCACATCTCGGCATTCTTTAACAATTAGTCACTCCATGCACTATAATACTGACAGGTCTTGATAATGTGGTTAATTTATAAGCAAATAACTAATATTCTATCAAACAAATTAAATTAGATTAGGCCTAATCATTGATTCACCTCACGAAGCCCACAGCCTTATAAGTATTGTGTATTATATTATCTGTGGTATTACCCACTTAGCTTTACTATTAGCTTTCTTTGTCATTACATGTAGTTCATATAGATCACTTGCGCTGTCATATGTTATTTACTGCATGTTTGTGGGCCATTGGCAATGTACCCGTATTTATAGTAGGGCATAGTCGCTCATGTATAAATTGTGTGTTAAGTGCGAGGAAATTCATAGTTGTAGTATTGGTGCTCAACCGATATTACCTTATCAAGAATTTCGACGTAACCCAACATGAGATCCGTAGCTTAGTGGTTCCGGCTTTTTGGTTAAAGTAATTCCGGCTTCAGGAAGCGTAATGGATTTCCATTCCGTTCTAGGTATAGTTATAATCTGTGTAAAAATGTGAACAGCCTAGGTCCCAATGCTAGGTAAATGTCTAACTTATATTCTTTAATAAATAAAAATGGACATGCTATGGATCGATGGGTGCTGGAAAAAGATGGGCAGCAGCGTCTTTCCGTGTATCACTATCAACATCCCGTACTGAGCGCGCCAACCCGCCTGACAGGCGTAGTCAGTATGGCAACAACCCCTTATTGATTTTGGAGATCCATAATGGAGGCCTATGTCCACGTGGACATGGACAGCAGTCATACAACTAAGATGATGAAGATGATCTGAAACTTATTGAAGGCTTTGTTTTGTCATACATTTATTCATTTCAGCCATAAAACTTCCGCTACTGAACACAGGCCTCCCATGAGTGGTAGTTACCATGCTCTCCACGCTGGGCAGGCGGGTTGGCGACCCCAAAACGGGATGTTGATACACGGAAAGACGCTGCTGCCCATCTTCCGGACGTATCTCTTACTGCATTCACGGGCATGAGAGGAGACATTCTACTGCCGGCTCCCCACCAAGACTTAAGGATATGTTAGTCCTCGTAGCCAAATCAGTTAGGCGAAATAGTTTAGCCATGAGGAACAAGCCGACTCCAAGCAATACACTGATCACCTACTTTCCTTAATCAGCTTGAATTGCACACAGTGGCTTGTAAAGTTGCAAAATTAACAAGTTTGAAGTACGGTGTTTATCCCTTAGCAGGCTCCTACTCCATCCATGGGTATGAGAGGGGGTAACATTCTACTGCCGGCACCCCACGGCAATTATTTACATGGATTCATAATGAGTTGACGATGATTCAAATTATGTTGGGCACATCTCGATGTGTTGTGCCGACGATGCTGGAGGGCGGCAAGATGGTATATTCAAAAAAATAAAACCGACTTCAAATAACAAAATTCTTGATGCTGAAAACACCCAAACCGCTTTATGTACGCCTAGTATCATCAGAACGGGGTGTAAGAACAAGCAAACATTATAAAATGAAACAAAAATCACAACCGGAATGTTAACTTTAGGTTATCAAACTATGCCTTGAGGGACTCCAGTGTCTACTATTTCAATTATTTTGTTCCTTGTGGATCCCATAACCAGAATCGGAAGAATATGATTGATGACTCCTCTGAAACATAACCTAATAAAAAAATTATCATAAAAATCCATTCATAATGGGCGGAGTAATCGCGTATCAAACATAATAGTCGAATTGAGAACCTACTTCTTTTTGAAGTCTAGACAACCATTGGATGCAGATAATTTGAATGGAAGAATGGGCTGTAATTATGATGATGATGGATGTATTCAAATCATTAATAGTGCATTTCATATATAAACACTAGATATTCCTTCGGTGACTTCACCAAACAGCTCAGTCGGAAGACCAGCGTTGGTGTATAGCCAACTGTGACTGAGACCTTTTTGTGACTTAAGCATGGCTTCATCATTTTTGTCTTTTTTTTAATGTCATCAATGTTTTACATGCTTGTTGTTACAAATAAAGAAATTACCCTAACTTATCTTATATTATTGTATATAAGTTAAAGTTTTAGTAACTTTTGCGGCGCAGTGTAAAAATAGCCGCTGGAGGCGCAAGAGGCAGCGGGTTCCCATCAATTATTGTATGATAAGCTGATATTAATTGATTGTTGCTTTCGGAATAATCGTAATTTTAATTCTATTTCGTCAACTGTAGGGTGAAGATGTGTAGACTTTCACCAGTTGTCAAAAATAATATAAATAAAAATAACCTTTTAGTGCATAGATTATCTAAGATATCGAAATCTATTGACAATACAAAAGCTACCTATCCAGTTAATTATAATGTTTTATAACACAGTTCAATAACATGGGAAAGTCATCCTTGAAACTCGATGCCTAAAAGCAAAGAATTTTGTCCAAACCGGTTCTTGATTACTTTCACGACTCCAATCAATAAATTAATGGTAAAGTGCAATTTTAATGGTTATTATAAACAAGCATATTGGTACGGGGGTACCAGAAAAGGGGGCGAAGGCCTCAAAAGGATACCAAAGGTCAAAAATGAAATTTTTGGGTTTTTGGACGTTTTCGGCCATTTGAAGACTTATTTTTCAGTGACGTTTTGGTCACAATAACTCCGGTCCCTGTGACCATGTCACCAAAATCAATCAGTACCCTTCTCTCATTAAGACGGTGCTAACAAAAAAAGGTTTCATGTAAATCGGTCAACGCGTTCGGTTGTAATCGTCTCATGCACAGACAGACAGACAGACTGACAGCGCTATGCATATTAGAAAAGCAATGTTGGCCGAGAGGGAAGTACCCCGATTTTAAAACCTAAGGTCGCATTTGTAAATTTTCGCGATCAATAGACATAATTCGCTCGTAGCGATGTCGCAATATCGCTCATAGCGATAAGGCCGCCCTTTGTACTCATACATTGTATTATTTATTTCTTTATTTTAATGTTATATTTTTTATGTGGTGTGCAATAAAGAGTTTTCTATTCTATTCTATAATTTCAAACTATTTAATATGGATTTTGCTGGTGCACGTTCTTTATCAGTGAAGAAAAGTGGAAGGAAACGTCCATTGCTATCGAATCCACAGCCTTTCGATCCTAAGGTGTTCGGTATCTGAACACCTTAGGATCGAAAGTTCGGGGTACATACCCCTACCAACACAGCAGCTCAGAGTACCATGAATGATTCCGCAAGCAGGTACGCACTGGATAACCTGAGGCATTTCATTTCTGTTGCTCAAACTGCGGCTGTTATTATAATAATGGTCGTTTAATTTGATAAGGTGATCGTCGCGCTCGTAGGAGTGGCGACATTTATCTGCTATCTAAGATTGTATGATCTGCCACGCTTTTTTATTTACCCTTGTCGCAAAATGTATGAAATGTATGACACACGGTGTCTGTGGCACCGTAGCTCTTGACAATCCAAAACGGCTGATCAGTATCGGATGCGTTTTTATTTTTTTATTAGAGGCTCTCAAGTCTTTTTAAAATAAGCCTTTCTAAACATACACATATAACAAGTTGAGCATTTGCGTTCAGAAAGTTTGATTTGGTGAACTGTGACTGATTATAAAAAAACCACAGAAGGGCATCGGACCTATGCAATGTAAAAAAATCACGGGTGGCGATATCGAAAGATACCCTATCATCAGAATTAATGAAATCGGGTTTTTTGTTGAAAAAAATTAAGAATTGTTTTGAAATCGGTTGAAAAATGGGTAAAGATCTGTTGGTGGTGAATGTCTCCCCTAGACAGGGGAGACTACGGTATATTACTTTAGAGACTACGGTGGATTTAGTAATGTTGTCTCCCCTGAGGACTTTTCTTTTAACATTCCATCAAGTACCTGTCAAACCGACTATGCCCGATCGTTGTTCTTGAAACAATGTCAAAATGACAGTAAATTTCAGAAATATTTTTACTGCTTTTATAGCTTTTTGTAATTGGTTTTCACAATTCTTCCAGTGTCACGTATCTGTAGGGTTAATTTTAATCTTTTTTCTCCAACATCATGGGTTTGCCATTTCCCTTTTGGTCACTCGCTAAATCATATCCTTCCAAGTGTCCGCTCCTCACATGGCATGCCGGCACGGACGTGCGGTTGGGCTTTGAGGGGCAGTGTTCAAAAACAGAGTTGCCAGAATTAAGTAATTATCGTAACGCATACGACAGGATCCACAACCACAATCGGAGTGTGAAGATCACATCGCGCGCGGATCGCGCAATTAATTCAGTAACGCTTTCTCTGAGCCGGCCATCTTGGAATATTTGCGATTACATTGTTATAATAGATTCCGAGATTGGCTAATGCGCTGGCCGTGGTCACTGTGGCTGGGCTTTTGCCATCCATAAATAAATAACCCCTTATAGTAAGCAACATCGGAGCTGAAGTTATCGCCATGGCCGAAATCGGTCGGACATTGTTAATATTAACCTCTTAAATAGATTAATGAGACGTGGGGGGCAACTTGTAATGCCTGCCAGCATTACAAGTTGCCTGTCTTTTCTTGCCCGAGCATGTAGTAAGAATCTGCCAATAGAAGCACGGAAGATGGGCAGTAGCGTATTACCGTGTCACCAAGTCACCAACAGCGCTCACCAACCCCCCTTCCAAGCCTGGCGAGTATAGTAAAAGCCTCCTCATGATCTTGGAGGTTCATGAGGAACGCCTATGTCCAGCAGTGGACGTAGACAGCAGTCCTAGGCTGTCATGATGATGACCAAGCCTGTAACCCACTGTCCTACAAAGAGTAACACACGCTACCCTCAACGTGTCCCGTTACGTGCAACTATCGTGACTGGACAGTTACCGCGGCAAAAACGGACGGCGCGGGCCAATCCGCCAGATGAGGAAGTCATGCGAGATAGTGCGCATTTTTTTTACAACCTCCGTGGCTTATTGGTCTATTGGTAATAGGAGGCGGGTGCGATCGCAGGCTGACAAAAGTTTGCTTTTCTGCGGATACTTGTCTCGGATTTGTATGTTATGTATGTAGATTAAGTAATGTTTTCACAAAATAAATATTTATGTATTTATTTCTAGCCGTGGCATGCCGGCAGTAGAATATTGACCGTTTTCTCTTGCCCATGGATGCAGTAAGAATTTGACGAAGGATATTTCCAGAAGACGGAGCAGCGTCTTTTCGTGTATAAACATCTCATTCTGCGCTTGCCAACCCACCTGCCAAGCGTGGTGAGTATGGATTAACCCCCTTATGATCACTTCTTGTTGATCCATGAAGGAGGCTTATCATACGGCTCCTTTCTAGGGATATACCCTAACGCGGGACGTCAGTGCATAATCTAGTATACCCCACCAGAACTAGAATTAGAATAGGTACTCACGAGACATCAGGCGTAGTATTAGCGAGGAGACGCACGCAGTCAAGACAGCCCCGCGCAGCCGCATAGTGGAGCGCTAGGGCTCCGTTGTTGGCCCGTGCGCCGGCCGCCGGCATGGCTCGGCCGCACCACCAGCCCTCGACAGCTAAACGGCCGCTCCTGAGGGGAAATAAGTTTTATATAGTTTTCATTCAATTTTCATAAAACCACACTTTTCAAAAATTTACAACCCTACCGGAATCGATTTTTTTTCTTTTCATTTCATTTATTCAGGAACTAACAATTGTTAGTTCTACTTTTTTCTTCTTCCTAAATAAACAAAATCATTTTTGTAATATAATATAAAATAAAACCATGCATTAATTTTCAAATTATTCAAATATTCGTCAATGCTTGAGAAGAAGACTTTAGTATTTACGAATATTCCTTGTCCCGGGTCCCTGAATAAATACACGCACTTAACCTGTGTAAAGTTTGGATACGACTAGAAAGGAATCGTTAGAATGGGACTGCGTGGGGACAGCTCTATCGAGAGTTACACGTGCATTTGTTGGTATTGGTAACACCTGGTAATGTTTGTATTCTGCCATAAATTTACTTGGGTTCAGGGTGTTGTCTAAGCACGTTCTTTGGGTTAGATACAACTTCAAAAACATGCTTGTTTATCCCGAAGGGGAATTTCTGTCAGCTATTTTCTTTTTAGAATTTGAAGAAGACTTGGAAAGTTTACACTTTCTTAATTTCGCTTTCCATAGATAAATTTAATAACTTACTACTTATTCAAACTATAATATAGAAATGACTACTATTTATCGGATACGGTCAATAAGTCTTATGCATGTCACTTTTCTCATACAAAAGACTTCAACGCGCTTCGCGCTTGCGAGACTCGAGGGTTTTGTATCGCGCCACCTAGCGACTATAGTCGAAACTAAAACACTAATACGAGCTCAACGTTCTTTGCAGAGACTCAAGCGCATTACGCGATTCATCCACTTCACAAGAGATGGCGCTGCAACATGATGTACGCCTGTTACATTTGAGTATTTCCCTCGATTAATAATCATCAGGTTTAGTTTTGATGAGGGGATCCTGTGATGGGGTCCTTGATAAACTGAAAGAAAAAACCAACTAAGTTTTAATTTAGTGCATGTAACTATGCCTTAAAAGACTCCATTAGACACAATTATTTAATTCCTCATGAATCATCAGAATCGGGCTTTGAAAAATTGGTCAAATGAGACCTAATTGAAAGTGGTACTCAAACTCAAAGAGATTAATAAACTACGGAGTTCTGAGGTAACAAACATAAAAAAAATCCGTCTTGAAAACCTTCTCTATTTTTCAAGTCGGTTAAAAACAAATTAGTATCGTATTTGATCGGATTATATAATCTGTAAAATGGTTTCAAAATCTTCATCCTTTATGCATAAGGATAGCTATACATTTTAAAGATGTTGCCACAGAAGATCTTGACATTCAAAAACGAATTAATCCATTATGAATATAATGCAAATAATAATAAAATATTATGAATATTAAATGTTTTAGTGCTTTCTTTCCGGCGTTGTTATGTATGTATATCTGATGATCAGAAATCCTTTTTGCGTCGCTTGCAAGCTTTTCTAAAAGCATTTATGCATTATGAGTGACACAAATTGATGTCTCATAGACCAATAACCGATTAACCCACTGAAACCGGACACATTACCTGCGCACAAGCAAGGTCCATTACATGATCTTTGTTCCTATTGAAATAAGGTTTAATTTTACATAATTATATGTTTAGGTATTCGCATAATCTAAATCACAATTTATCAATGAGCTCGTCTAGAGTAGATAATGTATTTTGTGAGTAATTGAGATGCATAAACCTCATAACCTCATTAGAAATGCAGTGTAGGCACTAAACACTTTATACTTGTAATTTTCAAAATTGTTATCTATCTAAATATCTATTTAATCAGCTGGTAACACCCACTGCTGGGTATAAGCCTCTTCTCTTATACGCCACTCCTGGCGGTCAATAAGTTTTATATAACAAAAAAATCAATTGAAATAATCACACAATAACAAAAAGTCCTATGTGAACTATATTACTGTTTGAATATTTAGCTACTTTAATATTTACTTATATTTTTCTTCGTAAATACGTAAACCCTTGTAGACCTTTGAGTGTGACAGCATAGATAAATAAATACATAAAGCTGGACAATTCACACAGCATCATCGAGCCTCAAGCTAAGCAGAGCTTGTGTTATGGGTACTAGATGATTAATGTATTGTATTCATTTATTTATGAAAACACACGAATTGGGCTTAAAGCGCCCAAATCGTTTAAATAAGTTTAGGTAGGTACATAAAATAATCTTAAGAACTAGTTTCATATTATTATTATTAGTAGCCATTTTCATCCCACTGCAGGGCAAAGACCTCCCTATCCCCCTTCCATTTATCCCGATACTGTGCTATGGTTTAATATATTAAAAAAAATGTTTAAATAAGGTCAAAAAACATCGAAAATTAGATAATAATGATAGGACAACTACATTAATATACTTAATATGTTGTACCAACGTCCAGCGTCGCAGGCGGATCTTCGCCCGCTGCGCTACAGAGGTCGTCAAGGTATATGTACGTATAATTTAAAATGTCTGTAGGTGTATACGTTAATATACAGAGTGCAAAACTAATACATATGTATGTTTAAGTAAATGTTTAAACATCTTTCATAACTTTCTAAGGAAACACGTTTGCATAATAACAATTAAGTGAGTCTTCAAAACTATTAGGTTTCCCTTGCTCTTGCAAATGTCGTTAGGAATTAAACCGTTTACATACTAGCTGTCCCGGATAACTTTGTACCGTCCAGAATCAACTACCTACCACATCTTCTAACTACTACTCTGCTATTGCTACTACTCGACCACTATTCTACTACTACTCTACTATTACTACTACTCGACCACTATTCTACTACTACTACTCTACTATTACTACTAATCGACCACTATTCTACTACTACTACTCTACTATTACTACTACTCGATCACTATTATACTACTACTCGACCACTATTCTACTACTACTCTACTATTACTACTACTCCACTTACTACACTACCCTTATTTCTCAAAACAATTAATCTTTCCATATTTTCTCCTAAGCTTCCACAAATATTTGACTAAAATTAGCCAAATCGGTAATCCGTTCTCAAATTTATAGCGTGACTAGGAGAAATAGGGGTTCATTTTCAATAAATGAGTAGGCCGTGATAGCCTTGGGGTGCCGGCAGTAGAATACCCCTCCTCTCATGCCCGTGGATGCAGTAAGAGCCTGCTAAATGATACCTCCGGAAGATGGGCAGCAGCGTCTTCCCATGTATCAACATCCCGTACTGCGCTCGCAAACCCGCCTGCCAAGCGTGGTGAGTATGGCAACTACCCCTTACTATAAAAGTATTCGTTCAACCATCTAGTACCCATAACCCAAGTTTCAGCATTATTTATATTAAAGATTTGTACAAAAATGGAAAGTGATGTACTTCCCATTTTTAACCGACTTCAAAAATGAGGAGGTTCTATGTTCGACTGTATATATGTATATATATATTTTTTATGTACGTTCACCGATTTCTCCGTCAATTGTAGACCGAATTGCAAAATTATTTTTTTATTCGAAAGAGTGCACTTCCTAGGTGGTCCCATTGGAACCAAGATCTGATGGTGAAATTCATTGAAATCGAGGGAAACTCTCAGATTACAAAGGCACGTACAATGTTTTTTTATCATTTGAAGTCGGTTTTAGTTTTTTTTTTTAATAATTATAGTACTTTTAACTTCGACTTGCATCACAGGTTTTTGTCAGTAGGTGTGTAAATTTTAATCCAAATCCATGCCGCAGTGAAAGCGTAACAATCAAACATTACTCAATTTTGCATTGATATATGTACATATCCTAGTTTATGAAGGATTATTGCATATCGCCTAACGAACCCGTTTGAAACCTCTTTTTATGAGTAGAGTCGGAAATAGTGATTAGTATTTGAAGTCAACGTGTATTATGCGAGCTCTGTGGCGCAGCGGGTGAAGGTCCGCCTGCGACGCAAAGGGTTGCGGGTTCGATTCCCGCCTCGGGACAAATGTCTGTACGATTTTCAGATATTTGTTCAGGGTGTTCTGGGTGTTTTACTATGTATAATAAAAATATATATCTATGTACTATAATGTATTAAGTATATCAGTCATCTAGTACCCATAACACAAGCTCTGCTTAGCTTGGGGCTAGATGATGCTGTGTGATTTGTCTAGCATTATTTATTATTATTTATTTATTATTATTATAATGTGTAGCAGCTCGAAAAGGGTGATTCTGACCACCGCAAGATATAACTTTAGTTTTACGACTGGATTCGGTGATTTTTATTAAAGAAAATATTTTTTGTTATACTACTAAATGGCAGGACAAACCGAAGTCCCACTGGTGTTAAGCGTTAACCAACCTATGGAACATTTTACTTGTTTTTATGCTCCCCCTTTTTATTCATGTAGGTATAGAATTTATAGCTGTTACATGTGCTGTTGTGGTTCAAAAGCCGTGTTGGCCGAGTGGTATGTACCCCCGACTTTCAATCCGAAGGTCGTGTGTTCGATACCGGCCATGCACCAATGGATTTTTCTTTCTTGAAAAATGTATGTGCACACTTAAAACGTGCTTTAACGGTGAAGGAAACATCGTGAGGAAACCCGCGGCTTAGTTAGCTTCAGACGTATTGACCTGTTCTTTCCTTTGAATAATAGCTGACTAAGCTGGGAGGATGGTATAGGTGCTGGGCAAGCCTAATCCATCTAACAATGTCCCAGGCACTGCAGCGTCCCGTACAGCATGATTACCAGTTGCTGACGCTGTATAAATCATCTATAATAGATGCAAAATGTCTTACTTTTTTTGTGGTTTATTATCTCATGAAACTTTACGTACCTACCCACCATTCGTTTTGACGATTTCAATTCCCTCTCAATTAGGACGTTTTAATAATGTGGTCCCTTTCGCATTAGAGCAAATCCGGCAAAGCGACATCCTTATTTTTATTTCGGAGGTATCCCTTAACAGGCTCTTACTGTATCCATGGATATGAGAGACATTCTACTGCCGGCAACCCACGGCGTACACGTCTTATTACTATAGTTGAAAAATAATAATACAATCATTAGAAATGTTTGGCTCATTTTATAACAGCAAAGGTTAACAACATTGTAGTAACGACGACACGCACGAACGACTGTGCGGAATCCATATTTCTATTTTTTGTATCGCTAACATTACACACCTCTAACATAGAAGCTACCACAGCTATAGACAGAGAGTGGTGGCGATTCTATTGTTGTATTCTGAAGAATGGACTTAAATGACGTATAGCGGTTAGTGCCATTCTTAAAATAAAACGGAACAATTATACCCAATTTTCACTGTGAAATTTCTAAATTTAGAAACATCAGTTTTAGGAAGTGTGAAACAGAATCGATCCCAGTGTCATTCAATGTCTTTTTTAGGGTAAAAACGGGACCCTATTACTAAGACTTCGCTGTCCGTCTGTCTGTCTGTCACTAGGCTGTATCTCATAAACCGTAATAGCTAGACAGTTGAAATTTTCACAGATGATGTATTTCTGTTGCTGCTATAACAACAAATACTAAAACTAGAATGAAATAAATATTTAAGGGGGGCTCCCATACAACAAACGTGATTTTTTTACCGTTTTTTGCTCGATGTTAATAACGGCAACAGATAGACGCTTGAAATATTCACAGAATATTAATTTGTATATTCACTTTAAAAACTAATAATAAAATTAAAATAAAACAAATATTTGAGGGGGCTTCCATAAAACATATGTGATTTTTTGCTTTTTGTTGCTCGATATTAATAATGGTAACAAGTAGACCCTTGAAATATTAACAAATTAATGGGACGGAACCCTTCGTGCGCGAATCTGACTCGCACTTGGCCGATTTATTTTTATTTTTGAGGCCGTACCAAGAGCATTATGCACCGTGCCATATGCACTTATACTCATACATATTCTTACGAGTACAATTTGTTAAGGTTAAAATGGCTAAATCATTCTATTGCGAACGATCCGAGTGTCATTAATATCCTTAAAAAGGCTACGTAGCAGTACGAGATCCGAAAATATACGTTTTTATATCATATTTTTACTATGATACGTTACCATAACACATAATTAGAGACTATATAGAATAGATACAAAACGTTTACCAAAACTAAAAAAAAAACTTTAAAGGCTCGGCAGATAACGGGCGGCCTAAGTTTAGTAATATTATACTGCTAAGCCCTCCGGAAACGAGACCCTACAAATGCCTACATTTTAAGCCCTTGAAGTTTAATTAACGGGAACCCTATACACATGTAATAGATTCAATATCACGAGAAATTAATAAATAAAATAGCCTTTTTTAATAAAAAAAAGTGTTTGCTACTGAACCTAATAAGTTCTGGTGATGGGATTCATGATCATCAATATCATCATTACAGCCGTAAGACATCCACTGCTGGACACAGGCCTCCCTCATTGATTTAGAGATCCAAGTGCATGAGGGGTTGTTGCCATACTCACCACGCTTGGCAGGCGGGTTGGTGAGCGCAGTTCGGGATGTTCTTACACGGAAAGACGCTGCTGCCCATCTTCCGGAGATATCCCTTAGCAGATTCTTACTGCATCCACGGGCAGGAGAGGAGGGGTGATATTCTACTGCCGGCACCCCACGGCCCCATGATTCATGATAAATAGAGCGAAATACATACTCAAGTATTATATACGTAAATATTGCGGTTTGGTTGTTTTCGGCTACAAGTCAAAGATTTAATCATTATTAAGATTTAAGTCATATAAATTTTATCATTTAAAGTAGTTTTTTTTTATTAAAGAAATCTTATGAAAACGCATCATACAGCTTTTGATAGTTTTTAAGATATTTTGATCGCTAGCCAACCCAGCCCGTCTGTACGGACCTTGAACCTCGGAGTCTGACTGCCAAAACAATGGTCATTGGTCAGACAGTCGTTAGTCGCTGGTGGCAGAGGACAAAGGTTTCACGGTAGAATACCCATCCGGTGTGTGTACTGTTTGGACAAAACGTAAACTTTCGCACGTAATTACACTGTCACACTAATACTGCATTGTATAGTATCGCGGTCTAGTTGTGCAGTAGTAATTTAATTATTATTTAATTTGTTATTTTATAGGCTAAACTATTGACATGAAAAATGGCAAAGGGACTTGAACACGCAACGTTCAGACGAACACCTTAAAACGCAGGCTGCCTTTACCGTTTGGCGATAGAGAAAAAAATGCTTAAACTATTTAGGTACGTTTGGTATTACTGTACGCAAAAATAACTTAACAAGATAGGTCTAACTAAATATTCAAAATAAAGGTATAAACCATTTATTTTACAATAATAATCAGGTTTTTACTTTTTAAGTATTTTTTAATATTTTATGAACATTTTACTATAAATTTTATCCAATATACCAACGTACATATTTAGCACATGCTCCCTTAGCAAAGATATTTGCATTCCAATAAGAAAACAAACAGTAAATTCCCTGTAATATTTACCTAAAATTACCGGCGCGTAACGCTATCTGTAGCGTGTCGAGGTCCTCGTCATAATCATGGCACAGCTCCATAGTGGTGTTCCTGGCTTCGTGCACGTCGAACAGAACCGTTCCATCGGCCTGCTTGTCCGTCATCACAGATCTGTACGACCTTGTCCCAAAACTTGAAGTCAGAGACGCTCCTCTCACAAACAGTCTTGGAGGCACGCTTATGCTCTGAAACGCTTGCATCTTCGTCTTCCTTAAGCGTCGCTTCATACACCTCCTCATTCTTAGAGATAACATGACTCGGATCCTCAAATGCCTCTTTATGTGCTTGTCGTATCGGAGTTGCTCTTTCAGCTTTTTACTCCGCCTCTTTCTGTCAATGCGAGGGTTTTCGTCAATACGCTCTAACTGAGAGTAGTTTCTGTAGGAGTTGGCCGGAGATCGGTTGAAGAAGTCACTGTTATTTACTCTCCACGCTTTGCTGAGTGACCAGTTCTCGCCACAATTGGAGTTCTTCGTGCATCGAATGGGCTTCTCATACAGATCTTCTTCCAAAGCAAACATTCTACGCGAAAGTAAGAAATTGTCGATGTTTCGTCGTATTGTGCTGTTTTGGGAGCTCATTGTGGTATTTATCAGGTTCGATGTAAGAGTGTCGTGTATTTTAACTTCATCGTGGGTGAGTTTAGGTGGTTGTGGTACTTCTCTGGTCTTCCGTTTGGCGATGGCCATGATGCGTCGTCTAACTGCAGACATGTTGGTCAGTTCGCTTTTCAAGAATGGTCCTTTGCGTTTGTCAGCTGTCATCTCGGGAGACCAGGTTCCGTATTCGGAGCAGCTGCAGAAATCCTTGATCAGTCTCGCTAGTGCATTGCAATTGTCATCTTTAGACTCTCTTGGCATTATTCGTTATTTAACTGTCGCTTTGTTAAAACACAGAAAATGTTGCCTAAATGATGTAAGTCAAGGGTTAAGGTGATTAGTCGCGGCGGTGCTGTAGTTCCGTGTTCTCATCTTATTGTTACAAGTTGCGTAATGGATTTGGGGTCTCGGAAAGCAGTTCTAATTCAAAAGTACGCGTGTAACAGGTGAACTGACCTGCAATTACCCTGCGACTCAAACCAGAGTAATGTCTTTCGTGCCATAAAACACATAATTTTATTCAAAATAATGAAGTTAAAGGTAATTAAAAAGTGAACGGAGGAACCTACTTCTATAGATCATGTAATTTTGTAAGGAGGTAGTAGATAACAACGGATTAATTTGCCGAGTGCATTTTTTTTTATTATTTGGTTCACAAATTGAAATTTACGCTACACTTATGAACTAAAAGAAAGAAAAATGAACTCTTACGGCGCAATTTCTTAAAACAGTGAACACTGCGTGCTTTACAAACTGTGCAAAATTAAAACTAAAATAAGGAAAATAAAAAAACTATTCCAATAAAAATAAACAAAACTAATTATATCAAAAATTAAATAGAGAAAAAAAATCTGGAAATAACTTAACGGGTACCTAAGTTTATCGAGCCTAAACTTTTATTGACACTTATTTTCGTGGAGGCCAAAGAACCGCTAAAAATGTCGAAACTTGTCCTAATTCCATTATAGGATGAACACATCCTATGAAGTGGAGAGTGTTGTCCAACATTAGTTCTACAGTAAGGCAATTTAAAAGATTTTCTATTAATGACATGGCTACCCGGTCAAGGAACCTCTATATTGACATGTTTTAAGACATCTGGACAATCTACCAAGCCATGAACGAGTTTGAACAGGAAAAGAATATCCGCTACCTTGCGTCGAGTGGACAAAGATGTAATTTAATAATAATTTAGTCTAGTTTCGTAGGAGGGCAGCACTTGTTATTAGCATATGATAATTGGTACAGAAATATTTTTTGTATACGTTCTAATCTATTAGAGTGCACCTCATAGCAAGGAGATACACAGCTGTTAAACTCTAACAAGCTACGAACTATGCAATTATAAATAGGGATAATAACTCTTGGGTCTATAAATGATTTAATTTGTCTAGATAGAAAACCAGAAAGTTGGGATGCTTTATTAATAATTTTATCAATGTGTTCTCGGAAATTGAAAGAGCTATCCATAATAACTCTTAAGTCTCTTATGCTCATCACCTCGTTTAATTCAACATTTCTTAAAATAAACACTTAGAATTAAACGGTTTTTTCTTTTTAGTGAACTATATGGCGGCATTTGTTAACATTCAAAACCATTTTATTTATAGTGCACCAGTTTTAATTTTTTTTCAACTCTTGCTGCAACAATGTTATATCGCTTTCACTTTTGACTCTAGTGTAAATTTTCAGGTTATCTGCGTATATTTTAAATTTGCAATTAAGTTGTCCGGCAAGGTCGTTTATAAATATGACAATGCGATCCCTGTGGAATGCCACTAGGTATCATTTTTGCTCTGGATGAACACCTTCGTGTACTTACTATCTGTGATCTATTTTCGAGGTAAGACGAGCACCATCGCAATAATGAACCATGTATTCCCAGATTTCATATATTTTTAGTAATAAGCTGTGGTCAATTAGATCAAAAGCTTTGATAAAGTCTGTATACATAGCATGCATTTCTTCCCCGTCATCTATGGCTCGTGAAATATAGTTAACAAAACCGACAAGATTGGTAGAAATCGATTTTTTAGGAAGAAAGCCATGTTGCTCTGGGTCTATCTTCTCTTTTATATACCAGTATATCTCTCGTTGCACTAAAGATTCCAATACCTTACCAAGTGCTGGGAGAATTGACACAGGACGATAATTCGATACAATATTAGGATTTCCACTTTTAAATATTGGTGTCAATCGCGCTTTTTTCCATTTTGATGGAAAGTAACCATCACTAAGAGACCTATTTATATATAATAGATAGAGGCTCAGAGAGGTTTTCAGCGAATTGTTTAAGAAAGGTATTAGGTATTTGATCCGATCCCGCACCTTCTTAAGGGCATAACTAATCTGAGACTGTGTTAGAGAAACGTTACTAAAAGTAGAGTAGTGATCTTCATCGCACGTTGAAATATTATCTGTATTATTTATAATAGCTGTTTTATAAACTGATTGAAAGTACTCTGAAAAAAGTTCACATATATCTTCACCACCACTAGCGGTTTCATTGCCCATTTCAACTTGACTTGGTATACCACCACTGCTACGTTTCAAATTATTTACGTAAGACAATGTTTGGGGTGTGTTCGAATCGTAGTGGCAGCATTCTCTTTAAATTTATTGAAACAAATTCTCATCATTTTATCGTACATTATGCAATATATAAATAAATATACATTCTGCTATTGACAAATACAAAAATAATAAGTAACGCCATAAATACCGGCAGGCTGATTACGTATCTAGTAGCGACAAGTTTGCAAACGTCAATTTTGATTTAATTAACAGGTGTTATTTGTCACAAAGTTAATTCACGAATTGACGTTTGACAACGATGATCGCGAAATTTACGCCTGTTGCAAACCTGTCTCGAGATACGTTATCAGCCTGCCGGTTATATTTTGTGTTAATAATGTATCGTGATCGTGAATCTTTGAAAAGGTCTAGAATGTTTATTTTCTTCAACAAGATTACATCATATAAATCAGTTTAGGAGACCTGTTAACAGACTCGAATAATAGAGTGACATTGACGATGTGGTTGCTACAGATTAAAGTGCATTCATTAACGAAATCGGACTAAAATATACGAGTTTCAATAATTAATTAATTGTTTCGGTTATAAATTATCTGTTTCCAAAGTTCGTGAATTATATTACAAACTAGCATCTGCCCGCAGCATCGCACGCGTTTTATCCCGATAAAAAGAAGAATCAAAGTTAAAGTTCATTTATTGCAATAAATTAATAAATGTATATACATGTTACAATAGGATGTTAATCAGAATATGTGTTAATTCTAGTTAATATATATGTGTATGTGCTAGGTTTCAGCTTGATCTGTTATGTAGTTTTTGCTTAAAGAGGTAACAAACACCCATAGAAACAAACTTTCGGATAGTATTAACAGGATTCTTTTAGACGTAATCTGCTTCATTTGCTTCAATATTTAAGGCAATATTATGAGTGACCTATCGACAATTTAAAACAAAGTACCTTTATTACCTATTTAGGAAGAATTATTAAATTTAAAACGCTCGTATAATTGCCTAGCATCACGACATGTTTAAAAAGCGCTTCCTCAGTGTTCGTACTGATTGATATCAATAAAATTACTGTTCGTCGATACTAATTGACACACGAACTAATTAGCCATCACGGAGGTGCCAGAGTAATAAAAAGTCAGAGGAAACAATCGTCGTTGAATTAAATGAACACCTTATTACATTTTCACACGACGAGAGTAAAATTGCCCAATAATGTTGTTTTGTTTTGCTCTTGTTTTATTTTTCTGTATCAAATTCCCAAGATCAAGAAGTTATCCTAGTTTGAGGACCATTGATATTTAAATTTATTAACAGACTTAAAAAGTAGGAGGTTCTCAGTTCGACTGTATGTTTTTTGTATGTTTATTACACGATTACTCTGCCAGTTTTGAATGGATTTTGATAATTGATTTTTGAATTTTGAATTATTCTTTTTGAAGGTTTGTTCTTGTTTCAGAGGTGGTCCATTTTTTTATAATATTTGCTCGGAAAGTAACGTTAATCATACATTTTCATTCCGGTCATATTAAATCTCAGCTGAAATTAGGTTCTTGCAGATTATTGCGGTAGAGTATAGATGTAGTTTAAGTTGCCAATGTGATCTCATTTTGTTTTCCGATTAGGCGATGTGGCCACAAATCGACAAAGCCTTGTTTTTAAAATATATACATATATACCATAGTTCCCTTCATTATGAACTGTGCTTATTTACATAAACATACACTTAAACGTATTGAGTACTGATGAAAAAAATACAGACGACTTGAGAACCTCCTCTTTTTTTGGAGTCGGTTAAAAACGAATAAACTATCCACTCAAATCACGATTTTTCAATGGATGCATAATCAATTAAAATTCATAAAGCTATTGCCAATCGCATAGTTGCTTAGGTAATTAAAAGCAGATTCTTTAGGATTTCAGAATGTCAACGAATGGTAATTAAATTAATCTGAGGACGAGATGAGCAGGCTCATTAATGATCACCATCATCTCAGCCGTATTACGTCCACTGCTGGGCGCCTTCCTCATGGATCTACAAGTAGTGATCATGAGGGGTAGTTGCCCTACTCTCTTGGCAGGCGGGTGGGTAGCCGGCAAGTCTTGCATGGGCACGGCCCATACTGTCATTTTTCAAATCAATGTTAAATATGTCAACCAATGACAGCAATGGCATTAAAGCGAATCATTAATGATATGACATTCTAATGTTGCTCCTCTCTTGCCCATGGATGCAGTAAGAATCTGCCAAGATAGTTAGATAAACAGCAACGTCTTACCATGTATCAACATCCCGTACTGCGCTCGCCAACCCGTACTGCGTAGCGGGGTGAGTATGGCAACAACCCCCTCACCCACTTTCAGCAGTGGACTGAGACGATGAGATGATGATGTTGATGTCAGGCTTGTTTTTTTTTATTGACAATAGACAAGCGTTTGGATCACGCTTGTCTAAAAAGAACCTATGCACTCGGGCCTTGAAGACTCCTAGGTTATACTGATCTGGGATCGTGAGGGGTTTGTGAGACATTAATGACCTCGCGTACCTGGCAGTGGACAGCATAATATGTATTCTACGTGTTTATACTAGCTACTGCAACGGATAAAGCACTGTGATGCTCCAAAAACCCAGTCGGTAACACTTAAGTAATAAACCAGGTAGGTCATCAAATGAGGAATCTCAAGTATTTAAAAACACACTTAAAGAATTACGGATGAAAGTGTTACATAAGTTTCTTAACTGTTGATCAGTTATGTAACAGATTTAATTATACATAGCGCGTTAAGTTTTAATCTGCGATAATTGTAGGTTTCCATTTGGTTAACGGATTTGTAGCTTACTATGTAAGTATTGCCCAATACTAAATTAGTATTTCTCCAAATTAGTCTAGGTAATTGTTTATAATAACCATGTTCCCTTGTTAACTGGCTTTCTATTGACTTTGCGAATTAATGTAATTGTTTTTAATAACCCAATTTGTTATAGGATAACGGAACAGCACATACGGAATTATATCAATTGTGTATGTGCTCTCTATTCTACAAGTAAAAAAGTATAGTCCAATCATATGTTTTGAAATAGAATACCGCAGTCTTCTGTGGATCATATAATATAGTTATACGAAAAAAAAACTTAAGAAAAAAAAATATTGCTTACTTAAACGGGTACAGAGTAAAAGGTAAAAGTGTTCAACTAATAAATAAGCAAAGAGTGTAAATTCAGCCAGTGCTGCATAAGGTCACACGTTTGTCATTTTACCCCTCTCTGGATAACATTTATATTATGACACTCGATAGCTAGTTATTTACGATAGATAGTTGTTTTGGGTATGCGCTCAATGTATTTTTTAGCAATGGATATTTCAACTACCTATCGATTAAAATCTGAACGAAACGCAGCTTATAAACTTCTTGAATTCCCTATCATTGTTATAGAACGTACGGCTAATTTACAAAAAGTTAATCATTTCGAATGACAACCAAAGAGTTAATTATAAAAGGGGATTGTATTGGTGTCACGTGTCAACATATTGACGTTAGTGAGAACTTAGAGCTTTCTGCCGACAGTGGATAGCTTTCCAACTTTTTGTTGTGGTTTCTGTGAAGACTACATTTTAATTATGTTTACTCGAGTATTATATGAAAATATAATGCAAAAATATGTACCTATTTTAAGTTGATATTGAAATATGTGAAAGATGCCACAGATCAGAATAATAAAATCCTTATTCTAGGTGCTAATTAGTCGTAACAATTGAAAGCTATTTTTGCTTAACATCATCGAAATTTCATATATAAAAGTATGTCACGAATGCAGTACAGCAATTATCCACAGATACCAAATCCATTACGCTGGTACACGGCCCACTTTTCAAAACCTCTAAAACGTAACACACATTAATTTAATAAATCCCATCAACATCCAACTATTTATTACGCAATACACGTTCACTCTCACGTTAAATGTTAATTCACTTTCATTCACGAAACAGGTTTTATATCTGTTTGATTTAGTGATGGCGCGAAAAATTGACAGTTGCTAGTTGACGTTTGTTTTTTTTTCGGCGCGTTATGTGCACAATTACGTGCTACAGTTGACCATGTCGAAATGCGCGTGAGGACCGACTGAGCGCGCCGCGCGCACTCTTTCTCCCATTCCTAAATAAGTGATTATGTTGAACCATCGTTGGTAATTACATTTTTTTTTGTTGCCGCACTTGGAGCGTCATTGTTGTCACTTCACAGCTGTTTGCAGTTTCCTGTTTAATGGAATATTTTACGATCAATGCACGGGTGAAAGATATAGAAACTTACGAGAAATGTTGCGTAATTATGCTAAATTATTTTAATTCTAACGTGTATGGAGAGGTTTACGACTGCAACATGTAGGTATCTAACTGTCATGTTTGCAAATATAAAATTCTTGTTTGATTGATAGGTTGGGTAATAGTAATTTTTGTTTTAGGTATTACTATCCCTTAAATAAAGCCAAAGTTTTGTTCAAATAAATTATAGTGATTTTCAGAGATCCCTTAATCTCAAATCAGCCGTAAGACGTCCACTGCTGGGCATAGGCCTACCTCATGGATCTTCAAGTACTGATCATAAAGTGGATCTTCCCGCAGCATCCCTTGGCAGATTCTGACTGCATCCACAGGCAAGAGAGCGCAATTTTCTACTGCCATCTCTTATTATCATTATTAATTTGCAAGTAAACTTCCCGTACAACTGATTTTTTTTTATTGATAGGTCCACAAAACTGGTTGTAACACACTAAAAACTTAAATAAATTACAATATAGCGTATAACACAGTGTACAGCCTACTTGAAGTGGACACAACATGCTTTTAAAAGTATCTTATCTCTCGAGAATAACTAAGAAAATAAAGAACAATAAGTTACAAATTAATGCATATTAAAATATATATGTATATATAAATTATATGAATTACCTACAAATCAAAAGACTCCGGAGTAAGTCTTCGAGACTTACTCCGGAGATTTAGGTACAGAGTATCTGGTAATGAAATGAAATGAAATGAAATGAAAATGAAATGAAATGAAATAATTTATTCACAAAAAATAGAGTACAATAGGTCTTATAAAAATACATAAGTTTTAGCTCTTCTATTTAGCCTTTTCTAAGGCATGTGAAAGTTAAGTAGGTAATTGTAATTTTAAAGTAGGCATTTAAAATTGAATTAAAATAATAAAAAACATTATGTCAACCATTCACTTAAATTATAAAAACACTTTTCGAGCAGCCATAGTCTTAGTTTTTTCCTCATTTGAGTCGTCGGCAATTCTTTAATAGTAGGAGGCAGTTTATTAAAGATTTTTATACACATAGCATAACAATTTTTCTGTAACAGGCTAGTTCTAGGTTTAAAGTTATAGACTAGCCGTTCACCTCCTCTCGTATTTCGTGGATAAACATTTTTGGCTTTTGGGAATAGTTGTGGATGAGTCTTGACAAATATGCAGACTTCAAATACATACATGCATGTCAGTGGAAGAATTCCTAGTTTTTTAAAAAGAGGTTTACATGATTCATAAGGTGGAATACCCGCAATAGCTCGTACGCATCTTTTCTGCGCTAGAAATGCCCGTGGTGTATCTGTAGAGTTTCCCCAAAGAAGTAAACCATACCTTAGCACCGAGCTCACATAACCATGATAGGCCAGCAGAACTGTTTGCTGCGTTGATGTCTTTCTGAGCCTATTAAGTACATAGACAAATCGATTCGATTTTTTACAGACTATGTCGACATGCGCTTTCCAATCAAAAAACCTGTCTACTGTGATTCCCAAGAATTTCACCGTATTAACCTCGCCTATATGAGTGTTATTGTACATTATATTTTTAGGTATAGTAGGAGAGCCACGTGTTTGAAAATGAATTATATTTGTTTTGCTCAGATTTGCATAAAGATTATTACATGTCAACCATTTCATTACTAAATCAATTATATTATTTATTTCAAAGTCAATTTCATATTTATTTTTACATGTCAATATGACAGAAATGTCATCAGCAAATAGTGTACATTTATGATTTGTAATGTCAGGTAAGTCATTAATATATAATAAGAAAAGCAAAGGGCCAAGAACACTGCCCTGAGGAACACCGCAAGTGTTTGTAAGATAGCTAGATCTTTCCTGAGAAACAAGATTATTTTTTTGCATATAAGATATTTCTACACATTGCTTTCGGTTTTCCAGATAACTTATTATCCAATTTAATGCAATCCCCCTTATGCCATAGTTTTCTAATTTATAAGTCAACAGTTTATGAGACACATAGTCAAATGCCTTTGACATATCAAAGAAGATAACTATTGTTTGATCTCTTTGATCAACTCCTTGTAATGTATTGTGTATCATGTTAAAAGATGCAAGGGTCGTTGACTTTCCTTTTTGGAACCCATTTTGTTCTGGTTTGATAATTTTGAATTTATTTATGAATGAAGTTAATTGGTTATGCATTGCTTTTTCAAATATTTTAGCCATAATTGGAATTAGCGTGATAGGTCTATAATTGTTCATTTGAGATTTTTCTCCTTTTTTGAAAAGAGGCTTAACTAAAGATGTTTTTAGGCTCTCAGGAAACTTTCCCTGTTCAAAAGATAAATTTATTAAATAAGTAAAAACTGGCACTATTGGATCAGCGCATTTTTTTAAAACATCAGTAGTTATTTCATCATAACCAACTGCACGTGTGTTTTTAAGTGACATGATTAATTTTTTGACGTCATTAAATCCAAATGCATTTAAAAATAGTGAATTTTGAATCAAATTATTATTTGTATTTGTTATATTGACATAATGTGGTTTAGTCAATTCCATCAGGTATTTATTAAATTCAGTTGCTATTTGTTTAGGATCATTTATCAGGCATCCCTCTACATTTATTTCATTTATAAAGTCTGTTATTTTATTGGTGCCAATATCATCATTTATAATATTCCATGCAGTCTTACATGTGTTTTTGGCCTTTGATAGCACATTTTTATTGTAAAGTTTTTGTGAACTTTCGATACAAGTTTTGAGGAGTTTTGAGTATTTTCTGTATTTATTTTTATCTTTAAGCGTTTTTTGTTTGTAGTAGTTGTAACGTAGTACTCGTTTTGTTTTACAGCTGCGTCGGAGACCTTTTGTTATCCATTTTATGTCACATTTATTTGTCGTTATGGTTTTCCTTATACTAGGAAAACACAAGTCATAGAATAACCGGAACATTTCGTAGAATAAATCAAATGCCATGTTTAAGTCTTTTTCATTAAACGTTTCGCTGAAGCTAAGACTTTCAAGGCAGTTATAAAATTTTGCGATATTTTCCGGTAAATGTAGAAGCAGGCAAAAGAAGTGGTGTACGTCCACAAACATTTACGAGTCTATGATGATGAGCCATAAACAAGCAGTTATTCAACCAGGATGGTTTATAAATAGAGGAAGTGCTAACGATGAATCTATTAGTGTTTAACAGCTTTGATCTTAAGCCTTACGCTTTTAAGTTTACTTAATACTAGCTTGTGCCCGCCGCTTCACATGCGTTGTACCCGGATAAAAAGTAGCCTATGTGTTAATCCTAGTCAACATCTATACGTTTGCACAATTTCAGTTCGATACGTACGCTAGTCTTTGCGTGAAGAGGTAACAAACCTCCATACAAACAAACATTTGGCTTTAAAAGATTAGTGAGATTAAGCTTTATCATCATTTCAGCCGTTAAACGTCCACTACTGAACACACTTCATGAGGGGTAGTTGCTCACCACGCTTGGCAGGCGGGTTGGCGAGCGCAGTTCTGGATGTTGATATATAGGAAGACGCTGCTGCCTATCTTTCAGAGGAATCCCTCAGCAGGCTCTTACTGCATCCACGGCATGAGAGGAGGGGTAACATTCTACTGCCGGCACCCCACGGCGTTCCACGGTAAGCTGTATTATAACGGGACATTATAGCGAAATCACCTTATTTTGATTATTTCCCGAGTTCAACTTCATTGCAACCCTCGTGGTCACTGGAATTCAACAAGAATCTTAAATTAATTCTGTTTGATGATAAAACATCTATTAAGTAACCTATTTTCTTCCGTCTTCACCTTCTTTCCCCTCCATTCTTTATAATTTTACTACATTTAGAGCTTTTTCATAATAATATTAAAATTATATATAACTTTACACAGACAAATGTTATTCAGCATAATAGCTACCTATATCTTTTAAGTTTAATTTAATTTATAATTTTAATTGATATAATCTTTAACATAGTTAATTTTGATCTCAACTCTAGACTGTAAGTTTTAGTTTAGTTGAATTTAATTTGAGCAAGCTGTGGCGTCCTGCAATTAAAAAAACACACAGCCTTAAAGACTATTTAGACTATCTTATTTTAAGTTTTTAGGTGATTTTTTTGTTGGATGTCCTAAAATAAATAAATACATTAAGACTGATTAACTAGGTTTATTTTATGTTTTCATCTGCGTAGAATGCCTAATGAAATAATTGTCTAAAGACACGCGGTTCCGTATGTCTGTCCGTCTATCTATGTCTGTCTGTCTGTCGCCAAGCTTTATCTCATAAACCGTGATAGCTAGACAGTTGAAATTCTCACAGGATATGTATTTCTGTTGGCGCTTTAACAAGAAATACTAAAAACCGAATAAAATAAATATTTAAGGGGGCTCCCATACAACAAACGTGATTCTTGCCGTTTTTTGCTCGATATTAATAACGGCAACAGGTAGACGCTTGAAATATTTACAGATTATTTAGTTGTATATATGATACGGAACCCTTCGTGCGCGAGTCTAATTCGCACTTGGCCGATATTAACGACTGAGGCGCTTCCTTTGAGGAAAGGGAGTTAAATTCCGACGGTTCATCGGACGCCTGCAAGCAGACACCGTGAATCGTCGCTGTTAGACAAGCATGCGTCATACGTCGCCGTCCTAAACATGTGTTAGTAATAAGTTTATACTATATATATGTTAGATTTAGGGTATACATATATCTATGGGCCGTAGAATAAGTTATTTAAGATCTGTGTACTTTTCTATTGTTGCCTGAAAATAAAGATATTATTATTATTTGCCCACTTTTCACCTCCTCGTGGTACGCGCGCTGCAACTTGCCAAATGTTCCCGCAAGTTGTCAAAAATCGTCTTAGTGCTTCGTTTGAGCGCCACAGAGACAAAATGTATGTGGTTGGGTGTGGGCAAAAGGGTTGAGGAACTAAGGAATCAGTTAGGGAAATAATTTGGATGAGTGTAGAAATCAAATATTAAAGACAGAAAAGTTCAACTATGTACTTCGACTAGATAAAACTAGCTATCACGGTTCATGAGATACAGCCTGGTGACAGACAGATGGACAGCGGAGTCTTAGTAATAGGGTCCCGTTTTTCCCTTTGGGTATGGAACCCCAAAAATGATGTACAACGGCTGCATAATAGACCTGTACATAATTTTATTGAGTCGCTAACAACTAGACGAACTTGAAGAAGGAGACCTAGTGCAAAAATACTGCAAAATGTCAACGTGTGATCATAGAAAAACTAAAAGAAAAGAAAACAACTATATTTCCCAAGAAATAAAAATTATAAGAGGCCGGGTGTGTTACAATTTAATAAGAATAATGTATAAAAAAATCGTATTTAAAATGGAGCAGTCGCGGGACGCCTGGCAAATGTGGATTTTTTTTTTAATTTTGCTATAACACCTTAAACATTAACTTCTTTTGGTATTGACAAGTACACAGTAAATAGCCGTCTACACAGCTATTTAATTACTTTGTTTATTTGTTTATTTTGTTTATGTTTTGTTTGATGGGTCTAACCTGAAAAAATATCACAAAGAATTTTTGATGTGAAACACCTATTTCGGTTTATTTTTTTGTGTAACAACCAAAGATTTAAATCGGTAGATGTGCCTTGCCACTAAAAACTGTGGCACTGTATTTTTATGAGTGTTAACAATAATGCAGACGCACGCACACTGGTTTTGCCAATAAACTAAACTGTTATTTCTACCATTTATTGTGCAATCATGTTGCACGAACTTTCGAGAAAAAAATAACACACAATACGTTTGGCTAACACTATGTTTATAGGTACACTGATTTCAAATGAGTGCACTCACTCATTTCATGTGGAAACAAAATAGCGCGGTCTAATTACGGTGAGGGCGCATTAACGATTTAAATCTTTAGTAACAACTGTAACAATTGCAAAATGGGATTATATCCAAGGTGTCGAAACGCAGATTAAGTTAGCAGCAATTAGGTGATTAAGCGTCCAAAGATTGCTCTATCATGCTCTCTGGAGTGTAAACGGCACTTAAGAATATTCGTGATTTGTAGTACGCAATTGGAGTTTTACATTTTTTAGTAACTGCTACTTTCGTTTTATGTTTTATGTTGTGAATGAAAAAGCTCATTTGCGCATTATTAACAGTTTCAGTCAATTCTGTTGGCGTCAAATAAACTTCCTCGTCGCTAGAACCACTCATTTTAGGTTTTTTACTAGTTTTTAAGTTTCTTGTTTTTAAGCTAAGGTTTTATTTAACAATATGACGTAAAAGAAAATGACGCGCGCAAAGCAAATTAAAAAAAACTACACCAAGATGGTTCCGAGTTTAAGTTTTTAGCAAATTAAATAAGGTTGTATGATAAATTCGGCACCATGGAGGGAGAGTAAATAAATAGGTTTAATGATGTTTTGAATTCACAAACTTAGTGCACACGATGTTCTAAATTCAATTTACTTTATCCTCTAGTCTAGCGGATAAAAACGGCTTTTGTACTTAGATATGTAAGAGCAAAAATACTCTTTCCGAGATGGGGAAATGAATAAATACTTTTTTACGTGACGTCACTACATTATAATATGGGGCAAAATTTACCCAGAAATCGTAATAAAGCATATTCATAATTTTATTTTAGCATAGTTATGGTCGTGTATAGCCGTGGGGTGCCGGCAGTAGAATGTTACCCCTCCTCTCATGCCCGTGGATGCAGTACGAGCCTGCTAAGGGATACCTCTGGAAGATGGGCAGCAGCGTCTTTCCGTGTACCAAAATCCCGTCCTGCGTTTGCCAACCCGCGTGCCATGCGTGGCGAGTATGGCAACTACCCCTCATGAAGATCCATGACGGAGGCCTGTGTTCAATAGTGGACGTTTTACGGCTTAAATTAATAGTTATGGTTTTGGGAGACATCAGGCTTATATAAATAACTAAATAAAAATAAATACGACCGTTTCGTTGTATAAAAAGAAACCAATTAAACTATTTCATGTTTCGAACACCCATAGTGTCGTAACAATGTATACGAGAACCAGAAGCGCAACTGTTACATAGCAAAATGATGGACCAGATCTCATCAGTTCCTGCAGCGATGGTCATCAAACCGTGCTGCATGGTTACTGCTTTCATTGCCATAATATCCGCGTCACTCTTGCAAAATAGGAGAATTACCTTTACCAATCATTGGTTTAGTCTAGGCTATTAACTTGGAATATTAAATTATTGCTGTGGATGCAGTAAGAGCCTGCTAAGAGCTACATCCGGAAGATGGGCAGCAGCATCTTTCCGTGTATCAATATCCCATACTGCGCTCGCCAATCCGCCTGCCAAGCGTGTTGAGTATGGTAACAACCCCTCATGATCCCACATAGATCCATGAGGAATGCCTACGTCCAGGAGTGGATATCCTACGGCTGAGATGATGATGATGATGAATGTTTTGGCGCTTATTACTTTTCATTGCAAGCTAACTATTCGCGTCAGTTTGTATACAGGCGGCCGTTTTACAGGTTTTACCATCGTAATTTAGACAATGACAAATGATAGTATCATTTGTTTTATCTTGGCAACCACTTTTAGTACCTACAACGGTTTTTTTTTAAAAGCATCCTATTTAAAAACACAATCACTTAGATAAATTATTATTTTTTACTGAAAACGATGGACACGTCAAATGACAGAAAGTTACAAGTAAAATTAATGAAACTTAAAACTAAATTAAAATGCAGAGATGTTGCAGAGAATTAGACAAACGAGACAACAAAATTACACAACATGATATAGCAAAAAAAGATTGGCGTTTCTAAATTCTTTTAACACTTCAAAAATGGAACACCGCTGACCATTCGGTATGCAAATGTGTATCCACTTGCGCAGGAGACAGCAATGAGACACGCTTCGTTAGAACTGTATAAGAAATACCAACATCATGCATCATCTGCGTGCAGGTGAAAAAACTTTTAAAAATGCTTTATTTAATAAAATACTAGTAGGTACAATTCTAAAATCAAAAATGTGTTTCGATCGAGCGTTTTGGTCAATGCAACAGTCAGCCTTAATAATAATCCGTAATCATCGGGACCTGTCAACTTGGTCACACCAACCCATCCATAGATTATTAATTCTGATTGACTGCACGACAATTTAAATTGTTGCTCAGACGTACAGCAAAAACTGTCCAATTAAAACGCATAGAAAGGAGACACGTGATCGCAAACGCAAGTAAACTTTGAAGTGGACCGTGAATTTTTTTCCAAGTTTAATAAGTATTTATTAGCTTGGAATAACGTCCGCGTAGAAAATGCGACCTTATTATTAAACATTCGTATGACTCGTTTCCTGTATAAATTAAACATTGGACGAAAACATTACAGGAAGGGTTCGCTATCTTTATTATTATTCAAATTTCGAATTGTTTACAGTTATAGCACATGTTTTTGGCTGGAACATGTTTTCGCGCTTTATAATGCTTCTATGAATATTTAAGCATTTTTACAGTAAAATGTCTAAGTACTTATTTAAATAAATAAGTACTTAGACTAAGTACTTATTTAAATAAATAAGTACTTAGATATTGATGGCTGCTGCTCATCTTCCGGAGGTATCCCTTAGCCTCTTACTGCATCCACGGGCATGAGAGAAGGAGTAACATTCTACAGCCGGCACGCACGGCCCACGGTGATTTATATAAAAAAAAGTTAATTAAGTTACTATATAGGTACATAAAAAAAGTTAATTAAGAACCCTTGGACAAAGGCCTCCCTCATGGATCTTGGAGATGTACTGATCAAGAGGGGTTGTTGCCATACTCACCACGCTTGGCAGGCGGGTTGGCGAGCGCAGTACGGGATGTTGATACAACGAAAGATGCCCATCTACCGGAGGTGGACGCGTCAATGTTTTATAATTAATTACAGACTTAAAAATAATGTGAATGAAAAAAAAAATATGTGGTAAAACAAGAGCTCTGCCGCCATTTTTTTTAATTTTCCATTGTTAGTGGACGTGTCTATGTTTTGTTATTACAAAAAGTGAAAATGAATCTGGAATAAAGCGAAAGTTAATCAGGTTCTAAAGTGAATGAATTTTGAATTGGTAAAATCAGAGCTCTACACCGCCGCCATCTATCGTGCACGCTCTGCACTTGTAGATGCTCGTAATTTTCTAATTACTAGCATTGTTGCGCGCTTGATGTAATGGGTCTCGATTTTAGCCTAGATCTCACGATTTTACAATAATTTCTAGAAAACTCACTATCTGGATCTGGACCAAAAGTAACTTGATTCACTGGTCTATTGAATTAAACAAAACTCTATAAGTTTACTATGTTGAAATATTTGCCGCAGTATGGCGTTTCCTGTTAGATACGTTCTTACCGAAATGAGACCGCGCCGTTTTGTTTCCACACGAAATGAGATAGCTCGCTCATTTGGAATCAGTTAACCTCTAAACACAGTATTGGACCTGTGTGTGTTTTTTCACGAAAACCGTGCAATATGATCACACAATATATGGTAGCAATAACAGTTTGGTTTATTGGCAAAATCGGTTCGAGTGCATTATTGTTGAAATGAAATGAAATAATTAATTCACAAAAAAAAAATTAAGGTTTTAGTTCTTCTATTTAGCCTTTTCTAAGGCATGTGAAAGTTAAGTAGGTGGTTGATTTAATGAAGACATTTAAAATTGAATTAAAATAATATTATACATTATGTCAACCATTCACTCGAATTATAAAAACACTTTTCAAGAAGCCATAGTCTAAGTTTTTTTCTCATTTGAGTCTTCAGCAATTCTTTAATAGTAGGAGGCAGTTTATTAAAGATTTTTATACACATAGCATAACAATTTTTCTGTAACAGGCTAGTTCTAGGTATAAAGTTATAGACCAGCCGCTCTCGTATTCGTAGATAAACATTTTTGACTTTTTGGAATAGTCGTGGATGAGTCTTGACAAATATGCAGACTTCATAATTCCATTCCAATACATACATGCATGTCAGTAGAAGAATTCCTAGTATTTTAAAAAATGTTTACAGGATTCATAAGGTGGAATACTCGCAATAGCTCGTACGAAACTTTTCTGCGCTAGAAATGCCCGTGGCGATTCTGTAGAGTTTCCCCAAAGAAGTAAACCATACCTTAAGACCGAGCTCACGTAACTATGATAGGCCAGCAGAACTGTTTGCTGTGTTGATGTCTTTCTGAGTCTATTAAGTACATAGACAAATCGATAATAATGTTAACACAGATATAAAGACAATGCCACAGGTTTTGGAGTCAGCTACCTAAATGTTAAATCAATATTTTTATGACAACTAGAAATAAATCATTTAACTTGCTGATGATTCTAGAGCGGATCTAGACGACCTTCAGTAATGGTTTATTTATTAAAACCATCTCGTGAGATGATCACCTTATAATATAACCTTTAGCTTCATTAACTTTATAAACCTTCTTCCTATACCTACTACTAACTACTAACTTGATTTTAGGGTTCCTGGCGCCTACTCTTGAAACTCTTGCTGATTTCGACAAATCTAAGCGATAGTCTTTCAAATATTATCGGTGGACTTCCGTGACTCAGTAGATCTAATAATAATAAATGAAAAACGGACGGCACGGGTTCGATCCCGGCCGGGAGACAAATGTTTGCTTTTCTAACAGATATTTGTTTCGGGTCTAGGTGATTTCTATGATGGATTTAGTATTTTGAATGTTTAATTTATTGTTTCTTGTAAATGTTTAATTTTCCATGATGATATTTGTGTTTCAGATGTTAGACTTCATCGTCCTTTATATTTTATGTTTGCTTCTTTGGATTTTAAATTGTATTTAGATTTAAGCCTGTAAGTGGAAGTAAACTGTTTAGTCGCTAAATCTTGCACGCTGTGGCACCCTCCAATAGTAGAAACACACAGTCAATGTATTTGTAGTCATCATTTTAGCCATAAAATGTCCACTGATGAACACAGGCCTTCCTCATGGGTCTCCATGAGGGGTGGTTGCCTTACTCACCACGCTTGGCAGGCGGGTTGGTGACCGCAGTATGGGATGTTGATAGTAAGTACCTATATTAACTCATGTGATTTTCTTGTTGGATGCCCCTTAATAAATGAATAAATGATATAATATTAAACATTATACCAACCATCTGGTTACCAAAAGTACAAACTTTGCTTTTTCGGATGTTTCTTATATTCTATACACATTCTAGCATCTAATTCTAACCCAAATTATTTTAATTTGTTCGGAACCTCCGCTCCAATTTCCTCTTCGCCTGTTTCTGGTGTTCTAGAATGAACACAGGTAATTCAAGCACAAGCCGCCCATTGTACGTCTTATAATTGTATATAATAAGTTAATCTTAAGGTTTTACTGTTGTGTACAATAAAGTGTTCATTCATTAATTATTCATAGATTTGTAATATGATAACGGGTGTCTTTTTTACAATCTGACAATTAAGTCCAAACCGCTGGCTGTGAATAAAATTATTCTAATGGATTAAATAGAAAATATATATTTTTTTACGTTAGATAGGTTAGCTCTTGATTTCATCCTTGCTATCGCAAGAATGAGATCGACGATGGAGCGAGCTTCCCTAGAAAATGCCTATTAACTCTTTTCTTAAACGTAATCGGGTAATTAATTTGGTATAGTTGGGTGTTGCTCGATTTAGACTTAATTTAAATAACATTAGTTCTGCTTACTTTGGGGCTAGACGGTGCCATCATTATTAATATAATTTGTAAATTATGTCTATACTAATATTATAACGAGGAAAGATTTGTAATGAATAAACCATTTTCAAAATTCATTAACCATTAGAATGTTACATTATATAACTACGCGGGTTAAACTGCGGAGTGTGTCTAGTCACTAATAAAGAAGCATAAGCCTGTTCTCGCCAGCCGCGTACTATAATATCGTCGAATCAACGCGCTTTCTGAAGAACACGACATCTTTTGCTTGACCTTTGCCACCATTTACTCATAGTGGCACCCTGATGGCATAATGCTACTTTTAAGACTAAAGTTAGAGACTACACTTTCATGTTTTTTTTATCTCTTATTGCGTCATCCACGTCTAGCCTGATGTTAAGCAATTATTGCGGTCTATACTTAAGCCGAAGTCAATGTAGAGTGTTTGTAAATAAACTGTAAAACATGTAAAATGGAATTGCTTCTTAAGGGTTGGTTTTTAGACCGAGTTAATAGTAATTTATTGAAGGGAGTGGTCACAAATCCCCAATAATTGAGTCATATATCCACCATCGTGAGACCAAACTATCAAAGAGAAAGTATTTCCAGACTAAGTAATGACGGTTTGTTTACAAACATTCTACATTCAAATTGGCTGAAGTATAGGATGGGACACGCTTGCCTAGAAGGTTACCTGATTACCTTTGATTTTAATATACCCAAACTGTAACTTGTGCCTTTTATATGTGGAGTCGTGGAGAATACTAACACTATGATATATAATTTTTGCTGCTTAAGCTTACCCATCCTAACTTTAAGTTAACGACCACCAAGACATATAATGAAAAGTCGCCCATTGACATTAGTAAAGTCGCGGCAAATGTTGGATAGGCCTGGCGCAGGATCATGGCGGATGGCACAAACTAAGGGATCATACTCAGCAGTGGGTGAAGTGGGGCTGTGGGTGAATAATGAATTATTAAAAAGTCGCAAAGAAGTCAGACATGTAGCAAAACAAAATATTGTTTTGCTATACCAAGGTAATGTCTTATCAATGCCTAGACCGACCACAATAAAATAAGGCCTTTTCATCTATTGTACAATATTTATACAACGCCAGCAGGTATACATGCTATACACGCTGCAGTACCTGGGTCATTGCTGATGGATAGGCTTGCCCAGCACCTATACCATCCTTGCTAAGTTAGCTATCAGGAAAGAACAGGTCATTTCGTCTGAAGCTGACTAAGCCGCGGGTTTCCTCATATATTTTTCTTCAACGTAAAAGTACGTGTTATTTCTTGATAGTGTATATTATACAACTTTTATATAAAAAAGAAAAATCCATTGGTGCACGGCCGGATCGAAACCACGACCTTCGGATTTAAAGTCGGGGTTACATACCACTCGGCCAACACGGCTTTTACTCCGACCATAGACTACAGAAAAAATACTTAATAAAGTGTATACAAACAGTTCAACACAAGCATGTTTCGGCTTCCTCCTCAGAATGTCCACCAGCCACAGCAGAACAAATGCAATAAACATATACCACATCACAGTAACAAGCACTGCACCATTTCACAAATCAGATAACAATTAACGGTAAAATAACACGAACCAATAATACTATTTGTAGGCCCATGCGTGTGAAAGCAAGATGCACGAGTAATGTTGTCTTTGCTTCTGTTCGATATTCGAATAATAATGGAGCGCTAGTGTCGCGAGAGAATGGGGCGGTGTCTCAGGTGGCTTGCATGCGATGCGATGCTATTGTAAATGTACCTTCGTAAGTGAACTTTTACATCTTTCCTTCGTTACTTATTAGTAACACAACTAAGCCGGAAGGGGGTGATTCTGACCATCCCAAGGAACAAATTTTGTTCTACGGCTTTTCAGTATTTAGTCATTTATTCAAGAAAAGAACACGAAAGTTCAACAGCTGATTCATGGCCAACCAACTAATATAAGAATTTATAAACTTGACACTGGCGGAATTGTGTAAAGTGTAAAACCAAACACAAAAAGCCATAAAATAAAAAGACAAGACAAACGAAAATGACAACCTAAATGCCATCTGATTCTTGACAGGGATGGAGGAACTCATTGACCTCCGCAAAGAGTTACCGTACAGGTACAAATAAAAAGCACATGAAACCACAACAAAAAGGTTTTTTATTTATAAAAAAACCTCTGGATCATTTTTACACAGAGGCCTTTGCATCTATAATAGATGATTTATGCAGCGTCAGCAACTGGTAATCATGCTATACGGGACGCTGCAGTGCCTGGAACATTTTTTGATGGATTAGGCTTGCCCAATACCTTTACCTTGCCGTGGGGTGCCGGCAGTAGAATGTTACCCCTCCTCTCCTACCCGTGGATGCAGTAAGAGCCTGCTAAGGGATACCTCCGGAAGATGGGCAGCAGCGTCTTTCCGTATATCAACATCTCGTACTGCACTCACCAACCCGCCTGCCAAGCGTGGTGAGTATGGCAACTACCCCTCATGGAGATCCATGAGGGAGGCCTTAGTTCAGTAGTGGACGTTTTACGGCTGAAATGATAATACGTTTACCATCCTCTCAGCTTACTCAGCTGTTAGTCAGAGGAAAGAACAGGTTAAAACGTCTGAAGCTAACTAAACCGCGGGTTTCCTCACGATGTTTGCTTCACCGTTAAGCACGTGTTAATTCATTTAACACGTGCTTAGCGGTCATTTAACTTAAATGTGAACTTACACTTTTCAAGAAAGAAAAATCCATTGGTTCTCGGCCGGTATCGAACCCACGACCTTCTGATTGAAAGTCGGGGGTAGGTACATACCATTCGGCCAACACGACCTCATTTTTACATCACAACAAATTAATTAAAATAAAAATACAAATTTCCTATTTTTTCCCTTCCAAAAAAACTTCTCGTATTTATGGGCTAAAACCCCCCCTTTCGGGTTATTACACATATAATACATCCTGTATATTATAAAGAGAAAAGATCTGTATTTTTGGATGTTTGTAATGAATAAATTTTTGCTGACGAGTGGAAGAAGATTATGATGGTAAGCATGAGGTTTTGCGAGATTAAAGAATGAATGTGTGATTTTTTATCTGAATTTGTTATTATTATTTCCGATTTTTTGTTATAATTAATGTATTTTGTTTTTTGTTTTATTTAATATTATTATCGATTAATCGAGGAAGGCTGCTATTTAATATAAATAACAAACGCGGGCAAAGCCGTGGGGCAGCAGCTAGCCTATTATATAGACGATTTATACAGTGTCAACAACTGGTACAGCGTACGGGACATTGTAAGATGGATTAGGCTTGCCCTGCACCTACATATTACTCCTATCCTATCAGCTTTATTGTTTTTTTATACATCAAACCAAAGGCCCATCTTACTTTTTTATTTTTTTATTCTCAATTTATTTACAGGGTTTTTACCTTTGATGGTATGTCAGTCCCATCATCCCCTAAATACTTATAACCAACATGCAAAGAATAATTCTAACAATAACAAAATTTAATGATAGTTTACGGTAATGTAAGGTAAGCAAAAATAGTCACTAATGCACAAAGATTTGAAATAAGGAACGAGGACCCGCCGCAGCCGTAACTATGGGTCAGCGCAGACAGAACGGAGCGCAACGGAGAGGATTTTATTGACGCACTTGAAAATAAACTTTAAAATTATTACAATAAAGTGCAAAACGCCGCGCGAGGATTCCCGCGTATCTTCGAGGACGCGGGAGCATTTTTCTGTCAGGTTCAAGCATTTATGCACTTTATTTTTAATAATTTTTAAGTTTATTTTCAAGTGCGTTAGTAAAATCCTCTTCGCTGCGCCCCGTTCTGTCTGCGCTGACCCTAAGTCGTAGGGCGGTAACCACCTATTACAACTGTGCGACACCGCGGTAATCGTAAGCACGTGACCAACGCTGGATTGCCTTGCGCCCGCCGCCCTGAGACATACAGTTATAAGGTATCGTGTGCCCGTAATTTCCTCGGCTCCTCTTTACTTATCATCATTTCAGCCATAAAACGTCCACTGATGAACACAGGCCTCCCTCGTGGATCTCCATGAGGGATGTGGCCATACTCACCACGCTTGGCAGGCGGGTTAGTGAGCGCAGTATGGGATGACGATACACGGATATACGCTGTTGCCCATCTTCCGGAGGTATCCCTTAGCAGGCTCTTACTGCATCCATGGGCGTGAGAGGAGGGGTATCATTCTACTGCCGGCACCCCACGGCGAACGGCTTTACTTATACTCGGCTACAAATTGTTAAAAAAAAAAAATATGTAGGTACAGAAATTAGCTTATATGTATATTATAGAATGTGCATGTGAAGCGAATTCTCGTATCGGACTCACTTTGGGTCACCCCTGCGTCAATGGAAGTAAGAAGGGTGTCTGATAATTTTGGGGTAAGTATTACCATGGACTGTGCCATGGACCAATAAATACTTATTTAGTTGCCGTGGGGAGCAGTAGAATATTACCCCTCCTCTCATGGATGCACTAAGAGCCTGCTAGGGGATACCTCCGGAAGATGGGCAACAACGTCTTTCCGTGTATCAACATCCCGCACTGCGCTCGCTAACCCGCCTGCCAAGCCTAGTGAATATGGCAACAACCCGACATGATCCGTACAAAGGTCCATGATATATAACAGAGCCTATGTCCAGCAGTGGATGACCTACAGCTGAGATGATGAATGACTTATGTATTTATTTGGTCCATAATATATTCAATACGTCTGAAGCTAACTGAGTCGAATGTTGCCTAACAACCTGCTAATGTAACAAGTATTTTCGAACTCTAACAGTAATAAAACTTTACATCCGTTTCTCTACAACCGGATTTTCCATAAAACACCATGACATAACACATGGACAGTTAAGTATAGGTAAACCATCTTACCGTTATATTATAAGCATAATGTTAGCTAATACCAAAACGAGTTAAATATATTGAAGTTCAATAGCTTCGCTTTCACGGATAACTTTTACTTTTTTACGGCAAAAAACTTGTCGAGAGATGGCGTAACAATGCAGTTTATATGTTTACAATGCAATGCGTTTCTACCTTGTTTATGGTTTTTGTTAATGGACAAGTTCAAGTTTTACAATGGTATACGACCTCTTTGTGACGCATTGGATGAAGAACCTGCAACCAGGTTCGATTATCGCGGAATTGTTATTATTTTACACATGGATTTTTTCTTTCTTGATAAATGTATGTGCTTATTTAACACGTGCTTCAACGGTGAAACGTCGTAAGGAAACCCGCGGCTTAGTCTGTTTCAGACGTATGGACTAAGCTGAGAGGATGGAATAGGTGCTGGGCAAGCATGCATATCAGTTTCTGAATGCTGTATTTAACATATTAATTATTGATTTTAATTAGATATAAAGTGCTTACTTGCTCTGCAGATGGGTTGATCGAGTGAAACTCCCGACTTAAGATCCAAAGTTCGATTCCATCCATTGCTGAAATGTGAATTTATGTTTTTTTTTTGCTATCGGCTGCATGTGTGCTAAAAGATCTCGTAATACGGGCCTTCTTTGTGAAACTTAGCGATGAAGAAAAATTCGAGAGGTATTGAAACTAAAATTATTTAAATAGTATTTTGAATGAAATTGTAGAAATAACATATATTGATTATAACTGTATATATTTTTTATCTATATTAATATTATAAAAAGGTAAAGTTTGTGAGTTTGTGAGGTTGTGGGGTAATCTCTGGATCTACTGAAACGATTTTCAAAATTATTTTACTAATAGAAAGCCACAGTACTTGTGAGTGTCATAGGCTATAAATTACCGCCCAACGAAGTGGGCACCGGGACAGCTAGTTAGGTAATCATTTTGTTAATTAATGTACCTACAAGTAACATGAACATCTGTCTGAAATAAATGAATTAATAAGTAGGTAATCTATGGTGTTAATTCTGTTGAAGCAATTCTGAAATGAAGCTTACTAAAATTGCGTAAAATAGTCTAAAATTACATATAGCTAATCGTTAGGCTGTTCTAAAGTTAAAACGGAAGAATTATATAACCCAATTTTACGCTGACAGCTGTAAATTTAAAAAGTCATATCGCTAATTTTAATTAGCTTTAGGAAGTGTAATACAGAATCGACACCACTATTAAATATTCTTAAATCTTATAGAACAACGAATTCAAAATGACAATGTCATAACAATGTGTTATCTGATCAGAATGTGTATTATATTATCTGCGCCAGAACTGATCTTATCCAACGCCATCTAGCGGTATAGTGTGCAACTAACGTAATTGCTGAAACAATTGCGCACGCGCCGACAATAGCTCGTTACTCTTAGTTACAATGAATTGTTGTTTAAACACGGCAGATGGCTTAGTTCTGTTTAATTACTGTTCACATTCTTCAGTCGTTATCTTACGTGGGGTCGGTACAAAAGTCCTCTTCCTACCGAAGTCCTCGTTCATTTAAAGATTTGGGTGTGGCCTGGCGATATTTGTAAACTTGCAAAAGGAGGGGCAACGTTCTATTGCCGGAACCCCACGGCGCACAGCTCCTTTCTTGCCCGTGGATGCAGTAAGAATCTGCCAAGAGATATCTCCGGAAGATGGGCAGCGGCGACTTTCCGTGTATCAACATCCTGTACCTACTGTGCTTTATAACCGCATGCCACGCGTGGTGAGTATGGAAGAAACCCCCTCATGATCATTTCAGTCGTGAAACTTCCACTACTGAACACAGGCCTTCCACACGGATCTCCATGAGGGATAGTTGTCATACTCACCACGCTTGGCAGGCGGGTTGGCGAGCGCTGTACGGGATGTTGATACACGGAAAGACGCTGCTGCCCATCTTCCAGAGGTGCCCCTTAGTAGGCTCTTACTGCATCCACGGGCATGAAAGGAGGGGTAACATTCTACTGCCGGCACCCCACGGCAACCGCGACAAATATCTGCAGAAAACTTACAAACATTTGTCGCGCGACTAGAATCGAACCCACCTTCTGCGCCTCAGCCGCCTATTAAACCAACTAAAAAAATAACAAATACCCAAATATAAAGGATCGGCCAAACCTGCGCGTCAGTAAAGCGGGAAGCGGGAGCGTCTGCAACGCGAAACTTAACGCGCACAGCTGCGCGACTCCGGCGCGAACCGTGAACTTCATTTGCTAGTGAACAGTCACTAAAGCAGCACGTCTTTATTTGTATAACTACTTAATTGTTGTGGTGATGACATCCTCGTACTTCGGAATCTGACTCCGATGAGGAAGACCTTTTATTGCTTGCGTTAAATAAGCTACCAAGTAGTAATCACTCAAAACAAGTACAAAACTTTACTGTACTTTACTGTACTAATTTTTAAAAAAGATAATATTATGGAAGACAGCTTTCTCGCACGTACACACGTCTGACCACTAGACTCATGTGTCCCGCTGGATCCCGCTCTGCGACGCGACGCGGCCCTGCCGCTTCGTGGTCGCGTAGGTGTGCAAAGAGCCATAGATAAAGTATGGGTAGCATCCGCCGCGCGGCAGACGCTCCCAGTCCCCTTCGCAGTCGCTTTGGTCGCGCAGGTTTGACCGATCCTTAAGCCTATGTTGGGTTTTAATTATTTTCTAAAAATAGCTTGTTCAAGTTACTAAGACACACCATACCCACTTGTAATATTCTGTACCGTTAAAGAGCGTTAAAGTTTCATACTTAGCGGTAATTAGTAATGGAGTAAATGTGATGTAATTTTGTCAAATTGCCGTTACAATTTTAATTATATGTTGGTATGTAAAAACCTAGTTATTTTAGTCTGATATTAAGAGCGACATTTTAAAACTAAAGCCTTAAGTAAACATAAAAGTCAATACTTCAGTAAAACCTTAATTTAATTTAAGCCGTGAGGTGGATGCAGTAAAAATCTGCCAAGGGCTATATCCGGAAGATGGGCAGCAGCGTCTTTCCATGTATCAACATCCCCTACTGCGCTCGCCAACCCGCCTGCCAAGCGTATCGACTATGGTAAAAGCCCCTTCATGATCTCGGTAATCTATGAGGGAGGCCTATATCCAGCTGTGGACGTGGAAAACAGTTATTAAAATATGGGATTATCGGGTATTTATCGCGTAATTACCTTTATTTTATTCCCGACGTTTCGACCGGATTGCACCTGGTCGTGGTCGCGGGGAGACTGGCGTGCTGAAGTTAACCGCAGCAAAGCGAAGGCATCTTTTCAGACTACCCTCACTTGGTCTACGCGATAAATACCCGATAATCCCATATTTTAATAATGTGTTGTGATCGCGAAAGTTTGGAAAACAGTTCTAAGGCTGAAATGATGATGGTGATAATGATGATGATTAAAATATTTTTTGCTTTTCTGCAGGTCATGTTTGGGCGTTTTCTGTGATGATTAGTTTTTATTCATATGTTACAAAATATGACACTAGAATACGTTACAATTTAGGCAGACTGATGAGTTTCTATTTATTTCAATTTTTTTTTTCAGCCATTACTATCCCCTGCAGGGCAAATGCCTCCTTTCCCTTCTTCCACTCCTCGCGATTTAACGCTGCGGCAGGCCAAGATCTTTAATGGGCGTCTAGTTCATCGCGCCATCTCCACTTCGTAGTGAGCTTTGCCCATAAATGTGTTGAAGAAATAGTTTGACATGCGGTAGATGTGTCCAGCCCAGTTCCCCTTCAAGCTTGCGGCTTTATTACCAACATCAACGATTTGTGTTTTGGAGTTCCTATTTATTTATATCTAGCATCATTTCAGTAATTCACTAATGCGATTCAACACGATTTAAATATGTAAAAATACCTACACAATTTTTAATAAAAAAAACCTCTGCAACTTTATCTTATCATATCGTGCGCTGACATTGTATACTTTGCGAGTCTAAATCTGTTCGCACTTCTGCGGATTTATGTCGTCTAAGGATAAAATATGTCACCAAAAACCATTAGTGCGCGCGAGATAGACAGGTTTTGAAAAAGTTGTTTTAATTTGACACGTATAACAAAAGTGTAATAAAGAATATAACGCGCGACAAAAAAACGAGTGATTCTCGCGAGATAACCTAGATTTAGAAATTTACTTTTAATTTGGCAGGTAAAATAAAACGAAAGAGAATGGTAATTATATACAATATCAAACGAGAAAAAAACAAGTGGTGCACACGACACACGTTTTAGAAAAGAACTTTCAATTTGACAGGTAATATAAAACAAAGGAGTATGGTAATATTTAAAAAGATGTCAAACGAGAAAAACAACGAGGAGTGCGCGCGAGATGATCAAGTTTTAGACAAGTAGGTCCAATTTCACAGTTAAAGTAAAACAAAAGAGTATGACAATATTTAAAATGATATCGATCGAGAAAAAAACGAAAAGTGCACGCCAGAATATCCATTTATAGAGATGTGATTTAGATTTGACAGGTGAAGTAAAACAAAATGGTATGGCGATATTTAAAAAGCTATCGAACAAGAAAAGCATAAGTGGTGTGCGCGAGATTATAATATCAAGTTTCTGACAAGTAATTTAAATTTGACAGGAGAAGTAAAACAAATGAGTATCGCCAGCAGAATCACAATGCAGTCACACAAGTCACGTCACGTCACGCCGGTATTGTAGGTCACTGCGATGCCGGTATGCTATAATTGGTGCAATTTGCGCTTTCATGACTTCTTCTTACATTTATCACTGTGGATTTTATTACCTGTCCACTTGTGAACGCGGAAGACTTAATTTCCACTTTTACTAACATCTATCGGAGATGCGAAAAAGCTTTAAGTCTTTCACATTATGCAACTAGTTGTCCCGCGCAACTTCGTCTGCGCAACGGAAGCTCTCAAAAGGAATAAATTTTCCCCGCCTTTGCAACCTTTTTAAAGAAGAAACTTTCATAAAGTCAAAAATAAGAAGACTCAAGAAAATGTTTCAGAATCGTTGAAAACGTATAAGTCTTGCAAGAATTTAAATTTTTCTTTATGTTTTATTCTTGTTACTCAGAGATGTACATATATTGTTAAAATTTTTGTCGAATAAACAGACGTTGTTGGCAAAGTGGTGGATTTGTTTCCTGTCACCGCCCTCATACCATAATCAAAAGAAGAACACTCAGATTCAAAAGGAGGATCACGTTGGATTATAATAAGAATAATATTTATTTTGCAGCATTATGGTTCAGAAATTATTAAAATGTAACAAACAAATAGAATAAAGGTTGTAACAAAAAAGGATAACCAACCCAGCATTTTGCTGGTTGAGGCAACCAGCGTTGGTCTTCCGTTGGATCCTTTTTACAGTGAAAGGACATAATACACTGCAATAACAAAAACAATAAATATAAAGAAAAAGGAACAACTAAACAAAACAGGTAAATAATCGAAGAGAGCGAATGGTCATTAGAACAAAAATTACAGCTATTAACTTACCTAATCTACAATTAAAAGAATCAGAATACAAGGTACAAGTGCACAATAAAATGGAATATGTACATTAGAATGTTTCATTAATACACGCAGTAGCAGATCATCATCATTAATTAATTTCGTAATTACAACAAAATGTGTAGCAAAAGTCTCTATTTACCATTTAATTATTATGTTAGGTAACTTGATTTACGTAAAGAGATAGTTAAGTCTTAGGAAATGTGAATCTAAGACTAATATAGGTCGATGAGGTTGAAGATTATATTGGGTAAGTATACTAATACAAATTAAATGTCAAAACTCCCTACGATCTCACAATTGTAAAATAAATGTATTTAGGTCAAACATCAATCAGCGTTTTGGAGCTGTTTGAACCGGAATAAATTTCGTGGCTTGCACGTTAAATAATAAATAAAGCTGGACAAATCACACAGCATCATCTAGACTCAAGCTAAGCAGAGCTTGTGTTATGGGTACTAGGTGACTGATATACTTAATACCATACTACATAGATAGATATTTTTATAACATATAGAAAAACAACACGTACGGTGCCCAGACTTGCTCACTCACAAATTGCCAAAAGTCTCGCCTCGGGGTATGCCAGCGAGCTATGGAGCGCAGTATCCTAGGCGTCAAACTTACGGACCATGTAAGGAATACGACACTGCGCTCGAAAACACAAATAGCCGACGTAGCTCACAAAGCAGGCCAGCTCAAGTGGCACTGGGCAGGACACGTTAGCCGTATGCCCCAACAACTATGGGCAAAAACCACCACCGATTGGGTTCCCCAACAAAGACGACCACGTGGTAGTAGAACCAGGCGACGATGGCGAGATGAGCTTGACTCTTTAGCATAGACTGGCTTCAACAAGCTCAAGACAGGGATAAGTGGAAGGAGGGAAGGGAGGCCTTTGCCCTGCAGTGGGAAACATCAGGCTTATAAATAAATAAATAATAGAAGAACACCCTGAACAAATGTCTGCAGATCGTACAGAGACATTTGTCCCGAGGCGGGAATCGAACCCGCAACCCCTTGCGTTGCAGGCGGACCTTCGCCCGCTGCGCCAGAGTTCGTCCTAAAAATAATGTAAGAGTGGAAGAAGGGAAGTGTGGATTTGCCTTACAGTAGGACAGTGGAGACAGTAACAGATAGATAGATAGATAAACTCTTTATTGTACATTCACCATATAACATAAATTTCACAAAGAGAAACACAGACAAATATAACATACAATGGGCGGTCTTATCGCTAAAAGCGATTTCTTCCAGACAACCTTTGGATGGACAGGATATAAGATAATAAAAACGGCGGTGTACGAATAATACATACGCATAAATAGATAGATAAAAATATATACATACCAACCTAAATACTTAAATGATAAACATACATAACACTACATAAATATAAAAATACTACAATCATAAACGGTAACGATATAAGTATTACATCCTAGAGATGAATACATAATGCAATTTATACCAATATACATATAATATATATAATATATATGTATGTAACAATACATAATGTAAATTTGGAAAAAAAACAGTTTTACGACAAGGATAAATAATGACAGTGTACCTTAGATTTAAAAATAGCCAGAGATTTTGATGATCTAATAGAGAAAGGGAGTCCATTCCATAAACGCACAGCTTGTACAGTAAATGAGTTGCTATAGAATTAAGAGGCGTGTTCTGGTGTGATAAGCTGCAGAGTTTCAGAGGACCGGAGATTTCGAGTATGTGCCTCATGCAGATAATGAAAACGCTCCTTGAGATAGAAGGGAGTAGTAGGAGAAAATAGAATATTATAAAGTAGGGACAGAATATGTGCATTCCGGCGAAGACGGATGGGGAGCTACTTGAGTTTTGCGCGAAATTCAGAGACATAATAGAGTAATAATAGTTTCTTGGTTTCTTTTTTGATTGTAATGTGTTTTGTGCTTGTAATAAATGAATAAGTTAAATAAAAACTTGTTATAAAGATAAATCCATTCCATTCATTCAAATCCATCGCATCTGATCCTAGGAAGATATCTCTACATGGTATAAATTGAAGTGTTGCTGCCCGCGTCTGTCCGTCTGAATGTCTGTTTGGCTTTCTTCCCTTAAACCACGAAACGGATTTGATGCGTTTCACCAATGGATTGTGTTTCAAGAGAAAAGTTTATCAGTTAAATACATTAAGGTTTGGTGTACCTAAGTTTGCTGAACTGTGATGAAGATTGTTTTTATTTATTTATTTATTAACATGTACATCTATCCTAACGGGTACACCCAATTCGATAGAGTACCTACCTTATATTTTAGTCTAGTGTTCCTATTTAATATTAAAATTAGAAAATTATTAAAAATTTTAGAAAAACAATAAAAATTAAAAAAAAAATATAAATCTTAAAAGTCAGCATTAATTAAATATAACATAAAATAAAAAACAAAGCCTTTTGGAATTCGCTCCAGGAACAGTAAAAAAGATCAATTCTCTCGGCAATCAGATTAAGCGTTTTTTGATTGTTGAAGTTGTCGGAAAATTTCATCCTGAAAGAGAGTTGTTTTGGCGAGCTCTGCGTAAACCATTAATGTTATGTGCAAGTGATGTAATAAAGAATCGCTCATCCTTGTGCGAAGCAGGGGCGGGTCGCTGGTATATAAATATAAAGCTACGTCCGGCGCGCATGAGCGGGTCATCCGTCGATTACCGAGCCCCGTTACAGTGAGATTGGCTCCAATATGTGCCCGACTTCCAATCGATAGATCAAGAGCGCTTGAGATACCAGTCAACGCAGACCAAGACTATCTCCATAATCCTCCTAATATTATAAACGCGGAAGTTTGTATGTATCAGTGTATGGATGTTTACTACTCTTTCACGCAAAAACTAACGGATTGAGCTAAACTTTTGCTATAGGGATCTGTTGACGTGATCTAGTGAGAGTGATCTATGTCCAGCAGTGGATGTCCTACGGCTGAGATGATGATGATGAATTTGGCCTTTCGCATCTATTAGATAGACCATTTTTACAGCGTCAGCAACTGTTATTCATGCTGTAAGGGACGCTGCAGTGCCAAGGACATTACTAGATTTAGGCTCAAAAAAAATTACATTTGTTATAGTTGATTTATACAGCGTCAGTAAATGGTCATGCTGTGGCTGCAGTGCCTGGGACATTGTTATATATGTATGTAGATTAGAACCCAGCACTTATACCATCCCCTCAATCCTCATAGTTGGCTGTTTTGGACATGCAAGTCTATCTTTTCTTATTATAGACATTATTTGCGATTACTTTGTTTAGCCTGTTTATATAAACAAATGAAATATGCCATAAATAGAAAGGTTGTTAATTGAACAGCTTTGCAATCAAAAAACTATAACCGCTCAGATCAGAGAGAGCCGATGCATATTACAAGATCACGCAACACCATAATCAAGAATTCAAAAAAAAACCTGAGCTAACCTAACATACATAAATAATGGCCTTTCTTATGATTACGATTTTCTTAGCAGAGCTGACAAATAACCAGCTGAGACGCGAGTTTGATTCTGCGGCGGAACAGTAGAACTCTCATATGTTTGCAGCGTTGGCGTGACGAATTAGACCAATATAATAGCGCATGAGTCGAATTGACGGCAAATCCAGAAGCATGGAGAGATGGGGGGAGGTATTTTTCCCATCTTTTTAAAACGAAAATCGATGTATATTGAATACGTTGAAAACCTGACGATAGATCGATACGATACCGTCATTACTTTTGACAATCGATATTGTAATACAACTCTTACCGTGCTTAGATACGATAGTTTGAAGTTAATACTTTACGATGGAACTGTCGAAAAAATCGGATTTCACTGACATTGCTACGACAGATTTTGGCATTTCATCCAAGCCCAAGTATTTTTATGGATGAAACATATCAAAATAAGAAATCCTTCTAATAATTGTAAACACGAAAGTTTATGTACGGGCGTTTGTTCTTTCACGCAAAAACTAGCCCACGGATTGAAGTTTTGCACAAGTTTTGCACACGTTTAGATGTTGACTAGGATAGATGGACTTAGGCTATATTTTATCAGGGTACGCATGCGAAGCGGCGGGCATAAGCTAGTATTACCTAATAATAACCTATGCTAAACCTGTGACAGACAGACAGAGTCACTTCTTATGGGTTCTTTTACCATGTTTGTACGAGACTTTAAAAATGTCACATGATATAGTCTGAGGATAGTATTGTATTATTTATACTATTAATATTTATTATATTGATCAGTGTAGTCACACAATAATGAAACTGAGAAAAAAATATTTTTATATAAGTTTTTATTTTAATTTTAAAATGGTAAAAGAACACGACGATTTAAAAACATAAAAATTAGTTTTTTAATTCGTTCAAAAAAAATATCAACCTAATTCTGGACATTTCACACGGTAGGTTCAATGTAGGTCATCCAAATAGACCTTCCATAACACCTGCAGCGACCAAATCGAATGACCGGAGCGACATTGAAAGTTGCTAGATGCAGTCAAACCTTGGGCTCTCCTTTCTAAAGACAAATCCTGATTTGAAGATGTTTACCAGCATTATATAGAACTACTAAGAGTAGTTACATCCCGCGGCTTCACAAACTTTGCTCTCATGTAACAACAATACTTAAAGCAAACGCACAATGTATGTGTACTTTTTATACCATTTCCATTTTTTACATTTTGACGAGCTCTGTGGCGCAGCGCTGCGGGCGAAGGTCCGCCTGCGAAGCAAGGGGTTGCGGGTTTGATTCCCGCCTCGGGACAAATGTCTGTACGATCTGCAGATATTTGTTCAGGGTGTTCTGGGTGTTTTTCTATATATAATAAAAATATCTACTTATGTAGTATAATGTATTAAGTACCTCTATATCAGTCATCTAGTACCCATAACACAAGCTCTGCTTAGCTTGGGGCTAGATGATGCTGTGTGATCTGTCCAGCATTATTTATTTATTTATTTAGGTAGTAGACGAGGACCTACCTGTCTATATGATGGTAAGCGGTTACCGGGCCTATTGACACTTACGACACCAGGAGCAGTCACACTCGCGCTGCTCAATATTTCTAAACGCTCTTTTTGAAGAACTCCATACTGTAGTCTCTGGGAAAAACCGCGACGGGCAGGTAATCCCACAACCTACCTAACTGTTTGCGGGAGGAAATTCCTCTGGAACCGCACCGTGCGAGACCACATTGGCTCCATGGTATGAGGATGACTTCCCTGCCGGTGGCGAGCAGTGCGATGGAAGAAGGGAGCTGTAGGTACCATTTAAAATAATTCCTCAGAACACAACCCATTATACAAGCGGTAGAGTACACAGAGAAAGGAAGAGTCTCTCCTAAGACTTAAAGTTTCAATACCGCCTGATTATTATGTATGATACATTGGGATTGTCAACAATTCGAACAGCTCTTTCTTGTCTTTGTATCGAGTTAAAAGGCCCGAGCTGGTAGTATTACACAAAAGCAGGGTCTCTATTTTTGAATCACTCTCCTACATACGACTCGCATTCTATTTTCGTTCGACTCATCGCTCGATAAGCGACACGAGATTGGTTGAACTGAAACCACTTATTTTCACTACACTAATAACATATACACAGACATGGACATATATTTAAGGAAATATTAAGTAAAAGATAAATAGACCACAACTTGAAGACGAGTTAGTATGTCTCCATGTTTTTAGCGGCATTTATATCTTCATGTTTTCTAAGTTCGCGCCAAACAACCCTGCCAAGCGTGGCGACGACCCCTCGTAATCATGGAGATCCATGAGAGAGGCATATGTACATGCGTGGACATCAGTCCTACGGCTGAGATGATGATGATGAAGTTATGCCGTACATCTACATACACCTATGTATTTATTATGAAGTGAATTAGCGAGTGCGTAGGAACTGGAGCGTGCTTTGTTTTTAGCGTATATTGTACCGTAGGTAATTGCTTTGGAGCTAGTTCGACTGATGAGACTATGTACGAATATATAGTTGTACTTGATTTCATTAATAGCCATCTATCAGCAAAAATACCTAAGTTTAAATAGCAGTTATAAAAAGACCTCTGCTGTCGAATATAATCAATCACTACACCAAAATCAATCAGTACCCTTCTCTCATTAAGACGGTGCTGACAAAAAAGGTTTCATGTAAATAGGTCAACGCGTTCGGTTGTGATCGTCTCATACACAGACAGACAGACAGCGCTATGCATATTAGGGAGCTTCGCCCCCTAATATTTATGTGCTCTTTCGCTGTTATAAATATATTTTTCATTTTCATTTTATCCACAGTGCACCTCCATCCACATTACAAAAGTCAACGCTATCACACAGAATCTCTGTGTTTCTGAAATCAGAAGTAACCTAAAAATGCGCAATTTTCCACCTTCTGATTACCAAAGTAAGTCAGTGAGGCTGAGGAATTAACATACATACGTTGCTACAACTAATCTGCCTTGCTTAATGGCCGAAAAGTGAATGCTTATGTTGCTGAAACCCGATAAAAATAACATCAAGATTAATAATCGAGGCCTTCTGATTTAGGTAATATCGTTATTCTTAAAAAGAACAAAAATACAAGTCACATACTTAAGAGCTAGTTTCACTTTAAAGCAACACGCCATAACTACATCGCTTGATTTTTTAGTGATAATTACTGTTTCGCTTTTTCATGTGAGAGAACTTGAAAAAATAGTTCTCTGAAGTGAACGAATTCAATTATGTGCTTTATTTAATTTTTATATATTTCGTTTTTCTTTTGTAAATTAACTATTCATTCATGTTTGCAGTTTTAAAGTTACATCTAAGTATTGATAAGAAGTAATTAACTTTAGTTAATAAACACTCACTGACTTTGACTTTGACTTGTAGTCTTTATATAAAACAAAAGGTGAAAAACGTGGGAGAGTATATTTTATATAAACATTATGACTTATTAACATAGAACATAGAACGGAAGCCTCATTGTACAAATAAATTCGCCCTTGTCCTTGTGAAAGCTTGGCCTTGGTCGTTGGAATGATAACTCCCCCTACGCGACTATAGTTTTAAGTCGGCATGCGATATCATAAAGATAGATTTCATAAAGATAATAGATAAGTTTTTGTGATTTTATTCTATGTTTACCTTACTGTCTTAATTTAAGTTAGCATCCCTAGGTCAGTATGCAATTTAAAAACGATTAAGATAGTTTCGTTTTCATGTTTATCTTACTGACATAATTTAAGTTCGCGTCATTCTTTCTCGCTACCGAGTAGGCTGGCAGATAGAAAATTCTTTTAGCATTAAGCCTACATTTTGTTACTTAAAAGTATAATGTAACGTGCATACAATTTTTATATATATAACCATACCGGCAATGACATTTAATACAGAGGGGATTTAATGTTACTCCCGGTCAAGGATGTTTAATTTTGTTAATTACTTCATCATCATCATTTCAGCCATAAAACGTCCACTACTTAACTAAGGCCCTCGTGGATCTACATGAGGGGCAGTTGACATACTCACCACGCTTGGCAGGCGAGTTGGTGAGCGCAGTATGTTGATATACGGAAAGACGCTCCTGCCCATCTTCCGGAGGTGTCCCTTAGCAGGCTCTTACTGCATCACGGGTAGGAGAGGAGAGGTAACATTCTACTGCCGGCACCCCACGGCTATATTTGTCTTTGTTGTTTAGTTGTGTTTATTTACTGCTGCGCCACGGAAAATCTGTGCTATATTAACTTTTTATATTTTATAGCAAAGGCTGAGTGAGGGGTTGCCATTTTCGCTGACAAATAATTTATTTATAAATATATTTTCTTTTCTTTTGTTTTATCTCTTGTTTATGAATAATGTGGTGACTCGACATATAGTTTGTCTTATCTTATTAAACATGTATGCAACTTATATGTATATGGGTAAAGCAACGTGCAGAATCCAGTTTATCGTAAAAGAAAACCAACTGCTCAAACGTTTTCTATACAACTACCAGTATTATGTAGCCAATGACAGGTTTCACGTATAGAAAATTAATTATATGTAGGTACGAGTTGTGTACTACCTAATAAACAAAGTAAATAAATAATGCGCTGGACATTTCAGCAAGAATGCTGTTTATAATCGGGCAACATGTATACTGATTATTTTGACAGTTCAAGTAAAGCATAGTAAAAAATTAGACCAGGTGCGTGCTAATCGAGCCAAGCGCTGTGTTGAGTTCCGTAGTTCCCGAAAATCACTTTAAACCATAAAAATACCTTAGAGGATTCCGGTATGTTTGGAAAACCGTATCACGTCTAAAATTGTGATTGGTTTAGGAGCCGGGCGCTGACACTGCTACACAGTTATTAAACTTTTGCAGTGCCAAAGTTCATCATTATCTGTACCGATGTGTTTTTATTCCACAATAAATACTTTGTACTTATATATGAGCGGCAATGTCTCCGAAACTAAAAAAGACAAAGCGTACTATGGAGGTTAAAAATAAATTAACCCATTCAATGCCACTAGATTTTTATTTGGTTTCATTATGGCCCACTACTTTTTTTTGTTTTTTTGGGTTTTAAATAAATGTTATTGACTAGATAATTACTCAAATAATTAAAAAATGAACTCAAATTAGAGAAAAAGCGATAACTCATAAGTTGCGTTGGTGGCACACAGATAAAAAAGTTTTTAGGCAGATCCGGCAACGCAAGGTTTGCGTGCGTAAAATGGTTGGTATTATGCAATATGATTTTATGAAAAGGAAAGGAAATAATAAGTTCTAATATTTGAAAAGATGGTTTTATTAATCTTAAATTAATATAAGTCTACATAGTATAAATAGCGTGGCTAAAGTAATGTATGAAATCTCTCATTGAAATAATCGACAATACAATTTAATTATTGATAATTATGTCAGACATGCATTACACCTATGAATTAACAGATATGTACAAATTTAAATTCATATTCATTTGTTTTGAACAACTGACTTATTTCCAATTATTAGCATGTTTGTGCTTGCATAAAACCGTCCCAACGATTTTGATTCGTGTCTGCCACTGAACGCACCATTTGCGTCGAAATTGAAATACTAACGTTTTTACCAAAATCTGATTAAAAATATCTAATCCACAGCAATAATTGGTAGTAATATACATTCGCCTTTTTATTCAATGTATTGAATGAGTATTTATCTCAAATATTCAATTATTTTCGAAAGAAATTCGGAGCATGTTTTTCGTACCATCAAAAACTATCGAGAAATGGTATTTTCTGTTTTGATACTGACGAACCATCTAAATTGACAAATGACAGTGACATTTCTCAATGTTTTTTCGTAATATGTATTCGATTATTTTTAAACGCAGCCACAGAAAAAAAAATTCTAAGTACAGATAGCCACAACGCATATGGCGCGTTGCTGGCACTGGCCAAAAAACGTGTAAAACGCGAGGGGTGCGTTGCCGGAGCTGAATGGGTTAAACAAAAAAAAAAAAAAAAAAAAAAAAAAAAAATTGTTATAAACTATGTCGTACTATGGAACCCTAAAAAATAAATTAACTATAATTGGTAATCCGAATCGAATTATCCATTACCCCATTTCTAAGGCGTGCTAAGCGAACACTTGTCAACGTTTCGTAATTTTCCAACAACTCCCTTATTACGACTAAATGGAGTGGAACTATGAATGTATTTCACACGTGTTACGCAATGCTGGTCAACTTAGAACCTTCTAATTGTCTATGGAACTAAACCGGCAATGCTTTATTATCTGTGACAGGTTAACAGGTCTTACGAGATTCGAAAAACTTTACATATGAAATTGGTGTTGATTAATATTAGCTTTAGGAAGTGCAAGACTGCCAACATAATATTATATATAATATATATATATATAATAAAATTGTTCCGTTTTAATTGTTAAATTTCAATTAGCTTTAGCTAGGAAGTGCGCCAACAGAACTGAAACCATTAGTGGATAAATTATGTGTTATATGGACAGGTTTTATTTAATTAAATACAAATTTTATTCTAAGGATGAGCAGCTTGATTAGGTACTTTCTTGTGGTAGGTTCCTTATTAATTATGATGTTCAAAGTCAATCAAAGGAACAGGTAGGTATTACATATTTAGATTAATAACTATAGTTTTGGGGATCTCGCAAACTTAATAGAAAATTCATTCCTGAAACTAAATAAGGGGCAGTATTTAGTTTTTACGATTATCCTACACTTACTTCCCTAGATCAATATTCGAAGTTTTGTTTTTTTAAATAGTATAAGGACAACTTTGCCTAGCACTGGCAAATCCAATAGACAAAAAAAATTAGAAATTATTCCATTAAAATTTTTCAAGTTAGGTTCCAAAAAGTTATGTATAGCCAGATAAAAAAACATAAGTATATTATTTTATGAATAACACATACCCTCTATGAACAGCAACAATCCAAACAAACAAAGCACAACACTATTAACACTGGCACAAAATTTCAAAATATTGAAATAAAAAAGTCAGTTTCAAATTTCGAATCGCGTATGACCTAGATGGCGACGCGCGCGGCGTTTACATCGTCCGGCGTATGAATGCGTTCAGATATAATCTTAACCTTACGTTTGGCACGGTGTGTTGCGTACATAAACAGTAAAGTTGAGTTACGGTAACATTAATCTTTAGCAAGATGAGTTAACATAATAAGGCCGAGACAACTTGAAACTTTTTGCGCCCTAACCTATTTCATGGTACACCGAAAATTTGATTAAACAAGGTCGAACTCAAAAAGTGTTTATTAATTTGGACACAAAAGACCACATATAAATATAAATTTACGTAAAAAAACAAAACAGAACGAAGTTGAAAGTTTTTATATTTTTTAACGTTATTTATTACACATTGAAGCCTGAAAGTGAAACAAATATTTTAAAAAAGATCTCTTCTAATTATTTGGAAATATTGAGAAAAAACGAAATAGGAAAAAACAGTAAAATTCGGTTAAATAGTTTTATAGTTGTTATTACAATGTCCCAGGCACTGCAGCGTCCCGTACAGCATGATACCAGTTGCTGGACGCCGAATATCATCGTATTAGATGCGAAGGCCTTACTTTACAAAAGTTATTATTATGCTTCAGACATATTGACCTGTTCTTTCCTCTGAATAGCTGACCATGCATGAATAACAGTATAAATCATCTATAGTAGATGTAAAAGCCTTAAAAAAAATTTTCGTACATCACTGAACACACTTTTCTTGGTAACATTGCTTTTCGTAATTTATAGCAAAAAATGGGTATCAAATTTGAGCGGACGAGTTCACGAACGGAAATAATGTTAAAAAAAATTGTGCCAACCCGCCCGGTGCAGACAAGATTATAGCGGACGGGTTGGCACACTACCCTATTTTACTTTTTAAAGTGTTTTTATGTATTATTTCTGTCAGTATATTTTGGAATGATTATTTAACTCACATAAGATGACATCTCTTACAGAAACTATTTAGATGTCTTAAGGTAGATTAAAACAACGTTCGAAGATTCCGTTACATAGATATGTAAAAAAATACTAACATTTACACCGTGGCGAGAATAGAACCCGCAACCTCCTCTCTCAAATTATAAGGCCGCCATTGCAGGCCTGTACTATATTATTTCATTTATTTATATATAAAAAGTTCTCAAATGGAGGTCACGGACCAGCAAGCATAGCGTAGGACGTCCACCTACAAGATGGGCAGACAGACAACTTGGTGAGAACCGCTGGTCGGCCACCGCCGACGTCTTTCAACCGCAGTACTTGGATATCAATGAGGGAGGTCTTTTATTATTATTTTTATGAATGTGGGGCAGGTAAAAAGAAAGTATTTTGCAAATCTTACTAAACTTAAGAATAATTTCCTATGTTTTCCCTCACCATTAAACTTAGGTTAAGTAACATAAATCTAGGTTACCTATAATACAGTAATCCAACCTAATTTTGCGAACTGCAAAATCAACCGAACAAAACAATAGCCATTGTAAAACTTCAATACAAGGAACTACAAACACGATACAGCAAAACAATATGTGAGACTGACCCTATTAGGTGTTTATCATCATCATCATCATCACCCCCAGCCTTTGCTTTGCCCCGTCAAAGTCAAAAAGTGTTTATTCATTAAAGAACTTCTTAGTATAGTTAACTAGCTTCTGTCCGCAGTTTCGCACGCGTTGTACCTAGATAAAAGTAGCCTATGTGTTAATCCTCATATGCATCTACCTCTATGTGTGTGCAAAGTTTTACCTTGTTCTGTCAGGTACTTTTTAAGTGAAGACGTAACAAACATCCATACATCTATACTAACAAACTTTCGACTTTATAATATTGTTGGGATTTACAAAAGCAGATAAATTATTGTCATATATTATTAATACAATACAAGTATTATTTAGTATACGATCAAGTATTTCAAGTGAAGTTTAATTGTGAAATCATGTTGCACCAATTTGCTACTGAGGTACTCACTAATTTCACTTTATTTTGTATTACAAACCAAAATGAAAATATTTTTAAATGTTTTCTTGTATTTTTTGATGTGTTGTGTTACTAAATATTATATTAATTAACCATTACGTGTAAAGCATCTGTCATTATGAGTATGCTAATCAATTAGGGCTATTTTTAAGGTTGCATCTTTTATGTCGTAATAGGTAGGAAACTATTAAACGAACTCTCTAATTTGTAATTTAAAGCTGTTTACAAACCAAATTCTAATAAAGAAAGCCTATTACGGCACGGCTTTATAGATGACTAGCTTGTGCCCGCCGCTTCGCATGCGTTGTACCCGGATAAAAAGTAGCGTATGTGTTAATCCTAGTCAACATAATATAAACGTTTGCAAAATTTCAGCTCGATACGTACGCTAGTTTTTGCGTGAAGAGGTAACAAACCTCCATACAAACAAACTTTCAGCCTTATAATATTAGTGAGATAATGACGCTTGGTCAAGTGTTGCACCGTTCTATGCGAGCTATCAATGTCTTTTCCAGGTTCTGTAAATATTTAAAGACCTGAAACTGACCCAAGAATATTTTTTGGGAAACAATCACTTATTTTTTTTGTGGTTTGACCCTGACAATCTCTACTACCCTCATATTTATTGCAGTCCAGCAATCATCATCATTTCAGCCGTAAACGTCCACTGCTGAACACAGGCTTTTTCTTTGTTCATTAGTGGACGTTTTATGGCTGAAATGATGACGTGAATAATTATTTTCTTGTCTGCACGGAAATCTCAAAATCATAGCCCTTCGTGGCATGCCAATGAGAATAAAATTCAAACAAAAAATATAAACGAAATTAAATAGCTTATTTTAGATGTATCTGAAACACTATCTATGCGAGGGAGGACCGTTACTTATTTTATTACCAGGTTTAAAAGGAGATCTAGATCCTTGGACGAAAGCGAAGCAGTTGTCAGATTCTCTACATACCTACCTACCTACTAATCTAATAATGAATACAAAATTATATTATACTAGTTTTTTGCCGCGCCGTGCGTTTTATTATTAAAATACATCGTTAGACACTGGCACAAAATGATAACAAAAAAATATTATCAGATTCAAATATCAGGTTTAAATTTTGAAAAGAGAATTTACTTTTTTATTTTAACAAAGCTTTCCATGACTTTATAAGGAGGATGTATCCAAAATAAACTTTTTTAGGATGATACATCATTATAAAAGGGTTTCATTCCTTTAAATTTGTTAGATTAAAAAACAAAAATCTTTTGTTTTTATAATTCTGTGTGTGTTTTTTACATCATTTTGATGTGTGCCAACTGCCAGCTTGTATGCGATGTTATAATCCTTTGTTAATCGAATAAAAATATTTAGATTTTTGTTGACACTTTCTTCTAGAATCCTGATACCTACCGAGATAAATGTTCGAAGGGAATTTTTATGGCAGAAGAAAGTACAACTTTCTTCGTAGATCCTTATACAATTTTGATAATCACTACCGTACTAGCATAACTAAAGTACCACCACTAACTAAGTAGGTATAACAGGATAACGTTACTCGATCAATTAAGAACGGAACGGAATAAAATATAAACGACATTGATTGGACATTTGACTCTAGCAAATTCGATGTAATTTATTCATGCACTTCAGGTTTCGCACTTTCGCCGGTAAAGCGGATGTTAAATCAGGAAATTTCGCCACATCGTCATATAATATAATTCTAGTAAAAAAAATATCTCAATATGGTAGATATAATAAGGCCTTTTATTACGTGCCCAGTGGTGAAGCTAGGTGATCAAGGGCCCTGGGACAAAAAAAACCGGGGCACCTAAACTGTTTAGGTTTTATCAATATACAGGGTGTTAAATAGTGTTAAACAGCTTGGCCTTGTATATACATATATACATATGTATATACATAATTTTAAAAGTCCAAGCTATTTTATCATCCACTTAAGAGTTGAGGAATGTATTTTTTATTAATAATACAAGCATTGGTACGGGGGTACCTACCAGAAAAGGGGGCGAAGGTTTACGAAAAATTACATTTTTAACCTTTGGTGACCTTTGAGTTCACAATAACTGTCACAATGGTCACAAAAATCAATGAGTACCCTTCTCTAATTAAGACAGTGCTAACAAAAAAGGTTTTATGTAAATCGGTCAACGCGTTCGGTTGTAAACGTGTCATGCACAGATAGACAGACAGACAGACAGCGCTATGCATAATAGAGGGCTTCGCCCCCTAATAAAACAATAAAATGAAGTAAATTAAATCAAAATGCTTATTTATAAACTTACGTACAACGTAACTACTCAACAAAGTTTAGGAAACAAGGATATTTTAGTGTATATTTTTTTTTGTCCCAGATGTGTTATACATCAAAAGAAGCGAAATTTATTCTTCATTTCAGTTATGCAATTCAATAAAAAGCGTTCATGTAAAAAAGTAAGGTTTAATTAAAAAAACTAAAATACAACAATAAATAAACAACTTTATGCTAGCAAACCCCTTACTCTGCGACCAAGTTCGGTTTTTCCTTCTTATTTTGAAAAGCTTTCGCACTTTTGTTTTATTTTTTTTTAATTTCGAACAAATGTTTTATTCCTCTTCCAGCCTTAATTTATAAATTTCAGTGACTAGTACTTTTTTACGAGTTTCCACAAAAAAGTTGAAGTACTATTATCTTGTTCCCTAGACTTTGTTGAGTAGTGTATGTTAAAAACTTTAGTTATAATCTTTTCCTGGCCTTCGTTTTTGCTAAAGTATCAATCACTTCGATTAAATCTATGTTTGATACGGCTTTTTTTCGATCGCTACGATAAATGTCAGAGTCGAGTATTCCTTAAATAATACTCTTTCACCATCATCATCATTTCAGCCGTAGGACGCCTACTGCTGGACATGGATTTCCAGGTATTGCGGTTAGAAGCGGCCTACATCCACCGTCGACCTGCGGTCTTCACCAAGTCATCGGCATATCTTGTAGGTGGACGTCCTACACTGCGGCTTACCGGTCCGTGGCCTCTAGAACCTTTCGGCCCCATTGGCCATCTGTTTTTCGAGCCACATGGCCTACCCATACAATACTCTTTATAATAATTGAATTCGTTCGCTTTACATATTTTTTTTCAAGTGAGGGAAAGAAGCGAACAAGAAACCTCACTCTTTCACTTCTATTCATTGTTACAATTTCTGACTTCATCATTTCAGCCGTAAAACGTCCACTACTGAACACAGGCCTCCCTCATGGATCTCCATAAGGGGGTAGTTGCCATACTCACCACACTTGGCAGGCGGGTTGGCGAGCGCAGTATAGGCTGTTGATACACGGAAAGACGCTGCTGCTCATCTTCCGGAGGTATCCCTTAGCAGGCTCTTACTGCATCCACGGCAAATTAAATGTAATATCTGTCTGTTATGCTTAATTTAATGTTCGCATGGATATTGGATACTTTGGATATTGCAAGATGATGCGTGGTTCAACCAAGCAACACTCGGCCAAGGGTCAATATCATTCAAATAATCAGCTAAGTAATAGGCTTTGTCTATGAGATTTTGAACTTATGAATCGATAGTTCAGTAGCCTCAGATAGTGAAAGTAGATACATATATCATAAATTATTTATTTACTTTTTGGATTCTAAATTTAGAGATGTGCAATTTATTTTTATTTCTTGTATTTATGCTATGCAAATCACATCTCTTGATAAAATTATTTCTATTTTTGTGTGTACAGTTCGTTTTCATAAATATATTGCGATATAAAGGTAGAATTCCAACAGTGTGCGGCACAAAGGTTTGAATGTCATTTTGGTGTTTTCACCTAATAATAAGGTTTCAAATGACATTCAAACATTTGTGCCGCACACTGGTGGTTCTACCTTAACAGTTAAAATGTAAATTTTCTTAAATCGTTCCCTGAGTGAATCGCGACGTTTCATTTTGTAAATAGCATGTATCGCCCTTATTTGAAGAACAAAGATTGTCTGTGTGTCGGCCGCCCTTCCCCAAAGCAGGATACCATATGACATTACACTATGGAAGTAGCTAAAATAAACCAGTCTAGCTGTAACTTCATCGGTATTATATCTTATTGTAGTGACTGCATTAGCTGCTGACTGCCGACCTGCAACTTCGTCAATTTGCAGTTTCCATTGAAGGGTAAAATCTATGTGTATACCTAAAAATACTATGGAACTAACGGAATTGAGCATTTCCCTACCAAACATTATGTTTATAGAATATTCTTTTACATTTTGTCTTTTTATCATTAAACACTAGGTTGTTTGCAGTAAACCAATCGTGACAGTGTTTACGTCGTCGTAATTAACTTTATTCCTATCAACTATAAAACGCATTCTAGCACTCCGTATCATTTATTTCTTTACAAAATTAGTGGCGTTTTTAATTTTCACTTATACTTTAGATATGTTTTTATTATATACAGAAAAACCTGAACAAATATCTGAAGATCGTACAGACATTTGTCCCGAGGCTGGAATCGAACCCGCAACCTCCTGCGTCGCAGGTGGACCTTTACCGGCTGCGTCACAGAGGTCGTCAGAGTTAGGCCTTTTACATCTAATAGTGGTGATTTATACAACTGCCGTGTGGTGCCGGCAGTAGAATGTTACGTGCCTGCTAAGATATAACTCCGAAAGATGGGCAGCAGCGATTTTCCGTGTATCAACATCCCGTACTGCGCTCGCCAACCCGCCTGCCAAGCGTGGTGAGTATGGCAACTACCCCTCGTCGAGATTCATGAGGGAGGTCTGTGTTCAGTAGTAGACGTTTTACGGCTGAAATGATGAGGATGATACAACGTCAGCAATCGGTATACTGTACGGGACGATGCAGTGTCATTGTTAGATGGATTAGGCTTGCCCTGCTTACCTTTAACATCCTCCCAGCTTAGTCGGCTATTAGTCAGAGGAAAGAACAGTTCAATACATCTGAAGCTGACTAAGGCGCTGGTTTCCTCACTATATTTTCCTTCGCTGTTAAGCAAGTGTAAAATTTGAACATACATTTTTAAGAAAGAAACCACCATTGGTTCAGGTTCAACAGGTTTCAAACCCACGACCTTCGGATTGAAAGTCGGGCGTACATACCACTCGGCCAACACGGCTGCTACACACCGATAGTCCCATATTGTAATTAACTAGTACTTTTCATTCCAAGTCAAGAAACCAAGTTTTTCAAACCATGAGAAAACTGTGACTTTCTGTCTCCGTTTGGTAAAGTTGTAATTCAAGTAGAGATAAATCCAGTCTATTTATGTCGTTGGAACTGTAATTAGAAAACCTAGAATTAAACAAGAGGCACTGGGTATGTGTCAGGGAAACTTGCACGCCGAGGGCACAAATTACAGACCCTACCGAGACCGAGGGTTCCAGTTTTAAGCAGATTTTTTCAACAAACAACAAAACTGATGAAGAAGCTCAGATGGCCATCGAAACTTTCCAATAATAAGATTTGATGACAGTTCATATTCCTCAGAGCTATCCACTCATCATGAGAGCCGTGTTGGATGAGTAGTACCTATGTACCCCTGACTTCGATCCGAAGATTGTGGGTGCACCAATAGATTTTTCTCACTTGAAGAAATCATGTGTACATTTAACACGGTGAAGAAAACATCGTGAGGAAACCAGACAATCTGAAGCTTAGACAGCTTTAGACGTATTGACCTGTGTTCTTTCTTCTGACTAAGGCCTGTGCCTCGAATCTTGCGCGCAGCGGGGCGGCGGCGGCGGCCGTGCGGAAGCGGCAGGATCTTATGCGTAAAATCAAATGGACCGGCCCGAGGAAACAGCGGCGCGGCAGCGGCGCGGGGGCATGAAAACTCCGGCCGCTCCCGCGCCGCCGCCGCCGCCGCGCCGCTGCCCGCAAGATTCGAGGCAGAGGCCTAATGGGCAACTAAGCTGGGAGGATGGTATAGGTTAGGTACTGTGGGCAAGCCTAATCCATCTAGGTCCCAGGCACAGCAGAGTCCCATACAGCATAAACACCAGTTGCAAGGTTAGTTTTCCACTCGTGTCTTAACTAGCTTTCTGCTTCGTAATAAATTCAAGAACTACCTAAAAACCATAAATAAACATTTTTTTAATGTTGATTAAATTTTCCATAGATGTCGCCTACTTTCGCACGTTATTGCATAACGGCATATCGATTACTTTTACGAATTTATAATCTAGGCATAAGCGATACCCATCTCAACGAAAGTGAAAACTCGATTAGTTATCCATTGATCATTCACGGAGGCAGTAGGTACCCGTTTATGAATCAAGTACCTACATAATAGTACCTCTATTAGGTAGGTACTTGATTCAGGGTAGGTACATTCAGGTACATTAATTCATAAAGTCAGGACTGTTGAATTGAAGGCGACAAATAAAAATATTAAAGATAAAGATAAAAAACGTTTATTTTGTTTCACACATTACAAATAATACAACAAAATTAAAAATATACAGACATGGAAACAAAAAAGGAAATCGCTCAGCATGTGCACAGTAGCGATGGCGCTACGTGCGCTGGTTTTCTGCGCATTATTACAGCAGGAGCTGAGTCAAAAAAAGGTTCCTTGAACGAAAGCTAAGATGTATGGGGTTTATTAACAAGATCTTTGTTTTCTATAACAAAATAAAACAAAGAATTTAGATGAAGATGATTTAAATTTTTATTTTATTACGAAGAGAAAAGTTTGGCAAGTATGAATTAAAAATTATATATGACAAATGTCCACCACGGCCTTCACAATGGGCTCCACAATAGGCTTCGTCTGAAAAAATGATTTTTACAGAGAAACCAGCGGGTTGTTCCTGAATGCCATTTTCACTTGTCAGGGTACGACAACAAGCAAAATACAAAAACTATAAACTTTATCTGTAAATAAAATATAAGTCTATACACCCTTTACAAAAACCAATCGTTTTTATTTTAAACGAGAATTACTGTTTTGGCGTTTATGGCTTTTTATTTTAAGCTTGCTTTTCGAGTGAGTTTGTATGCAGGCGGCCTCAGACCACGTCTTACCTTTGTAATTTTAACAATTACATGCAAATAGTTGCTTATCAATTAATGCCTTTATCTCCAACTAAACTGTACAGATTGTATTTTCTTTATTTATAAAAAACATATTCTAATCTTATTTATACGACACTTAAAACCATGCAGCATGCCGATTTAGTTAAGCAGATAGAAATGGTAAAAAATAATGATTAATTTCTGTTTACTGCCGCGCTAAGCTGGTTAGTGGACAGCTTATGTAATAAGCGGACACTATGTCTTTGGAAATCGGACAAACTGACATTTCCGATAACATCTGTTTTTCGATCGTAAATGAGGCGTTTTGATGTGAAACATATTTTGCAGAGGATTAGACGTTAGACCAATCGCACCAAATAAGACGCGAGAAAATGACGAAGTTATGATGCGAGTAAATAACGGAATAACGACGCGAAAAAATAGTTACCGAATTGTTCATTACTAGGTAGGTACTTATTTCTAGGTTAAACTCAAAAACTACCGGATGGATTTGTATACGGTTTTAAAAAAAAACAGAGTTAGTAGTTTGTGTGTATAAATATTCACCAACATCTAAAACGCTTCACTTTCAAAATAACGTGAGATATACTATTCATTTTGTAAAAACGGGAATTACTCACGTATTGTAGTAAGTGTCGTGTCGGTCCCACGCGCGGACGGGCATTCAATCCCATGATGACGATTTTCTTGAAAAATCGAAACGTGTCGGAATAATCTTCGACGTTAGAATACTACGTGAGTAATTCCCGTTTTTACAAAATTAATCTAAAACGCTGTTTAATCTGTTTGAGTTATAACAAAACGTTGTAGTTACGGTGGAATTGTTCCTCTTATAATGGTCTACACTCTACACAAAAGTCAGCAATGGCATATGTTTATCTTATCTTTTAAGGATACCTATCCTTACTACTCCGAACTACTCAAAACTTGTAAATGGCCACATCATAATGTAATAATTAAAATACCTATCTTAAGTACCTAAAGTTCAACAAGTATGTCTGGTAGAGATCGCTCTTTAGCGATGAATTTTCACTTTGTAATCAATGTTTCTCTTTCTGCTAATATTTTTATAATAAGGATGTGTAGTACAAACAAAAATACATTTACTCACTCTTTAATGTTTTTAACGTATAGAAAACACATATTTGTAATACGTACTTATCATGGTAAATATCTTGTTATTTATTATTAATACTTGTTTCTATCGTATAGAAAACACTTTTCACTTTGACTGTCCAGGTAAACACTACTAACTACCCCAAAAATTTTGTAATTTGCATAACAAAAGAATGTACGCAGTGCCGACAAACCATACAGCAATTTCTATCTATCTAATGTAGGTGTTATTTAACTCCGAAGAACACCTACCTTCTAGTTCACCATTCCATTAACACTGCTATATTATTTGCCTACATACTCCAACGCAACCGCGTGTTACAGAGAATATGGTAAATTATATTAAAATATCAAAGCGCCCCAGTTTTCGAAGTCCGTTAACGAGTTAACTGTGCGCGCCGACCGCTCCAGAATCATAGATATCTGTGTTATAATCTCATTTACAATAAGTTTGTATGTAGATTTGTTGAAAGGTTTAGTAGATTTTAAGGGCAGAATGGTAAAAGTGTATGTCGGACCTAAATAAATGGTAGCTCGACGCTTATTTATCATCTTGGCATTTCGCGAGGATTGGAAGGAGAGGGAGGCTTTTTGCCCCGCAGTGGGACAGTAAAGGCTAAAAATATTAAAAATATATGATGATGCTCTGCACTACACACAGAACCATTTAGTCCTAGTCTAAGCAACGCTTGTATGGAAACCAGATGGTTGGTAGACTACTTTTTTTTTTGTAAATATTAATACTTTAACATAGTAGTAGCAAGGCCTTTGCATATATTATAAATGATTTATGCAGAGTCAGCAACTGGTAGGTAATCATGCTATACGGGACGCTGCAATGCTTGGGACATTTTTTTATGAATTAGGCTTGCCCAACACCTTTACAATCCTCTCAGCTTACTCAGCTGTTAGTCGGAGGAAAGAAAGTTAATACGTCTAAAGCTAACTAAGCCGCGGGTTTCCTCACGATGTTCGTTAAGCACGTGTTAAATGTGAACTTACACTTTTCAAGAAAAAAAAATCCATTGGTTCACGGCTGGTATCGTACCCACGACCTTCGGATTGAAAGTCGGGGGTACATACCATTCGGACAACACGGCTTACATACATATAGAAGAAGAAGAAGAAGAAAATCGTTTATTGATCCACAACAAGCTTATTTAAGTACATAAAATTAATAGTATAGTACAATTTGTGGACCAAAAAAAATATAAGACATCTAGACTCGAGACTAATATCAGCAGAAAACAAACTTTAGTCCCCCGGCGGGGGAATCGAACCCGCAACCGGCTAATAGCCGGCTGAGACGTAGTAACGTCTCAGCCAGGGTGGCCAGGGCATTCCCAAACACCTTTGGGAATGCCCTGAAAAGCGCCATCTATCAATCGTTGGACTAATTACATGTGTTCCTGTTTATTGTATGTTCGTCATCTAGCTTTGAGTAGGGGAACTATTAGCTATAGACGTGTGTGTGCGCCATACGTGTCTCACTAGAAAACCAATAGATGGCGTGCTTTTTAATTACACAATCTGCCGGTGTTTTAGCAGATTGACGACGGTTATTTTTCTTTATTATATAGTCAAGTGTAGTTTTGCATTCCGCCGTGGGGTGCCGGCAGTAGAATGATACCCCTCCTCTCATGCCCATGGATGCAGTAAAAGCCTGCTAAGGGATACCTCCGGAAGATGGCCAGCAGCGTCTATCCGTGTATCAACATCCCATACTGCGCTTGCCAACCCGCCTACCAAGCGTGGTGAGTATGGCAACTACCCCTCATGGAGACCCATGAGGGAGGCCTTTGTTCATTAGTGGACGTTTTATGGCTGAAATGATGATGATGAAGTGTAGTATTAAAAAAATCATAATGATCACCATCACATCTGTATGACATCCACTGCTGAACACAGGTTAGGCCTTCCTCATGAATCAACATGTAGACACTGATCATGAGGGATTGTCGCCATAATCTTCACGCTTGATCACCACGTTTGGCAGGCGGGTTGCCGATTGCAGTACGAGATGTTAATACACAGAAAGACGTTGCTGTCCATATTTTAACTGTTGCAATGATTTCGATGAGTAGTAATAAACATCATCGCTCCATAAATATTATTATAAGTACATACCTACTGAAATAATAATAATATGAAAATAAGATAAACATGCCGTTTTAACCTATTGGCTACTTTGAATAAAAATTAAACCTGGTGTCAGATTTCAGAGTGAACATTCTTTTACACAAAATCTTAAATATTCTTAGTTATTTTTATTTTGTCTTTATCAATATCTCTTTAAGTAATTTTCGAATACATACCAACGCACCCAGCGTTTTGTTTAGCGTTGCATTTAGTTTAAGGCCACGATAATCCAAATCAGCCAATTTTCGATTCAATTTTAAACGGTCAAATATCCTTAATTTTATCGGAAAAAATATATGTTACAGTTACATTTGTAGGTAACTAGTTAACAAGTCAGTGCACCATAGAATCCTAGGGCACCGCGAAAGCTTATTTACTCAACCAGTGGACCGCATCGCAATTTTCACTTGATTTTCAATTCGATCGTTCGCTAGAAAGCATTTGTGTTGGTCCATTATATTTTGATTGGTTCTCTTGTTTGTTTATGCATCTGGTTCAATGGATTTATCGATTGATATTTCGTAATCGGCTAAGACGAAAATTATGACAAATGCTACAAAGTCGTATAGTATCACGGTAAATACAGAGGTAATAGAATACGTCGAAGAATATGTATATCTAGGACAGTTAATAGCCGTAAGTGATACTATGCATAAAGAAATCGACAGAAGGGTAGCCAATACTTGGAAGAGATTTTGGTCTCTCAGCGAAATAATGAAAAACAAAGAAATGCCAATGAGAGAAAAAAGGAAAGTATTCAATACATGCATTTTGCCATGTTTAACGTATGGTAGCCAAACTTGGGCACTAACAGAAAAGCAGAAGAATAAAATAAATGTATGCCAAAGTTCAATAGAGAGAAGTGTAATAGGAGTCAAACGAAAGGACAAAATTAGACTTAGTAAAATAAACTTTGTAACTAAATTTAAAAACGCGAAAAAAGTATGCAAAAGACTAAAATGGCAATGGGCAGGACATATGTTAAGAGAAAAGAACGATAAATGGACTAAAATAATAACTGAATGGTACCCTAGGGATGGGAAAAGAAGTAAAGGACGACAAACGAAACGATGGGAAGATGACCTAAGAGGAGTTGCTGGTCCAGAATGGATGAGAATAGCGAGAGACAGAGAGAGATGGAAGTCTTTAGAGGAGGCCTTTGTCGAAAGACAAGCTGTTGTTACGAAACGACACCAATAGTCAGAGATAATATATTTAATTGAAAACATTGTTAAACAGCAATAAAGGCTTATTTTATTTTATTTATTTTATTTTATTTATTTCGTAATCTTTATAAATAATGCTGGAAAACTAACACATTATCATCTAGCCGCAAGCTAAGCAGAGCTTGTGTTGTGTGTACTAGATGACTATACGATATGACGATTATACTACATACATAGATAATTTTATTGTATATAGAAATACATTTAGAACACCCTGAATAAATATCTGCAGATCGTACAGACATTTTTCCCGAGGCAGGATCGAACCCGTAACCTCTTGCGTCGCAGGCGGACCTTCGTCCGCTGCGGCACATAGGTCGTCGATGTTTATATTGCTAAAGTTACATTCATTGTATTGAATATCTAATCATATTGCCGTGGGGTGCCGACAGAGAGTGCTATCCCTTCTCGCTTACCCGTGGTGCCAATCACCGACGTCCCGAGACGGGAATCGAACCCGTGACCTCTTGCGTCGCAGGCGGACATTCGCCCGCTGCGCCACAGAGGTCATCAAAGTGGCAGATTATTGCACTCTCCAAGAACCACAAATGAAAACTATCGCTGTGGGCAAGAGTGTCGCTCAAAGTGGCAAATTGCACGTACACTCTCCATAACATTAAAATAATTGTCAATTGTTAATAAATATTTGCCGTGGGGTACCGGAAGTAGAATGTTAACCCTCCTCTCATGCCCAAGGATGCAGTAAGTGCCTGCTAAGGGATACCTCCGTCAGATGGGCAGCAGCGTCTTTGTGTGTATCAACCTCCCCTACTGCGTTCGCCAACCCGCCTGCCAAGCGTGGTGAGTATGGAAATAACCTGCTTAAGATCATAAATCTATGGAGGCCTTTGTCCAGCGGTGGACGTCCCGCGGCTGTGATGATGCATGACATAACAGGAGCCTTTAATTTCCAGATACACTAGTCAGGCTTTAAGAAGAGTCCAAAGATCTATTTGACCGACGTGGGTCGAACCCCAACGAAATCAAAAATTTTGATATGGAGGAAAGAGGAGGTCGACGAAGTGTGACATTGTGTTGTTAGGATGGGTCTAAAATTCGTGAAGTCACATTTTAAAAAAAAAATTATATGAAAATTACACTAATTTTCAAAATGCTGTTTTAATTTTAGAGGTATAATTTCTAGATGTTAAATTGCAAAACATGTGCCGTCACTCCAGGGTAGTTAGTCTCACAAAAAGGAGGGGAGGGAGCAAAATTCATGAAATTCGTGTCAATTATTTATTCATCATCATCATTTCAGCCATAAAACGTCCACTGATGAACACAGGCCTTCCTCATGGATCTCCATGAGGGGTAGTTGCCATTCTCACCACGCTTGGCAGACGGGTTGTTGAGCGCAGTATGGGATGTTGATACACACGAAGACGCTGCTGCCTATCTGACGGAGGTATCCCTTAGCAGGCTCTTACTGCATCCACGGGCATGAGAGGAGGGGTATCATTCTACTGCTGGCACCCCACGGCGGTTGTTTATAGCTGATGGCTTTCCGAAATGAAAAAACCTAATAACCTACTGTCTCGCCATCTCGGTTCTGCCACAGGCAGTGTTTTCGGATGGTTATACAAAAACCTAATAACCTACTGTAGGGGCTTGTAGCGGGATAGCTAAGAACGAACCCCGCGAGTGGTTCGTATGAGCGGCGCCTTACACTCTTGCGCACAGCGTGGCGACTTGACTAGCTAGTAAATTAGCTTAGAAAGCCGCATTAGGCTCTGAACATCCTTAGTAATTGAGATAATCGCAGCTGTCGGTAGCAGTATATGCAAATTACCCAGATAGCCGGCATCCGCTACATCGCGTGATTGTACGAACGGTCTCGTTCACTTTTCTACTGTTACTTACATCTTGCTTTCTTGGACATACTCGTATATAATAAAATGCAATGAAAATATCTAGTTTTAATTCCGCTTATGCTGAGATGCATATGCACCACCCTCCCGCCCGCTAATTATGCACATGCAGGGAGAACTAGGTTGTTAGTGCAACATGCATACCCAAACCCACACGACAATGTCGTGTGAGTTTGTTCATCTCAGCATTAGCGGAATTAAAACTAGATATTTTCATTGCATTTTATTGTCATGGATTTCCGCAAAGTAACGCCTGATTCTATTAATTATACTCATATATAGTCAAGATTAGTTCTATTCCTGCCGTAATTGCCGTTATTGCCGGGGGTGCCGGCAGTAGAATGCCAACCCTCTTGCTTGTGGATGCAGTAAGAATCTGCTAAGAGATATCTCCGGAAGATGGGCAGCTTTCTGTGTATCAACATCTCGTACTGCACCTGCCAAGATTGGTGAGTACAACGCCTTATGATCAGTACTTGGATCTCTTAGTCCATGAGAGAGGCCTATGTCCAGCAGTGGATGTCTTACAGCTGTGATGGTGAGTTCTATTCCTACACGAAACAAATAATGCTGGATTCGAAAACACTATCGAGCACCAGAATAAGCAGATCTCGTATTTTGGGTACTAGATGGTTAATAGAATACTTATACCTAGCCATATACTTATACGAAGCCAAATTCATTGTAGAATTTATATAGAGTTTATATATATATTTCTCAATTATTGGATATTTGTAACGACTCCATTCAATAAAACTATTAAATTCGTCAAAAAATAAACCCTTAGAAAGATACTCAATTTTAGGTGAAACCCTTTGTTTACAACCATTCTATATTGAATCTGGCTAAAGTACTTTTTTGTAATTAAGTAAGTAAATTGGCCTTTTACGTATATTATGTGGATTATTTATACGTCTTATTCCAAAAATCCCCTGCGTAGAAGATCATTGGACTTTTTCGCGGTGTGACAGTTTTACACACAATAATTAAGTAGACAAAAAATATAATAAAAGAAGAAACCTACAAAACTAAAAGTAGACGTACTCGTATAATGGGCAACCTTATCACTATAAGCGATCTCTTCCAGGCAACATTTGGATGGACCATAACCAAAAAGATTGAAAAAGCACGGTTTCTTCATAATATATTTAAACTTAAGCGCATAATTAATATTTAACTATATGGTCAGTAAACATTGGTAAGTACAAAATTATATTTAAATAATCAAACTGGTTTAAGATAGATTTTCGTTTTTCGCGTGATGTCCCGGCAAACTTCGTATCGCACCTGCTACAACTAGTACTTACAACTACCCTACAACTAGTACTTTGTAAACTTTCGCGATCTGTAGACATAATTTTTAACTGATTAACGGGACTTTAGCCGTGGGGTGCCGGCAGTAGAATGTTACCCCTCCTCTCCTACCCTTGGATGCAGTAAGAGTCTGCTAAGGGACACCTTCGGTAGATGGGCAGCAGCGTCTTTCCGTATATCAACATCCGGTACTGCGCTCACCAACCCGCCTGCCAAGCGTGGTGAGTATGGCAACTACCCCTCATGGAGATCCATGAGGGAGGCCTTAGTTCAGTAGTGGACGTATTACGGCTGAAATGATGATGATGAACGGGACTTTATCGCGTAATTTACCTTATTTTATTATTTCCCGACGTTTCGAGTGCCCTGCTGCCCTCGACGTCACGGGTGCACTGGCAGTCCACCCGAGGGCGAAACGTCAGGAAATAATAAAATAAGTAATTACGCGATAAAGTCCCGTTAATCAGTTTAAAATTATACCCTACAACTACTAATTTACAGAACGAAAAGTAGCCTATGTCCGTCTCCATGGTCTAATTCGCTCTCCTTCAGCGGTTTTGACGTGAAAAGGGAACATACACACATACAAACATTCTTACTTTTACTTTTATATATTAAGTAGGATGTCTGCGATGTACAATATCAATACACACGAAAAACATAACCCTCCTTTCTGGCGGTATCTTAATAAACCACTATAAACCATTTTAATGTTACTGCATTTTTTTTTAATGAATAATTTGCCTAACTGAATTCATTCGCTTCAGAACCTTTTTTTTTCACGTGAAGAAAAGGAGCTAATAAGAAATGTCACTCGTTTACTCACTCATCATCATCATCACTTCAGCCATAAAACGTCCACTGATGAACACAGGCCTCCCTCATGGATCTCCATGAGGGGTAGTTGCCATACTCACCACGCTTGGCAGGCGGGTTGGTGAGCGCAGTATGGGATGTTGATACACGGATAGACGCTGCTGCCCATCTTCTGGAGGTATCCCTTAGCAGGCTGTTACTGCATCCATGGGCATGAGAGCGCGCGCGGGGTACCTACATTGAGATGAAATCATAAAGCTACAATTCATTTTACTCTACTAACTCTATGGATGACATTATAACAACTGGCCCCTTCTATTGCGCTCGTGGGAATCGATGTGCTAGGAGGTAGAATTACCCGAGCAGATTCTATAAGCAGAATATTCAATGGTTAGTTTAGCTATCGTAAAACCTTTTTTTTTATTTTGTAAAACGAATAATAATAATAAGGTATATAAAGCACGCCTGCACTGGGATGTCAGCGATTGAAGCATACTGCGCTGGAATAACTCACTGGGATAAACTCATGGCAATAAACAATATTTTATAGATAGGATAATAACCTTTGCAGATAAATATAGCAAACAAATGCATAACGAATCCATTAGAGCGTGAAGTTGCATGTCGAGTTCTGTGGATAATGATGTCTTAACGGCTGTGCCTGGCATCTACATGAGCTACAACTTTTACGCACTCTGTATAGTAAGTACGCACATTCCTCATTGAAAATTGTAAATTACCAGCTTCTGTCCGCAGCTTCGCACGCGTGGTAGGAGTAAACAAATTATTACATTATTAAGTTATTTACCTATATCTAATCTTGTTAACACACCAGTTAGTTATTAACTCTTTAATAATGTTGTTTAAAATAAGTAATAATATATTTACAAAATATATAAACAGTACCTACACTTTACATTTCTTGTATAAGTATTCGTAATTTTGAATTCGAAAGACTTGTTATTTTTTATTATCTTATTATTTGTCATACATTCTCGTAAAATTATCTTGTTATGTGCCTATAATGTTGCAAAATTTGTATTCCTGCATGCTGTGACATCCTGTAAGTGGAGGAACACATTGTCATAAGTTAAATTAGTTATACGTTTATATTTTATTGTGATTCTTTTGTTGGGTGTCCATAAATAAATAAATAAATAAATAATGTGAAACAAAAAACCCAACTGCAAGGTCCAACACACACTCGGCCGATTTCAAGCCAAACTACGACCGTTTAAATGCATTGATAACATTACAAATTTATTCGAATGAATGAATTAAAATGATTATTTTTCTATGTATGATAAGTATGTAATTCTAATAAAATGTAAGTATTCTATCAATCATCTGGTTTCCATAGTACAAGTTTTGCTTAATTTGATGTCCGCAAGGATATTTGATAGTTTTAATATTGCAAGATGACTTAATTTCTTATCGTGGCTGAACCGAGCAACACTCGGCAAGGGTCAATATCATTCAAATAATCATCTATTGTTCCCGGAACCAGACATTTAGAACAGCTCACTTTAGATAACATCAAGCAGTTTGTATTGGTCTTATAAATAGCAATTTAGCTCACCCTATATCAAATGATGCTGAAGTACTATACCAATTAGCCACTATAGGTTTAAGTAACTAAGTTGTTTTTTGTATTGTTTCAAATCGGTTATAAATCGTGTTATTTTAGTTCGCATTGGAGTTATGTTTTTGTTATAAGATTTTATAGGACGATGTGGTCGCCCAGCGACAAAGTCCTTCAAATAAATAAAAAAAAACATTATGGACTAAGAAGCTTGTTCAATAAGATTTTGTTTTATAAAAAGCTCAAACCTAAATCGAGATAGTTCGGTCGCCTCAGATGGAACCTTACTATAGACGCGCACAGTTTCTCATATATTATTTATTTACTCCTAGGGATGTGCAATTTATTTTTGTTTCTAGTATTTATGCTATGCACATCACATCTCTTGATAAAGTTATATTTATGTGTGTGTGCATACAGTAAGTTTTCATAAATATATTGCGTTTAAAAACTTAAAACGTTCCCTAAGTGAATCGCGAGGTTTCATTTTGCAAATAGCACGTATCGCCCTTTTAAACGAGATATCCATTTGTGACAGACAGACAGACAGACAGACAGAGTGATTCTATAAGGGTTCCTTTTTACTATTTTGATCCGGAACCCTAAAAAGGACAAAGATTGTCTGTAGATGGTGTTGTGTTTAGTGTTCAGCATTATTTATTTTATTTTAAACACCATGGTGTCTAGGTAAAAAGAATAACGCTTTGATATTCAGCCGTAGAGCGTCCACTACTGAACACAGATCTCCCTCATGATCTCCAAGAGAGGTTGTTGCCATGCTCACCACGCTTGGCAGGCGGGTTGGCGAGCGCAGTACAGGATGTTAATATAATATAATAACATAAACACGGGAATTTATCGCGTAATACCTTTTGATTATTCCCGACGTTTCGACTGTGTTTCAACAATCGTGGTCCCGGGTTGACTCTAGGATGTTAATACACGGAAAGATGCTGCTGCCCATCTTCCGGAGCTATTCCTTACCAGGCTCTTACTGCATCCACGGGCATTTATTTATTTATTTAATATGGACAAGCTCTGCCTAATTTGGGGCAAGATAATGTTGTTGAAATGTCCAGCATTATTTTTTTAAGCAGTTGAAAACGCAGCATTTTCGGCTTCTTGCTTTTCGCCCCTTATGACACTGGTAGTACAAGGTTTTAATTATCATCATCACCATGTCAGCACGTCCACTGCTAGCCATGGATCACTAAGATCATGAGAGGTTGTTGCCATCTCACCACGCTTGGCGGGCGGGTTGGCGAGCGCAATACGGCATATACATACATACATACATATATCTAAGGCAAATGTAAGTAGCGTACTTTTTTTCCATAGATAGAACAGCCTCATGTAGCTAGGATCAACATGGAATAAAACCGGAGGAGATTTTGAATCCCACAAATAGTGGGAGCATAATGAACTCAAAAGTTTTGTATGATCCCACTGGGATCATGAGAGTGGGAGCATCATGGAATAAGCCGGCATTTTAATACACGGAAGGTCGCTGCTGCCTAACTTCCGGAGGTGTCGCTTTGCAGATCGTTACTGCATCCACGGGCAAGAGAGGAGAGGCAACATTCTACTGCCGACACCCCACTGCATACCTAATACACGGCGCAAGGTTTCACACGGCTGTTTTTCACTTCCCGGTCGTGGTATTACTCACACTGCACTGGTCGTAGGTAGAATACATTTGATTTCGTACTCGAAAAATTTGTCTGCAGGATGAAAGAAATTATCGTGTGGAAACATGTGTCAGCGAACTAATAGATAGGTACTTCCCAGAACGTATCCACGTTCTGGGAAGTACCTATCTATTAGTTCGTTCCTTACCAGTTTTTACAGTTTTAGACAATTTAATCATCATCATCTCAGCCGTAGGACTACCTGTCCACGTCCACTGCTGGGCATCCCTTATGCCTCCCTTATGGGTCTCCAAGAGCATGAGAGGGTTGTTGCCATACTCGCCATGCTTGGCAGGCTTGGCAAGCGCAGTACGGGACTGATACACGTAAAGTCGCTGCTTCCCTTCTTCCAGAGGTATCCCTTGACAGATTCTTACTGCATCCACGGGCAAGAGAGGAGAAGCAATATTGCCGGCACCCCACGGCAAATAATTGAAATTATTATAATCATCTCTGTCACTTTTAAGAGTTCAGAAAATCAGGTCGATACCTACGTTCTGGAAAGTATATCCGCGAAGCCGGGTAGTGTTAAAATGTCTTAAGTCTTCTGCCTACCTCGCCTTAAAAAAAACCAGAATGTTCTTTATGTCTTTATATACTTTCGCAAGAACAAAGGTGAAACCAGAACAAAATAAAGCTTGAAAAACCTGTTAGTTACATTATAAACTCTCTCTCACCCTAAGGACGACAGCTGGACATAGACCTCGTGAATCTAAAAGTAATGAACATAAGGGGGTTTAGTAAACTAAACCATATAATATAGGCCTATATGCCAACTCGCCACGCTTCGCAAGCGGTATGACGAGCGCAGTAACTACGGTATGTTGATACGCGAAAAGACGATGCTGCCCATCTTCCGGAGGTATCCCTTGGCAGATTCTTGCAGCATCCACGAGCACGAGAGGAGGGGCTACATTCTACTGCCGGCAGTCTAACACTTCTAACTTGTAACTCAACATGCTTGCAATAAATGAATATGACTTTATTTATTTATTCATCTTAGGGAAACTATCAGCACAAGATACACAATAGTTATAAGTATAATAATAAGTGGCTATTAATAAGTTTCCACTTATAGATACACAGTAGTGCACAAAGGACAAATTAACAGAAATTAACAATAGTAGGCTAGTAATTCACACATACCCGAATAGATCCACATAATTCCACATTGTCTTATTCAATCTTTGATGCGAAGATACATACAGGCCCGGATAAAGGAATTCAGGGCTTCTAGGCACTTGGTATTTGAGGGCCCGGGCCTTACAATATTTCTACATGCGCCAATTTATCAGGCTAGACATTAGAGGTATGAATGTTCCGCCATGAAGGCCCCTAGGCCCTAGACCCGCAGGGTGATTAAATTACGTAACTTGTGACAGGGTTTGCAATGGGCCATCGTTGCTGTCAAATGTCAATTCCTTGCTGATCTCTAATACAAAACAGACTTATGACAGCAGCGATTGCCTGTTGCGGGCCTGTCACGAGATACGTAATCACCCTGCCGGGCCTTGAGGGCCTAGGGGCTAATCCGGACCTGGATACAAATGATAAAGACTTGAGTGTTTCTCAACTCATTCGTTATCTAACCGTTACGTGGCTCACGGCCACAAAATCTTTACTAAGCCATAGGTCCTATGCGAAAGTGCTCAAAGTTGATTACAGATCAGTGATCTACCTAATCAAGCGCGAAACGGTTTATTGGATCTGCTTTCGATTACAAAATAATGTCGGTCCGTGAAATTGATATCAAAATTAATTTAGTTGAAACTGGGTTTTCCATTCTTTAAAACACATTCGATAATATGGTATGTACCAACGTAACCCAATTTATCGCTGTAGGTCTACCATGAGTTTTCACAATCGCGCTAGCGACTGTACTTATAAATAAAACCAGGCAAGAGCGAGTCGGACTCGCGCACCGAGGGTTCCGTGCCATCATACAATATAATATATGACAAAGGCGGTTTTATATTTGGTGGAGAAGCTTGACAGCGCCATCTCTTGTCTGATAGCGGAACTTGTGTAGATTTTTTACACTTTCGATGATTTTTAAAAAAGTATGCTAAGTAGAGAGTTTGTAATAAATTTCCTGTAATTTTTACATACACTTCTAATAGCAATAAAAGTTTCAGAGGTTTATCTCCGCAAACTTTGGAGATAAGGGGGGGAACGCTATTTTTTTCAACATTTTTGTAAATAACTAAAAAACGATACGACTAAAAGCAAATCTAAAAACTGTTTAATAATGTGCAAATGAATACCTTTCATATGATATCCCACATCACCTAGTAACTTTCCAAAAAATTTGAAAACCCCCTTTCCACACCCATTGTCTAAAAAACTGTGCAAATTAGAGAGTTCGCTATAATTTTCCGATAAAGTTTACATACACTTCTATTAGCAATAAAAGTATCACGGGTTTTTATCTGTGTAAACTTTGGAGATAAGAGAGGGAACGGTCGTTTTTTCAACATTTTTGTAAATTAATCAAAAACGATACGGCCCAAAGAATAAATAAAAACTGGTCATTAATGTGCAAATGAATACCTTTCATATGATACCCCACACGGCCTAGTAACTTCACTTAAAAATTTAGAGATCCCCTATCCGCCCCCTAGCAATCCAAATTATAATATTTTTTAAGATTTCCATATATGCTATATTAGTAAAAAAGTGTTGCCTTTTACCATTTCAAATTTCAAGTCGATAGCATCAGTAGTTCGCGAGATATCCATTTGTGACAGACAGACAGATTGATTCTATAAAGGTTCCTTTTTACCATTTTGGTCCGCAACCCTAAAAATGTATGGAAACTTGTACAGCGCTTCTAGCGGATAGTTTGGTACTAAAATACGCAGTAAACTATACAACAGCGACCGTAGTTTGGGCTTCATTTGCTTAGAATTTGGTACCATGAGTTACAAATATGACAGATGTCATAGAAACTTACTATTCTACTGTACCTCTAGTAACGGCAGGCGATCTAACAGTGACAACTAATGGTAGACACACTGATCTAAGAACACTGGATCTGTAGATAGGGAGATAGGCAAAATGTATGTATATTTATCTTTTTAAAAGATAAATACATATTCAATACAAAATATCGAAATAAACTAACTAGACCTAGTGAAAGTGATCCAAATACACCAAGACGGAACTGGAAGGACGTGTATGTGTGTTTATAAGGGTAAAAGGTTTAATTTTTTTTTCAAATGAATAAAGATGAACATGTGAAATGTTCAGCACCGAGTAGCCCTAAAGTAAGCAGAGCATGTATTATGATACCAGATGATTGACATTATACTAAAATACTTGTTTTACATATACACACTTATCATAAATAGAAAAACGACCCAGATCAGAAATGAATGAATGATAATTCTTCATTTTACACCAAATATAAACATAACAATTACAAAAATAAAATTAACAAGACAGAGATAAATATATGCAGATAACGTAAGCAATTGTCGTGGGGGCACCCCACGGCAATAGAATGTTACCCCTCCTCATGCTCGTGGATGCAGTAAGAGCCTGCTAAGAGATACTTCCGGAAGATGGGCAGCAGCTTCTTTCCGTGTATGAACATCCCGTACTACGCTCGCCAACCCGCCTGCCAAGCGTGGTGAGTATGGCAACTACCCCTCAAGAAGATCCATGAGGGAGGCCTGTGTTCAGTAGTGGACGTTATACGGCTGAAATGATGAACTTAAGAATTCTGTCCCTTGGCGGTAATCGAACTCGCAATAACTTCCATATCAACCAACTGAGCCACGAGGTCGTTAGTATTTTAAATAACAAGTGAATAATATGCGGCACGAGAGTGATCATAATAGATAACAAACAGACCAACACACTGTTAAAGCGAATATGAATTGTAAAATAATTGCAGAGCGCAACAGCACAGTTACATAGATGGGGGAAAAAGTATAACAGATGCGCAGGCGCACGATAGTTTTATTGTGATGGTGTGCCATATAGGACTAGTACCACTAGTACCTTGTATTTACACTCATTAACCCATTAGGTAAGCGTTGTGTAATGAGGGAGTTTTTTAGAGACGTGAGAGCCTTTTCCAGACAGCATACTTAACCGTGGGGTGCCGGCAGTAGAATGTTGCCCTCTCATACCCATGGATGCAGTAAGAGGATATAAGGGATACCTCTGGAAGATGGGCAGCAGCGTATATTTTGTTTGGGTTATGTGTGTTTCAAAAATAAATTTACCTATTTCCTCTTCCTTCTTCTTGTAAAATATCATAAAATAATATAAAGTGACATCATTAATTGATATCTACCAAGTAATAAATATAATTCGATGTTCTCAGGGGAGTCTTTTAAATGGTACTTTATGAGCATATGCTGTCATGGCAAATGTCTTAATGAACAACACAAATATATAATTTTATATTTCAAATATATAGGTACCTATATCACAGAGACCAAGATCCAAGTCCACATCAGGTTGTTAAGTTCGTAGCCATAAATAAGCTGCGTAATTAAAAGTGTAATACAAACACTCACCCATAATTCCCAGGATAACAGACAGGGTACCGTTGACATGCGTGACCTCCCGATCTTTTCCCACTGAAATGCTGCCCACCGTTGAAGATCACCTCCGAGCAGCAGGGCGACGAGCATCTGCCGCTGTCAGAGCACTCCGACACACAGCAACTCCTCGCCAACTGCTCACCGAACCAGTAATGCTCATCACAGGACAGTCTGTACTCCCAATCAGGAGTACCAATTCTATACCGATAAGGCACAGGACTCAGGTCCGGACACCGCTCGACGTAAGCTCCGGCCAGCTGCTCCATATACTGCTTGTAAAGCCGCTTCTGCCGCTGGTTCTGGGTGACGTGGAGACGCAGTACGTTCAGAAAGCACATCTTTATCCCTCTCAGTATCCGCACGAGCGCACCCTTGGTTTCCACCAGTTGGTAACTCGGCATCGGCTCGACTAGCCAAAACGCCGCGGAATCTTAGAGAAAACAGCTTTTAATGTCTCTGTTTTGCCGCATTGCGATCTGCAGCATTCCGCAATTACTGGCCGATAGACGTGAAATATTTTAGTGATTTAGTTCTGTGTTCATCTCGTCGACTTTCACTGGTAAAGTCGGTAATGAACTCGTGCTCGTGTTCATTTTAAACGCCGCGGGAAGTAGTATTTTATGAGTGCGCGGGAGCGCGTTACGAGTCCGCTAACTCACTGCGCCTGCGACCGACGAGACCATAATCGCCTTGTCTTGCTTGCTTGACGTTGAAATTACTCGCATTTCCCCGAGAGGTGAAAAAACGGAACCGTTTAAACGGAGAAAATACGCGCGACTGAAAATAATTGTTAACAAGCGTGGCGACGATGGACGCTGGTTTTTTCTTGGTAGGTTCATGAGATTCTGCAATACCGACCTAATTTATGTTAGCAATGTTTACGACACCGGGTAAGTATTTTATTTTAAATCGATAACACATTGTGGTCGTTCTGCAAATTATCTAGCTGACCTACCAACAGTCAACTGCAATCTATCTTCATTGTCGACATCCCGCAACGTTCCGCTATTGGCCGGACATGACTGAAGGCGGGCAAATTCGGTTGAAGAAATTACATAGATGTGAAATGTTTCTATGCAAATTAATTTGCTTGGAATTTTCAAATAAAATTGTGTTCAACTTTACAGTGATCAAATTTTCGGTGAAATTATAGCTAAAACTTTTGAGTTCATTTACAAAGTTTTGAGGTAGATTCGAATAATCAGGCTTAGAAAACTGACAGTTGATAATTTACCCTCATTGTAAATTATCAACTACTAGTTAGGCTCATCGTTGGGATTATACGTATTCAAGAGCTCGTGGAAACAACACAATAAATTGTTAAAAAATTGATAAATTTTTAAAATTATCTGTTTCGTTTGGTTCATTTTTTATATTTAATTGTTTAAAGTCTTAAAGTGGTGTAAAAAGTGAAAGAGAATCATGTCCTCATCAGTAAGTAATAGCATTAAGATCTCAATAAGTGCAAGCAATTTCTACCATTTACAGGCCAGCCATTGTCAAAATTATTGAAAGCTTAGGTTTATTTTCATTCAAGTTAAATTGAGCAACGAAAATCTGTGTACGAGCGACGATCATTAACGATGAAAATATATCGGATTAGATCAGAGGAACTGGCTCTGTACCGCGGTATGGGTCTTACAGAAAGAAAGAAAACACGTTTATTGGCACATGTGTCATATGACACACAGTTACACATAACCTACAAAATGGTGCTATCTTGCCTAGAATGCAATAAAAATCTGCCATGGGATACCTCGGGAAGATAGGCAGCAGCATCTTTCCGTGTATCGACAAACCGTACTGCGCTCGCCAACCCGCCCGCCAAGCGTGGTGAGTACCTATCACAACAACCCCCTCACGATCAATATTTAGAGATCCATGAGGGAGGCCTATGCCCAGCAGTGGACCCTAAGGTCCTGAGATTATATAAAATAAAAAGAAGAATGAAAGAGGTTCTAGAAGTTTATTCTAAGCCTGAGTAACATTGGTTTAAGAGTTTATTTTAACTACCCTAACTATGTAGCTATACAAAATAAAAATAAAAATGATAGAGGTTCTAGAAGTTTATTCTAAACCTGAATAACATTAGTTTAAGATTTTATTTTAACTACCCTAACTATGTAGCTAAAACTAATCAAATTGACGTAAAACGGACTAAAATGATAAAATGATATATTCGCTTAGTGCCGTTCTAAAATTAAAACGAAACAAATAGACCATATTTTACGCTGACAGTTCTAAATTTAGAAACGTCAACATTATGCTGAGGCATAACCTAATATTAATGTTTTTTTTTTTATATTAATTACTTATGTTTTTGTTTTTTATTCTTGTGTTATTTTTTTGTTGTGGATCAATAAATACATTTTCTTTTCTTTTTTCATATCACTTATTATAATTCGTTTTAGGATGTGTAAAACAGAAACGTCACCATTATAATAATTCCAGGAAGCATACACAGACGTGGTGGAACTATGCGCCCTACTGCAGTGCCTGGGGTTCAGCGTGAGGAGTCTAAGCTCCAGCGATGGGAACATCAGCCAGGCCGAGGCGGGGACCCGGACTGTGGTCATCAACTGTCAGGTACTTCTTGGGTTCTCGAAGTTTATGTAATGCATACCCGTTTATCAGACTATAACATGCCCACCTGGGTCATCTAGTCTTTGGGCGGTAACAAATCTGACTACTACGAAAAAATCATTCAAGCCTAAATTGGTTAAGTAAATCTATAGGTTACCCCCTCATCATCATTCCAGCCGTAAAAAGTCCACTACTGAACAGGCCTCCCTCATGGATCTCCATGAGGGGTAGTTGCCATACTCACCACGCTTGGCAGGCGGGATGGCGAGCGCAGTACGGAATGTTGATACACGGAAAGACGCTGCTGCCCATCTTCCGGAGGTATCCCTTAGCAGGATCTTACTGCATCCACGGGCATGAGAGAAGGGGTAACATTCTACTGCCGGCACTCGGCAATTACCCCCTACAACCTCACAAACTTTACCTCTTATAATATTCGCATAGATTTAAATCGTTAGATGCGCCCTGTCACCAGTTATTGTTAGCATTTATTGTGCAATCCTATTGCACGAATTTGCGTGAAAAATTAACTAAACGGCGCCTCGTTACGGTAGTACTCGTCTCATTACGGTAAGGGTTGTATCTAACGATTTAAATCTTTGCTGTTTGTGGCGTTTATGCTGGACCAAAATGGTAAAAAGAACCCTTATGATGCCCCTATGGGTTAACCCTTTGTCTGTCTGTCTGGGTATCTGAAGAACTACTAATGCTATTGACTTGAAATTTGTAATCTTATTAACCGCTCGTTTGGTTGAACGGCTAAAAAATCTTGCTAAGTAAACTGACCAAAACCAAACGAGCGGTTAAATAACGCTTGTTATAGGTACATAATATATACATACATATATATATAAGCTATGTTATATATAAGCTGACATTTTATAATTTCCAATTGGGTGGTCATTGTGGGGTATCATAAATATGAAAGTGCTGCATTTTCACATAAATAAAACCTTTTTAGTTTTCCTATAAGCCGTATAGTTTTCGACTTATTTAGAAAAATGCTTAAACAATGATCCGCGTGGTCGACTAACGATGCCACGTTTCAGTCGTCAGGGCTACACGTGGTGCTGGAGACTCCCGGCACCAACTGCTCCTGCCCGTCCACCGTCCAGCACCAGAACAGCGGGGTTTGGGAGGTATCTGGGATGACTGGCGGGAAGCAACTTGATAAGGTACGGAAATTACATATTATATATATATACCTATTGACTACCTAGGCACTATAATTATGAATATTTGAACTATCATTTTATATCTTTCTATTTGTCAACCCCCTGATGATGAAAGATGCAAGCTGAGAAAGCTAGGTTGTGAATAATCACAATTGCTTTTATTGACAATTTTTTTCCTAACAGTAAAATAAATCTTACCCCATCCTTAAGGTTAGCTGGAACTACCTATTTTTAATGAAAACGCTTCATTACCAAAGATTTAAATCGTTAGATGCGCCCTTACCGTATGAGACCTCACCGTCTTGTTCCCGCACAAAATGAGTGAGTTCACGCTGTTTCTTCACATTTTTTTACAGCGAAAGTTAATAATAAAATAATAAATAATGCTGGACAATTCACACAGCATCATCTAGCCCCAAGCTAAGCAGAGCTTGTGTTATGGGTACTAGATGACTCATATACTTAATACAATATACTACATAGATAGATATTTTTTATTATATATAGAAAACATCCAGAACACCCTGAACAAATATCTGCAGGTCATACAGACATTTGTTCCGAGGCGGGATTCGAACCCGCAACCTCTTGCGTAGCAGGCGGATCTTCGCCCGCTGCGCCACAGAGGTCGTCATATCATAGTTCCTTAGTAAAAGTTGTTTATATTGATGAGTAGGTACATTGACCCCCCTAAGTTTTCGGTAGTCGTCCTTTTACACCCTGTATATTTATAATTATAATTAACACCAAGTTAACACACATCTACAGACAATGTCTATTTTTGGTGTCATCGCACATACATATAACGATATAAAGTTCGTTACAAGGTCTTTACCCTTTGCAGGAATTCGGCTGCAGCCTGCTAGGATCTCTCCCTAAGCTGCACCGCGACCGCCTGACCAATCAGCTGCACGAGATCATCCGCTGCATCAAGCAGAACAACGAGACGGACCCCGAGCGGATGAGGGAAGACAAGTCTGCCAGCATGACGGAGCTGAAGACTCCTGAGAAACGGTTTGTCATCTCCAGGGCTGTTTTAATGGTCTGCTATTCATCTCAGCCATAGCACTGCTGTCCACGTCGCTGGAATAAGGCTTCTTTCATGGATATCCAAGACCATGAGGCGGTTGAGCCTTGCCACGCTTGGCAGGCGGGTTGGCAAGCGCAGTACCTACGGGATGTTGATACACGGAAAGATGGAATGGAGGCGAATGAACGGAAATTACTGTATCCAAGGGCAAGAGAGGGGCAACATTCTACTGTGGGCACCCCACGGCACGTCTACTAACTACACAGTAAACTGGCACGTGTAGTGTCCATCTACTTTCCTCTCGAGGAATCTCTCCATCTTCAGGTGAAGTTGGACGAAATTCGTTAAATGTACCTACTTAAGTCATTTATCATTTCAGTCGGATCTCCATGAGGAGTAGTTGCCATACACTCCACGCTTTGCAGGCGGGTACTGGATGTTGTGTTGATACACGGAAAGACGCTACCTACTGCCCATCTTCCGGAGGTATCCCTTATCAGGCTCTTACTGCATCCACAGGCATGAGAGGAGGGGTAACATTCTACTGCCGGCACCCCACAGCAACGTTTGTAAACAAACTGTCAATACCTACGTAACATAAAAAATACTTTATTATGGTTTTCATACTAATTTCTTATTTAATGGGTTTTATGACCACATCCTTCAATATAAACAAGCCTTCGCCCCCTTTTCTGGGGGCCCCGTACGAATGTACGGGGGTACCAGAAAAGGGGGCAAAGGTTTCCGAAAAAAACAAAAAAAAAATAATTTAAATTTCAAAATTTCTAATACATTGAGGTCACAATAACTGCGGTCTCTGTGACCCTAGGGTCACTGAAATGAAAAAGGTTTCATGTAAATAGGTCAACGCGTTCGGTTGTAATCGTATCATGCACAGACAGACAGCGCTATGCATGTTAATATGCAATGTTTAAACTTTTAATTCGGTCAAAAATCCAACGAACAGAAAGCAATTTAATATTAAGTGTAACAGTAAAGTTGATGATAGATGCAGAGCAACTCTCTATGGTTTCCATTAAATAAACTTGTAGTAACATTATATATTTTTAAATGTTGATAGATTTTGTTTACCTTCAGACTGTTCGACCTAAAATCCGAGACGCCAACTCGGTATCGCTCACTGGACACCCTGACCGCCGCCAAAGCTGAGCAGCAGTTGCCGCAACCTCGGCCGCTGCAGCGCATGCGTCTCATCTCCGAGTCGTCGGGAGACGACAGCAAGGTTTTCAATGTAATGTGTTTCATCATCATCATCATCATCATTTCAACCGTGAAACGTCGACTACTGAACTAAGGCCTCCCTCATGGATGGGTATCCACCTCATGGTGGTGCCTCCATAAGGGGTAGTTGCCATACTCACCACGCTTGGCAGGCGGGTTGGTGAGCGCAGTACAGAATGTTGATATACGGAAAGATGCTGCTGCCCATCTTCCGGAGGTGTCCCTTAGCAGGCTCTTACTGCATCCACGGGTAGGAGAGGAGGGGTAACATTCTACTGCCGGCACCCCACGGCAACCTACTCCCTACCCCTACCTACCCAATATCCTACCCTACCCCTACCCTACTCCAATTCTAATTTGGGGGATACCAGATCTGCACTCACTTCCCGCATTTGGGTGTGTTGTGCATTGTCCCCCGTGATAGGTACTAGGTACATGTAAAGGGATCTTGTCTTGAGTGGTTCTCCAAATCCAAGACCCTTGATAAGAAGTTTATGGTATGTTTATGGTTGAAGTAAAAGTCAATCCGCGAATAAATTAAATATAATGAGAAATCACTTAAACCGACTGAATTAATGGTAAAACTAAATGGTTAATGGTTAAATGGTAATGAGCCCGCGCTCTCGGTGGTAATGTCAAGTCGCGAACTGTCGAATTTAGGTAAACGCGAGCAAAGGTGCGCTTAGCTGCTGACGCAGCTATATTGCACAATTGCTGCGTGTTCGATATTAACTCGAACACTACACAATACTACTAGAGTAGGCTACCCCGACCCTAGCCAACCCAAATCCTAGCAATATCGGAGAACTCTGGCCCGCTTGCTGCATTCCATGAGCATGCCCGTAGCATATAAGGATGTTGTACCAGGGGGTAATGTGTCTTGTTATTTTTCTTCCAGGCATAGCAAGATAGGTAATTTTCGAAGCATTTTTCCGTTGGGTGCATAATTTACCTAAATTCATTGGATGTGATTAATTAAAACTTAACTTTCGCATTTGACTTCTGAGACCGGCCTTTAGGAAAACAATGGGAAAAATTGTGTCACTTTTGCATGAAATAACAGATTGTGTACGAACTCTCATCAGAATTTATGAAGTAGACTTTTGCTCAGAAACGTTAGTTTATCTCTTCTTTCTTTGGCCTGCTATAAATTTCACAAAAACTGTCAAAGATTTTGAAGTGAGGCGTTTTCATTAAGAAGTAAAAACTTCAAAAATAGTTACATCTATATAGATGGCGTTAGTTTTCTTTTACTGGTAGGCACAATTCGACAATGACAGGATTAATCACAAACTTGCTTACTCCGCTTGCCAGCTCCATCTGTTAGGTTTAGTGGAAAACCCGTTTTCTTTTTTTACTGTAAACGGCTCTTGCCTGAAATAAATGTTTTATTATTATTCCATATTATACATTATTTTTTTTTGATTCTTGATTCTTGTTCAGTAGTGGACGTTTTGCGGCTGAAATTATGATGATACATAAGTCTGACGGCAATTTGAACTACCTACTTAAATCTGCCATTTTAGTGCGAGAGCGCAGTTCGGATTAGGTTCCGATATCTGTGATTCGGATGTATTCATCCGAATCACAGATATCGGCATTATTTATTTTAATAAAAATAAATAATGCTCACAGCACAATCTATTCTCAAACCAAACAACAGCTTGTACCATGGAAACCAGATGATTGATAGTTAATGATTGTCCTTAATTTCAGAGGAGAACGTGCGGCAGAGAATACACCCTGCCTACGCCGTCTCCACCAGGCAGCATTAGACGTAGGAATAAAACCTCGAGGTAACTTCCTGAGCGCGATCTTTTGAAAATTAAAAACCATTTATTGGACCAAAAACACGTAGATACAGAAAAATGAATAAAATCACTAAGGATTCTGTAGCCAAACGGTATACATCCGCCTGTGACGTGCGGGTTCGAATCCCGTCATTTTTTAATGATGCTCCGCTTCCATTGGTCGTTGCGTGATGTTCCTTAGCCTTTTGTGATATTGGGCTATCCGACATTACAAGATGTTTTTCAATTCAAGCCAGTAAGTTCCAGAGATTAGCGCGTTCAAACAAACAAAGAAACTCTTCATCTTTATAATATTAGTTTAGATAAAGGGTTATAGTGCTAATTCCACAAAAAAATCTAAGTACCTTACGTTTTATGACTCAAAGCTTACCTCTTAACGACTTATTATAAAAGGAGTTTCATAAGCCACAATTTACCCTTTCAGTCCCATAAAAGGAGTGGCTCAAACGAGCATATTAGATAGCCTAATAGCCGCCGAGAAGACAGCTGGAGATCTCTGCAAACAGTTGGGCAACGTCGTCAATGAATACGTGGACCAGTACAAAAATGATGACTCCTCTATGTCGTCCCTCGCCCTTGATGTCTCCAAAATATCTATTTTGAAGGTAATCTGGTTGTTACTTGTAAGTAGAGCAGCGTTTTTTACCTTTATCCTACTATCATCTCACCACAGCCGTAGGACGCCCACTGCTGGACATAAGCCTACCCCATGAAACCCCATGGTCTTGGAGACTCATGAGAGAGGCCTATGTCCGAAGCAGTGGACGTGAACAGCGGTCCTACGTCCTATTTATAACGTAAATCATCAAGTTTCAAACCGACACGGAGGGTTTCCTCACAATGTTTTCCTTCACCGTGAAACCGCACAACACGTGCGTCGGCAACATTATAAAAGTAGCTGGAAACAAACACATAAAAAATAATAAAGGCTGTACAGAACTGATGATTTCTTATCCCCAGTAATCGCAGCCAAGAGTAAGGTAACGATGTTGGTCAATCATTTCATTTCCAGGGTGCAGACTTCAAACACCAGTTTGCATCGAGCCCAAATCTCTCCGGGATAATGGCAACAGATGACTTTACAAAAAGCGGCATAAAACGCTTTGAAAGTGCTTCCACGTCAAAACTGGTCCCAAAACAAGAAGGGAAGTTATCTAGGCAACTCCGCCGCATTTCACCCAACATTTTTAAGCGAAAGGAGAGTCCTGCTACTAAAATTGAGAAACCGAAAACTCAAGACGGGAAGAGCAAGTTGAATAGTAAGTTCATACCACATCTGTAAATCGTTATTTCTCTGCAGAGATATTTTTTGAAACGATTATAGACATAATTATACTTTATAAGAACGTAACGACTTAAAAATAAATATTGTCGGACACTACAAACAGAACAATCTAGTGCCCAACGACTAGAAAGCAAAGCCTTTATTATGGAAACCATAAAGAACTTATTGTTATTAGAATATGAGAAAAATTAAATACTTACATAACATACATAGTCTTTTCAACCTTTCGCGATCACGCCACATTATTAACACATATTTGATGTATTTATCGCGTTAACCTTTATGCCTAGCGTTTCGACAGGATTCCACCCATCGTGGTCCCGAAGACTGATAATAACATACTTAAAAAAACACCTGAGACAAATATACTTATTTCAATAGAGCAAAAAGCTACATAGAATAGTCAGTTTACAAAAGAAGAACAAGACACATTTAAATTGAATAAAGCACATAAGTAATTGAATTCGTTCGCTTCAGATAACTTTTTTCCAAGTGCAGGAATGAACTGTCACATAAGTTTAGATTAGTTAGTTTGCTAATTATACGCATACGTGTATTTGTTCCTAAAATAGTAAATCTGTCACCAAAATTGAATCACTAAGTAATATCAAACCCTTAATAAAAAAAATATTAAGGTCTTGTTGTGTCGCTCAACAACGCTCGAGCCAAGCGAGCATAGCGAGTCTACCGCGGTAAAGTGCTAGAACCAAATTCTTTCTGATGATTGAATTTAGGTGAGAGATAGAGGTAATTGATTGATAAAATCACACCCAATACTAAACACATGTACACCCAATACTAACATATGTAATATAATGTCCTTTGTTCTCAGGTTTATTGAAACCACGGATTGTGACGCCAATAAGGACGTACACGCCTTCGACAAAGACCGAACCAAGCCCGAACCTCAGCAATTCTTTCAAGAAGAAGTTTAGTCACGTCAAATCCACTATTCCAAGACCCACGAAAAGAGATTAATAGAAGAATAAATTGTTTAAATTTTGAGAATTAATTGGATGTGCTAAGAAATAAAACATCTGTAAGTTAGTATAGCTCATTTACTTAACATTCCCTCCCTCTATCAGCTCTCAGAGTCAGAGATTGTGCAGGTTCTCATTAACTCCTCCACTTTCTTCTCCATGTTATTACTTCGCTTATCGAGAACTTTCTTCCGTGTTTTAGATTTCGACATCAGCTTCGAAGAACTTTCTTTTCTACCTGTTTTGGCGCTTGCATTGTTCTTGATTTTGGAATTATGTTTCGAAACTGGACACAGAGTTCTATGAGTCTGATTTTCTTTCACTTTTCTGTGATCACCTTTATTGTAGTTATCTTTATCTGGCTTATTTTTATGCTTTTTCTTTATAATTGCGTCGTCTTGTGAACTACTGTCGGTACTGTGTATGGATTTTAAATCGGATGTTTCGTCGAGTTTCGCTCTTTCGTTAATTTCTTTCTCCTGACTCATTGTGGTGAGATCTTTCAGTGTATATTTGTCGCTTTTTAGTATTTTCTTTCTCTCATTCTTAGCAAGCTTGAGACAAATTGTTGCTTTTGGATACCCTGTGAATTGCTGGTAGCAACCTCCCTTTTCAAGAGATGTGAAAGCGCTGAAAAATCTTCTCGGTTGGATGTCTTCTGGGGTTTCATTAATCAATACATAGGCTTTCTTTAGAAATGTCTTTTTATCAATGGGATTTTGCATGTGGAAGAAATGTTCAATCTGTTTTAGTGATTTTATTCTTTTTATGGCATTTCTCTGAACAATGTTATAAGATATTACAGCCATGAGAATGAAAGCTGGTTCATTGCTGAGTATGTGGTCCCAGAGGATCAGCCATTCAGAACAAGTCAGGACTTCACTGAAAGCAGTTTCTAGTATTTTCAGTGCATAAACCTGGCTGGTGACTCCAACTTCACAGTAATGATGAAGCAGCTGCTGATCATGTTCAGCCAGAATGTTCTCCACCATTGCCAAGACACTAATTGGAGGAAAAGGAGCATATTCAAACCACAACTGGCAAATGTTTATGAGAACTGTTGCCACACATTCAAACAGGAGGAGTGGGTCCTTTTGAAGAACTTTCACAAAAGGAAATACAAACCCAGGAAGAAATTTCATGACTCCAAATAATGGGCACCAGTGTGCAAGACAGGACAGCAACCTTTTCAAGTTTTTCAATGTTATGGAACTGTGGATAGAGAACTGCTTTTCTATGTCTTTGTATGCTGGATGGATTCCTTTATCTATCAAGGCAGCATAAGCTATTTTGTTCCTGGGGGTGTTGAGTAGTGACCTCCATATAATAGACCTGAACTTGTCAGGGTATTCACCATACTGCATTAGAATTCTCCTCAATCTAGCACTGTCCATGCATATTCTCATTTTCTGTTCCACTTCTACTTTAGCAGGGTTATCCTCAAAGTTGCACTTGTGGTTGGAACTACATGGTATGTCTTTAATCATTTTATTATTCTCACCTTCAGTATTCTGAGCTAGGTCCATCACTAAAGATGAATTGTAAATATTCACTTCCCCCTGTTGTAGGATACAAATAAAGTACTTTCCACTAGAGCTGACTGCAAACCTGCGGATTCCAGAGGTTTCTGGTTTAATAGCATGAATCATTTTGAGAGATTCAACATCCAACAAGTACAGTGCACTATCACTACCTAAAATAGCAAGGATTTTGTTAGCTCCACCATCAAACAGTTGTGGGATGAAAGATATTTGTTGCACTCCAGATATGTTGTATTTAGATAGATCTATTGAAATCAAGGCTTTCCAGGTATCCATACTGAACAGGATCAATGTGGGTGACACTCCTGCAATAGCCATTGCTCGACCATTCATTGTGAAGGCAATGTTTTTTAAATGCTTCATCTCACTGGGAATTATTTGTTTGACTGATTTCATACTATCATGTTTCCATATGTGTATAGTATCATTTTGGAAGCATGCAACAAGGTACTCCCCAGCCGGGGTGAATATGATCTGTTGAATTTGAGCTCCTAAGTATGTGTTCAATGTAAAATACTTTGTGAAATTAATCATTTCCCATAATATCGCTTCTGCACAACTTGCTGTTAAGAGGTGGTTGGTTTTGTTATTAGAGAAAGAAATATGTTTTACTGGGGCTGTGTGTCCGGAGAGTGTGAGAGAATAATTTCCGGATTCAATGTCAAGGAATGAGATTTCGTTGGTAACCGTGGTAGCAACGGCGAGGGTGTCTTCTTTGTTGGGCACGAAGAGAAGTGCGCTGCAATGTACGACGCCGGCAAGCTTCCAGAATTTCGACTCTGTGAAGTCCAAGATGAAAATGTTACCTGCGTTGTCGGCGCAAGCCAGCTTCTCCTGGCTGTCGTCAAATATTCCCACGGAGAACCGAATCCTGCGACTTTGCCCATTAGAACCCTTGACTGTGTGGTGCAGCTGTAGAATAACTCCATCCTTCGGTCGTGTTTTCAACTTTATGTCAAACTTATTATCGGCAGAGACTTTTACACTTTTCTTTCCAAGTTCCATGTAGTAATTTTTTAATAATGTTCAAGTTGTTTGGTAAATATTTTAAAATTTGGCGGAAATGACAAATCGAAAACGTAAACAAACAAAAAGTGCATGTCACTATGACAGATGACATTTGATCATTTGACGTAAACCACACCTCTGGAACAATATGAACAAGGCAACTAGATTCTCTTACTTTTTACTTATAAGGACAGCAGATTCTTACTTTTTATTTTTAAGGACACGGACTCTCATTTAAGCCCACTTATGCCAAAGATTTTAAAAATTGAGCCGTCGGAGCCCGCTTCGCAGTCGTCGGTCGTCGTGGAATGCCTAGCCTGGTGAATTATAATAAATATTTATAATTTTTGACAATACTGTAATATTTGACATAGGTCACCTATGCCAAAAATTACAGATGTAAAATCACCTATGATAGGTGTATGTAGATATAGGTACATATACATACCTTAAATGTTCTGTGCTACCTATCTGATAATGATGTTATTTTTAGCTTACCCAGGTAGGTTTAGACATGTTTATTATAATTATGTGCCTATTTTATTATGACTGCGTGATCCTTCATGCTTCCGAGCGCGAGCACCGTTTCAAAAAACTGTGAATTGAATACAGTCTTTATAGAATCTGACGTAGGCATTGATTTAAATGAATGTTGAAAAGTATGAAAATGACACGGCGCGGTTATTACACCTCACATGTTTGCAAAGTATACTGAAATATAAAATAGTCATCTGCTGCATTGATGAAGACTCGCCATTATAAATACAATCAGCGGCTAGCGCTCCAAAAGGAGAAATTATTGGCAACGTATAAGTAAAGCGCCTTCGAAATAAGCTGAGAATTTAACATTATTTGAGTGACGATTTATGGACAAGTAAACTGTTTAGATGGATAGTATGGACATTAGCAGTCCAGTATTTATTTGGTCCATGGTCATGCCAACGCTTTCTAGGTGGTATTGAGTGGTAATAAAAGCCCTCTTTCCAGAGTGCATGCGGCTGACATGGCCTAAATGAAAATGAAAAAAAATAAAACCAATAAAACTCATTTTTAAAATTAATGTGTATAATTGAAAACTCTATTTCGAATACATAATATAGAATTAGTTGTAAGTCATGTAGCGTGGGGTAGCGGAGAACTTGGCGTACGACTTGATGACCTTGTTGACGGCTTCGAGGAAGTCCTTCTCTGTGGCCACCTTGCGGCGCGCGCGGATCGCGAACATGCCTGCTTCGGTGCATACAGACCTGTCGAGAGAAGTTGTTATACATTATTTTATTGAGAAATTGTTATAAATTATTATACTTCATCATCACCCAATCAGAGGCAGACTAAAACTGCTGTTCCAGCTCAACACTAGCGTGCCAGAATGACAGCAGCTGCCCCGTCGCTCGCACGATGCTTCCAGAGACAAAGCCATCGCGTATACCCGTGTGCGTAATTCGCATCTTTATATAATAATTTATCGGGCGCGTAATAAAACCAATATTGTGACAGCTTATTTTTTAATACAATAAGAACATGGATTGTTCATGTATTAAAAAATAAGTTGTTTGTTGGAGTCAGTTTTTATTCACCTCACCATTACAAGGAACACCAGCATTGCACCTATTCTAGGAGCGGAGCAACATGAAGCTGAGACTGCATCTTTTTTGGTACGCAATATCAGAGATTAGTTGAAACTCGACACCAGTAGAGTTGGGGCAGTGTGAAGAGTCGAGCCAGGAGATCGAATCTGACATCTCTCTCTCACGCGTGGATGCGTACCTAATAACTTTTATGTCAAGTTACATCACTAAGAATGATCTCTGTAACGTTTTTGGTTACTAAGCCGGCTGACAAAATTTAGTCCATCCCACATAGGATGAGTTCGGTGCCAGAAGAATAGAGCAGGATAGTTATTAGAAGAATTAAGAAGTGCAACAGAGACTAAGCATTTGTCCTTTTTTCGCTCATTAATTTTTTAATTATTCTATTCTGCTTTCACCAAATTCATCCTACGTGAAATGGACCATAGTGTGTAAGTAAAACCTTACCTAATCTCAGCACCATTAGCGTTGGGGCACAGACGGGCAAGCAGGTCGAATCTGATATCTCTCCACGGACATGGACCGCGCGGTAATACGGAATAGCTACGCCAGTACATTTGTATGCCAAGTTGCATCACTAAAATAATGATCGCCGTGGCGTTTTCGGTTTAGTAGCTAAACACTAGTTTGTAAAATAAAGCTCACCTAATCTCAGCACCAGTAGAGTTGGGGCAGAGTCGGGCAAGCAGGTCGAATCGGATGTCCCTCTCCACGGACATGGACCGCGCGTGGATGCGGAATATGTGCGCGCGACCCTCGAGGTCGGGCAGGCCGAACTCCACCTTGCGGTCAAGGCGGCCGGGTCGCATCAGTGCCGGGTCGAGCGTGTCCGGCCTGTTAGTCGCCATCAGGACCTGGAGAAACAAAACACATCAATAATGGTGTCGATTCTGTTTAACACTTCCTAAAACTAATTACAATTAGAGCTATGACGTTTTTAAAGTTCCGTTTTAATTTGAGAACGGCAGTAACTGAATAGCTATATGTCATTTTAGTCAGTTTTACCATTTACATCAATTTAATTAGCTTTGGCCATTATTTTTTATTTTATTTATTTATAAGGACGCCCAACAGAAGTAGCACATAACATTTTTCTTACCTTATACATTAAAATATTCAAACTATGTACTATTCTAATTACAGGGTGCCACAGCATGCGTTATTACAATATTACTCGACTAAATTAAACTAAACTTATGCTTAAATAAAAATAATATAGTATTAGGTAAATACTTAAAAGTATAAGTGGTACTTATTTGTAGTTACCTACTATGAGTTTCATCGTAATTAAAAACTGTTTTTTATAAAAAAATATAATAAAATATATATTTAGTGCAAAAAAGAATCGCCACCATTGTCTGCCTCCGTGGCTAAGTTTAATACCCGACTGATACGCAGGAGGTAGCTGGTTCGATTTCCGCCACGGGACAAATGTTGTGATTGTTCTGCAGTTATTTGTAGTAGAAGAAGAAGTAATTATCGATACCTTAATTCGCAAAACTAATAACTCCACTTTTTTTCAAAAATAACTTTTTGGTACCGGAAAAAACTAGATTTTTTTCTCTACTGCTTACAATTCTAATATTTCCACGATTTCGAGCAGTTTTGTTTGAAAACGCTATTATAAAATCGAATAACTCCATTAAAATCGGAACGTCTTAATTTTGACAAATAACTCCACGCAGTCGGCCATTTTGTTTGGCGACACAGAAGCAAACGCATGCTTCTGAGTGTTTTTATTTCGATAAAAGTATTAAAATATTTTTCGCCGGATCCGTGGGGTGCCGGCAGAAGAATGTTACCCCTCCTCTCATGCTCGTGGATGCAGTAAGAGATACCTCCGGAAGATGGGCAGCAGCGTCTTTCCGTGTAAGTATCAACATCTCATACTGCGCTCGCCAACCCGCCTGCCAAGCGTGGTGAGTATGGCAACAACCCCTCATGGAGATCTATGAGGGAGGCTTGAGTTCAGTAGTGGATTTTTACGGCTGACATGATGATTAAAATATTTTTAGGTGGTGAGATTTTCGGTAATTTATTTTAGCAATTAACTTTATTTTAGCACTATTCAAAGATTACCTACACTGGGCTTGGAGTTGATAGCTTTGATATTTGTTTGTATAGGATATTTGCTTCGAGTTGTTTGATATGCCGTAACGTATTTTTGTAGTTCTGTAGCGTAGGTACCTGTAATTATTAAATAATGACTTCGTTTGCCTCTCGCATTCATCTTTATAATAATATATCTACTTGGCTACTTAGCTATCTACCTACCTACATTTGTACTACTTACCTCCGTACCTACCTGCCTGTTTTTTCCTTCAATTGTGTCTTTTAATAATAATAGCAAACAACTCCATTTTTATGGACACCCAACATTTTCGTGATACTTTCACAAAAATATATAAACTTATAACTAATTTAACTTACATATGTTAATATGAAATATATCAACTCAAAATTACGCCATTAAATCTATACGCTTAACAAAAAAATATTTTTTAAAGGATTTTTTTAAGTTAAGAATATTTACAATTTCCAAAGGGATTTTTGTTTTTTTTTTGATCTGTCAGTTCTCTATAAAGTTTTTAGTCTACCCCGTAAAGTTTCCTACAAAGGACCTATTCGTTTTGCGTATCAAGGTATCGTTATGTCATTTACAAAAAAATAAGAATTTAAGTGTTCTATCAATCGTCTGGTTTTTATAGTACAAGCTTTGCTTAGTTTGAGACTAGATGGTGTTGTGTGTACCGTCCAGCATTATTGATTATTATTTAAGTATTCCATCAACTATACGGTACTCATAAGACGAGCTTTGCTTACATTGGGGCCAGATGGTGCTGTGTGTAGTGTCCAGAGAAATAAATTGTATTAGGGCTTTGTCTGTCGCATAATTCTCTTCCTCTTCTTCATTAATTCTTCGTAAAAGTATAACATGCAATCACTTAATTTTTTATAATATAATTTATTATAATATATTTATAATTTGTGGGCGAAGACCACCAGAGAGTGGGGCCCACCCAGTGCTAGAAGGCGACGTGGAAGGCCGAGAATGAGATGGCGGGACGAGCTTGACGCTTATTTACCAGCTTGGCCTGTAACTGCGTTAAGTCGCGAGGAGTGGAAGGAGGAAAGGGAGGCCTTTGCCCAGCAGTGGGACAGTAACGGCTAAAAAAAAATAACAAAATCCCATCGTGCGTTCTTATGATCTTGTTTCGGATGACATGTCCTTATCATCATATCAGCGTAGGACGTCCACTGCTGGACAAAGGCCTCCCTCACTGATCTCCCAAGTACTGCGGTTGGAAGCCGTCTGCATCCACCGCCGACCAGCAGTTCTCACCAAGTCGTCTGCCCATCTTGTAGGTGGAATATCAATCATTTCCTTATATCAAGCCTAAATCTCACCTTGATGTTACCCCTCGGATCGAAACCGTCGAGCTGGTTGATCAGCTCCAACATAGTTCTCTGGACCTCATTGTCGCCACCCGCGCCATCGTCGAACCTGAAAGTCGAGTTATCGGTCAGGATAATACATTCTGTATATTATAAACAAGTTCAACAATCCCCATTATAGTTTAGCGAACTTACACCAAACTTAATGCATTTAACATTTATTGAAACACAATCCATTGATGGAAACCGCATCATATTCCGTTGCGTGGTTTAGGAGTAAGAAGCCAAACAGATAGACATACGCGGGAAGCGACTTCAATTTATACTATATACTACTATATCGTCTAGCACTGCTTTTCGGCCAATATAAGATCACCAGTTGTCTGAGAGACAAGAGAGCAATTGTTGTCATAAGCATAACCATGTTTGAACCAATAAATGTCTTTGAATCTTTGAATTGGCTGTTAAGCTCAGTTCAGTTTACGTCAGTTCAATCATATTTTTTTATTATTGTTAGATTATATTATTTATTATTGATAGATTATATTGTTAATCTATATTCTTATATTAGTTCTTCTGATTCTAGACTAAAGTTAGTGATATAAAAGTCTGATTTATTGTTATGTTTAACGGGCACTGTTACAGTGCACCGCGAGCGCGTGAGAGGGAAAGAGACGGTACCGCGTAAAAAAGCTCCATTCCCTGACGAAAGTTCCCCTGGGAGGAACTGAACACGTTGGATACCTATTTTCAAAGAATAATTAACGTGAGTAGAAAACCCGTTTAACATAACAATGAATAGTGTAACTCACGAGTCATTTGGAAGTGAAATAAAAGTCTGATTGTAGTTTTTTGTCGTAAATAAATCTATAAAACCAACTCGTCCAATGTTCGCGTTACAAGAAGGCTAGCTATAGTTACCTAGCGCCACCGATCGCGTCGATCTCGTCAAAGAAGATGAGGCAGGCCTTCTTGCTCCGCGCCATCTCGAACAGAAGGCTAGTTATAGTTACCTAGCGCCACCGATCGCGTCGATCTCGTCAAAGAAGATGAGGCAGGCCTTCTTGCTCCGCGCCATCTCGAACAGAAGGCTAGTTATAGTTACCTAGCGCCACCGATCGCGTCGATCTCGTCAAAGAAGATGAGGCAGGCCTTCTTGCTCCGCGCCATCTCGAACAGAAGGCTAGTTATAGTTACCTAGCGCCACCGATCGCGTCGATCTCGTCAAAGAAGATGAGGCAGGCCTTCTTGCTCCGCGCCATCTCGAACAGAAGGCTAGTTATAGTTACCTAGCGCCACCGATCGCGTCGATCTCGTCAAAGAAGATGAGGCAGGCCTTCTTGCTCCGCGCCATCTCGAACAGAAGGCTAGTTATAGTTACCTAGCGCCACCGATCGCGTCGATCTCGTCAAAGAAGATGAGGCAGGCCTTCTTGCTCCGCGCCATCTCGAACAGAAGGCTAGTTATAGTTACCTAGCGCCACCGATCGCGTCGATCTCGTCAAAGAAGATGAGGCAGGCCTTCTTGCTCCGCGCCATCTCGAACAGAAGGCTAGTTATAGTTACCTAGCGCCACCGATCGCGTCGATCTCGTCAAAGAAGATGAGGCAGGCCTTCTTGCTCCGCGCCATCTCGAACAGAAGGCTAGTTATAGTTACCTAGCGCCACCGATCGCGTCGATCTCGTCAAAGAAGATGAGGCAGGCCTTCTTGCTCCGCGCCATCTCGAACAGAAGGCTAGTTATAGTTACCTAGCGCCACCGATCGCGTCGATCTCGTCAAAGAAGATGAGGCAGGCCTTCTTGCTCCGCGCCATCTCGAACAGAAGGCTAGTTATAGTTACCTAGCGCCACCGATCGCGTCGATCTCGTCAAAGAAGATGAGGCAGGCCTTCTTGCTCCGCGCCATCTCGAACAGAAGGCTAGTTATAGTTACCTAGCGCCACCGATCGCGTCGATCTCGTCAAAGAAGATGAGGCAGGCCTTCTTGCTCCGCGCCATCTCGAACAGAAGGCTAGTTATAGTTACCTAGCGCCACCGATCGCGTCGATCTCGTCAAAGAAGATGAGGCAGGCCTTCTTGCTCCGCGCCATCTCGAACAGAAGGCTAGTTATAGTTACCTAGCGCCACCGATCGCGTCGATCTCGTCAAAGAAGATGAGGCAGGCCTTCTTGCTCCGCGCCATCTCGAACAGAAGGCTAGTTATAGTTACCTAGCGCCACCGATCGCGTCGATCTCGTCAAAGAAGATGAGGCAGGCCTTCTTGCTCCGCGCCATCTCGAACAGAAGGCTAGTTATAGTTACCTAGCGCCACCGATCGCGTCGATCTCGTCAAAGAAGATGAGGCAGGCCTTCTTGCTCCGCGCCATCTCGAACAGAAGGCTAGTTATAGTTACCTAGCGCCACCGATCGCGTCGATCTCGTCAAAGAAGATGAGGCAGGCCTTCTTGCTCCGCGCCATCTCGAACAGAAGGCTAGTTATAGTTACCTAGCGCCACCGATCGCGTCGATCTCGTCAAAGAAGATGAGGCAGGCCTTCTTGCTCCGCGCCATCTCGAACAGAAGGCTAGTTATAGTTACCTAGCGCCACCGATCGCGTCGATCTCGTCAAAGAAGATGAGGCAGGCCTTCTTGCTCCGCGCCATCTCGAACAGAAGGCTAGTTATAGTTACCTAGCGCCACCGATCGCGTCGATCTCGTCAAAGAAGATGAGGCAGGCCTTCTTGCTCCGCGCCATCTCGAACAGAAGGCTAGTTATAGTTACCTAGCGCCACCGATCGCGTCGATCTCGTCAAAGAAGATGAGGCAGGCCTTCTTGCTCCGCGCCATCTCGAACAGAAGGCTAGTTATAGTTACCTAGCGCCACCGATCGCGTCGATCTCGTCAAAGAAGATGAGGCAGGCCTTCTTGCTCCGCGCCATCTCGAACAGCTCGCGGACCATGCGCGCGCCCTCGCCCACGTACTTCTGCACCAGCTCCGACCCTGCGGACGGCGGCGAACGTTAACTTAAGCATGTCAAAGTCAATAAGTGTTTATTCAATAGAGCAAAAAGCTTCACAGAATAGTCAATTTACAAAAGAAGAACAGGACACATTTGAAATGAAGCACGTAATTGAATTCGTTCGCTTCAGATAACTTTTTTTCCAAGTGCAAGTTGAAGCAGACGTTGGAAGGAGCTTGAGGTACCTTCTGAATCCCTTCTGAGAGCATAATAAGTAAGTAACCGGAGACCATCATCATCATCATCAAGCAGACGTTATTGTTTAACTTAGGTATTAGATATGGTCACACATGGGGTGCCTGCAGCCTCCTTTCTTGCCCGAAGATGTTTTAATAACAACTGAATGGGTATCTGGTGACTCAGCAATAACCCCGACGAAGCAGGCGTCAGTCCTGTTGGTGACCGCTCGGGCGCCCAGCGTGTTGCCTGTACCAGGCCGCCCGAACGGTAGCATTCCCTTGTGTGTAGTACCCAGCTTCAAAAACTGAGTAGTAACAATGTGTTTACACACTCACACATTCACACGCACACAAACACACATTCACACACCCTACACTTACACAGTAACATTATTCTTTTACTTGTCGCTTACATTACTTTTATATTATTATTATTGTGACAATTTATTTAAGCCGTTCAATTAATTATTTAATTTTTTATGGATTTCATTAATTAATAACTTACTAACTTATTACGTAATTCAATAACTTTATAATTGTGTATAATTGTGAGTTTGATATTAACAGTGTATTTAATTTTTGTGATTTACATTCAGGGGAACACAGGTGTCTATCGTACAGGCTTTCAGTCTAGTTTAGACATCTGAGGCCTCAAACAAATGATGTTATTAGGTACATTTAAATTAATAATTCATGTTTTAACTTTAAGCATTGTTATATCCTTTTTATAGAGCAAATAAATTATTCTTATTCTATTCTGTTAACTTACTAATAACCCTGTTGAAGCAGGCATCGGTGCTGTTAGCCACGGCTTGAACACAAGAGTACGCTCACTCGCTCATCCAATACATTCCTACACACTTTAAACAATTGAATGGAAAGTATCTGGTAACTCACCAATAACCCTGATGAAGCAGGCGTCGGTCCTGTTAGCCACCGCTCGGGCGCACAGCGTCTTGCCTGTGCCCGGGGGGCCGAAGAGAAGAACTCCCTTGGGCGGCTCGATACCCAGCTTCACAAACTTCTCCGGCTGTAACAGGCAAATAAATATATAATAGTGACAGTATGGTGGCCTCGCGACGGCACTAGTTCTTGAAAGAACTGCGTTATAATAATAAAAATCGTTTAAAAACTAAATAAGACGCCGAATTATTGTATTGTCATTGGTCCTTGATAAGAATGAAAAGTGATAATAAAATCTGATGTCCCGAAGTGGGTTAAAACAACGTTCGAAGATTCCGTTACATAGATACGCCTACATACTTGTAGACGTTACATACTTGTAGATTCAGTGAAGCTAATAAAGGCGTGTAAAAGTAAAAATGTGATTAAATAGGGGTTAACAGTTAAGGTAGGTTAGTTAGCCTTAGAAAAGCCTAATCCCACTGTGGGTATAAGACAAAAAAACTGTACCAGAAAGTCCATAAGTTCAGTAAATGTCCTGCAACACTTAAGTTTGGTCAAAAAGCTTTAGTTAGCCAAATTCTCTATTGCAATTTTACTATTGGGGAGTTGTATCAGAATGCTGTCAAAGCTTAACGATAGCACTCTTTCTTTACTCCCCTTAAATGGTCAATAAACTTTATTTGAATATTTTACTTCCGCCATTCCTTGTAAAGATTTGAAAGATTGATTAGATTGCAAAGGTGTCCACTAATGGACGAAGGCATCCCTCATGGATCTCCAAGTGATCATGGGGAGGTAGCCATACTCACCACGCTTTGCAGGCGCGTTGGCGAGCGCAGTACCGGACGTTCATACACGGAAAGGCGCTGCTGCCTATCTTCCGAGGTATCCAGATTCTTACTGCATCCACGGGCAAGAGAGTACAACATTCTACTGGCGGCACCCCCACGGAAAATTCGAATACTCACATGTAACAATGGAGTCTCCACCACCTCTCTCAGCTTCTCAATCTGCTCCTTGCATCCGCCCACGTCGCTGTACGTCACGTCCGGTTTCTCCTCGACCTGCATCATGGTCACCGTCGGGTCTATCTTCGGCGGCAGGGGAATGTGTATCTGGTACTTGTTTCTGTCGACTCTGTGAATGGGAAGGATATTGAAGAATTCTCAAGGGGAAAAGTAAAATAAATTCACGCACACATCGGTAAGAACGCACTTAGTAAGGACGAGGCGTGCCCGCAGGTTTTTATTGGGCAGATAATCTTTCTAAGTACATTACATACACTAATATAATGGTTAAAAGCATTATTTTATACATGTAAATGTGCACCTTAAAAATTGTCTGCAACATAAAGTATTGCCAATAATCATGTTATGACAATAAAAGCTAGTTGCAAATTTTATTTCGGAGGGCTGTATCAGATCACTGTCAAAGCTTCAGGTAGCAATCTTTCTTTGCTCTCCATCATCATCACCATCTCAGCCGTAGGGTGTTCACTGCTGGACGTAGGCCCCGCTCATGGATCTTCAAGTTATCAAGGGGTTGTTGCCATACTAGCTGAATCCTGGGATATCACGCCATATTTCGACTCACGTAACGTTTTTTTTTTAAATGTTAAAAAAGTGTGCAATATTTGTTTTAATTTATTTCAGTAAGGCCTTAAACAATAATTACAGATGACTTATGCAGTATTGGTAACTGGTATTCATGCTGTTTGGAATTCTGCAGTGCCTGGGACATTTTGGATAGATTAGGCTTGCCTAGCACCTTTGCCATCCTCTCAGCTTTGTTGGCTATTAGTCAGAGGAAGAACAGGTCAATGTGTCTCAAGCTAAATTACTTATCTAGAATATGATGGCTTATATATTTTTTTTCATCTATACCTTAGCCAAATTTCGTTTGTATACAAGTCAATACTCAACATCAACATACAAAAGGATAATACAGCCTAAAATACAAAAGGGGGGGGGGGTCCCCCTTTTGTATGTTAGGTTGTATTTTATATTAGCTCTTTTAAGGGTTCCGGACCAAAATGGTAAAAAGGAACCCTTATAGAATCACTCTGTCCGTCTGTCTGTCACAAATGGATATCTCGAGAACTACTGATGCTATCGACTTGAAATTTGAAATGGTTAAAGAAACATTTAGAAATTTACTAATATTGCATATATGAAAATGTTAAAAAATATTCTTATTATGATTGCAGGGGGGGCGGATCTCGAAAATTTTAAGTGAAGTTACTAGGTCGTGTGGGGCATCATATGAAAGGTATTCATTTGCACATAAATAAACAGTTTTTAGTTTTGCTTTAACCCATATTGTTTTCAACTTATTTACAAAAACGTTGAAAAAATAGCGTTCCCCCCTTATCTGCGAAGTTTGCAGAGATAAACCCCTGTAACTTTTATTGCTTATAGGAGTGTGTGTAAAGATTACAGGAAAATTATAACGAACCCTCTAATTTGTATACTTTTTTATGTCGAAAAATCATCGAAAGTGTAAAAAATCATCATAAGTTCCGCTATCAGAACAAGAGATGGCGCTGCCAAGGTTCTCCAACAAATATAAACCGCCTTTATCATATTATCAGATATTGAATGATGGCACGGTACCCTCGGCGCGCGAGTCCGACTCGCTCTTGCCCGGTTTTTTTAGCTTCTTTTTTATGTCATACTAAACTTGTTTGTGATAAGTGATTAACATCTGCTGTTATGTATAAATGTTTGTTCTAATACAATATGTTTTTTTTACCTGAGAATAACAGTGCCCTCTGCCTCAAACAGTGAACACTAATGTTGGGCTGTGGCCCATTTGCTGCTGTAGCACACAAGTTAATGTTTGATTTATATAATATATGCAAGAGGTTGCGGGTTTGATTCCCGCATCGGGACAAATGTCTGTATGATCTGCAGATATGTATCTGTTCAGGGTGTTCTGGATGTTTTTCTATGTATAATAAAAAATATATATCTGTGATAATTACTTAGTGATAATGTATTAAGTATATCTTAGCTTAGCTTGGGGCTAGATGATGCTGTGTGAATTGTCCCACATTATTTATTTATTTTATTTATTTAATATAACCCAATTTACCGATGTACATGTTTTTCTACCTTACCTACTTCATTTGTGTAATTATCGATTAAGTTTTATAATTACCTATTTGTTTAACTTTTTATTTTATCAGTGTTACGACTTTATGGTATTTTTTTTGGCATGTTTTAGTGGCAAATAAATGGTGTGTCTATGTCTAATACTCAACCTAAAAAAACTTTCTTTCTGTTGGTTTTTATACATATTTTTTAATTATTGGGAATTTGTAACCGCTTCTTTCAATATCAATTTATATATATTAATATATTATTAACTCGGTCAAAAAATTAACCGTTGAGAAGCAATATTTTGTTTAGTGTGACTGTTTGTTTATTTATATATTCTTATTATTTATTTATATATTTATATATTCTACAATAGAAAGAATAGCGAGAGACAGAGAGAGATGGAAGTCTTTAGAGGAGGCCTTTGTCGAAAGACAAGCTGTTGTTACGAAACGACACCAATAGTCAGAGATAATATATTTAATTGAAAACATTGTTAAACAGCAATAAAGGCTTATTTTATTTTTATTTTTTATATTCTACAACAAATTTGGCTAAAGTATAGCCTGTTAAATTATATTTATTCAACTCACCCAACCCTCATGCCTTCCTCAATATCAGTTGGCGCCACAGAGTCAGCAAGGTCCACAACAAACTTGGCAAACTGTTTCACATTAATTATGTATTTGGGATCATTGGAGTCTGCATTGATGATCTTAGTGCATCTCGCCACCTAGAAAATATGATAACACATTTATGATTATATTACTAAATTAATTAATTACTGAGAAGCTAAAGAAGATTATAATTATTTACTATCATGCTGATTTATAGAAAAACATACAATTTGTCCAAACTAAAATATTCTTTCAAATGAATCATTTTTTTTTTTTTATTTAACTATTGCTTGTAAAAAACTATTTAACAACTTATCATTGTTAAAAAGTTTTTATTTAAGCAATGGTTAAATTTAAGCAGCATTTCTAAGTAAATCTAAAATGGATCACAAAAATTAGAAATTGTAAGTTAATCACAAGTGCACATCTCTTAATTAGATTTAAAACATAAATTTAGTAAAGGGTTGAGTAGACTGGTTGTATTGTGAATTGTTATTTTGTACATGGGCTTATTCTTTCTTCCTTCTGTTAATAAGTTGTCCATTATTTTATACTCATACAAAGTTCAAAATATTTATTGTAACCATGTTGTAACAGATCTTATAACATAAAAGTATCATACATTAGTCAACATCATCATACTTTCAGCCATAGAACATCCACTAATAAACATATGCCTCCCTCTTGGATCTCCATGAGGGGTAGTTGCCATACTCACCATGCTTGGCAGGCAGGTTGTCAAGTACAGTATGGGATGATGATACACAGAAAGATGCTGCTGCCCATCCACCGGAAGCATCCCTTATAATCATACTAGTATTTATGAATAAATTAAATAGATAAGTATATAGTTGTGTCCAGCAATGTGTAGCTTTATCAATAGGCTTATACTGACAATGTTGTTCATAGCTGTTTTCATGTAGGGCAGTTGTATCAGTATACTGTCTAAGCTTAGGAGCAGCACACTTTCTTGACTTCCCAAAATATAGGTATTAAAGAAGCTTCAATACCACTTACTATATTAACTTGAGTCAAAAAAACAACAATTCAATTTCAAGTGTGACAGTTTGTTTATAAACATTCCACATGGAATATCTCACCTGTAAAGGCTGTTCATTCTGAAGGGTCTGTTTGTCCGCAGCTAAATCCCATAGTGCTGGAGGTGCCAAGCCAGTGTCCGATTCCTTTATCCCAGTCAGTTCATTGACCCTCTTCATCACAGTCTGAATACCTTCTTCTACTTCTTTGATGATCTTTGTGTATTGCCCTTGGCCCTAGAAAAGGTAGAAATTAAGAATTGAGCAATCAAATATGCCAGTCATTCAGAAACTAACCAAACAGTAATAAAACTTACATAGGACTTCAATAGTGCGATGTCTCCTTCATCGAGGGCTGTAATATTAAAACAACATGTTAGATTTGCAGTGAATCGTGGTGTTATTTGAGAGAAAATGAAGAAATCGACTTATTTGTGCTTACACTTGATTTCCTTTTCTGGCTCCTCTTTATCATCTTTGATTTTTCGCATATCATCTCCAAGATGGTCCGGCATTTTGATTTTATTGTACTTTATCTAAATTCCAAAATATATGCAGAAAAACTCACAAAGATTACAAAATACAACAAACAATCGTCCAGACCGTCATCAAATCCTAAACTGAGTTACGTTCCAATTTACGTTACGTTAATCTCCTTTCGGCTTGCGTTGAATGAATCGTACATTTAAACGATACGATAATCACAGTTCGAATTACGATAGATATGCAGAAAAAAGGTTTATTTCACAAAATATGTAACGGATTCTTTAATTTGGTATCTCTGAACATAAATATATCTCACAGTGAATAATAAATACGTCAAAAAAGTGGTAATTCTCGTGTTGAATTGGCTGAATTGGAACGTACACATGACGGGCAATTTTATAACTGCGTTCACAATATGAGATAAAAATAAATCTTTGTTATTTTGTTTGGAAATGATTTATATTAATTAGAAATTATTAACATGGAATAATAACAGTTCAGTTTCTAAAATAAAACTTTTTCTTTTATCAGAACTTTGGTACATTAAAAAAAACAACATATTTTGAAGAGTGTGTACATACATATTTAAATTTTCTGAACGCAGTATAGAAAATTGACATTTGGCCACATTTGGCACAGCGCCATCTACTGAAACAAACAGTACTAAAATTTTGTATTCGTAGTGTTGAGTGTGAAAACGCATTTTTTTGTGTTTTTGATGAACAAATCCTGATAAAACCCCGAATATCTTATCTTAGGTAAGCTCTACTCCAGATAAAGTACAGATATAACACAAATATTTACAAAATAATCAAACCTAAATGGCTTCTTTCAAGTGTCCCTCCGGTAATGACCCAGTAACTTATGTCAAAGCCCGGTTTCACTAAATATTTTCTTCTTATTACAACCCAAAGGCTTGAAATATTCAGCAATAAATAGACTGGGCTTATGATCGCAACGACTGAGCAAAATTACTGCAGTGAAATTTGTAAGTAGACACTAGTAGTAAAATGAAATCTGGAATAGTAAGTATACCTTTCCGGCCCGACCTCTGCTGCCGTGCCGCTTATCCTTAATCGAAATAATAAAACGCTTGATTTATTTATCTCACTGTTATCTACATGTTATCATTGGCTCAGCATCATATTGTATGTAAAGAATGTTAGCACTTTCTCATTGTCATGTTTTGTTTTCCCAGGAAGGTATGTCTTTGTTTGTAACCATAAAATCAATTTCATTCATAATCATTGCATGATACATACATCTTACAACTAGAGTTTATGTGGAACTTGCATGTTGTTTGTTATTGCATCATTGGTTTGCCAATTTGATCAATTTTGTTATCACATTGTTAACCTATGGATAACCTTTTAATTCAAGTTGGGGGTCTTGGAGTTACCATTCAGTGTATCTTTAAATATCAATGTCAGAGGTAAGTTATGTTTGAAATTGCCTTAAAATACACATTCAACCTAAAAGCTTCTTAAAACACATAACCTCAATATCCTTAGTAAAGCATAATAAATCTTATTAGAAAAAGGATAAAACATCTTCACATCTTAAGTACAACAATATTCTTTGATTTATAAACTGTAGCTAAAATTAGATTTTTCAACTGGATTTTACTACTATCCTAAGTCTGGACTATGTTTAATAAAAAATAGATTAGTAAAGACAATTTTTTACATCAATTTATAGAAATTATTGACTTGAAAACAGTGAGGCAAAGTTATCCTTAAGCAGAAAGCAATTTTATGAAACAGAGATTCATTTTGCTAGATTAAACCAAGCCCTGACAACAGAAACAAAGAATTTAATACAAAACAGTAATAGAAACTAAACAACAGTGTTATTGAAGTGTACAAACAAACAATGCAAGATATTCTGTGTGTACATACTTGTGTGGGATGATCTATAAATACCCCATCCACTGACACTTGTATCGTCTCCAACAAGAGTACTCACTGCATTGCATTTTCATAAAGAAATTGCGTCTGCAAGATATTTGACAGTTATTAAAGTTGTATATATTTGAATTTTTAAAGTAAATACTTGTTAAGATGTTACATATTTGTGCAAATATTGGGAATTTTTGGTGTTTCATGTGATGTTTGATCTGAAAAACTTATTTTTCAAGGTATAAATACTTTTGTTTGCTTCTAACATTGAAAAGATCTCCATTTAAATCTACTTTCTCATTTTGTCAAATATTATTTCCTTATTACTTTTGTGCTTTGTGAAGTGGTGCATTTGATTGTAAGTACATGCATCAACACCATCTAGGGATATTTTGCATAAAGTTCTTAAACTCAAAAAATACTGTCTAGTTTTAAATTCTTTTGAAGAAAGCTTATTTGAATAAAAGTATGTTTACGCAAAAAAAATGTACAATAAAATAATTATTATTCTTTTATTCTAGAGTGTAGATGTGAGAGGTAAAAATATATACAGTCATGTTGTATGTTATTTTTAATAAATTTTGAGTAAATCCAAAATATCCCTAGCCAGTGTTGATGTGTGTAAATACTCATGAAGATGCTAGTAAATATTGGAAGGATATTGTTGTGTCTTGTGATGTTTCATCTGAAAAACTTATATTTCAATGTAGGTAAGTTTTTGTTTAGTTCCAACAATTAAATTATTTTAAGATCTAAATGTGTGTTTTTATATTATGCACACTAGATGTTTCCCGCGACTTTGACACTCCTATTGTATACAATTTGTCAGTGGAGTTGAATGTTATAGCCTAAAGCCAAAGCCTTCCTTGATAAATCAGCTGTTGCAGCAGCTTGATAATGCAGCAACACTAAATTTTTTCATACAATTTTTAAATTCACGCCAGTTCCTGAGATTAGTGCAAATAAACAAAACTCTTCAGCTTTATGATATGATTACAGATTTTGTCATCTTACAAAAAATCGTAAAATTAGTTAAATATGCAGAAATGCCTTAAAAACAGTCCTGTATCTGGTGGGACAAAGACTCCCACTAGATTCTTTTTAAAAGTCGCTAGATGGCAATAGTGTCTTTGTCATTTTGGGTCGACTGAGTGAGCGTTTTGGCGCGACATCATCTCATTGGTCAGTTGCGCCGTCGCCCCCGCGCATAGTGATTCTATATTGGAGCGCCAAAGCCGGGAAGGTAAATATGCCCTTTGATATATATCAATATGTATTATATACATAAATCAAATCTGTGAACTAGAAATGCAAAATTGTAGGCTGGTGGCTTTTGCAGATGACACAGTCCTGCTATTCCGGGAAGAGAGTTGGCCTAGAGTTTTTGAAAATGCTCAGAGGACTTTTAACAGTATGTCCAAAGACCTTTACCAAAATATTCTTTCCTTAAACACCGCTAAGACTAAATACGTTACTTTTTCTCTCTGTAAAAAAAATCAACCAGACACAGACTAACCTTACGTGCCCACTCTTACCAGTGCATAGAAACCTCTGTGACGAATTGTGACTGCCCATATATTGAAAAAGTGAGCACAATAAAATACTTGGGTGTCTTTCTAGACCAACATTTGAATTACGCCCTTCATATTTCTATATGAAGGGCGTAATTTTCAAGTGTGACACCCAAGTTGTTTCTACAACCACTAATAGAGTAAGAAAGCTAATAGCAATTTTGAAAAATATCAGACGTGCTGCCGATGTGTCCCAGTTGAAAACAACCTATTATGCCCTTTGTCAATCAATTGCTAATTACTGCTCAACATTTTGGGGTGGAGTGGCGAAGACTCGCCTACTACCCCTAGAGAGAGCACAAAGAGCAATATTAAAGGTGGCTTTTTCAAAATCCTTTTGATATCCTACGACTGATCTCTACAAAGATACAAATGTCCTTACTGTGCGAAAACTGTTCATACAGGAAGTTGTCCTTAGGCAACATAAGAAATCTCCACATATAGATACAACGCATAAGAGACGAAAACACAACTTTTTGTGACTAAGTCATGTAAGACTTCCTTTTCTCATTACCATACACTTCTCTTGGCAGAATATCTATACAATAAATTCAATAATACTGTAACTGTACATAAAACAACCGCACAAGAATATAAGAAAATTCTTAAAACTTATTTACAAAGTTTGTATTACAACCAATCAGAACAATTGCTTACCTACTGTCATATTGTGGTTAATAAATTGGATGTATGTTTATAACATAATATGTTGTGTGTTTTTCTCTTCATAAATAGCTCTTAGATTAGACTTATTATTAGTACTTTCAGTGAATGTATATTGATTTTGTTGACTAAATTTTGTGTCTAAACCCCGGGAATAGAGAGCCTTTGCATCTACTTACAAGTTTTAACTTAGTTAGAGCAAGGTGTCAATAATCCTAAAAGGTTTGTCTAAAGTTTTTTTCAAAGTTTTTTGACAATTATTATGGTGCAAGTAAGTTACAACATAATTAACTTTTACAACTTTCTGTGTATTTTACAAACCAGTTTTTTCTGAATAGAGAATTATTATTATTTTTATATTTGATATTCCTGGAGAGACAAAGTCATATTTAGCACACTTATGCCATTTTCATGAGCAAATGTTTGGAGAGACAAAGCCATTGCAACATTTGTGACTTTGTACTTCCAAAATTTTTATTATTTTATAGTCTTATATACTCTCCAGCTAAGTATGTAAGTTTTATTCGAAATGCCACAAAAGTTGGAAACCACTTCAAAGTCAATGAAATGAATTTTGATTCTTTCTTTGATATGAAGTTATTGGCTGATGAAACAAATTAGAATCTCAACAAGAATGTTGATGGAAATTCCATTAAACTGACAGAAATGAAGGCCTTAAAGTTTACTAAAGGCTCAGAGTCATCTAATTCTAATTCTAGGGGGGAGTTACCAGATCTGCACTGACGTCCCGCATTGGGGTGTATTGTGCATTGTCCCCCGAGGTGCTGCCTCGACCCTAACCTAACCAGCCCAACTCCTTGAAATACCGGAGAAGGACTCGGGGTCGCCGGCAGCATTCCATGAGCATCCCCGAAGGGTATGCAAATGTTGTGGAAGCTCAGAGTCATCAATACAGAAACACCTACAAATCTGAGACCGGGACGGAGGCAAAAGTCAGAATAGGTCATTCTGGCAATGGAAAACAAATAAAAGATTATGGTATTTAACAGGTTGTATACAGAGAAGTTACCACTCCCAAACAGAAAAAAAGAAGACATTCGTCAACTGATTAACTCAAACACACTTCCTAAATTCTATGAGCAGTATTATAAAATAATCTTTTAATTATAATATTTAAAAGTTGTGACAATAATACCTAAGATCAAAGTAGATTGTTAATCTTGGTAGTTATCTGTAAGCGGGTATAATGCAGAGGCAAATGGGTAGTAGATATCTATAATCTCATGTATGTCTTCACATGCATGACTTTACAGATACCTCTTTAAGGGATAGATCTTGTGCTATGTGATTGATTTGTTTTCTATGAAAGTATTGTTGCTATTACTATTTTGGTTTCTTTCTTATATCGTTTATATGTTTTCTTTTGTATCGTTTATTTGTTAAAGATTTACTGTAAAATGCCAAAGTTGTCTGTACAACAATAACTATGAAGATTGTTTTGATTTGTTTACATAAAAAAAACGTTCTAGAGTAAAGTAAAAACTGACTGATTACTATAGAAAAAGATTTGATAACGTTAATGTTGTCGCTAATTTTAGATACAAATTCCAAAGAGTTTCGCTAGAGATTTTTAAGTTTTTTAACAGAAGTTCCTAAATAGATGTTTAATTATATTTTTTTTTCGTAAAAAAATAAACTTGTTTCTATTTCAAAATCATTGAAACACGAACGATATTATATGGTCATAATAACAAAATGATTTAAATGTTGGTGGAACAAAGGCATAAATGTACACCTTATTTTGAAAAAAATGTTAATAACAATTAACAAAAAAAAATATTTGACACATGCAAAGTACATGGCCATATTCACAAATAAATGGGTCGAATTTCATGCAAAGAACAAACACTTAGCAGCAATACATAGATGAATAATACGACTCGGAATGCAAAAAAAACTTAAAAATGGCTGTCCTGTAAAATTACAAAAAGTGCAGTCGAGTCCTTTTACCACCGAAGGTTCGATATGTGTGCATTTAGCTTGGTGTAGTCAAATCAAAAAACTACAACAATTTAGACTTATGATCTTGTCGGAATAATATTTGACATTATGATACTACGTGAGTAATCCCCCGTATTTTACAAAATGAAAAAGGAAAAAATGTAGTAACTATTTTAAATTATTTGCTCAACATTAAATTTTTTGCTCAACATCTAATTAGCTTGCCCCAAAGTAGCAGAGATAGTGTTATGGGGACCAAATGATTGATAGAATATATATTTTTTGCAAATACATTCTATTATCAGTAGAACAACGACCCAAAACAAATCTGCAGATAACAAAAACATTTGTTACCCCCCATGACATCCATGATACAGTATATGAAATGCTGTAGTAATTGTAGATTTCCTAATATTTATGCTAATTTGATAAGGTTTTTTACAACTCAATAATTTATTTGATAAACCTCATGCTTGACCTGCTGATAACATGATATGCTATCAGCAGGTCAAGCATGAGATTGGAATTACAATTATCCTTGCTGTATTACAATTTATGAAAGAATCAAGTGTAATCTCTAAACTTAAGACATTTTAACACTGTGACATAGACACATCAGCAAAACCTGCTCGTCTATTATATATACAAATAATTTATATTAGTTTGTTACAACTTTATGTTGTCTGGGTAATATCTACTTTAGTGAATCGGTTAGAAAAAAAAACATGGCACAGGGATTTCTCAGATCTTTATTTAAAAAAATTAAATGTGTGTTGCAAATTTAAATGAAAATGTGTAAGGTTTTAAGGCTCCTTTTTTAAGGGTTTAATGATAAGAACATTTTGAGGAAACCCGCAGTTCAGTTAGCTTCAGACATATTGACGTCTTGTTCTTTCCTCTGACTAATAGCTGACTAAGCTAGATGGTCACTAATCCATCTAACAACGTCCCTTACCAGTTAAATAAGTACCTGTATAAACCATCTATAATAGATGTAAATTTACTTATATAATGACAAAAACGAATATTTTACGTACCTACTTGTTTCATTCGTAGGGATTCTGGTGGAAGAAACCAGATCCACACTAATATCCTGTGTTGGAATGGACTGCATTGTCCATGTTACTTCCCAGACCCTAACCAGTCCAACTCCTTATTATAATGGAGTCTGGGCCATTGGCAGCATTCCATGAGCATTCCTGAAGGGCATAGCATTGTCGATGCGGTCATTCCGCATCTTTCCACTTCATAATTCAAAGGGGTGTCCCCTCATTACAAATAAAACAAGTTAGTTAGAATCATCATCACAAACATGAACCTTTTTCAACACGTTCTTCAAAAAGTCGTCATTTGACTGTCATCAGCTGTTTTAATTGAATCTGTTTGTTCGTCCCAGTGCTGTTGGCGAGTCAGCGAGATGCACACGACCACCGCAGAAGGCCAGTACCGAGGCACCAACGGCTCTACCGGCGGACGTGACAAGGTCGCCATCTTGGATGCCGGCTCTCAGTATGGCAAGGTATGTTACATGGCAATACCAATATATAAATAAATAGTCAAATAAAAAGATGAATCCTTTTTTTTTGTAAGAATACAAAGTCGAGTTTTTGAAAAATGAGACCTTTTTGCCTGTTTGAAATCGAATAATAATCGAAATGTCGATATGCCCCTTTTATTCCGTATGTTGAGACATCACAACCAGTCAAGAAAACGACCACATCAATTAACAACTCAACACAATAAGTCTTTGACAATTTACAAATAAAATATTTATCTTCTATCTCCAGGTGATAGACCGTCGCGTCCGCGAGCTATGCGTGGAATCCGACATCTTGCCTCTGGACACGCCTGCCTACACCCTCAAGGAGGCAGGCTACAGAGCAGTCATCATCTCGGGCGGGCCTAACTCGGTGTATGCGGAGGATGCGCCGCGGTACGACCCCGACATATTCAAGATCGGCCTGCCGGTGCTGGGTGAGTAATGATTATATAGGAGACAGCCTATAGCTACACCCTGCAGGCTACAGCGCCGGCATCATCTCGGGCGGGCCTAACTCGGTGTATGAGGTTCAAGGTCGGCCTGCCAGTGCTGGGTGAGTAATAATTATATAGGAGACAGCCTATAAATAACCTATAACATCTCACCACTCATCCATGGCAAAATACCCAGACCCATCATTAATGTCTGTTTAAACATATCTTACAGGGTTAATCCAACCCTAAACCTCCTGACTTAAAAGACCAACTGCGACACAGAGGTCGATGATACATTGTGTTAGTGTGAACACACTTATCACTTAAACCACGAATGTATAACCCTAAAATGAATTGATACAAGTAATAATTCAAAATAATAGTCAATTAGTTTCGCTACATTTTGATAATTCATTTCTAATCTAAGGAACGTGATTTTTTGGACACCCTAATTACAGTCGTACGTCGCCCGCAAATGTCGCTGGGCTCGGGCTGGTGTAGGTACGTATCAAAACGAATGGTTGCTTGCATAGAACTTTCCCTTCATACTTTTCCTGCCTTAGGACAGGCAAAAATAATTACTCTAGCACGTTACATTATTAAGTTATTTCAAGACAAGTAAAATTATTAAAATGAATCAAAAAAGCTATAAGGCTAAAGTAGGTAGTTATTTTCGGTTATTTAAAAAGTTCAATAACAAACAAGTCTTATTTACATACGTAGCCTTTGTGTAGCCGCTAGGATAGTTTCCCGGCTTGGCACACGATGTCCTGGAAACCGCTCTGTGTACATCCTACGTGCCAAGGTCACCCACCAGCTATGGCATAAAGCCGCACCTTTTCAGTCCACTGTTCGCTCGTGTACGACATTGTCACAGCACAGATAAGTTACACAGTTAGTTTACATTTTACCGCGAATCGGCACACATAAGGGTCGATGTATCGACCTCACGAGATTGCACGCGACTGGCGAAAGAGGCGGCGCGGGCGCTCGCGTGGGTCTGGCCGCGGGACCTTGGCGGGTGTTTTTGTCGGCGCTTCAAAGAAACGGCGAGTTGCCGAAAGGCGGCGGGCGGCTCGTTTGAGAGAAAGAGATGGCGCATTGCACCTACGCACGTGTTTCGTAGCCTCAGAAATCGTAGTGTGTGTAGGGTGAAACGCATTCATGATCTGTGAGGATTTTCTTTGCAAAAATTATGTAAAAATAAATTATTATTTTTTCATCGGTTTTGGACTCTGTACCTGATACCTAGTCTGTGGTTTCAAGGATAAGACTGTTTACACTAACACCCGGTATATGTCTGTTCATGTATGATTGTGTATGCCGTGTTATCCGGGTGGAATCTGACATCTTGTTGTCACGTTCAGGTATGATCGTGTAAGCCGTGTTGGCCGGATGGTGGTATGTACCGACTTTCAATCCGAAGGTCGTGGGTTCGAAACCACCGGATTCATCTATGTAAACTGTATTTTCTTGTCGTCCAGGTATTTGCTATGGCATGCAAATGCTGAACAAGGAGTTCGGCGGTTCCGTGCTTCGCAAGGAGGCGAGAGAGGACGGGCAATATGAGGTGGAGGTGGAAACCACTTGCCCGTTGTTCAAGTAAGTTCCATGCATAATTTATGGTACCAGAAAAGGGAGCGAAGGCCTCAAAAGGTCACCAAAGGTCAAAAATGGCATTTTTTAGTTTTTGGAAGTTTTCGGCCGTTTAAAGACTTATTTTTTTGGTAACCTTTTGCGGTCACAATAACTGCGGTCCCTGTGACCCTAGGTCACCAAAATCAGTCAGTCCCTTTCTCTCATTAAGACGGTGCTAACAGAGAAGGTTTCATGTAAATCGGTCAACGCGTTCAGTTGTAATCGTCAAATACACAGACAGACAGCGCTATGCATATAAATAACCTAAATAACACTTGGTATATTAAATGATATGGCTGAATGACTTCAATCCAAATGTATAAATAATGCTGGACATTTAACAGCACCATCTAATTAAACATATTAGCGAAAGCCATGTGTGTATAGCCGTGTTTTCAATTCAATTCGTAGTTTCGATACCGGCCGTGCACCAATAGATTGTTCTTTCTTGAAACTGTTATTGGACTGTTCTTTCTTCTGATTAATAGCCGACTAAGCTTGGAGAATGGTGTAGGTGCTGAGCAAGCTTAATGCGTCTAACAATCTCGCGCGGCGTCCCGTACAGCATAAATACCAGCGCTGACACTATGTAAATCTATGATAGATGTAAAAGACCTTAATTAATATAAGGGAAAAATAAATATCATGGATACGCAATTTTTTGACAGACAATAAAACGTACGAAATGTTTTAAATAGCATATCAGTTTATGACTTTGTATGAAATAGTACCTATCATCTTGCACGTCGAAATTAACACGTTTCCAAAACCAGTTTAACCTAGTTCAAATTCCGTACCATAATCGCTTCGTATTTCACCTATCGTCAGTGAAGTTCTAACAGTGCGGAAGTCAGAATGCCCATTGCATTCTGACTTCCGCACTGTTAGAACTTAAAATGGAATAGAATCATTAAAATGTCAAGACTGTCAAAAATGTTACGAAGCGCTTAAGCCCACTAACTTCAATGGACCAGATCTTAAACATCCTAGACAGAACAAGCAACACAGGCCTACTCATAGACATTTCTGTACCCAACACCTCCGGAAGATGAAGATCAATATCCGATACTGCGCTCACCAACCCGCCTGCCAAGCGTGGTGAGAATGGCAACTACCCCTCATGGAGATCCATGAGAGAGGCCTGTGTTCATCAGTGGACGTTTTATGGCTGAAATGATTAATAATATTATCATCTACAGCCGCCTCGAGAAACTCCAGCCGGTGTTGCTAACTCACGGCGACAGCGTGCAGAAGATCGGCGAGAAGTTCCGCATCGGCGCGCAGTCCTCCAACCACCTCATCGCGGCCATCTACAACGAACAGATGCGCCTGTACGGCGTCCAGTTCCACCCTGAGGTAGGGTCATCTACAACGAACAGATGCGCCTGTACGGCGTCCAGTTCCACCCTGAGGTAGGGTCATCTACAACGAACAGATGCGCCTGTACGGCGTCCAGTTCCACCCTGAGGTAGGGTCATCTACAACGAACAGATGCGCCTGTACGGCGTCCAGTTCCACCCTGAGGTAGGGTCATCTACAACGAACAGATGCGCCTGTACGGCGTCCAGTTCCACCCTGAGGTAGGGTCATCTACAACGAACAGATGCGCCTGTACGGCGTCCAGTTCCACCCTGAGGTAGGGTCATCTACAACGAACAGATGCGCCTGTACGGCGTCCAGTTCCACCCTGAGGTAGGGTCATCTACAACGAACAGATGCGCCTGTACGGCGTCCAGTTCCACCCTGAGGTAGGGTCATCTACAACGAACAGATGCGCCTGTACGGCGTCCAGTTCCACCCTGAGGTTGGGTCATCTACAACGAACAGATGCGCCTGTACGGCGTCCAGTTCCACCCTGAGGTAGGGTCATCTACAACGAACAGATGCGCCTGTACGGCGTCCAGTTCCACCCTGAGGTAGGGTCATCTACAACGAACAGATGCGCCTGTACGGCGTCCAGTTCCACCCTGAGGTAGGGTCATCTACAACGAACAGATGCGCCTGTACGGCGTCCAGTTCCACCCTGAGGTAGGGTCATCTACAACGAACAGATGCGCCTGTACGGCGTCCAGTTCCACCCTGAGGTAGAGTCATCTACAACGAACAGATGCGCCTGTACGGCGTCCAGTTCCACCCTGAGGTAGAGTCATCTACAACGAACAGATGCGCCTGTACGGCGTCCAGTTCCACCCTGAGGTAGGGTCATCTACAACGAACAGATGCGCCTGTACGGCGTCCAGTTCCACCCTGAGGTAGGGTCATCTACAACGAACAGATGCGCCTGTACGGCGTCCAGTTCCACCCTGAGGTAGGGTCATCGCCCCCTCAGCCGTAGGACGTCCGCACAATCGATACGTAGCATCATCGTATCTGAATTCTTTCGCTACCACAAGGAGCGATTTTGAGCTGCTTTCATCCACCCGATGACTGATACACTGATACATTATACTACATAGACAGATATTTTTTTTATTATAATATATAGAAATACAAATATCTGCAGATTATAAAGATATTAGCTTGTCCCGAGGCGGGAATTGAACCCGCATCTTCTTGTGTCGCAGGCGGACCTTCGCCCGCTGCGACAATCTCGTGGATCTATAGTTTATTTAAAATCTTTATTGCACATTACCTACATAACATTGTACAAAAGGTGGGCTCAGTGCTAAGGGCATTTGCTACCTTTTACCCATAGTTCGTGGTGACAGCGTGCAGAAAATGAGATGCGCAGTCCTCGAACCATCAAATTTTCTCCATTTCTCTCTGTCCTGGGTAATTACTACCAACCCCTAATGATAAAACTATGATCACTATCTATAATGTTCTACTTTAGTACTGTTTGTAATATACTCTTACTAATTAAACCCATTTCCCTCATTTAAAGTAAATTCTCAAGTCCCCGATGTGAAGCAAGTTATCTTTTATGATATGGTGATGCCTAGTTAAACTACCTACCTTTCTACGTAAGGAATAAATTTGGAAGGAACTAATTAAAATATCACAACCTTCAATATCAAATATTCTTTATTCAGCAAAACTACTAACTCTTTGAATATGTCCAAGCACACAGGGAAATAAAGCAATTGAATTTGTACATATTTGAAATAGTCTGTTTCAGGTGACACGCGTATTTAGAAAAGAAACAGCAAGAACCTAAAACGTTCGTTGTAGCTACCATTTTACAATTTAAGTCTAATGTTCTACTCCAACAATCTTTCCTTAAAGCTAGCTACTTACAGATTTATCACTAGATCTCTATAATAACTAATGTCACTATTGCATTCTAATTACTAAACTTTAAAGCATCTAAATTCAAGAGAACACAGAGATAATTTGGGTCTAGGTTCATCTAGCCTAAATTTAAACTAACATTCTAATATTAATGATATTGGCTTAGCACTTATCTTTTTAATCTGGTGGTCTGAAGGCAATTGCCTATCCACGCCTTTTGCAAATTTCACATTGCTTCCTACCCCCGCGCTAAACCCTGCCTTCCCATTGGTGCTTACCAATTAAGGACTATTTTTAAAACTTACATCGATAAAATGTTATTTGGCTACCAATAAAAATTACAAAACGAATTTATAAATTATAGAAACAATTAAGATAATTATTATTAGATAAATAATAAACTTCTAACCTAAATTTGTTTTCTTTTGTGAACACAGATTCATTTGAACGATGAATTACACTTTAATTTGTTATTAAAACAAAATTATAATATTTTTTCTATGATTTTTGTTAATGTAAAACATAATAAATTATACAGTTTACTCAAATGTTAACTTAACACGACATTTTCTGAATAAAATCAAGTAACTACCTTACAAATTAGGCGGGAACATTCGAATTAAGTATTCATCTAACAATAAATGGATAATATTTTGTATGTATATTATACTAATTATAACTCGAAGGCATAGGCCACAATTATCGCGCCACCATTTTCTTGGTCAGCCTCGGCGTCTTCTACATGGATCTCCGAGTATCTACTGGTCATGAAGGGCTTGTTGGCATAATTACAACGGTTGGCAGGCGAGTTAGCGGGCGCGATGCACGATGTTGATACACGGAAGGACGCTGCTGCACATCTTCCGGAGATATACCTTGACTGATGCTTACTGTATCCACGGCAAGAAAGGAGGGGGCATTCTACTGCTAACCGCCCCACGTTCTATTATCCACACATATTAAAACACAGTGGAGACCGCGGCTTGGTAAGCGTAGTGTAGGACGACCACTAGCTAGATGGAGTGATGACTTGCGGGCGGTCGCTGGTAGACGCTGGATGCGGCATGCTGAAGACAGGGTGAAATGGCGCAGATTTGGAGAGGCCTATGTCCAGCAGTGGACTAATATTAGGCTGATGATGATTAAAACACGGAAAGACGCTACTGCACATCTTCTGGAGGTATCCCTTGCTTACTGCATCCACAGGCAAGACAGAAGGGAAAAGCATCACTCTACTGTCTCTCCCCGCCACCCCACGTCCTGCTATAATACCCACAGATTGAATGACACTTGACGCTGATTGATTTCATTTCTTTTATCGTTGCAGGTCGACCTAACACCGAAAGGCAAGCAGATGCTCTCAAACTTCTTGTTTGACATTGCTGGTTTGACCCGCTCGTTCACTCTGCGCTCGCGGCGGGAGGCCTGCATACAGTACATCAAGGAAACTGTTGGGGATCAGAAAGTTCTGGTGAGTGCACATTGGAACCATGTCGCTTTACACATAGATGACTACGGCGTAAGTGGTGCATGCTGAGTGACGGCGAACCTTGCACATGGAACACACCGTGCACGAAACTAATACTGGACGTGGATAAACCCGCCTGGTCTGCGAGCGAGCACGCATACGATGGCGCATTGAGCTGGAGGATCCGCGTGTGCGATGCGCCGTCACTCAGGACGCACTAAAGTCTGTCAGGACTTCTTAAGATTGACAGGGATTTAGTACCTACGTTGTCATTCTAAAGAGGTTTTTGCAATGAGATTTCTTTTTGCAAAATTTACCTTGTTGGTAAAAGTATGTATGTACGAATTTTCGCATGAATACTACCAAAACCACCACTAACAAAAAATAATGCTAAAATCCCATAATAAGTTGGTAATTCCTGACAGGTTCTCGTAAGCGGCGGCGTTGATTCAACAGTGTGCGCTGCTCTGCTAAGTAAGGCTTTACGCGACGACCAGGTCATCGCTCTGCACATCGACAATGGTGAGTTATTCCACAACCTACTTCCTTCCTTGAGGGGCCTGTGTGTCTACCATGAGTTGTCACTGTTAAATCGCTTGTCATTACTGCAGTAGTAATAGTACGTTACTATGACATCTGTCAGATTTGCAACTCATGGTACCCAATTCTAAGCAAATGAAGCCCAAACTACAGTCGCTGTAGTGTAGTTTACTGCGTATTTTAGTACCAAAATATCCGTAAGAGGCGCTGTACAAGTTTTCATACATTTTTTTAACTACAGTCGCTAGCGAGTATAGATTGTGAAAACTTATAATAGACCTACTGGATAATATGTGTCAAGCGCAACCTCAACCCATTCCTTCATCATCATCATAATCACAGCCGTAGGTTGTCCAGTGCTGGCCAAAGGCCTCCCTCATACATCGAAGAACATGAGAGGCTTGTTGCCATACACCCCACGCTTCGAAGGTGGGTTGTCGAGCGCAGTATGGGATGTTCTTGCTGCATCTTCTGGAGCTATCCCGTAGCAGATTCTTACTGCATCCACGGGCAAGGGAGGAGAGGCAATATTCTAATGCCGGCACCTCACGGCAAGTGGCATTCCTTATCCATAGCTAAAGTAAATAGTATCGTAAGAATGTAAAGCAGAACACATCGCACCTCCATCCAACAAAGACATCCTAAACAATATGACGATCTACATATATTACTCGCCACGTCCTCCCGAAGTGCCAGCCTAAAATCTTTTTATTTATTGGTTCCCTTTTCTTCTTTACAGTAAACTACCTCACCCGAGTTTAATGATTTTTATCTGTTATCTTAAAGGTAACTTTCTGTTGCAGGTTTCATGCGTAAAAATGAGAGCGCTAAAGTGGAAAGATGTCTACGGGATTTGGGCGTTCGTTTGCACGTCATCAACGCTACTCACCAGGTTAGTCGAGTCTTTCTTTTGAATTCTTCAAAAATGTAAGTGATACAAATCAAAGCCTTGAACGCGCAAAATTTGAGAGTATGAACTAATAATTGTACTTAGATTCAGATTTATTTATTGCATACAATTTGGCCATCTTAACCCAATTGAAAATAACAGCTTATAAAAAGTTTTTCGCAATTTCTGACATTTCTAGTACTCAAACCTCAGTCGGTCCAGTAGAGACTTGATTCTAATAAGAAAGAGGATCGATTGGCATCAAAAAAAGTTTTTGTGTAAAATTACCATTTTCTTGCTGACTGTACATTTTTTCCAAAATCTGTAAATGCAGTTCAGAATATCTTAAAAAATTATGGATAGTCTTCTAAAAACGTTTTCCTGTAACTATAACGGTTAAGGTACCTGCCCTTACTGTCCCGTCTCAAAAATTCACCCTGTATATAGGAGAGGCACTACTAGAAATATCATAATTTTAATCGTAAAGACACAGTTAGTGTAGTGTGCTGATCCAGTGTGAACCGGCCTTAAATCTGAAATTTCTAATTATGAAGACCAAAAGAGGGTAGCCTGAAAAGATGCCTTCGCTTTGCTGCGGTTAACTTCAGCACGTTCGATCCAGTGATTGTGTCCTGAGTCCACTGCATGCTCCGCTATAATAGCTGACTTGTTTACTTGTCGATTTTTGACCGCTGCGTTATGTTCCTTGACGCGTGTCTTTAAAACATACTCCTCCGCAGTTCAGACAAGGCAGCACCGTGGTGCGCGAGGCGGGCGGGCGCGCGCGGCAGACGCCGCTGCTGTGCCACGCGGTGGCGCCGGAGGACAAGCGCAAGATCATCGGAGACGTGTTCATTCGCATCGCCGAGCAGGCCGTGCAGGATTTGAACTTACAGTGAGTATTACATAAGTACCTTGACCGTCGAAGTAACCTACCCTTGTGCCCTCAGACTGAAGTTCCTTCCTTTTCTTTTTATGGTTTTACCCTTGTGCCCTCCGACTAAAGTTTCTTCCTTTTCTTTTTATGATTTTACCCTAGTGCCCTCAGACTAAAGTTCCTTCCTTTTATTTTTATGTTTTTACCCTTGTGTCCTCAGACTGAAGTTCCTTCCTTCCTTCCTTTTCTTTTAATGCTTTTGTGTTTGGTTTTACACAAGTCTGCCTGTGTCAAGTAACATTATAATAAATTAAAAGTAAAAAAAAAACTTTTTAACAAGCTTTTATTTAAACGTACCTACTAAAATTAATAAAATAAACATTTTCCATTTAAGTTTAATGTCAACATAAAACGTCTTTACACAATATATGTAAAGCTTGTCGCGAGATTTAAGCAGGTACTCGTATTGGCTCAATTGGTTGAAGATATCGGCTTCAAAATTGCAAGATTTCGCGAACAAACATAGTTACATACATACATACAGGGCAAGCTAAATAAAAGCGATAACACACTTGCAAGTGTCTGCCCCTGACACGTGAGAAAATCTATAAAATTAACCCTTCTATAAGCTTTTATTTAGCTTGCCCTGTATGTATGTAACTATGTTTGTTCTGATGTGGCATAGATGGTCAGCTCGGACCTGGGGTTGGGCTTTGAGGGGCCAGACTGATGTTATGGAAAGCTTGTACTTAATTTTGTCTTAAACCTCTGTCTGTGTGACCAAACTAGATGTAGGAGAGTAGTAAAACGTATTGTGAAGAGTTTATCCAGGGAAGTACCATCACCACACCTATTTCTGCCGCCGAGCAGTAATGCCTACATTGCTGTTTTCTGGTTTGAGGGGTAAGGTGGCCGGTGATATTACAGGCACATGAGACCTTACAACTGTGTCTCAGGGTGACGGGCGCAATGCAATGCAGCGTTAGTCACGTGCTTAGTGAACGTGATCACCGCGCTATTGCAGTTGTAATAGGTAGAGGTTACCGCTTCACATCAGGTGGGCTTGAGTCTCGTCATTTAGTCGTATAAAAAAAGGATTTTCTGTGGTTATTCGGGAGGTTGACGTGACGACCGATAGAGCTTTGTTATTTGGATAGATTAACTCTTTATTATACATACACAGTATAGTGTTTATTGAATGACGGCGCGATATGTTGTTTGATACATGCTTATGATACCATTATATTACTGTGATAAGAATGCGCTGCCTTTGTGCTTACACTACAAATTTTACAAGCGCCATCTATTTCTTTGCTAGTATTAATTTTAACTGTCTCTATTACAGACCTGTTAACTGTCATGTGATATTGCTTATTCACATAATATGTGGATATTCTTTGTTTCTAAAAGAACCGAAGTAATATATGTTATTTACATTTGGTTTCCTTATACCCCTTGCCGTGGGGTGCCGGCACTAGAAAATTACCTTAATAATGCAAAAAAATACCCTCCTAAGGGATACCTCCGGAAGACGGGCAGCAGCGTCTTTCCGTGTATCAACACCCTGTACTGCGCTCGCCAACCCGCCTGCCAAGCGCGGTGAGTATGGCAACTACCCCTAATAGCGATCCACGAGGGAGGCCGTGTTCAGTAGTGGACGTTTTACGGCTGAAATGATGATGTTTACTTTATCGACGGTCACTTTACAGGGAAGACCAGGTCCTCCTAGGGCAGGGCACGCTGCGGCCGGACCTGATAGAGTCGGCGTCCGCGCTGTGCTCGACCAACGCGTCCACCATCAAGACGCACCACAACGACACCGAGCTGGTGCGGGTGCTGCGCGCCAAGGGCCGCGTCGTGGAGCCGCTCAGGGACTTCCACAAGGACGAGGTGAGACATCAAGACGCACCACAACGACACCGAGCTGGTGCGGGTGCTGCGCGCCAAGGGCCGCGTCGTGGAGCCGCTCAGGGACTTCCACAAGGACGAGGTGAGACATCAAGACGCACCACAACGACACCGAGCTGGTGCGGGTGCTGCGCGCCAAGGGCCGCGTCGTGGAGCCGCTCAGGGACTTCCACAAGGACGAGGTGAGACATCAAGACGCACCACAACGACACCGAGCTGGTGCGGGTGCTGCGCGCCAAGGGCCGCGTCGTGGAGCCGCTCAGGGACTTCCACAAGGACGAGGTGAGACATCAAGACGCACCACAACGACACCGAGCTGGTGCGGGTGCTGCGCGCCAAGGGCTGCGTCGTGGAGCCATGAGCACCTTTAGTTCGTGCTGCTTGCTACTACCCTAAATCTTACTTATTATAATGTATATATCAGTCATCTAGTACCTATAACACAAGCTCTGTTTAGCTTGGGGCTAGATGATGCTGTGTGAATTGTCCAGCATTATTTATTTGGTGATCAATTTAGTTAAATGACGATGTCTGTTGGCAGGTGCGCGCGCTGGGCACGGAGCTGGGGCTGGCGCCGGCGCTGGTGGAGCGGCACCCGTTCCCCGGGCCCGGCCTGGCCGTGCGCGTGCTGTGCCAGGACGAGCCCTACCTCGAGCGGGACTTCGCCGAGACGCAGGTAACACGCACGCACCTGCTTCACAACTAGCTGGCGCCGGCGCTGGTGGAGCGGCACCCGTTCCCCGGGCCCGGCCTGGCCGTGCGCGTGCTGTGCCAGGACGAGCCCTACCTCGAGCGGGACTTCGCCGAGACGCAGGTAACACGCACGCACCTGCTTCACAACTAGCTGGCGCCGGCGCTGGTGGAGCGGCACCCGTTCCCCGGGCCCGGCCTGGCCGTGCGCGTGCTGTGCCAGGACGAGCCCTACCTCGAGCGGGACTTCGCCGAGACGCAGGTAACACGCACGCACCTGCTTCACAACTAGCTGGCGCCGGCGCTGGTGGAGCGGCACCCGTTCCCCGGGCCCGGCCTGGCCGTGCGCGTGCTGTGCCAGGACGAGCCCTACCTCGAGCGGGACTTCGCCGAGACGCAGGTAACACGCACGCACCTGCTTCACAACTAGCTGGCGCCGGCGCTGGTGGAGCGGCACCCGTTCCCCGGGCCCGGCCTGGCCGTGCGCGTGCTGTGCCAGGACGAGCCCTACCTCGAGCGGGACTTCGCCGAGACGCAGGTAACACGCACGCACCTGCTTCACAACTAGCTGGCGCCGGCGCTGGTGGAGCGGCACCCGTTCCCCGGGCCCGGCCTGGCCGTGCGCGTGCTGTGCCAGGACGAGCCCTACCTCGAGCGGGACTTCGCCGAGACGCAGGTAACACGCACGCACCTGCTTCACAACTAGCTGGCGCCGGCGCTGGTGGAGCGAACGGGACCTTTATTGTGCAATGTTATCCAAACGCCAGGCAATAATAAATGTTAATAACAGTTTAATATAATAATATGTCGTGATCGCGAAAGTTTTCAAAATACTAAAGTTTATGTTTTATCTACAGGTGATAGTGAAGATAATGGTGGAATACGCGTCGATGTGCGTGAAGTCGCACGCGCTACTGGGCCGCGTGTGCAACGCGAGCACGCCGACCGAGCAGGCCGAGCTCAAGCGCATCTCCAACAAGTCGCCCGTCGCGGCCACGCTGCTGCCTCTGCGGACTGTCGGCGTGCAAGGTCTGTACTCTAACATACAACGCGAGCACGCCGACCGAGCAGGCCGAGCTCAAGCGCATCTCCAACAAGTCGCCCGTCGCGGCCACGCTGCTGCCTCTGCGGACTGTCGGCGTGCAAGGTCTGTACTCTAACATACAACGCGAGCACGCCGACCGAGCAGGCCGAGCTCAAGCGCATCTCCAACAAGTCGCCCGTCGCGGCCACGCTGCTGCCTCTGCGGACTGTCGGCGTGCAAGGTCTGTACTCTAACATACAACGCGAGCACGCCGACCGAGCAGGCCGAGCTCAAGCGCATCTCCAACAAGTCGCCCGTCGCGGCCACGCTGCTGCCTCTGCGGACTGTCGGCGTGCAAGGTCTGTACTCTAACATACAACGCGAGCACGCCGACCGAGCAGGCCGAGCTCAAGCGCATCTCCAACAAGTCGCCCGTCGCGGCCACGCTGCTGCCTCTGCGGACTGTCGGCGTGCAAGGTCTGTACTCTAACATACAACGCGAGCACGCCGACCGAGCAGGCCGAGCTCAAGCGCATCTCCAACAAGTCGCCCGTCGCGGCCACGCTGCTGCCTCTGCGGACTGTCGGCGTGCAAGGTCTGTACTCTAACATACAACGCGAGCAGGCCGAGCTCAAGCGCATCTCCAACAAGTCGCCCGTCGCGGCCACGCTGCTGCCTCTGCGGACTGTCGGCGTGCAAGGTCTGTACTCTAACATACAACGCGAGCACGCCGACCGAGCAGGCCGAGCTCAAGCGCATCTCCAACAAGTCGCCCGTCGCGGCCACGCTGCTGCCTCTGCGGACTGTCGGCGTGCAAGGTCTGTACTCTAACATACAACGCGAGCACGCCGACCGAGCAGGCCGAGCTCAAGCGCATCTCCAACAAGTCGCCCGTCGCGGCCACGCTGCTGCCTCTGCGGACTGTCGGCGTGCAAGGTCTGTACTCTAACATACAACGCGAGCACGCAGCTCAAGCGCATCTCTATGAGTAGAATTCACCAGTGTGCGGCACAAATGTTTGAATGTCATTTGAAACCTTATTATTAGGTGAAAACATCAAAATGACATTCAAACATTTTTGCCGCACACTGGTGGAATTCTATCTTAACAAGTCGCCCGTCGCGGCCACGCTGCTGCCTCTGCGGACTGTCGGCGTGCAAGGTCTGTACTCTAACATACAACGCGAGCACGCCGACCGAGCAGGCCGAGCTCAAGCGCATCTCCAACAAGTCGCCCGTCGCGGCCACGCTGCTGCCTCTGCGGACTGTCGGCGTGCAAGGTCTGTACTCTAACATACAACGCGAGCACGCCGACCGAGCAGGCCGAGCTCAAGCGCATCTCCAACAAGTCGCCCGTCGCGGCCACGCTGCTGCCTCTGCGGACTGTCGGCGTGCAAGGTCTGTACTCTAACATACAACGCGAGCACGCAGCTCAAGCGCATCTCTATGAGTAGAATTCACCAGTGTGCGGCACAAATGTTTGAATGTCATTTGAAACCTTATTATTAGGTGAAAACATCAAAATGACATTCAAACATTTTTGCCGCACACTGGTGGAATTCTATCTTAACAAGTCGCCCGTCGCGGCCACGCTGCTGCCTCTGCGGACTGTCGGCGTGCAAGGTCTGTACTCTAACATACAACGCGAGCACGCAGCTCAAGCGCATCTCTATGAGTAGAATTCACCAGTGTGCGGCACAAATGTTTGAATGTCATTTGAAACCTTATTATTAGGTGAAAACATCAAAATGACATTCAAACATTTTTGCCGCACACTGGTGGAATTCTATCTTAACAAGTCGCCCGTCGCGGCCACGCTGCTGCCTCTGCGGACTGTCGGCGTGCAAGGTCTGTACTCTAACATACAACGCGAGCACGCAGCTCAAGCGCATCTCTATGAGTAGAATTCACCAGTGTGCGGCACAAATGTTTGAATGTCATTTGAAACCTTATTATTAGGTGAAAACATCAAAATGACATTCAAACATTTTTGCCGCACACTGGTGGAATTCTATCTTAACAAGTCGCCCGTCGCGGCCACGAATATAACACAAAAACGATAAGAAGCGAAAACACAGTATGAAACCCGAAGCCTAGACAAGACGTAGTCTAGAACGACTGCCTGCATTGGAGGAGTTTATATGAGAATTTTGTAGAAATATCTTGAGCGTTTTTAAATGTCCAAATAGATCCTGAGTTCCTAAGGTGGCAAATTATTCCAACATTTCGTAACAGCATATCTAAAGCTGCCACAAAGGCCGGGACACACTAATCGGATAGCCGTTCGTAAATGGCGGACTACAAGATTTATTTAGTTTGGGAATAGGTGCTGTGTATATCCAGCATTATTTATTTTTAATACAGCATCCCATGCACTGTTTAAAATTGTGTACACGCATCTAAAGTACAGATCAAAACTTTCAATAATCAAGAGTAATGTAATATTCCAGGTGACGCCCGAACGTACAGTTACGCGGTCGCAATCTCCACGGAAGAATACCCACCCGACTGGAAGGACATGCATTATCTCGCCAAGATCATTCCGAGGGTCTGTCATAATGTTAACAGGTGAGCTAAGTGGAAAGAATGTTAACAGGTGAGCTAAGTGGAAACATACTTACTGTCCCAGTGCGTCGACCCCAAGGACACAATATTATTATAACATATTTAATTCTTTATTGCACACGAATTACAAAAATAAATGCACAATTTGCGAGCATAATTCCAAAAGCAAAGGCATTGTTTACCTGCTCACCAAAGCAAAATAGGAGAATTACGGAAGTGCCGTGGGGTGCCGGCAGTAGAATATTGCCCCTCCTCTTGTCCGTGGATGCAGTAAGAGCCTGCTACGAGCAACCTCCGGAAAATGTGCAGCAGCGTCATTCCGTGTATCAACATCCCATACTGCGCTCGCCAACCCACCTGCCAAGCGTGGTGAGTATGGCAACTGCCCCTTATGGAGATCCATGAGGGAGGCCTGTGTTCAGTAGTGGACGTTTTACGGCTGAAATGATGATGATGACAGACATGCCAAGCTAAAATATAAACAGCTTGAGTTTAGCTTTAGTCACAAAATAAACATTTTATTGTATCATCGTCATTCATCATTTCAGCCATAAAACATCCACTAATGAACAAAGGCCTCCCTCATGGGTCTCCATGAGGGGTAGTTGCCATACTCACCACGCTTGGCAGGCGGGTTGGCGAGCGCAGCATGGGATGTTGATATATCGAAAGACGCCGCTGCCCATCTTTCGGAGGTATCCCTTAGCAGGCTCTTACTGCATCCACGGGCATGAGAGCAGGGGCATTCTACTGCCGGCGTCCCACGGCTGATATATGATGTATAAATCTTGTTTGACAGGGTTTGCTACGCATTCGGTGGCCTAATAAAGGAGCAAGTAGTGGATATCACGCCCACCTTCCTCACACAGCAAGTTGTTTCTACTCTGCGCCAGGCCGACGACATAGCAACACAGGTAATTTAGTTTCACTATTTTCTGTATTAATTAATTCATGAACTGTAAACTTAGATATATAGATAAACAATTTATTTGGAACTTAAATCACACACATACAGAACAAAGATAAAAACTTGTGACAGCAAATAACACATAACTACTACAGGTCGCGCGGTGGTTTAAGATCGCTCGATGAATCTAGTGGGGGCAATCGGCGCATGTGTCCAATGGCGCACGAATCGAGACGCGTGAACGCAACGCGGGAGGTGACCTTGAGGGCGACTGATCTACCAATGACGTGAAGTGACGGCGTCACGTCATTGGTAGATCAGTCGCTCTCACGACACACCCGCCCCCCTCACTCGGCACATCACCAAATAGACCTTAGAATTGAATACTGCGCATACCCCTTCTACTTTTGCCGAGCGATCTTTAACTATCGCGCGACCTGTAAAAACGGTAACATAACAAAATCGTTATCTGGCTAAGCATGTGTGTGTTGCAGTATGCCAAAAAGTCACAGCTCAGCGTATAATTTTGCTCAAGAAAAGAAGAAACTTCATTTACGTTAATGTTTTTAGGGTTCCGGACCAAAATGGTAAAAAGGAACCCTTATAGAATCAATCTGTCTGTCTGTCACAAATGGATATCTCGAGAACTACTGATGCTATCAACTTGAAATTTAAAATGGTAAAAGACAACACTTTTTTACAAATATAGCATATATGAAAATGTTGAAAAACATTCTTATTTTGATTGCTGATAGGGGATCTCAAAAATGTTAAGTCAAGTTACTAGGCCATGTGGGGTATCATATGAAAGGTATTCATTTGCACATAAATAAACAGTTTTTAGTTTTCCTTTAAACCGTATCGTTTTTGAGTTATTTACAAAAATGTTGAAAAAACGACCGTTCCCCCCCCCCCTTATCTCCAAAGTTTGCAGAGATAAACCCGTGATACTTTTATAGCTAATAGAAGTGTATGTAAACTTTGTAGGAAAATTATAGCGAACTCTCTAATTTGCATAGTTTTTTAGACAAGGGGGGTGGAAGGAGGGTTTTCAAAAATTTTGTGAAGGTAATAGGTGATGTGGGGTATCAAATGAAAGGTATTAATTTGCACATTAAACAGTTTTTAGTTTTCCTTTAAGTCGTATAGTTTTTGAGTTATTTACAAAAATGTTGAAAAAAATAGTGTTCCCCCCCCTTATCTCCGAAGTTTGCGGAGATAAACATCTGAAACTTTTATTGCTATTAGAAGTGTATGTAAAGATTAGAGGAAATTTATTATAATCTCTCTACATAGCATACTTTTTTATAAATCATCGAAAGTGTAAAAAATCTACATAAGTTCCGCTATCAGACAAGAGATGGCGCTGTCAAGGTTCTCCGACAAATATAAAACCGCCGTTGTCATATATTATATTGTATGATGGCACGGAACCCTCGGTGCGCGAGTCCGACTCGCTCTTGCCCGGTTTTATTTTTATTATATGAAGGTATCATTTGTCTTTTGTTGTATAGGTTAGTTTTATCGTTTTATCTTTTTTTAGAGTTCCATACCCAAAGGGTAAAAACTGGACCCATTATTAAGACTCCGCTGTCCGTCTGTCTGGCTGTCACCAGGCTGTATGTCATGAACCGTGATATCCAGGCAGTTTAAAGTTTCGCAGATGATGTCTTTCTGTTGCCGCTACAACAACAATAAAATAAATATTTAACAGGGGTTCATATACAACAAACGTGATTTTTTGCCATTTTTTTGCTGGATATTAATAACGGCAACAGGTACACGCTTGAAATATTTACAGAATATTTATTAATTTTAAAAATAAATAATTTAACTTGAAGAGTTGAGGGAAAGGCCTTTGCCCAAAAATGGGATGATACAGGCTTGCAGTAAACTAAAATAATGGTACGGAAACTTTCGCGACCCGACTGTCACTTGGCCGATATTTTTCTGAACACCGCAACTCTTCCAGATCCTAACAGCGAGCGGCTGCTCCGGCAAGATCGCGCAGATGCCGGTGGTGATGATCCCGATCCACTTCGACCGCGACGCCGGCGTGCGCGCCGCCTCCTGCCAGCGCTCGCTCGTGCTGCGCCCCTTCAAGACGTCCGACTTCATGACGGGCGAGGCCGCCATACCCGCCTCGGACGCCATGCCTCAGGAGGTAAGGCTTCCTTCAATCCACTTCGACCGCGACGCCGGCGTGCGCGCCGCCTCCTGCCAGCGCTCGCTCGTGCTGCGCCCCTTCAAGACGTCCGACTTCATGACGGGCGAGGCCGCCATACCCGCCTCGGACGCCATGCCTCAGGAGGTAAGGCTTCCTTCAATCCACTTCGACCGCGACGCCGGCGTGCGCGCCGCCTCCTGCCAGCGCTCGCTCGTGCTGCGCCCCTTCAAGACGTCCGACTTCATGACGGGCGAGGCCGCCATACCCGCCTCGGACGCCATGCCTCAGGAGGTAAGGCTTCCTTCAATCCACTTCGACCGCGACGCCGGCGTGCGCGCCGCCTCCTGCCAGCGCTCGCTCGTGCTGCGCCCCTTCAAGACGTCCGACTTCATGACGGGCGAGGCCGCCATACCCGCCTCGGACGCCATGCCTCAGGAGGTAAGGCTTCCTTCAATCCACTTCGACCGCGACGCCGGCGTGCGCGCCGCCTCCTGCCAGCGCTCGCTCGTGCTGCGCCCCTTCAAGACGTCCGACTTCATGACGGGCGAGGCCGCCATACCCGCCTCGGACGCCATGCCTCAGGAGGTAAGGCTTCCTTCAATCCACTTCGACCGCGACGCCGGCGTGCGCGCCGCCTCCTGCCAGCGCTCGCTCGTGCTGCGCCCCTTCAAGACGTCCGACTTCATGACGGGCGAGGCCGCCATACCCGCCTCGGACGCCATGCCTCAGGAGGTAAGGCTTCCTTCAATCCACTTCGACCGCGACGCCGGCGTGCGCGCCGCCTCCTGCCAGCGCTCGCTCGTGCTGCGCCCCTTCAAGACGTCCGACTTCATGACGGGCGAGGCCGCCATACCCGCCTCGGACGCCATGCCTCAGGAGGTAAGGCTTCCTTCAATCCACTTCGACCGCGACGCCGGCGTGCGCGCCGCCTCCTGCCAGCGCTCGCTCGTGCTGCGCCCCTTCAAGACGTCCGACTTCATGACGGGCGAGGCCGCCATACCCGCCTCGGACGCCATGCCTCAGGAGGTAAGGCTTCCTTCAATCCACTTCGACCGCGACGCCGGCGTGCGCGCCGCCTCCTGCCAGCGCTCGCTCGTGCTGCGCCCCTTCAAGACGTCCGACTTCATGACGGGCGAGGCCGCCATACCCGCCTCGGACGCCATGCCTCAGGAGGTAAGGCTTCCTTCAATCCACTTCGACCGCGACGCCGGCGTGCGCGCCGCCTCCTGCCAGCGCTCGCTCGTGCTGCGCCCCTTCAAGACGTCCGACTTCATGACGGGCGAGGCCGCCATACCCGCCTCGGACGCCATGCCTCAGGAGGTAAGGCTTCCTTCAATCCACTTCGACCGCGACGCCGGCGTGCGCGCCGCCTCCTGCCAGCGCTCGCTCGTGCTGCGCCCCTTCAAGACGTCCGACTTCATGACGGGCGAGGCCGCCATACCCGCCTCGGACGCCATGCCTCAGGAGGTAAGGCTTCCTTCAATCCACTTCGACCGCGACGCCGGCGTGCGCGCCGCCTCCTGCCAGCGCTCGCTCGTGCTGCGCCCCTTCAAGACGTCCGACTTCATGACGGGCGAGGCCGCCATACCCGCCTCGGACGCCATGCCTCAGGAGGTAAGGCTTCCTTCAATCCACTTCGACCGCGACGCCGGCGTGCGCGCCGCCTCCTGCCAGCGCTCGCTCGTGCTGCGCCCCTTCAAGACGTCCGACTTCATGACGGGCGAGGCCGCCATACCCGCCTCGGACGCCATGCCTCAGGAGGTAAGGCTTCCTTCAATCCACTTCGACCGCGACGCCGGCGTGCGCGCCGCCTCCTGCCAGCGCTCGCTCGTGCTGCGCCCCTTCAAGACGTCCGACTTCATGACGGGCGAGGCCGCCATACCCGCCTCGGACGCCATGCCTCAGGAGGTAAGGCTTCCTTCAATCCACTTCGACCGCGACGCCGGCGTGCGCGCCGCCTCCTGCCAGCGCTCGCTCGTGCTGCGCCCCTTCAAGACGTCCGACTTCATGACGGGCGAGGCCGCCATACCCGCCTCGGACGCCATGCCTCAGGAGGTAAGGCTTCCTTCAATCCACTTCGACCGCGACGCCGGCGTGCGCGCCGCCTCCTGCCAGCGCTCGCTCGTGCTGCGCCCCTTCAAGACGTCCGACTTCATGACGGGCGAGGCCGCCATACCCGCCTCGGACGCCATGCCTCAGGAGGTAAGGCTTCCTTCAATCCACTTCGACCGCGACGCCGGCGTGCGCGCCGCCTCCTGCCAGCGCTCGCTCGTGCTGCGCCCCTTCAAGACGTCCGACTTCATGACGGGCGAGGCCGCCATACCCGCCTCGGACGCCATGCCTCAGGAGGTAAGGCTTCCTTCAATCCACTTCGACCGCGACGCCGGCGTGCGCGCCGCCTCCTGCCAGCGCTCGCTCGTGCTGCGCCCCTTCAAGACGTCCGACTTCATGACGGGCGAGGCCGCCATACCCGCCTCGGACGCCATGCCTCAGGAGGTAAGGCTTCCTTCAATCCACTTCGACCGCGACGCCGGCGTGCGCGCCGCCTCCTGCCAGCGCTCGCTCGTGCTGCGCCCCTTCAAGACGTCCGACTTCATGACGGGCGAGGCCGCCATACCCGCCTCGGACGCCATGCCTCAGGAGGTAAGGCTTCTTCATGACATAAAGAGAGCCATGGCCCATTTAGTAGTTTCTAAGGGACAGAACAAACATGAGACCTGCTTCTGGTCGAAAGGCCACCGCAACATTGTGTGCCTTCGATAACGTAAGATGTCTTAGGGCGAGGCCACATTATGACTGATAAATAGCCGACTAAACTGGGAGGATGGTATAGTGCTGGGCAAGCCTATCCATCTAACAATGTCCTAGGCACTGCAGCGTCCCGCAGCATGAATACCAGTTGCTGACTTTGTACAAATCATATATAATATAATGTAAAGACCTTACAACATGTTAACTTTTCTAGTGTGCATACGTTTTTTAAAGAACATTGGTATTTTGTCACCCCACAGGTCGTAGACAAAATGCGCACGGAAATGTTGAACGTGCCAGGCATCTCGCGCATCCTATACGACCTCACACCGAAGCCGCCGGCCACCACGGAGTGGGAATGAGCACAGCGCGCCGCTCTGAACGCAACGCCAGTGGGCAGTGGTCCGTAGCTACCGTTAGGCTGGGCTGGAATCTAACGGAGCAAACTGCAGTTGGCGCGACCACTGAAGTCTCTTGAAGCGGGAACTAAAAGCTACAGTAACAGTCTCTAGTTTTATCTGCGCCCCGTCTATCGGACTTCAGTAGTTCCGCGGACTCTACTTATAGTCTGTTTGATGTTCTTTTTTGACAGTGGAAATGTCAAAATTATTCTTTATCAATACTGTTTAGGTCCGTCAGAAGTATATCGGTTTCGTACATTAGCGAGTAAGTAGCAATTGTATTGAGATTTGATATATTTTCATAAAATCGACACTCAAGTACAACTCATAGCGTGAGCGTCGTTCTGAAATGCCAACATTAGTTTGGTTACAAACACATTGCAACAATGTAATATCTATGTTTTTAAAATTACGTAATGTACGAAGCCGGTGCATCTGACGCGAAACAACACATTACAACTTCATAGTGTGGTTCTAGCTATGCTGCCCATCCGCACTGACAGGCGGCTTACTTGGCGCCTTGAGTCTAGGAATTACACTTCGCTATGTAGGTACTGACGAAGACGCGAGGCGTAATATGCGGCCGGTTGATAAATTTTAGATCCAGAACGTTTGTTTTACTTCGCTACTCCTAAGGTAGACTACTATTAGAGTCAAGCAAGTCAGTGCGTATGTACCTTGTAGGTGAATGAATTGATTAGGATTTTGGAAATCATAAGCGAAAGTATTTTTTTAAAAACAAATTCACAAACAATCTAAACAATTATTTATTACAAAATTAATCAAAAACACTGATTAAATAATCAAATCTTATCAAACAAAGAATTTGACAGCACTAAGAAACGTATACAATGAATTGATAGAAATGAATCATTTGTTCACAACGCTCGATTCTGTTGTGATTGGTCAAACAAGCAGCGCTCCAATCTTACGCTCTTGTGGCTAGCGGTTCTAATAAGAAAAAACTAGGACATTATCTGAACTGTTAAAAATTTGCATTTGTCAAGACTACATTACAAGAACTTGCCCCGCCTCCAGGCAGGGACAGAAAGGTTCAGAACGTTAATTTCACAGAACAACAGCTGATGATATTTGTCTTGAACTTGAGTTTACAAGAAATAGTGTAATCTGGTTCCTGTAGTACAATTTATGTTGACTAGTTAAACCTGTTTGTAGTTAATTTAGCCTCTCACGATTTCAGTAAAATTGCTATGCGTCTTGAAGCGGCCTACGATTGTGATTTCAACATCATGAGGTCAACTGTTAGATGGCTTTTTGCATTGGTTGTGCAAATCGAAATCGATGACCTATGGATCTCCAGGAGCGGGGTCAGCAGCGTGTTTTTTGACGTCACGCTCCTGAAGATCTAAAGTCAACAGTCAATGAAAGACAACTGTGTTTATTGTTACACATACTCATGTTTTGTCACATTCACTTGTAGGTGTCGCATTTCAAGAAAAAGGTTGTTGCGTTTTAATACTCTTATTTCTAACCTAAAAGCAGGTTGTCTGGTGATTTCAGCCTAGCAGCCTCGCCCATAAATAAGCAAAGTGTAATAACACCATGTAAGCAATAAATTGTTATATTATTTTTGTAATATTTTCTGGATTACAAGTGCCTGTGTAAATGGATCTGTCCAGTGTATAATAACGATTTTTATTTCATTGCTCATTGTACTTAGAGAGAAATTGGTTGATAATAATTGTTTCTTTTTTTGTATTGTTAATCTAGTTGGTATAAATAATGTATGTACAACTTTTTAAACCTGACCACTGCCCGGATAATGAACTTTTTGTAAATACATTGGTATACCCTACACAAAATACATTATTGTCACGTTATTGTTAGCTCCACTGATCAGTTTTATAACATGTAGTAATTTATTGTAAAAGGCTGTGTAAAAAAAGTTAAAAGCCCATAAGTTATGACTAGACTGGTGTCGGGAATGAGACAGCAACAGCCTACTACAACTGTTATATAGTGTTAAGATATACTTGATTTGTATCTAACTAAAATCTGATTCTGTCAACTATAAATGGTTGCAGTCTTTTTAGTAACCAGTTTGGGCGTAACTTTGTACCGTGCGACGAGATTGTTATAAATGAATCTTGTCTGAAAATCTAAGACACTGTTTTATGGAATGGTTCAGTGTTATTGACTGGAAGTTTCGTAATAAAATTATATTATGCTTTATTTTTATGTGGATTTTTATTTTTTTAAACCTTAACATAATTTTTTAATAAATAACATGCAATTAAGTATAAAATTAGTCACAGCTATAAAAATACTTTTAACTTAGGTCTATAAATAAATCAGTGCTAATTATCAGGCACCAATAAGTTAATATTTTTGCCCGCCGCAATATTACCTCCGACAAATGTTTCCTCTTCCCCTCTGATGGATAGACCATCAGATAGAGAAGTCACTTTCTTTTCTTTCAACATCGGAGCTTTGGTCCATCGAGAGCTCTTGCAGTTACCACAGGAGTGTAAAGGAATCAACTCAAGTGAAACTGTCCTGTTATTGCAATCTAGACATTTGAAAAATCTCTTGAATGAATCCAGCACCTTCAATGGATGCCGCTCATCCTTGCATAATTGAGCAGCTGAAAAAGCTGTGTACTTGCATTTAGCACATCTTACTGCTTTACAAGGCAACTTGAATGTATTCAACATCTTTTCTTCCATAGCTTCCTTCTTCTCCAGCTTATTGAAATATTTACCCATTTCATCATCATCATGTTGTTCTATCAAATTTTGGTGGATTGATGTTGCTTCTAGAATTTTCTTGAATCTCTCAGACATTATTCCTTTGGGTTTTGTTTCTTCCTCATTTTGCTTTGGCTTCTTGCTGTTGCTTTCTTCAGTACTGTTGTTCAACTGGTCTATAGCCCTTTTCTTTCCTGCATCAGTTCCTCTTATGTTATTTGGGTCCATTTTCTGAATGCCTCCACTCCTTTGTATGAGTCTGATGGCATTCTCTTTTGTTCTATCTGCTAGTTTCTGTCCATACCGTACATTCAGGTCAATGGTAGCACCACTTTCCTTTAGGCCGAATCCTTTTCCTAGCTTAGGTGAATTAGCAACTCTCTCAGCCAGGCTTTGTGTCGTAGAACTTTGAGAACTACAGCCAGTGAGTTTACTCAACCTATCACAGTCTGTTTTCCTTTGAGCTGTTGGACTATGTAGTAATGTGGAGTTACTTTTCAGTGCAGCGGCTCCATAAGGCGCTTTGTTCATCATACACTTGTCTCCTTCTGATTTGTAGTAATCGCTTAAAGACATGAGTCTGTTTGAATCCTGCTCTTTGACCTTCTTACTGTTACCACTAGGCAATGCTGAATAGGCTTTGCCTCCATAGATCACAGTACTCTTTCCTAGAACTTTATTCTGAAGATTGACCAGGCCTTTGCCCATAGTAGAAGACTGTAACTCCTGCCTTCGTGAAAATTTCTGATATTCTTGTTTCACATGATAAATGCAGTGTTCACATTGGCTCAGGTTGATAAATGCAGTGCATGGATCTCCATTCTTTTTTTTACTTTTACATGTGCCGAAATCCTTTGACTGGCCCAAAATCATGACTCTGTCGGTATTGTCAACACTGAGACATGCTTGATCAACACTATTCTGTGACCTGTCCAAAACATTGGGATTAAGAATGGCCACAACAGTGCCAGTGGGTGTCTTCCACAAGTCACTATAAGCCTTGCGGAATAGAAACATGGAAATAGTTTTTAAATCATCTTTCAAGTCGCTGATGGTCCATATGAGAAAGGTACTGCCTTTTTGAGACTTTTTAGACTCACTCTTCCTTACTATTACACCAGCTGTGACCCAATCTTTAGACAGATCTTCATTTTCAACATGCCGTTTAATTCTGAGCATATTTATAGCCTCTCTGCCCTGCATGCGGTCCAGAAGAGCTGAGCTTGATATTAGAGGCTTCACCATTCGAATTCCGAATACAGGATCGGTGTAAACATCGGAAGGAACTTTACTTTTAGTTTCTGGCGCGCAGAACACATTCTTACTGCTCTGCACGTTAGTAGTGTCGTTCTTCTTAGCAAAAGAAGATTTACGCTGTTCCACTTTAATGTCTATATTGGTCTGACGGAGTCTTGTTTCGAAATCAATGCGTTTATCAATCTGTTCGCGCTCTTTATTATCCAACAACTTCTTTACGTCCGTGCCGTAATCATGGTACTTCCTTTCCGTGTAATTCCTTTTCTCTTCATCGTCTGATGAATCGGTGTCTCCTTCGTGAATCGCAGAAGTAGAAGGTTTAGCCAGTACAGGCACTGGAACATCTTTTCTCTTATCAGTTGCAACATTTGTTTCTGATAAAAATATGTTTACTTCAGACACGCAAGGCTCCTTTTTCTTTTCTTCAATTACGTCAAGATCCGCGCTTAACAACTCTTCCAACTGTGACAATTCATCAATCTCGTCCATTATTTGTGTAAATAATAGCGTAAAATAAACAACTGCTACAATCAAAAACAGAAGTCAACAAAATTCAGATTCACATCACGATCATCACAATGAAAATACCATTCATCTTGAGAAAACCCATTATTATTATTTGAACTAAGGAAAATACCGCGAAAAGGATTGACATTTCTATCAGTTTTTTTTTTTTTTCGCTCCTTTCAGAGCAGGCTATAGTCTAAGACCATACTACCTAGTCTAACGTAGTTTTTTTTTTTTTTTTTTTTCCCATCAGTTAATTTTGCAGTTTTTGTCTTGCGTATTTTTAATTTCTAGACATTTCTATCACATTGACGGATATCCAATCAGCTGATTGATATTTAATAACATTCTTCTTCTTTTTTTATGAGGTTACTAAACGTTTACTGAAAATTCAAAATCATTTATTGCGTTCATGTGTAAGCCTATGTTCAGAAGAACGCGCGGTGCCGCGCGGGTCATCTGAACAGTTCGATACAGGATTGTAGATCTTAAGCCGCGCGCCGCCGCGCGGTGCCGCGCGGTCATGTAAACAACAACATTGATTTGTTACAATCTCAAACCGCGCGCCGAGCCAACCGCGCGGTGCCACGCGGTCATCTGAACATAGGCTAAAGGCAGTGTTGGATTTTGTAGTATAATTATACTATTTGTACCATTATTTCATTATGTGTAGTATGTAGTATCTTTAAGCCAGAATACTACGCGAAAATACCATAATTTTACCTTCAAGTCGATTGACAGCTTTTATTGGTTGAATCATTTTGCTTTTTATTATTTATCCTACAATTTCGGGAAGTTCTGTATGTATGGTAATATCTAATCAGCCAGCGATAAGTGGTGGCTAAAAGAACAAAGTATCCAAAGCCGAAAATAAGCGACAGCGACAAGCTTCGGAGAATCCCCGCGTAGTGTTGTACTTTATCGGTCGTTCTAACAGATGGGTGTGATGGTCGGTGCTGAGATAAACATCTACTTGACTTAATTTGATTGATTTGTACATTAATAATCACTAAATAAAGAAAATTTCACTTACATAAATGCATTTTAATATTGAAATCCACGAAAAACGAAACGTAGTATAATTTTCGACAAGTAGTATATTTTTAATTTCCAAAGACAATAATTTTTTGAGGGTCTGAATCCAACCCTGGCTAAAGGTCTTATAATATTTGGCTTTTAGTCCAAACATGAGCCCAGTAAGGGCACTACAATTTAGGTGTTTGCAGGTAACATAACAATTGTTGTCGTACTTACCTAATTTAAAACATTTTTACTTCTAATTAGGTATTGTAAAAATGTATCATACCTTATTCTAAATTATAACGAATTATCACGTCAAAATAAATGAACATACCTAATAGCTTTTTTAATTTTTGGTTCATTAATTACATATGTAGGTTACCTTTTTTTTTACATTTTTATAAAAGGTACCTACCTCCTTTTTATGTAACTCAATGGGTTCAATAAACTTCATCAAAAAACATCAAAAAACTCTTGTATAGTATAGAAACTATGTTTAATTAAATATATCTTAAGTTTATTTTTATATGAGAACCTTGCTTTCATTTCGTATATTTTCAGGTAACTGGTTTTTTTTATGGTCTAAGATTATGTCTATGGAAATCTATGGTTAAGGAACACTATTTGTATTTGAAATAAGCTGCTTGAATCATTGTCAAAATACATAATTTGTACATTTATTTATTTGTTTATAAGTATTTATTTATAACATGCTTTATATTTATATATTATATTTATACATTATTATACACATATATAATTATATATTATGTATATTCTATATGGTATTTTTTTTTATATTTACTTTTTTTAATCTCACACCATTTTACCCCATCTCATTATCACAATCCAATCCATCGAAAGGTTGTCTGGTAGAGATCGCTCTTTAGCGATAAGACCGCCGATTGTCACTTTATGTTTAGTGTTTCTCTTTTTTTTGTTAATTTGTTTAGTTTAAGGTGTCCAATAAAGCATTTTCTATCTATCTATCTATGTGGACGTGAATATTCTTGAAAGAGGATAATGTGTTTTTTAACAAATACGCTAATTTCTATAATATAAATACATGTTAGAGTAAGAATATTTTCTTTTTGAAAGTAAGGTTTGCAGCTTTCTGTTGTGTCTAAATTGTAAATAATTCTTATACATCGTTTATGAAGTGTGAAGAGTTTTGAGGCGTCAGTACTTTTTCCCCAGATAGTTATGCCATACTACAGCAAAGCATGGGCATATGCATAGTAGGCACAGGTGGCATTTTTTATGTTTGTAGTCTTTTTAAGTTGATAAAGCGCATAGGTGAACCTGGATAATTTTGAAGCAATTTTTTGTAAGTGGGTTTTCCAATTTATGTTAGAATCTATGTATATTCCTAGAAGAGGAGTGTATTAGCAACTTCTATCTGAGTATTTTGAAAGCTGTATTGAATTTGAAGTGGTATTTTTTGATAATTTTGTTCAATGGTTTGAACACAAACCATTGAACATGTTTTTATTTTTTAAAAACCTTATTGTAGCGTAACGTTAGAACTAAATTAATATTATATAATTATTAGCTGTTTAGCTGTAACCAAATACAAGTGTAATAAATTCAACACACGAAACAAGCCAAGTCAACGGCAAAACTAGTACCTTTAATGTTAGCCTAGATGCTTTTATGCGGTTACAGCATTTATCTTAAAGTCCAACGGTCAATATAGGGACGACTCAGCAATAATTCTTCCCCTCTACTAAATTTTGTTTATAAACTGTAAATTTTTCTGAAATAAAGTATTGGAAAGAAGCACGGAGTCGAGTATTACTCCTCCCCCTCTACGAAGACCCTACGGACCCTGAAGTACCAGCACCCGCTGACGAGCAGCCCAGAAGTTCCCAGCAACCGCTGGAGGTGCCCTGAAGTACCAGCACCCGCTGACGAGCTGCCCAAAAGTTCCCAGCAACCCGCTGGAGGTGCCCTGAAGTACCAGCACCCGCTGACGAGCTGCCCAGAAGTTCCCTGCAACCGCTGGAGGTGCCCTGAAGTACCAACACCCGCTGACGAGCTGCCCAGAAGTTCCCAGCAATCGCTGGAGGTGCCCTGAAGTACCAGCACCCGCTGACGAGCTGCCCAGAATTTTCCAGCAACCGCTGGAGGTGCCCTGAAGTATCTTTAGATAATTTTAATGCAATTATAACTTATTTTCAAGTTCCTTATCGATATTTTTCACAGGTGACAAAAAGCCTTGGTACACTTTTATACCCTCTCTGCCATTCCCTGTCATTCAATATGAAATTAACCCCTTTTTTCAACCCCCTATGAAGCCTTAGTATTCGATCCATTATAATATTGGATTTCGGACTGGCAAAAGATACCATTTGTTCTCGAAACATATTTAATCAGAACATTCATAATATGTTTGGTGGATGGCTACCTTTATTTACAGATGGTTCAAATATAAATGACACCAACTCCGTAGGTTCAGCTGTATGGATTCCGTCATCTAAAATTATATATGTATGTTTCAAAAGCCCTTCAATTTTCTCGGTTTTTACTGCCGAATGTACACTTTACTAGAAGGCGTTATTTATGTTGAATCTCATAATAATAGATAGCTAGTTAATCTTAATAAATCAATATTATTGATTTATTAAGATTAACTAGCTTTTGCCCGCGATTTCGTCCGCGTGAAAGTCATAAGCGCCGTGGGGTGCCGGCAGTAGAATGATACCTCTCCTCTCATGCCCATGGATGCAGTAAGAGCCTGCTAAGGGATACCTCTGGAAGATGGGCAGCAGCGTCTATCCGTGTATCAACATCCCATACTGCGCTCACCAACCCGCCTGGCAAGCGTGGTGTGAATGGCAACTACCCCTCATGGAGATCCATATATTACTTCTATACACTTCGTTGATAAGATCTAAATTAGAGTCAAGTTCATGCGTCTGGAGCCCGTACGAATCCACCTATAGCCTTATGATAGAGAGAGTGCAAAAGCGTTTCCTTAGATTTCTGTACCGTAAATCTTTTGGGTATTATCCCTTTATGTACCCAACAAAGTTTATAATGGGCACACTTGGTTTCAACTCCTTGGAGACTAGAAGACTGTTCGACCAACTGCTCACTGTATGTCGTCTTCTGAGAGGTAAACTGGACTGTCCATCTCTCCTCAGTGAAGCCAGTCAACTCTGTGTGCCTGAAAATCGTATCCGCTTCCGCTCTGGCCGTGTACCATTATTTGAGCCAACTCCTCCTAGAACGGTCGCACGTCAACAGGCTCCAATAGGTCGAGCACAAAGAAATTTAAACAAGCTCCTTACCCAAAATCCTCAGCTTGACTTGTTTGTGGATGGATGGATGGTGATTGAGCGTGCCCTTCTTAGTTACTGTGAGAATGTTTAGTGCCTTTATTTTATTTTGTATGTCCTGCCATGTTTAAGATTATTTTTATATATTGTGTAACCTTATTTGAATTTTAACTTTCTCACCATGTTGTTAAAGTAATTTTTTGTTAATTTCTCTGTAAATATTAATGTACGTCGCACTATAATAATTATAAGTCTCTTAGGTGTTTACACAAATATTTTGATTTTTATGTGCTGTTTTTTTTTGTTTCCTGTTGTCAAAGTTTAAATTATATAAATTTATATATTTAAGTTAGTTATATTAATTATTGTTAAGTAAGTAACTTTAGTTTTTTAACACATTTTATTGTTGTTTATTTTTTGCATAAACTGCATTAAGTTAAGATGCATAGGTATTTAAGTACTTCATATAACGCAGTGGATTATTATTATCTGTAATGTTATAATGATTGTGTAAATAAATAAATTGAAATTGAAATTGAAATGAGGGAGGCCTGTGTTCATCAGTGGACGTTTTATGGCTGAAATGATGAAAGTCATAAAACGTAAAATCCCCTTTACTAACCATCACTTTGTTTTGAAAATATAAATCCCATTTATTCCCTATCCCGTGTAAATTTCGAAAAAACCCTTCTTAGTACACCTCTAGGATACTCAAAGTATATGTGTACCTTTCAAGTCTTTAGGTCCAGTGGTTTAGGCTGTGCGTTGATATATCAGTCAGTCAGTGAGTCAGTCAGGACTTTGAATGTTATATAATTATATAGATTACATATCATAAAAACGTATGTTTATAGATTTCAATATTATATGTTGTGTTTGTATAAGTGATGTTGTATAAATACCTAGTAGGTATAGATTATTTTGTTTCAGTTTTTAAAAATCAATCAATTTGTGTGTCTTGTGTGAAGCTCAGCCCCATTGTTTTATTGTTAAAAATCTTGTCGAATAAACAGACGTTGGCAAAGTGGTGGAATATCTTTCCTGTCACACACGCCATTAACAAAAGAAGAAGAAAAAGAAGATTATTTCCAAGGAAGAAAAAAGTAAAATCTTTGAAAACAATTTAGGGTACCTATTTGCTATCATTCTCGCCCGTCTCGTGTGATGTGATTTGATTAAATTGCGGGATTTGTGGATTACTATTTGTAACTAAATACACTTGCTACAAATAATCTAACGCAAGTAAAACTTCGTAAAGCTGCGTTAAAATGGCCGGTAAGTGTCCAGAAAGTAGCGATAAACAAGTAAACTAAGGTTCTGCCATAGTCCTTCATGTTTTGTTTCTACACTTAGACTATAACGGCGTACCTATCGCGAACGATGAAGCCAAGGAGTCTTCTCAGGAGCCGGGTGAGCCTGGAGCAAGCAAGGGTGAAGCGAGCCCTAACCCGCCGGCTACACCTCCACCGGAGGAAGTAGAGTCTCGGGAGCTCATAGTGGTGGATGAGCACACAGAAGAACTTGATTTGAACCATGGAAGAATTGGGAAGATTGAAAATCTTGAGAATTTGAAGAACTTACAAAGGTAATTTCTTATTGGATAGTTACACTATTGCCACAACCTTATTTAATTAATTACCTACCTAATACTTTAGTACTTAAGATTATTATGGTGTTTGAAATTTACTGGTGTTATATATAATATACTAAAGTCAATATTGTCAGAATTTACTATTGTCTATCAACCTATAAATTTTACTATCATTTTTATTTTCTTATTTATTATTATTATTAGCCATTAGTGTCCCACTGCTGGGCAATCCTTTACTATCATATCAACCTATTATTTTAGACATTTATGTGAGGCTTCTCCAGATAAAAGATCAATGATGCTGGCAAGAACAGCATAAATTTCCTGAAAAGTCCCATACAGTGTCCTTTATTATTAAACAAATAAATAATGGAATGGTACAACGGATGGGTCAGTGGTACAGGTTCATTCTGTGTTAGGGATTTGACTTTGTGATTGTTATAGGTTAAAAAAGCAGTTTGCCTAAAACAATGATTTGGTAAACATCACAAAACTGAGTTTCTGAGATTATATTAACATTATTTTTTATACTAAATCTTCCTGCTGTTAACTTCAAGTATTAATAAAAGGGAGAAAGTATGACTCATCTCTAACATCTAGAGGTACTTTATTATCTGACTCATCATTATCTTCTAACTATTATATTATATTAACTGATGAGTCAGATAATAAAGTACCTAGCAATAATGTGGACTTGTTGAGACAACAATGGTCTCTCAGATCGCATAAGTACCTATAAGTGTTAACCTTAGTGGTTTCTAGTTGCTATTTTATGAAAGGCATTGTAATATTTTTGTAAATGCTAAACAAAATAATAATTCTTTAATTTGTCAACAAAATAAACTGACTCTAATGAGTTAAATTGTATTGCTTTAAAATACTTAATGAAATTAAGACTTATTATGCTTTTCTCATGGATGCCATTGTCAGAACTGACCAAATTGAAATCACACCACCACCAAGCACCAAGTTTCAAATAAAAAAAGAATTATTAAAATCGGTTAACCCAGTCGAAAGTTCTGAGGTAATGCAGAATTTAAGTTGGTTAAAAAAACATCAATGTTTTTAACCAACTTTTAACATTATTATTCTGACTGTAATGCTGCATTATTGACTGAATTCTTCAACCAACTTCAAATGAAGGAGGTTCTCAAGTTGTCTGTATTTTATTTTCTAATCTTTGTTAACTCAAACTCTGTTGTTTTGTAAAATACTTTGTAGGTAGGCTAGCTTTTATTAGGTCCCATTTTCAAAACTTGATTCCGATGGTGGTTGTCCATGAGGAATTAAATAATTGTAATATTCATATTGATCCAATTTTTGCTGGTTGCCATAAGCAGGTGGTTGCCCAACATAGCCACAGGGAAATTTGTCATCTCAGTTGTGGGACTTATATATATTGTACCTACAAAGGCCTCCCTTAGTTTGTGCCATCACGGTCCTGTGCTAGTCGTATATACTAAAGCCCCGGGGGAACTATGTCGCCGACCCACCTCGCCACTCGCCACCAGGCGCCCGATACTTCTCTGTCCCATCCTCGGCCACCAGTTGCAGCTGTGGGTTTGCTCCACCAGTCGTCACCTAGGACTTTAAAGCCTGTATTACATTACACGGTATTCAGGGACCCTTACCTTAGAGTGGTGTACTTGGTGAGCGGACTGGTTTCCGCAACTAGGACGCTGATGGGCCCTTTTTACGTGTCGGACGGCGTTTGTTTAGTCCAGCCACCCGATGTCCTCCAGGAAAGCCAGCAGCTTTGCAGTGTCGGCGCAGGCCTCCCTGGGCGTCCCCGGCTCCCCGAGGTATTGATTTCTCTGAGATGCCACGCTGCTGCACTCCAGGAGTACGTGCGCGGCTGTCTCCTGTGCTGTCATGCACCCCCTACAGAGGGGGCTATCAGTAATACCTAGTGTATAAAGGTGCTTGTTAAGTGAATACCGACGATTCGTCGGAGTTTGTCACGGTTTAGATTTAGTAGTTTTCGGGAGTATCTTCGGTCTTGGAGTGGTGTAATAAGAGCGTAAGGGACCCTAACTAGGGCGACCGGTCGGACCCGGCAAGCCTTGCTCCCTAATCGCCCTAACTACCGGGCCCTGAATACCGTGTAGTGTAATACAGCTTTTACTGTGTATGATTTTAAATTGTGTACTTGTTTGTAATTTCAGACTGTACCTAAGATGGAACCTCATAAAGAAGATAGAAGGGTTGGACATGCTGACCACCCTTGTGGAGCTGGAGCTGTATGACAACCAGATTGTTGAAATTGAAAACTTGGGCAATCTTGTCAATTTGGAGTAAGTTTTTTAATTACTAGCTACTTTGCGTGCTGTCTGCTGAAGGAATAAGAACACAAGCAAGGTCTAAAAAAATCACTATGCAAATATCACACTGACTATGTGAACTGCTTCAAATGTTACATAACCATTTGTTCTAGCACTGTATTACCCAGTATAGCCCTTTCTGATACAGAGTTTGTATTCCAGGATCCTAGACTTGTCATTCAACAGAATAAAGGAGATACAAGGGCTTGAAAAGCTGTTAAACCTCAAGAAGTTGTTCCTAAGCTCCAACAAGATAACGAAGATTAAGAATGTGAACCATCTGCCTAAGTTGGATATGCTTGAGCTTGGAGACAATAGAATACGGGTGAGAATTCGATTATTCTTTCTGCACATATCTTACAAATCTGCCGTGGCTTGCCGGCAGTAGAATGTTGCACCTCTTTCTTACCCGTGGATGCGTGGATCTGCCATGGGATGCATCCGGAAGATGGGCAGCAGCGTCTTTCCGTGTTTCAACATCGTACTTCGCTCGCTAACCCGCCTGCCAAGTGTTGTGATTGAACTCAGTCTCTTCTCTTACTCATGTCGTCTTTCACACAACCAGAGCATTATAAGGAATATAGATAAGCAGAACGCCAACTAACCAATGCTGCTTGTATCCCTAACTCTTGGTATGGCTAATTTCACTTTTGTTTTGTTGTGTTTGTATGTAATTAAAAGCAATAGCTTTTAATTACATACATACATCTGTCTTAAATTAGCTCATACCCTCATACAAACTTCGTCGTTAAAATTCACTTTCAAAATAGACAAGACATTCGTTTATTTGCTACAGAGCACACAAACAATATAATTAATTACAAACAATCTTAGGTAATAAAAATAAAATACTAGAAATAAAAACAAATACAAAAACCTTTTTAGACAAAAACCAAAGACCACAAATATTTATCATCCATGTGCTGCAGTAGCAAATGGGTCCCGACTCAGCATTTTGTCTACCGTGTTAGCAGTAAACGCTGGTATTCTGCCGTTACCCGACCGCACAGACCACGAAACCCTGTGAGACCTAAAGTTTGTTAAAAATGAAATAATAACGCTGCTTTGATTCTCCTGAGGACACTAAACTCGTAAGGGTTTAGGCAACAGGGAACACTGAAAAATAACGTGAGATGTTCTATTCATTTTGTATAGCACGGGGATTACTCACGTAGTAACGTCAAGGCTTATTTCGACAAGTTTGGATTTTTCAAGGAAATCATCTTCATAGTATTGCTAGTGCCTTCCGCGCGTATGGATTCCGCAGCGCTCTGAATACTCAGAACTCCTGTCGGAATAAGCTTGGACGTTTTAATCATCATTCCAGCCGTAAAAAGTCCACTACTGAACAGGCCTCCCTCATGGATCTCTCATGAGGGGTAGTTGCCATACTCACCACGCTTGGCAGGCGTGTTGGCGAGCGCAGTACGGGATGTTGATACACTGAAAGACGCTGCTGCCCATCTTCCGGAGGTATCCCTTAGCAGGCTCTTACAGCATCCACGGGCATGAGAGGAGGGGTAACATTCTACTGCCGGCACGCCACGGCAACACGGACGTTTTAATGAATCGTGAGTTATAAAATGTATGAGCCGTCGTTAAAGTTACAACAGAAAAATAGATATTAAACAACAAAAAAAATTGTCGAAATAGCTGTTACATTGTCAAAAAATACGTGACGCCCTTAGAATAAACGGCTATTTCATACTGATTCTACATTCGGAAAGGGCTATGGTTTAAAGTCGTTAGTTGCTTTGTTTCTTCCTCTAAAACAATTTTACTTTTCCAGGATATACAAAACCTAGATGGCATGAAAACGCTCAAACAGCTATACCTCGGCAAGAACAAAATCAGCCAGATCCAGAACTTGGAAGATCTAACGCAGCTCGAATGCCTAGTGCTACAGAGCAACAGAATCACGAAGATCGAGAATCTAGACAGCCTCACGAACCTAGATCAGCTGTATGTATCGGAGAACGGTATCACTGCTATTGAGAATTTGGATAATCTACCAAAACTGCAGACTTTGGATCTGGCTAAGAATAGGATAACTGTTATAGAGAATGTTAGGCATTTGAGTGAGCTTGAAGAGTTTTGGGTGAGTTTGTAGTGATCATCACACATTTAATTTAAAAAAAAAATCTGTATAAAATATTAAAACCAGTTGTAACGCAACAAAATACAATTTCAAAAAAAGAGATTTAACATAAAATATTTTCTATTATATCTCTTGCCGTGGGTTTAGACCTTATTATTATGTGCATTATGTCCTATCCTAAATAAATTAATAGACATGGCAACATTGTCCACAGCTGAACGACAACAAGATCGCCGACTGGGCATCCATAGAACACCTGAAGCACAACACCAAGCTAGCCACGGTATACCTGGAGAGGAATCCCATCGCCGAGGACGCTGCGTACAGAAGGAAACTGAAGCTGACCCTGCCGTCGCTTCAGCAGATCGACGCTACTTTGTGTAGATAAGATTCTCTAGCTATTTTAGTTACCACATCGAAGTCACAGTATCCTTTACTATGAACGCAACTGTACTATGCCAATCGGCCCGCACCCGATTGGCATGTACAGTTGCGTTCATAGTAAATGATACCACTAAGCCGGCCAGTCACAAGTGGTATCCGGTACTGTGAACGCGACTGTACTCCCGACCTTCAATCCGATGATCGCGGGCTCTATACCGGCCGGGCACCAATGGATTTTTCTTTCTTGAAAAATGTATGTGCACAATTAAAACGTAAATTATTGCGAAGCATAATATCGTGAGGAAATCCGCGGCTTCAGACCTGTTCTTTCCTCTGAATAAAGCTGGCTAAGCTGAGAGGATGGTATAGGTGCTGGGCAAGCCTAATCCATCCAACTCCCAGGCACTGCAGCGTCCTGTATGTATGAACACCTAATAGTTGCTGACGCTTTATAAATCATAGATGTAAAGACCATACTACTACTACTACTACTATAACATCATTGCTGTTAGACTTACTCATATGAAGGCTATCATAATTGAATATTTTTTCAACCACCCATAACACAAACTCTTCCGACTTTGCTAGATGGTGCATTGTGATGCCATAAAAACACATAACCTTAAATTTTTCTCTCGCACTGGACAGGAGATGAACCGTCATTGGGCATTAACTTACTTCGGTCTTTAAAATTAGCATCTGGTAGCTTTTCGTAAACGTTCGCGATCACTATTCATTATAATAAACTAGCTTCAGCCCGCCGCTTAGCATGCGTTGTGCCCGAATAAAAAGTAGCCTATGTGTTAATACTGATCAACATCAATACGTGTACAGTTTCAGCTCAATCCGTAGCCTAGTTTTTGCGTGAAGAGGTAACAAACCTCCATCCAAACAAACTTTCGGCTTTATAATATTAGTGGGATGACAAAAATACGGGAATTTACCGCTTAATGCCGAAATAAAAAAAATACTGTTAGTGTTGTGTGTCGCAATGTAAATGCGGCCTTACCGAGTTCTGAAGACAAAGCGAGCGTAGTTGCAAAACCACCATCGTTTCTTGATGGACACTCCAATGAAATCTCCCGTCAACCCGGGACCACGATTGTTGAAACACAGTCGAAACGTCCGTCGGGAATAATTCAAAGGTATTACGCGATAAATTCCGGTGTTTTTGTTAGATATTACAATCTTGTAGCTTTTCTTTTGTTCGCCTTTATGGAGTCCTGTAAAGTAATGGTGAAAAAGTGGATGAAATTGGGGTAAAATATAGATCGTTTGCGTTCTACTTAAACAAGCCGATAAGTCACTATAAGCATACGAGTTGGTCTGACTGTCCGTCCGTTTGCGTCTGTCATCAGGTCTCTATAATTTTGATTTTAATAGATAGTCAAGTCAATTTTATATAAAAAAAATAATTAACATAGTAGTACGATTAATTATCATTAACATATTTAGTGCAATTATCAAGACCTTGTTGAGCTGTAATATGTATTTAAAGTAAGGTAAGTTATGTATTTTGTAGGTATAAAGTATATGGTCGTAATAAGTCTGCATTCGTCTTTGTTTGTTTTAAAAATGATGAATGCAGATTATAATTAAAATAATGCTATTCATTCTTCGCAAATAGTTTCACCTAATGCGTTTTGAAAGTAAACATTAACCTTTGTAATAATATATTATCGTAATTCTACAAAACACCGTGCCTCTAATAGTTTATATCTTAATAAGAACGCCAAATTTAAGCATTTTTACAATTTTAGTAGCGTTTTAAAGTAAGGAGTAATTGGATATTAGTTGTACTTTGTTTATTTTAACTATACGCCCAAATACTGCAACGCTGCTTTGATAAAGTGTACTTAAAAAGTGTAAAGTCGATATACATCCGAAACAAGCTCCAGGATCATGTTCCACAGACAAGGAGGCCTACTCTTCAATGAAAATTGCGATTAATCGAAATCATAATCAAGCCAAAATTACTCTTATGGCCTTACCTTGCCATTCTGACGATAATAACGTAATCGTTCTCGATAGTAGGCGCCCAGGTATTTCTGACAATGAGCTCCTGGAGCTTATTCCACAGACGAGATGGTTTATAGCGTAGTTTATATTTTTTGACAGTTTGTAATGTTTAATATGTCAAAAAATAACCAATTTCAAATCTAAGCAGCATTTTAGTATTCTGGACTCATGTTGGATGAATGAAATGTAGATTTATGTAAATTATTTCATCTATGTAAAATACATTTGTTGCATTTTGTGTATTATATGATGTGAATAAAGTAACTTATGTATGTATGTTGTATGTATTATTTATCGTTGTTGAAACTTCTTTATTATCAAGTACTAGCCAGAGCGGCTAGTACTTGATAATAAAGAAGTTACCGCGGTTTCACCCGCGTAGTTCCCGTTCCCGTGGGAATATGAAAATAAAATATAGCCATGTTACTCAGGGATAAGTAGTGTGTGTATTCTAATGGTGAAATAATTTTTCAAATCGGTCCAGTAGTTTCGTAGCCATTTCAATGCATACAAGCAAACAAACAATCAAATCTTTCCTCTGTATTTATTTTTTTGATTTATTTAGTGTAGATCTATACTAATATTATAAAGCTGAAGAGTTTGTTTGTTTGCTTGAACGCGCTAATCTCAGGAACTACTGGTCCGATTTGAAAAAATATTTCAGTGTTAGATAGCCCATTTATCGAGAAAGGCTGTAGGGTAGTTGTAAGCAGTGGTTGTAGTACTATAGGGTTGTAAGCAGTGGTTGTAGTACTATAGGGTTGTAAGCAGTGGTTGTAGTACTATAGGGTAGTTGTAAGCAGTGGTTGTAGTACTATAGGGTTGTAAGCAGTGGTTGTAGTACTATAGGGTTGTAAGCAGTGGTTGTAGTACTATAGGGTTGTAAGCAGTGGTTGTAGTACTATAGGGTAGTTGTAAGCAGTGGTTGTAGTACTATAGGGTTGTAAGCAGTGGTTGTAGTACTATAGGGTAGTTGTAAGCAGTGGTTGTAGTACTATAGGGTTGTAAGCAGTGGTTGTAGTACTATAGGGTAGTTGTAAGCAGTGGTTGTAGTACTATAGGGTTGTAAGCAGTGGTTGTAGTACTATAGGGTAGTTGTAAGCAGTGGTTGTAGTACTATAGGGTTGTAAGCAGTGGTTGTAGTACTATAGGGTAGTTGTAAGCAGTGGTTGTAGTACTATAGGGTTGTAAGCAGTGGTTGTAGTACTGTAGGGTAGTTGTAAGCAGTGGTTGTAGTACTATAGGGTAGTTGTAAGCAGTGGTTGTAGTACTATAGGGTTGTAAGCAGTGGTTGTAGTACTATAGGGTAGTTGTAAGCAGTGGTTGTAGTACTGTAGGGTAGTTGTAAGCAGTGGTTGTAGTACTATAGGGTTGTAAGCAGTGGTTGTAGTACTATAGGGTAGTTGTAAGCAGTGGTTGTAGTACTATAGGGTTGTAAGCAGTGGTTGTAGTACTGTAGGGTAGTTGTAAGCAGTGGTTGTAGTACTATAGGGTTGTAAGCAGTGGTTGTAGTACTGTAGGGTAGTTGTAAGCAGTGGTTGTAGTACTATAGGGTTGTAAGCAGTGGTTGTAGTACTGTAGGGTAGTTGTAAGCAGTGGTTGTAGTAGGTGCGATACGAAGTTCGCCGGGACACCTAGTGTATGACACTATCAATCCATACAAAACTAAATCCTTTTTGGAGTATCTGTTTCCCTTGTGAAGTAAGTATTTTAACCGACTTCAAAACGAGGAGGAGATTCCCAAGTAGTATTTTTTTTATATCTTTGTTACCTCACAACTGCGTTGATTATTAAACTATTTGGAAAATGCTTTTTGGGATCGAATACAATACTTTCAGCTTGGTCCCATATTTTTCGAAACTAGATTCATGAGGTAATTTAATAATGTATTAGTGAGCTCCCTGCCCTTAAATTAAACCCCCGGTTGATTTTTTCGTCTCGCACTTAACATTTGCATGTTTCAAAACCCAGTTCTAATGATGGGATCCATGAGAAATCGAGGAAACTACTCAGGCATACAATACCAGTAGCAATGTAGGTATTTTCCGCAGCTAGTCAAGCATTTTTTTATTGACGTTGGGTTTTTTTTCTGAAAATCGGCTGATCATCTGAAAAAAGTAGTTGGATACTAGATTCCTCACGAAACACCAACTTACAAACGTAACCTACTTAAATAGATAGATAATGCATTTGTTCGGTACAGGCAGCACAGAACACAGACATACTTTACAGATTAAAGCAACAACATCTTATAAATTTATAATTTAATCATCATTATCATCTCAGCGACGGGATCTTCAAGAACTGATCATGAGGGGCTGTTGCCATACTCACCACGCTTGGCAGGCGGGTAGGCGTGCCTATTGCAGCATGTTGATACGCGGAAAGACGCTGCTGTCCATCGTCCGAACGTATCCTTTGGCAGATTCTTACTGCATCCCTGCAAGAGAGGAGGGGCAACATTCTACTTCCGGCACCCCACGGCACTATTCTCTATTTTCTTATATATTGAACTTGTTAAACTTTCGCGATTTGTTAACTTATTAGTTTTAAAATACTATTATTATTATTATTATATCGCGTAGTTACTTTTTAGGGTTCCGGACCAAAATGGTAAAAAGGAACCCTTATAGAATCACTCTGTCTGTCTGTCTGTCTGTCTGTCTGTCTGTCTGTCTGTCTGTCTGTCACATATGAATATCTCGAGAACTACTGAAGCTATCGACTTGAAATTTAAAATGGGAAAAGACAACACTTTTTTACTAATATAGCATATATAAAAATGTTAAAAAATATTCTAATTTTGATTGCAGGGGGGCGGATAGGGGATCTCAAAAATTTTAAGTGAAGTTAATAGGCCGTGTGCGGTATCATATGAAAGGTATTCATTTGCACATTAATAAAGAGTTTTTAGTTTTTCTTTAAAACGTATCGTTTTTGAGTTATTTACAATAATGTTAAAAAAACGACCGTTCCCCCCCCCTTATCTCCGAAGTTTGCAGAGATAAACCCGTGATACTTTTATAGCTAATAGAAATGTATGTAAACTTTATAGGAAAATTATAGCGAACTCTCTAATTTGCGTAATTTTTTAGGCAAGGGGGGCGGAAGGGGGGTTTTCAAAAATTTTGTAAAGTAAATAGTTAATGTGGGGTATCATATGAAAGGTATTCATTTGCACATTAATAAACAGTTTTTAGTTTTTCTTTAAGCGGTATTGTTTTTGAGTTATTTACAAAAATGTTGAAAAAAATAGCGTTCCCCCCCCCCTTATCTCCGAAGTTTGCGAAGATAAACCTCTGAAACTTTTATTGCTATTAGAAATGTATGTAAAGATTAGAGGAAATTTATTACAATCTCTCTACTAACATACTTTTTTAGAAATCATCGAAAGTGTAAAAAATCTACATAAGTTCCGCTATCAGACAAGAGATGGCGCTGTCAAGGTTCTCCTACAAATATAAAACCGCCTTTGTCATATATTATATTGTATGCTCCTCACCTGCCCGTGGATACAGTAAGAATCTGCTAAGGGATATCTCCGGAAGATGGGCAGCAGCGTCTTTCCGTGCAAGAACATCCCGAACTGCGCTCACCAACCCGCCTGCCAAGCGCGGTGAGTATGGCAACAACCCTTCAAGCACTTGGATCTCTAAGTCAATGAGGGAGGCCTATGTCCAGCAGTGGATATCTTACGGCTGTAATGATGATGATGATATTGTATGACGGCACGGAACCCTCGGAGCGCGAGTCCGACTCGCTCTTGCCCGGTTTTATTTATTATTTTGCCGAAGTTGCGAACACGTTTGCGTTCTTGGTTGCGGACTGATTGTTATATACAGGGTGTATAATGTTATTAGTATAGTTAGTTGTAATGCAGGCCCTTAGTTTACTGCAGCATAACATTCGCAGGCAGTCAGCGAGCCGGGCAGACAGGTTCGCAGCCAAGTGTGCAGAGTGCGACCAGCGACCGCCAAAGTTGACTTCACGTGGAAAGAGGAATAGATGATGAAACTAGGTGGACCAGAAAGAAACAATAAAACTGACATGTTACTCTCGATAAATGTGTTAAAGATGGTGTTATATTTTTTTCATATACAGGGTGTATTTTAATATGTAGGTACTTATGTGTAATGACCCGAAACTTTTAATTTCCTGAAAAAGGTATGTGCACTTTTAACATGTGCTTTAACGATGAAGGAAAAGATCGCGAGGAAACCCGCGGCTTAGTCAGCTTCAGACGTATTGACCTGTTCTTTCCTCTGACACTTAGCTGGGAGGATAGTATAGGTACTGGGCAAGCCTAATTCATGTAACAATGTCTCAGACACTGCAGCGTCTCGTACAGCATGAATGCTAATTGCTGATGCTGTATACATAAATCATCTACAACAGTTGTAAAGGTCTTACATAGGATAACATTGGGTGGGCCTATGGCTTGATTCGTCATTTCCGAGTTGATACGTGTGCTAACGACCTTAGTCGTATAAAAAAGGTACGTACTTACTCGTAGTATAGCATTTTATTCTCTGTCTGCTGTAAAATGCTTCATAAAACATTTAAAATAACGCATGTGTGGACCTATCTATGGCCACCAATAGGCCGACGGTGAGATAAGAAGCGTTAAGAACCAAACTCGTTCGTTTTTCAAATAAGAAAAACAAAAGAGGTAACTAGGTTCTATATTAAAGATTTTATTGATTCATTTTCTTGTCATGAGATTTACGTCTGGTAAAACTGAGGTACCTGCAATATGTTTTTATACATTTTACGTAGCATGGTATAACCCGTATAACACCTTTATGAACCTGACCTTGCCCGGTCACGCCCACCGCCATAAAACCGGCCGGTCTACATCATTTACATAGCCAGATATCTTGGATTCACTGTCCATTATTATGAGGGGCTCTATTTTTTTTAACGTAACCTAGAGTTTTTATCACTTCTGTGGGACTAAAGAATACAAAAAGGTCATAAACTATTATGGCCTAGTTCCGCCATCACCATTTTTCCATAGAAACTGCAAACTAAACGCTTCCAATCGTCTTGTAAGGCGCACTGCTCTCGATTGAAACAAACTTGCCATTCTCTGTGTCTAGGGAAGCTCCATCGTCGATTTCATCATCATCCAAGTCAAGAACTAACCTAGGTATAATAAATAAAAAAATTAAAGGCGATTAAGCTGAGAGAATAGGTGCCGTGCAAGCCAAGGCACTGTAGCTGTTGCGTCCAGTAGGTACCTACATCATGAATCTAGTTGCTGATGCTGTATAAATCAATCATATAAGCCACTAGCCAAATTGTAACCTCTATAAAACTGTGCGATACGCACAGCAAATGAAATAAACAAGTCTAACCTAACTTATCCACTGCTCAGTGTTAAACAACAACTGTTAATATGTAGTGAGTTGACATATAGATATAATCAGCAGAGTCGACCCGGCTACGGACCAAGGCGCACGTTTAATCGGCAAAATGAAATCTTTTATTGAATATTCCCCCGAAAAGGATTTTCCTATAGAGAATCTTCCGTATGGAGTGTTCACTTCGGCTAATAATGTAAGTCTAGTTGTTTTTAGATTGTGAGCTATTTTATGTTTGTTTTTGAGATGTGTTGTTTTGCTTTTGTTGACATTGTATCACGGTCGTTGTGCCGGGTGATTTATACAAAGTAGTGAGAAGTAGACTTATATATAATGTGGCCAGTTGATATGTTGCTTCTAAAATAGCTAATGTTTCCTTCTACGTTTTGTATAAAACCAATTATTATTGTCAAATGGAAAAATTGATGATTTTTTTAAATTGGTTGGTTTTCGACTTTTTAAATGCCTTTTATGAGTATTTAGGTACTGATTTAAAACTCGTCTTACAAGTAAATTAAGTATCAAAATTAGGACCTACCACAGGTACTTTTTTTAGGAGCTACCCCCTACCCCTACCACAAACCTATATTTATCAGATAAGGTATACTTATTTGTGTTTACAAGAAAGTAAATATTAGGTAATGAACGGCAAAAAAGAGTTTTGATAGAGTACTAGTTAGATTAGTTTTATTAGTTAATTTTTTAATAGTTATACAGCAGTGAGACAGTAACGGCTGAATAAAAAAAAAAGTTAATAGTAAATACATATTACCTAGATACCTAGTGTTTGACTACAAAATGTGTCTAAGCCTAGTGTAAAATACCTACTCGTAATAAAGCCAAAATTATGTTTACAGGGTCAAAAACACATCGGAGTTGCCATCGGAAATGTGATATTGGATTTACATGTCGTCGCTCATTTGTTCGAAGGACCACTTCTCAAGGACAAACAGAATGTCTTCAAGGTATGTATGAGCTTGACGACATCCGTGGCTCAGTTGGCTCAATAGCCGACTGATACATGGAGGTAGGGTTTGATTCCCACTGCGCAGGACAAGTATTTGTAATTTTTCTACATTTATTTGTCCCGGGTCTGGGTATTTTTCTATGTATAAGTAGTATATTTACAAAAAATGTACTTATTAAAAGTATTATTTTAATCATCTGGAACCCTTAACACAAGCTCTGCTTAATTTAGATAGATGCTAGATGGCGCTGTGTGAAATGTCCAGCGTTATTAATGTATTTGTATGAACTGTGTGTATTTGATCTAGTGGGTGCATCTGGGTGCTTATCTATAAAACTATTTACATAGCTAATAAATACTCGTATTGTTGTATTTTTATCTGGTTTCCATAGTAGAAGCATTGCTTAGTTTTAGGCCAAACGGCGCTGTATGTAATGTGATCAAAAACAAATAAGATAAGTAAATTGTTTTTGGTTGTGGTTAATAACTTACTTAAGATCCATAGCTACGGAATTCAAGATAATATATACCTAGAGAATGACAAGCAAGATGTTATGTTAATATGTTGTTTTCCAAGTTTTCTGGACCAGCTAGAGTCGGGTTATGGAAATGAGATTTGAAATGATTACGCAATAATATACTAATGGGTTGTTTATCGGGTGATCATTTCAGGGTGAATATAAGTGGCTTTAGTCTTTAAAGGGCTACTCTTATTATATTTTCATAAGAGACGTAAGTAGATGTAGACGTATTAGAGACATTGGTAAAAAGTCAAAGTCAAAAGTTATGTCAAAATCTTTATTGCAAAACATGTTGTTATAAAAGGTCTTAAAGTAAGTATAAATGTGCTCGGAAAAAATGGCCGCCAACATGGCTAGGCAAATATCTTACGAATTTATAAATTAACTTGACACTGGCGGAATTGTGTTAAACCAAACACAAAAAGCCATAAAATAAAAAGACAGGACAAGTATAAATGTTCAACATGAACCCTGCAAGGACACAGAAAGAGTACCTATTATCTAGGTGATAAGTATTTAGGTATAACAAACGTTGTTTGCATCACCTTAAAGTAGGTAGGTACTTATATTATAATAATATTCCTTATGAAATAGGAAATATAAAATTTATATAAATAACAAATTTAATTTGTTAAATGCGACTGAAATAATAACCTATAGCTACGTTGAACAATAATGAATTTTGATTTCTGAAAAATTATGTACAGAACCTACCTATTTTAGCCTCAATTATAGTATTCTTTCAAAAAAATCATTTAATGAGTAGAAACACTGCTTTATCAAAAAAAGTTTTAGCTTATTTTTAAATTGAATGATGTTGTTATCTTCTGCTTGCATCGTTTTTGGAATTTTGTCATATTATATTTTGACACCATTCCAATAAGGCTCTGTACACGTATGGGCTGGCATCTGTTCGGAAGTGCGCACACAATTAGTGGCCATAGAAAATGGCACTCTGACCGGGGTGAGATATGCTCAAAAGATCCTTAATGAGTATGCAGGACCATATCTGGTAGATATGGGTGATGGATCAATTCTAATGCCAGATAACGCCCGGCCACACACCGCTCAGGTCGTACAAGAGTACATTCAGGAGGTTGGTATCAACTTGGCCTGGCCATCAAGAAGTCCTGACCTGAACCCGATCGAACACGCTTGGGATGAGCTCGGAAGGCTGGTCAGACGACGCAGACGAACTCCTGTCACCCTCTATGATCTTAAACAGGCCCTGATGGAAGAATGGGAGAATATCCCCCAACATCGTCTCCGAAACCTCGTCTTCAGTATGCCAAACAGACTCAAAGCTGTGATCAGATCAGAGGAGGCAACACCAGTTATTAAAAATGAGATTTTAAGACTACAAACACCTTTTCAGGGTTTTTTTAAGTTTTTGCTATTCAAAAATGAAAATGGCTACTTTTTGTTTTTTTATCTTTCATTTATATTAAAAACATTAAGTTAAGTAAAATAAACTTTTATTCAAAAAATCTTTTTTAACTGTTCTAAATGTTGTTTTTATTTCAAGTCTCGTAAGTTTAATAGTTTAGGAGAAAATAGAATTTGAAAACTGTTATACCTTCTTTTGCAGGCCAGTGTAGTTGTGTATTCCTTTCCATCAAAGATAAGCTTGTTATTTACTATGTTCGCGCGACGTCCATTTTGACGGACCTCAACAAGTTTTAAAAAATTAATCACATTTCGATACAATAAATCTGCTGTGACTAGATTTAGTATTTTGTACATTTTAAAATATTCTGAGAACATAATCGTTATAATTTGTAATTTTTATGAAGTTTTAAGAAAGACACTCAAGAAAATTTCCAGGAAATGAAAAACTGTGCAAAAAATAAAATGGCGCCGGACTATTGTAGTTTAAATTGCTGAAGCTTTTGAAGATGAGGTTTAATCCACCCTGAATAGATCTTATTTATAATATGTTGTGGCAAAATAAAAAAAATATAGGTATACACGTAATTCTGTGTTTCAGGAAGAATCCCTGAACTCTTTTATGGGCCTGACGAAACCTCACTGGATTGAAGCTAGATCCACCATTCAGCGTCTCCTAGATGCCGCCAACCCCACGCTACAGAATGACAGCAATCTTAAACAAAGGTAGGCATTCTTCCCTTTCTCTTCTTTGTACTGTATATCTTTCTTTTCAAGTTCCCCTTTTGCAAAGTAATTCACACTTAACTACGTTGTTCGATGTTTTTCATGCTGTGTTTGTGTTATTATTTTATAACTAATAAGCCTGTACTGTCTCACTGCAGGGCTAAGGCTTCCCTTCCTTCGTTCCACATCTCTGTTTAAAGCTGTTGCGGTCTAGTCTTCCAGGTATGTGTCGAGTTCGTATCGCCATCGACGTCTTGGTCTGCCGCCAGGTCGCTTCCTGTCTGGTAGGATCCATTCAGTGCTGGATTTAGTCCATGACTCATCCGGTCTGCGGCAGACGTGACCCGTCCAATCTCACTTGTTCCCAGTGTTTTGGAGCGCTCACTATTATGCCATGTTTTGAAATTGTAACCTCCATTCCAGAGCGTTCGTCAAGCAAAGCGAGGCACAGATGCACCTTCCCGCCACGATCGGTGACTACACTGACTTCTACTCGTCCATCCACCACGCGACCAACGTCGGCATCATGTTCAGGAGCAAGGAGAACGCACTGTTTGAGAACTGGTAAGCATCACGGCAACGTCAGATGAATTGATGGTCTGTGAACGGTCGCTGGCAGACTGGATGCGGCATGCAGAAGATGGAAATATGGCGCAAAATGGAAGAGGCCAATGTCTATCTGGCTGGACTGATTTATGCCGATGATGCAATGGAAGGTAAGAGTGGGGTGGGACTTACCAGCATATTTTTATGCCAAAGCCAAATCTCTAACGCTATGTGCCTAAGTTGTGAGAGTATATGTCGGGGCACATTTGCACCTTCCCGCTACGACCGGTGACTACACAGACTTCTACTCGACCATCCACCACGCGACCAACGTCGGCATCATGTTCAGGGGTAAAGGAGAACGCACTACTTGGCTGGTAGGTATGACGCCAACGTCAGATGCATTGATGGTTTGCGAACGGTCGCGGCAGACGCTAGATGCGGCAAGCCGAAAATGGGAATATGGCGCAAAAAGGAGGAGGGTAATTTCTGGACTGATTTATGCCGATGATGCAATGGAAGGTAAGAGTGGGGTGGAGTAAGCCACTTTGTTTACTAGCAGACGAGGCTAAGATATTTTAACAAAAACCCCCAAAGATGTCAGACGGGCGGCTGTTATTATTTTCTCTTGGTTTAGATCAAATTTATTGACCCTGAACATTGCTAAGACCAACTATATAATTTTCAGTGCTAAAAATAAACACATATCAGATTTTCCACTACTGTTAATTTATGGACAAATATTAAACGACGTCATTTCTGAGAAATATTTGGGCTTAACATTGGGTAGTCGTCTAACTTGGAAGACGCATATTGAAAAATTCGTTCAAAATTTATCATCCCTCATGGCTATTCTGCGTGGAAGCGTACGCTGCTATCCTAGATCTGTTCGATCGATACCATTATTTACAATGCTTTGGTGAGACCACATTTAGAGTATCTGATTGAAATATGGGGCTGCGCTGCTAAAACTAATCTTAAACAATTGCAAACCACCCAAAATAAAATAATAATAATTATTACTATTATAAGCCCATCTGATCCCACTGCTGGGCAAAGGCCTCCCCCGATTTCCTCCATGCATCAAAATAATAAACTTCTATTTAATTATGACTTCCTTACTCCAACAACGACGTGTATAAAGAAACCAGGCTTATGTCTCTTCCACAAATGTTTAAGTTTAACGTTTGTATACTTGTACGGAAAATCCTTAACAAAAATATTCACACGCAGATAAAGTTTAAAGTAAAATCACAGTTTATCACTCACTCACTCAGACGATCTTATGATATAATATTGCCAACACCGCGAACAAATTACCGAAAGAAAAACCTCACGTACCAAAGAGCTTACAATAAACTTCCAAATCATGTCAAAAACACTAAAAGTTTTTCTCATTTAAAAGCAAACTAAAACAACATATTTTAAGCCAGTTCACACGATTTTGAGCAATATGTAGAGTAAATCAGTCAGAAATAGTACTTTATAATCATTAATTTGTTACTGATTATCCTGATCAATTTGAGACAGGGTTGCCTGGAGCCATGACCCGCGATGGTGCACCATTTTCTTGCTAGGTTTTCGCAGAACAGAGTTTCCAGCTTATTGGGCTATGACTTTATTTATTTACTTTACTTTCTTTAATTTATCCTTATATACTAATCAATAGGTACATATCCGTTTCACATAGTCAGATACACACTATACCTCTATATCACTATATATTATTATTTTTATTTGTAATGAAGAAGGTATACTATGTGCTTATTATAAAACTACTATTACACTTATTTCACACTCGCTATTACATGAACTAGTAACATATTACACTAATCGTAAGCCTCATAGGGTCTTGTGATCACATGGTTTCGGCAGAATATCAGCGCCTATCTACTCTTGAGTGGTAAGGCATTTATGCTGAGCCGAGACCTTTTTGCTGCTGTAACACAGACCTTTTCTCATTAAGTTTTTATTAGTTAGTATTTGTATGTTAAGTTTAAATTTGTAATTTTTTTTTAAGTTAAAATTTTGTATGCTTTGTACTGCAGCAGCGAATAAAGGGATGTCAATGTCTATGTCTATTATTAATTTGTAATTCATGATCTTTTATAATTATAATAATACATACACATTTATAATCCAAAATCATTTAGAATTAATTTGCCAAAATGTATGTACAATATTTATAATTTTATTTTTATTATCTAATGCTAGCTTTTCCGTGGGGTGCCGGCAGTAGAATGTTGCCCCTCCTCTCATACCAGTGGATGCAGTAAGAGCCTGCTAAGTGATACCTCCGAAAGATGGGCAGCAGCGTCTTTCCGTGTATCAACATCACAAACTGCGCTCCATCAACCCGCCTGCCAAGCGTGGTGAGTATAGCAACTACCCCTCATGGAGATCCATCCGGGAGGCCTGTGTTCAGTAGTGGACGTTTTACGGCTGGAATGATGATGATGAAATTAATGCTAGCTTTTAATTTGTTACAATTAATTTATCAAATTCTTTTAATATAATGTTTAATATAATATAATAATGAAAATTAACACTGAATGTTGTATAATAAGAATTTTTGAATACAATAAGAATATGGACTTCAGCTCTGACATTAATAATACTCTATCAAACATAATAGATTGGCTGACCCTGAACAATTTAATTATGAATTTGGACAAAACACCTTTCAAACCGAGAACGTGACACACCAATACTTGACAAACAATATTTAGGACATAAAATTAATAACATTAAATCTACTAAATTCTTGGGACTACATATTGACTGCAATTTAAGATGGACTGATCATGATCAACCTAGTCAACATGCATGTTGACTAGGTTTGTAAAAAACTCAATAAATTTTCCTATGCACTATTTATGTTAGGCAAAGTAGCTAATGTGACTGCGGTTCTAACGGCATATAGTGCATACGTAAACTCCACTTTTTCAAGAAATCCATTGGTGCATGGCCGGTATCGAAAGTAAATAATATAGTAAGTAAGCCGGTATCGTAAGCTGAGAGGATGGTATATGGTGGGTGAGGTGAGAGGTGCTGGGCAAGCCTAATCCATCTAACAATGTCCCAGGCACTGCAGCGTCCCGTACATCATGATTACCAGTTGCTGACGCTGTATAAATCATCTATAATTGATGCAAAAGACCTTATTTTTTTTAAACTCCACTTTACACTTTTAAGGTATGGAGTGATATTCTAGGGGAAAAAATAGTACTGATCGGCAGAGAGTATTTATCGCACAAAAAAGATGTGTACGTTTAGTAGCCAGACTTAAACATACTGACTCGTGTAAACCTCATTTTATAAAACTTAAACTTCTAACATTTCCATCTATATTATATATACATATATATTTGTCAAAAGAAACTTAAATTAATTTGGACACCTCTAAAGCAAGAGAGTAAATAGATTAGCCATGCCATGGCACAAATCAGCCCTATTTGATAAAAGTGTATTCTGCATGGGGCCAAGATTATTTCATAAAATACCTAAATGTATCAAAGAAATTGAGAATTTACACCTATTTAAAAGTAGAGTTAAAACGTTATTGACAGGCAAAGCATATTATAACGTGCATGAATATTTAACTGACAAATTTGTCTAAGACCAAAAAAAATATATTACTCAACTCATCCTGACATTATTTTATAAATTATTATTTGTTAAATTATTATTGTAATGTAGAGGTACTATTATTTGCATGCTACTAATTTATATTTATTTTGTTTTAATCAGTATATCTAGGTTTTAATATTTGTATGCCCATCTGCGGCGAGACATGGCTGAACTCATTTTTATTTAAGACCATTATTGTAACCTATGTTTCGTGCAAATATAGTTCTTGTATCTTGTAAAAAAAAATGTAAACTAGCTACACAATTAAGTTAAATTAAGGTTACCTGTATTTCTCTTGTAAGTGAATTTTATTCTTTTAGAGAAATTGTCTTAAACCATAAAACATAATTTGCTTATGTGGATAACATGATTTGTATTTCAGGAAATACCTCCCAGTCGGCTACCACGGCAGATCCAGCTCGATAGTCGTATCCGGAACTCCGATCACGAGGCCCCTGGGACAGACATTACCAGTCGAAGGTGAGTGAACTATCATGTGATTTAATAAATATAATACGGCTTACACCACGTACCTAACTTATTATCATCTTGCTGACGTTTCGTAGACCATTTAGAGGCCCTTCTTCATGAGCCCTCGGAGTCGGCCACGAACGGTGCTCATGAAGAAGGGCCTCTAAATGGTCTACGAAACGTCAGCAAGATGATAATAAGTTAGGTACGTGGTGTAAGCCGTATTATATTTATTAAATGATGTCTAGCCACGATAATTTCAAATCATGTGATTTGATTTGGAATTGCACTGAGCCACGGAGGCTGTCAGTGATGATGCCATTGACTGCCTCAGTTGGTCTAATAGACGACTGATACGCCTCCTGCGTATTCGATCGATTCTCTACAGCTCCTAAACAAGTGGACCAATTTAAATGCAGTTTTTTTTATTATTTAAAGGGTAGTGTTCTATCGCTGGTTCTTAACGTTTTTTATCAAAATCGGTTAAGAAGTTTACAAGATGAAAAGGGATTGAAAAATCAAATCAAATGTTTTCAAATAGGTATATATACCCAAGTGCGGTAACATATGAAAGGGTAGATTGAAAAACTGGGGGTACACATAAAAAAATAGGTAACTTACGATTCTAGGTAAAGTGAGTTTCTTAAAATGTTTAATTGTATTAACTTGTTTGTATGCCAGAGGTGGTCAGTAACCACTGTCAGAGTAGCGGGAAACCAATGGATGTAGTTGTCGCCGGGTCAGAAAAATTGGCGTGACAAAGAGGAGGCCTATAACCAGCAGTGGGTGAATGTGGACTGATAGAAAGATAGGTACATATTTAATTTATCAACAGGCGCAGCCCCGCACTTCGGTCCCTGTCGCCTGATGGACTTCGAACTGGAGGTGGGCGCTTTTGTCGGCGGCCCCCCCACTAAGCTGGGAGAGAGGGTCACGGCTAGAGACGCTGAGGAGAAGATCTTCGGGTTCGTTCTCATGAACGATTGGAGTGGTGAGTGCAGACATGTTACTATATCATTCTTATAGTATTCCCAAGCTCTTGTACGGAGGCCGCGACGCCCATTTGCCAGATTAAGGAACGATTCGCGGACGGTCGCTGGCTGTCTCATTATATACATCATCATCATCATCGGCCTATATTAGCCCACTGCCGGACATAGGCCTCCGCAAATCTGCGCCATTTCGCCCTGTCTTCAGCATGCCGCATCCAGCGTCTACCAGCGACCGCCCGCAAGTCATCACTCCATCTAGCTAGTGGGCGTCCTACACTACGCTTACCAAGCCGCGGTCGACACTAGAACTCGTTTACCCCAACGATTATCGGTTCTTCGACAGATATGGCCAGCCCACTGCCACTTCAACTTGCTAATCCTAATGTGCTATGTCGACGACCTTTGTCCTCGTTATATACAAACAAACATATTTATCCGGAACAAAAACACTTGTGTACGAACATATAAGAACACGTTAACTAGTGCAATAGTTACAAAAAGACCTGAGTACCTAGCAGAGTCAGCGCCCACCTCAGATATATGGAATGTTCCTACAAAATTACGGATGGACAAGATTAAAGTACCTAAAGACAAGAGCAATAAATTTAAATGCGTTAGAACGATCACTTCACCTTTAAAATATTACTCAGCTAGTATGCTCAGTTGATTCATTAGCTGACAAACAAATCTTTGTACGGCATCGGCAGATACATCGAAACCACCAATTGCAATGGATACCCACGTCTGCACGTCTGCCAAAAATACGGTCGCGCGGTGTGCTCAAGTATAGGATTGTTCATCACTTAAAAAATGCTACACCCAAACCACAGGGATTACCTTACTCGTCTGATAAAGAAAGACGCAAAGATATCATCATATTATCAATATATATATAAAACTCTTCCGTTACTGACTGAGTGACTGACAGACAACGCACAGCCTAAACCACTGGACCTAGAGACTTGAAATTTGGCACACATATACCTTGAGTATCCTAGAGGTGCACTAAGGAGGGATTTTTCGAAATTCCCATGGGAACGGGAACTACGCGAGTGAAACTGCGGGGTGCGGCTAGTGTATAAATATGGTCGGTTTAGTGATTTAACGACCTCTGTGGCGCAGCGGGTGAAGGTCCGCCTGCGACGCAAGAGGGTTCGATTCCCGCCTTGGCACTATATTGGTACTATCTGCAGATATTTGTTCAGGGTGTTCCGGATATTTTTCTTTATGTAATAAAAAAATCTTTCTATATCTCAATATTCTTATTCTTGTGGGGGTAACTAGATCTGCACTGACGTCCCGCATAGGGGTGTATTGTGCATTGTCCCCCGTGATGCTAGCCTGACCCTAGCCAGCCCAACTCCTTAAAGTACCGGAGAAGGACTCTGGGCCGTCGGCAGCATTCCCTGAGCATTCCCGAAGGATATGCAGATGTCGTAGAAGAGGAAGAAGGGCATGACTCTATGAGCTCCTGTAGTCCCGTCTCTCAATGTCTCTATCTCAATATTATAAAGAGCAAAGATTTGTACTTTGTATGTTTGTAACGAATAAACTCTAAAACTACCGGACCGATTTTCAAAATTCTTGAACCATTAGAATGCTACATTATCCCTGAGTAACATAGCCTATTATTATCATAACCCCGTATTTTAACCCCGTTTTCTTGCTATGCTAGCTTGGGGCTAGATGATGTTGTGTAAATTGTCCAGCATTATTATTATTTATTTAGTGATACGTCTCATTACTTTCCAGCGCGCGACATCCAGAAATGGGAGTACATACCGCTAGGACCGTTCACCGCGAAGAACCTCGGAACCACCATATCGCCTTGGATCGTGACCATCGAAGCGTTGCGTCCGTACATCGCAGAGAACTTCCCTCAGGACCCGGCGCCCTTCCCGTACCTACAGCATGACGACAACTTCAACTTCGATATCAAACTTGAGGTTGATTTGAAAAGTGAGTAAGAATTATGCCAAACTAGAGGTTGATTTGAAAAGTGAGTAAGAAGTATGCCAAACTAGAGATTGATTTGAAAAGCGAGTACCTAATATGCCAAACTAGAGGTTGATTTGAAAAGTGAGTAAGAATTATGCCAAACTAGAGGTTGATTTGAAAAGCGAGTACCTAAGAATTATGCCAAACTAGAGGTTGATTTGAAAAGTGAGTAAGAATTATGCCAAAATAGAGGTTTATTTGAAAAGTGAGTAAGAATTACGCCAAACTAGAGGTTGACTTGAGAAGAAAGTGAAACAAGTTCGATGCCCGTCAAAATACAATATGCCGGTAAAAAGCGATAGGGACAAGTCATGGTGTTGCCTACCGAGCGCTTATTTTGGATTTGTTAGAACGAACAGTTTATAACAATTATTGTGTATAATCACTGGTAGGTATAGATTTGTGTAAATTACGAAAAGTAAGGGTTTTCCATGAATAACAGATGATTTATACAGATTCAGCAACTGGATTAGGCTTGCCCAGCACCTATACCATCCTATCAGCTTAGTTAGCTATTAGTCAGAGGAAATAACAGGTCTGAATCGGACTAAGCCGCGTGTTTCCTCACGATGTTTTTTAAGAAAGATAAAGCATTGGTGCACGTCCGGTACCTAACCCACGGTCTTCGGATTGAAAGTCGAGGGTAGGTACATATCATTCGGCCAGTTGGTGATAATCACTCCACGTCCACTGCTGCTCATAGGCCTCCTTAATGGATATCCAAGATCATCAGGTCAGGGGGGGTGGATATGTACACGGCTGTGACGATGAAGACGTCTGTGTCCGTATACAGGGTGGCCAAAAAGTAACCATAAACAACCATAAGTAGCATGTCTAACGCAAGGACTCATCAGTACCAATCTAGTGAAAATTATTAAAAAGATACAGGATGTAGGATTTTTTCGAATTTTAATAAGAATTAGTAAAAAAAAGTCAATTTTCTCATAAAAACACAAAATAAATTATAACTCTGCAGGGCTTGACCTTAAGGACCGCCCGTAGAATATTTTTTTGCAGCTGATGACCCCATCTAACCCCTAGTTGCGTTTGATCCACGACTTTTTGGTCACCCTGTATAGCTTCCTTAACTACTAAAAGCATACATTATTGTTCCAGCTGAAAAGACACCAGTCTCCTCCACAATCTGCCGTTCCAACTACAAGTACATGTACTGGACGGCGAAGCAGCAGCTCGCCCAGCAGACAGTCACCGGCTGCAACCTCAACCCTGGCGACCTGCTCGGCTCCGGAACCATCAGCGGTGAAGTGAGTAAATACCTAGTCGATGCTCTTACACTGGCGCACCTCAACCCTGGCGACCTGCTCGGCTCCGGAACCATCAGCGGTGAAGTGAGTAAATACCTAGTCGATGCTCTTACACTGGCGCACCTCAACCCTGGCGACCTGCTCGGCTCCGGAACCATCAGCGGTGAAGTGAGTAAATACCTAGTCGATGCTCTTACACTGGCGCACCTCAACCCTGGCGACCTGCTCGGCTCCGGAACCATCAGCGGTGAAGTGAGTAAATACCTAGTCGATGCTCTTACACTGGCGCACCTCAACCCTGGCGACCTGCTCGGCTCCGGAACCATCAGCGGTGAAGTGAGTAAATACCTAGTCGATGCTCTTACACTGGCGCACCTCAACCCTGGCGACCTGCTCGGCTCCGGAACCATCAGCGGTGAAGTGAGTAAATACCTAGTCGATGCTCTTACACTGGCGCACCTCAACCCTGGCGACCTGCTCGGCTCCGGAACCATCAGCGGTGAAGTGAGTAAATACCTAGTCGATGCTCTTACACTGGCGCACCTCAACCCTGGCGACCTGCTCGGCTCCGGAACCATCAGCGGTGAAGTGAGTAAATACCTAGTCGATGCTCTTACACTGGCGCACCTCAACCCTGGCGACCTGCTCGGCTCCGGAACCATCAGCGGTGAAGTGAGTAAATACCTAGTCGATGCTCTTACACTGGCGCACCTCAACCCTGGCGACCTGCTCGGCTCCGGAACCATCAGCGGTGAAGTGAGTAAATACCTAGTCGATGCTCTTACACTGGCGCACCTCAACCCTGGCGACCTGCTCGGCTCCGGAACCATCAGCGGTGAAGTGAGTAAATACCTAGTCGATGCTCTTACACTGGCGCACCTCAACCCTGGCGACCTGCTCGGCTCCGGAACCATCAGCGGTGAAGTGAGTAAATACCTAGTCGATGCTCTTACACTGGCGCACCTCAACCCTGGCGACCTGCTCGGCTCCGGAACCATCAGCGGTGAAGTGAGTAAATACCTAGTCGATGCTCTTACACTGGCGCACCTCAACCCTGGCGACCTGCTCGGCTCCGGAACCATCAGCGGTGAAGTGAGTAAATACCTAGTCGATGCTCTTACACTGGCGCACCTCAACCCTGGCGACCTGCTCGGCTCCGGAACCATCAGCGGTGAAGTGAGTAAATACCTAGTCGATGCTCTTACACTGGCGCACCTCAACCCTGGCGACCTGCTCGGCTCCGGAACCATCAGCGGTGAAGTGAGTAAATACCTAGTCGATGCTCTTACACTGGCGCACCTCAACCCTGGCGACCTGCTCGGCTCCGGAACCATCAGCGGTGAAGTGAGTAAATACCTAGTCGATGCTCTTACACTGGCGCACCTCAACCCTGGCGACCTGCTCGGCTCCGGAACCATCAGCGGTGAAGTGAGTAAATACCTAGTCGATGCTCTTACACTGGCGCACCTCAACCCTGGCGACCTGCTCGGCTCCGGAACCATCAGCGGTGAAGTGAGTAAATACCTAGTCGATGCTCTTACACTGGCGCACCTCAACCCTGGCGACCTGCTCGGCTCCGGAACCATCAGCGGTGAAGTGAGTAAATACCTAGTCGATGCTCTTACACTGGCGCACCTCAACCCTGGCGACCTGCTCGGCTCCGGAACCATCAGCGGTGAAGTGAGTAAATACCTAGTCGATGCTCTTACACTGGCGCACCTCAACCCTGGCGACCTGCTCGGCTCCGGAACCATCAGCGGTGAAGTGAGTAAATACCTAGTCGATGCTCTTACACTGGCGCACCTCAACCCTGGCGACCTGCTCGGCTCCGGAACCATCAGCGGTGAAGTGAGTAAATACCTAGTCGATGCTCTTACACTGGCGCACCTCAACCCTGGCGACCTGCTCGGCTCCGGAACCATCAGCGGTGAAGTGAGTAAATACCTAGTCGATGCTCTTACACTGGCGCACCTCAACCCTGGCGACCTGCTCGGCTCCGGAACCATCAGCGGTGAAGTGAGTAAATACCTAGTCGATGCTCTTACACTGGCGCACCTCAACCCTGGCGACCTGCTCGGCTCCGGAACCATCAGCGGTGAAGTGAGTAAATACCTAGTCGATGCTCTTACACTGGCGCACATAAGGCATGCTTGGCGAACTCTGGAAAGTTGTATTACACTATCAAGAATAAAAATATACTTTATTCAGTGCGGCCGCATGGACCTTATTGACGCGTCACAAATTACAAAATAAAACAAAAACAACACAAATGAGTATAATAAAGCACATAATTGAATCTGTTCACTTCAGATGACACGCGAGTTAGGAAAAGAAACGAACAGACTTTGACCTGACCGCCCGCCCCAAGAAACAACTGTTTCTTGGGGCGGTCAGAATCACCCCCTTTCGGGTTAGTACACATTCATAGTACACCCTTTTGAATGTTAAAGGGCCGGTGATATTACGGACACATGAGAGCTTACAACTCTATGTCTCAGGGTGACGGGCGCAATGCAATGCAGCGTTGGTCACGTGCTTAGTGAACGTGATCACCGCGATATTGCAGTTGTTATAGGCAGTGGTTACCGTTTAATTAACATCAATCATCATTACCGTGGGGCTTCGGCTTCTCAGTTTCTCACTTTCTTTCAAAAGTGCAGGGCGTCCGTTCGCGAACAAGTAAGCAGCCGAAAAAAATGGCCGCCAACATGGTCAGACAAATAACATAAGAATTTATAAATTAACTTGACACAGCCAGATTTGTGTACGACCAAACACAAAAAGCCATAAAATAAAAAGACAAGACAAGTAAGCAGCCGGTCGGCTGTACATAGAAAGTTTACAGTATTCCACCTTGGGACTATTGACTTAACCGTGAAGCAACAGCTATACTGTCACCGGCTGCATTTTAACCTTGGGGACCTGCTACAACCAAAGATTAAAATCTTTGGGTACAGCACTATTGTTGCCGCAATACCTGGAGGACCATGTTCAGCAGTGGACGTCCTTCGGCTGAAATGATGACTATTGTTACCTACCTTGTTAGCTCGGCTCCCTAGTTTAATCCAGTAGGTTCAGTAGGAGATACTTTTTTCTTTTTTACTGAAAATGGCTCATTGACTAATGTTAAAACTTCATTTCCAGCTACCAGACTCATACGGCAGCATGCTTGAGCTATCCTGGAAAGGAACGAAGCCAATCCGCCTGAGCTCCGGTGAAGAACGCAAGTTCCTGCAAGATGGCGACACCGTCGTCCTTCGCGGGTATTGCCAGAACGAGCAGGGAACTAGGATTGGCTTCGGGAAATGTGAAGGGAAGCTGCTACCAGCGGTGCCTTTGTAAAAAACTGTTTTTAATTATAAAAAAACATGATTAAAATACGGTGACTTTTTATTTGTGTTAAAATTTTGGTTGAATGTTTAAAAATGATCTGGTATTTATTACCTACTGCCATTTATTATATGTTTTTTTTAAATACATAAATAAAACTATTTTAAAATTATGTTCTTTTATTAATTGTTTCTTCGTATTTTTTCCGTTTTACTTACTTCTTATTTTAAAAGACAGTGATTAGTGGTTTATCGTTATGAATGTGACATACCTACATCTAAAAATAAAAACCGATAATCGGCTGATGATTTGTTCAACAGACAGATGAATTTTGCATGGAGAAATATCCGAATATCATAAATTTAATAACATAAGTTTGCGGATTCGTCTTTCTTTCTTAAAAACTGGGCAGTTTTTATGCATCGCCATATGAGGTCCATGACAGTTAATACAGACAAAAGAAGTTGTCTCACAATTTTCATGTGTCTTCGAACATTAGGACAAATAACTTCTTTTGTAGGACAAAACTTGGATGTGTGCCCGAACTTCCAACATCTACCACATTGCGTTACCGGGAATTTAAATGAGTTCAATTTTATACACATGTCATATAAAAACACATAAGGAGGGACCGACATACCCTTAATCCTAATCTAACCGATTCGCTCGAAATCCATGCGGCGCCTCCTTGAGGATTGCGTCTGTTCAGTCTTTTCGCTGACATAATTTCAACATCTGAAGTGAGCGTTTGGAGAATTTCGCCTTCGGAGAGATCAAATTCCATATTTATTTAAATAGGACATCCAACACAGGGTTACACATAATGCACATAATACTAAGGTCTAAATGTTAATAGCCTGGTGCTCCCGTAATTACAGGACGTCACAGCATGTACAAAGTTAGAGCGACAACTGATAAAAAGTGTTATTTTTTAAACAGTATTTAGAGCATATTCTTGATGAGGCCATATGATATACCAACTTCGGGCGTTTTTTTGGCATTTCCATTGTAAATCTGTAAAACCTTGCTTTGACAAAGATATCAGCACTCGACTCCATAGTAAATAATGTTAGCAACATTCTTGAGCTAGTTACATAGGTACCTACTTGACTTTTGTAATAGGTATTGTTTATATTATGTTGTTGCAAAATCCTAGCTAATGCAAATTGTTTGGGTAGATCTTTTGGGCTTGTGACGCAGACTTGTACAGAAATATCTTCCTCTTCTCTTCTTAGCGACTTCCTTCCTCGTGAAATTTTCCAGCCTTCGTCAGATGAAGTAGTGTTTCCTGAACGCCTTTTCTCTTTCTTGCTGTGATGGTCTCGTCAAGGTTCGCCGTATATTTCATACTTTCTATGGGAATTGGTCGAAATATTATTTTCGCGAAACCAAATGAGCGGATAACACAGTTAAGATATTAATTGATTTTATAAATTTTTATTCAGTCCACGAGTCATTTCTCGTTTCCCGCCAAAAAAAAGTGACCTACCACCAAATACTAGAACGGAGCATGCTCATGGTACCTAAATAAACTTGATAAAATAAGACACAAAAAAATACGAGCACTGACAAAAGCCACAGATGCCTTGACTTTTGCACAAAAGCTTAACTGGAAATGGGCAGGGCATATAGCGAGGCTCACAGACCAGAGATGGACCGCAAAAGTAACCTTATGGAGAGGCCCACAAGGAAAAAGAAGTAGAGGAAGACCAACAACACGATGGGCAGACGACATTAATAGAACCGCCGGTCCTAATAATAATAATTGGAGTCTAACAGCACAAGACCGAGACAAATGGCCATCTTTGGAGGAGGCCTTCACCTGACCTGGGGTTCTTGTTGAAGAAGCAAGAAATTAATAAATAGAAATTAGTAAACAATACATATAGCCTACATACCGCCGTGGGGTGCCGGCAGTAGAATGATACCCCTCCTCTCATGCCCATGGATGCAGTAAGAGCCTGCTAAGGGATACCTCCGGGATGGGCAGCAGCGTCTATCCGTGTATCAACATCCCATACTGCGCTCACCAACCCGCCTGCCAAGCGTGGTGAGAATGGCAACTACCCCTAATGGAGATCCATGAGGGAGGCCTAATGTTCATCAGTGGACGTTTTATGGCTAAAATGATGATGATGAAACTATACATAAACACAATTTAAGAAAAGAAAGTGTAAAACTACGGTAAGTTTAAGAAATATTTGTAAAGATACGATTAATTTAAGTAAACTAACATAAGTAGTACCTACATAAGAATATGATTGTAATTTAAGCAAAAAATAGAAGGCTTTTTAATTTTTTTAATTTTATTTATTTTTGCCGATCTATGCCGAATCACGAAGAAATCCGGCGAAATATCCAACTAACTTTGACGTTGACGTTTGGTTTGGCTTGTTTGCCATGCTTGTTTTACCGTGAAATAGTATCGTCCCGTCCAGGCATTATTAAAAAAATAATTCAGCGGAACACAAGTTTGCTCAAAAATATCTAGTGCATTGATTTCGGTCATAAATCGTGCTTCAATGCAGTGTAGCTAAATACTAAAATTTTATTAGGTTAAACTTGAGTCTATACAACTCACTGTAAAGACCTGCAGGCAGCGTGTGATTAGGGAATATTGAGTTGTTCCACACCACTCGCGCGTGGTCGCGAGCAGCACAATGGAAAACGACAATAATAAAAACGTGTCATTGAGTTTGATAGCAGAATATGGTAACTCGGACAGTGAATCCGATGCGGAAGCTTCAAACAATGCTGATTCCGACGCGCCTGAACTAAGTGAAATGGTGCTGAAGAATAACATCATAAATGCTTGTGCGCACGGCCCCCTGTCGCGGGCCGCGGACGGTGATGATGAAGATGACGACGAGGACGATATCAGTGTGCGACATATGATTATCGACCCACAGAGTGAGAACGGTTATGAAGTGGCAGTGTACAGAGAGGATTTAAGTGACTCTGAGGAATCCGGCTCTTCCAGTGATAGTGATGTAGACTCCGTCAAAGATGTTGAAGAGGTTCTGTCCAGTGGGTAAGTACTATCCTGTTACTATCAGCCGATCTCGTCCCATTGTTGGATAAATCCCACAATTCCACGCACCACTTGCTAGCTTAGCCTAAACTTAATTAGAAAAAAACCTTATTCATTCTCAAAAGAAGGTAAGATGCTAGGTTGATACAATTTCAATATTATAATCTCATGTGTTGAACATTTTGTACATCATTTATTGGTAATTCTTATTTGCATGCATGATTCAAGAATAAAAAAAAATTAATACACATTTGTAGTAAAAAACATTTACATGATTTCAAGGGTGCCATATAAATAAATTAGGGTAACTCTGAAAATAAACATTTATTAACCTACAAACTGACTGCTATCAAATGTCTCCCCAACTCATTCAATAAAGGCAAGGTCATTAGGTCCATTTACTTCCCAGCTTGTTTCATATTAGTATGCTAAGCTAGTAAATAACTCATATAGAATTTTTTCTCTTTTTTTTTCTGATTTTACCTGTCTCAATATTACACAATAGTCTCCCAAGTACCTCCAGGATTCACACTCGCTGGCCAAGTCCCACCAATCAACCCTGAGTGTGTCCAAATCATTACGCCAGCATCTCCTAGGCCTGCTTCGACATATTTGTATGGACAGTATGGACAATAAAATTTTTATGCCTTGCCCAGTGACATGTGTCGAGAATAATGCTTTACTATACTCTAGCCAAACTCAAGATGCAATATTTACTAACATTGGAAAACAGCTGATTTTTAGGGTTGCGCCTCGAAACTTATGGAGTCATGACTTAATTAGATGATTTTATCAATAAATTCTACAAGATTTGTCACAATTTTCAATAGTTACGTCATTTCTATGGAAAATCTAACTTTTTCAATTTACAAATCTTCATTAGGTGATCAAAAACAAAGATTAAAATTCACAGAGATGTTTTGTGTTCCTAACAGTGCCAACCATAACGAACTTTGGTTTTGACTTCCTGGGTCGCAAACAGTTGGATATTTATTGGCTATGATTCGGGATTACAATATTACTACACTACAATATTACTTTACTCATAGAAAAAGCAACAATAAATTCATATTTCGTTTTCAAGGCAATAAAGACGGGTTTTTGAATGGCGGGGAACTAATATTCGAAAGCAAAAGTGGAGATGGAGATTATTATAAAGAAATGAATGCAGAAGTATTTGAAAACTGGTTCAAGAAAATAAATGAATTAATTGAGCCGGAATCAGTTATTGTGATGGATAATGCTCCCTATCACTCTCGTCGTCGCCTGAAACGAGTACCAAACATGCAATGGAAAAAAGCCGAAATCCAAGATTGGTTAACAAGCAAGGGTATCTCGTTTCAGGCCACTATGATAAAAAGGGAGCCTATGGATTTGATTGCACCAATTAAGCATAATTAAATGGCCTATGCTACAGGCACATACGCAAAAGTAAAAAATATTGAAGTCTTGTGTTTGCTCCCTACCACTGTGAATTAATCCCAATAGAAATGATATGGGGGCAGGTCAAAGGCTATGTTGCAAATAAAAATAAAACATTTAAGATGCATGAATTAAAAATTTTATAACAAGAATCAATGAATTTGATTACACCTGCAGCATGGCAAAAATGCATAACCCATTGTTATAAATGAAGAGAATAAAATCAGAGACCTGGATGGTATAACAGATAATGTAATTGATGAATTCATCATCCAGGTCTCCAGAGAAACATCAAGTAGCTCAGAATCTGACAGTGATGATGATTAAATAATAATCATCACTGCCAGATAGAGTCATGCTTAATTAATTAATTGTCCCAAAAAGAGTTATTTTAGGACACTAATTAAATTAATTAAGCATGATGATAAGTAATGGTAATAATGTAGAGGTATATAGGTACTTTATTTATATGTACCTATTTTAAATGTCCCAGAAGAGAGACACTTGTATGAAACAGGCTAATAACATAATAAATGTTAGTTAAAATTTCTATTTGGTCTTATATAATCTTCCTTAGCTAGTAGCAGCTTCAACTCTATAGGTAATGATAAAACTGATGATGATGATGATAGTTAATTAATTTAACAGCAAATAATATTATTTTATATTCAATATTTATCTAAATATATATATACATATATATAAATAGCGAAAATAGCACAGCCGAAAAAATGTTTTCACCCCTGATATCAGCTGATTCAACTGTCAGTGCAATGTTAGTAAATATTGCATCTTGAGTTTGGCTAGAGTATAGGTACTATTATATACCTACTTAAGTTATTTTTCTGTAATTTTTAAACTTATGTGTATCTAAGTACCATTTTGGTACACATTTGGCTCTCATTATTATACAAAAACTGTAGAAAACCTAGAAATGTTTTAGTTCAATGTAGTTTTTATTAGTACAGCTTGCAACACAATATTGTTCATCAGTGGCCATTTTAAAATTTCATGCTTGACTCAGGCCTTCGTGGGTGAAAAAAAAAAGGTAAATTAAATATTCTTATGAGCAACCTTACCTTCCTACACAGTACAAAAGGGCACAATATTCAAAACACATAGGCTTTTGCACCATGATGGGGCCATTAGTTATTAATCAATATGAATAAGAAAAGTTTTATTGTTTTATATCTTATTATTATTAAGATATGGGAGTATCAACAATTTTATCATAGTAATGTCATTTTATTATAAATTGCACAGACATGTACAAAATTATATAGAAATGGTTCTGGTCACCTCACACTACATAGCACTAAAGCCGCAAACTAAGTTATGTTTGTATTATGGGAACCAGATGACCTTTTAAATACATATTTAATGTTTTTTAATAAATATAGCTGGACACAACATCTAATCCCAAACCAAGCAAAGCTTAGACTATGATAATCAGATGATTTATAGAATACTTACATACATTTTTTTTTTCTAAATACAAACAAAAACACCCAGTAGACCCAAGACAAATACACATATGTATATAAAACAAACATTTATCCTACTGCAGAGATCAAATACATTCTTTATAATGTAAATAATGAAATAAAAAAGTACATATTGAAAAAGTAACAAAAAGGAAACAAGGGATCTTTTCCCAGTGTGAAAACTATTAATGTTATCAAAATGGTGGATACTTGAAGCCTTGGAATTTTGAGACAACAGTTGTCAAGTTCCTTACCACCATAAAAGTATTTAACTATGAAATTAATTTGTTGAATTGAGAACCTTTATACACTAAAGTCTATTCCACATTGGATGAGTTTGGTGACAGCAGGTTAGAGTTGGAAAGTTATTAAAATAATTAAGAAGTACAAATGAGACTAAGCAGTTGTCTCTTTTACACTCATTGATTTTTAAATTGTTCTATCCTGCTGTCATTGAACTTATCCTAAGTGGAAAAAACTATACCTGCAAGAGGTATATCTTTTTCTTATACAAAAACTGTAGAAATTACAGACATTTTCAGTACCTCTATATATTTAATCTTGACTGATATGTCTCTGACACCACAATATTTTCAGTGAGGAAGGAGCAGTAAACAAAAATGAAAAGCCGGACCCACTCAAAGTTAATGGAGAGTTGGGCCTCGAAGACCTGCCTCCGATCGAAGATCTAGCTATCAGCCTGCCAGCGAGAGAAACCTTGAAGATTGGTATTGTCTACAGCATTGTGGAACAATTAGGTAATACTATTGGATTTTACAGGTATTTAGAAATGTCGGTCGGCAGCAAGACGGGCAGACGACATACGTATAGTTATCATTTCAGCGTTAAAACGTCCACTACTGAACACAGGTCATACTTACCACGGTTGGCAGGCGGGTTGGCGAGCGCAGTACGAGATGATACACGGAAAGACGCTGCTGCCCGTCATCCGAATTGTCTTCCTTGAAATTATTACGACAAACTAGTTAGCCAGCCCAACATCTGAAATACCAAAAGTAGTAGTACACAGTAGACTCACAGCTTGAAAATTTTACTATGTAGTAATTTAAAGATTGAACTTCTTCGTCTGTAGTTAAGCTGCTGTTGATAATGATGTAACAAAAGTATTGTTAATTCATTAAAGCAAATTGCCGTGGGGTGCCGGCAGTAGTGTCACCCCTCCTCTCAGGCCCATGGATGCAGTAAGAGCCTGCTAAGGGATACCTCTGGAAGATGGGCAGCAGCGTTTTTCCGTGCATCAACATCCCGTACTGCGCTCGCCAGCCCGCCTGCCAAGCATGGTGAGTACGGCAACTGCTCCTCATGGAGATCCATGAGGGAGGCCTGTGTTCAGTAGTGGACGGGTTACGGCTGATAATTAAAACAAGTAATTGGTTCATCAAACGAAATTGTTTAAACAACGTCGAACGAATTCGCTCTCAAATTGATATCTGCTGTGTTTCTACCATGAGTTGTCACTGTTAGATCGCCTGCCGTTACTACAGTAGTAATAGTACTATTTACATCTGCCAGATTTGTAACTCACGGTACTAAATTCTAAGCCAATGAAGCCCAAACTACAGTCGCTGTAGTATACTTTACTGCGTATTTTAGTACCAAACTATCCGCTAGAGGCGCTGTACAAATTTCCATACATTTTGGTAACTTCAGTCGCTAGCGAGTATAGATTGTGAAAACTCATGGTAGACCTACTGAACGCCCACTGGCACTACGCATTACGTACGACTATTGGTCTATCAGCATTCAGGTCGTGTTCGCAAATAATCTTCATTGAGCACGTGTATTGATTTTCCACTCAACTGGTTTTATGGAAAAAGACTGTATTTGCATTCGTCTGTGCCCTTGTGTCAGCTGTGTGACCTTAGGTTCGCCTCGTCCAATCAATACGGCCTTCGACTAAACATATGCATGTTTATTGGTTTCGTGGCAATTCGTAATGATGAACGAGCAGGCAACCCGATTCGCGATTATCTTTATTTTATTTTAAAAATCTTCAAATTTTCATTTGTCTTCATCATCATATCAGTCTTAGGACTGCTGGATGGAGATATGCCTTTCTCATAGATCTCCAAGATAATTCTACTGCCGACACGACACGGCAATAAAGCAATAAACACAGTAGTGCATTCTACTGCCGCAAGTCACTATTAGAAGTTTTCGCAAATAGATTTGTTTTGTACTCACAAATTTGTCTGAAGTAAGACCTACATACATGGAACCAAATATTAAAATCGATTTAAATCTTTGCATGGAACGGAATCCCGCACCAATACCAATCTCAGCTCAGTATTTCATACCAACTGTACCTTTCCATTTACCTTAGTAGTAAGTTGTATAATACGAGCTGATAAACGTTGAGTTTCTGTGTCCTATAACTTTCCTACCATCCCGTACCTATTGGCAAAGCAGTGTTATACTCGTAATACAGCATGACCTGGTAACTGCTGCTATTTGTACTCTCCGTGATTTCCTTAGAGCTCATCTCCATTCTCCCAGTGGGTAAAACAACTCCATTGCAAAACTTTATGCTTCTAGCTAGTTTAACGTTTGCTTTTCTATCTAATCTGTCTGACATCATGAACATTGTGAAAGTACGTTAAGTAGTTTAAACAGTAATTGATCTAGCTGCGATAAAATTATCCATTGAAAGGGGAAAAGTAATGACTTTGCTTAACAAAGCGACGTACTGTTGTTGTTAATTGAATTAAGATGACGTTGTTCTAATGTAAGTCACATCATTTCAGCCGTAAAACGTCCACTGATGAACACAGGCCTCCCTCATGGATCTCCATGAGGGGTAGTTGCCATTCTCACCACACTTGGCAGGCGGGTTGGTGAGCGCAGTATGGGATGTTGATACACGGATAGACGCTGCTGCCCATCTTCCGGAGGTGTCCCTTAGCAGGTTCTTACTGCATCCATGGGCATGAGAGGAGGGGTAACATTCTACTGCCGGCACCACACGGCGTATACCTGTCCATTTTTTGATTTGCAAAACGTTTCCAATTTTATGTTAATCTATCATCAGCATCATAACAGCCGTAGGACAGTAGTCCTAAGGCTGTTATGATGCAGTCCTATATAGTCCTGTCCTATGTCCAGCAGTGGACGTAAACAGTAGTCCACGTCCACTGCTGGACGCAGGCCTCCCTCATGCATCTCCAAGATCATGAAGGGGAGTGTTTGCGAGCGCAGTATGGGATGTTGATACACGAAAAGACGCTGCTGCCCATCTACCGGAGCAGAGATTCTTACTGCATCCACGGGCAAGATAGGAGAAGCATCATTCCACTGCCGGCAACCCACGGCCAATTATAGGGTGTATTACGGCACTAAGCCGAAAGAGGGTGATTGTGACCATCCCAAGGAACAACTTTTGTTTACGACTTTTCAGGATTCAGTGATTTTCATTTAAGCAAAGACCACGAAAGTTTTAACTTCAACAGCTGATTATACCACAGATTACAGAAACTAACAGATACATCACTTCAATACAAAAGCGAAAATACCTACGCTATAATAGCATACAAAATTGTATTAATAATACCAGCAGTTCACAGAGCGAGAGTGTACCCGCCTCACTTACTTGCAAGTAATCTGTGACGCGGCATCGAATGAGTCGCTAGGGTTGCTTCTACGATAATTTTTATAATAAAACGAATGTGGTGAAAAAAACAGTTATTTTTACAACCTCCTCTTTTTTTAAGTCGGTTAAGAAAAGCAGCGACCTTTGTATAGGGAGGTAAGGACCTACCTACTCTCCGTACGCAGTATAGGTGTACTATGGTAGTAGTTATATTCTTTGACATAACGAACTAGAACATAACACCACACTTTATCTATAACCTAGGTATTCAAATACTTCGCCAGCATAGATTTGAATCTTTGTTCTCCGGTGGGTACCTACTACTTTTTGGCTTGATTTTAGGACTGTTGTTTTTAAAGCCAGTTTTACAGGCATATTTTGTGTGTGATAGGTAGCTATTTTTTATACAAACAATACTGTTTTAATAGCTGAACTCCTTTATTTACGAATATTTACATAGTACCTTCCTACGTTCTGACCATTTTTAGAGGAAAGAGAAAAAATGATTCTAAAAACTTAAGATTTAAAATATCTTTGATAATAAAGAAAAAAATGACAATTTTTAATTCGTTTTTTTACTTTGGCATCCATCCACTGCACAATAGTTACGCGGTCTCGGCATCTACAGAAACGTTTTAACATTTAACGTGCGTGCGCTCAAGCGGGCGTGTGGCAGCCTTAACTACTGGCGTATCGCGGACTCCTCGCAAAGCGGTAGGCATTTAACGCGTGCCCTTGAGCGAGTGACGGACGCCTGATTATACGTTAATGACAACCTAAATGCCAGCTGATTCTTGACAGGGTCATTGACTTCCGCAGAGGTGCCGCCGTACAGGTACAAATAAAAATACCTATAACCACAAAGAAGTTTTTTTAAATAAAAAAGTTAAAAAAAAACTTACACCAACTAATAAAAATATTTTTTAAAAAATTCCTTCCAAAATTACTTGTTTTCATGGGGCTGAAACCCTTTTGGGTTAGTACACATACACCCTGTATATAGAAAAAAATACTCATCTAAAAAAACTTACACCAACTAATAAAAATATTTTTTAAAAAATCCCTTCCAAAATTACTTGTTTTCATGGGGCTGAAACCCTTTTGGGTTAGTACACATACACCCTGTATATAGAAAAAAATACTCATCTGGAGTAAAACAAAAAATATCGGAAACGTATTTTTTGCGGAATCCAAAACTGACGGGTATACGTTGAGCCAAATGCCACCTTGTACGTACAGTATGTTTAGTCATGACGTCATATCGTGAGACAATCCGCGACTTAGTTAGCTTTAGACGACGTGGACAATGGACATGTTATTCCGCGTGAATATAGCCGACTAAGCTGAGAGGATTTTATAAATGCTGGGCCAGCCTAATCCATCTTACAATGTCCCGGCACTGCAGCGTCCCCTACAGCATTAATACCAGTCGCTGACGCCGTAAACATCATCTATGAAATAGATGTGAAATGGCAACTATGACGTCACGAGCCTATCATGTTACTTGTAAACGAAATTCCTTTTTGGCGTGTACGACTTTATTTCAAGCTAGTTTTTGCCTTAGTTTGTATGCAGGTTTGTATAAACGCAGACTCACCGGGTTTTGCCATTGTAATTTTAACAAATACATTCATATACTTAATTGTTTATCAATACGTCGTGTCGTATTTTTTCATTAATTTGAAAGAGTGAAAATGTCTTAAAGTTTTTATATTTGACGACGTCTGTGGCGCAGCGGGCGGAGGGCCGCCTGCGACGCAAGTGCAACCTCATTTTCGATTCCCGCCTCGGAACAAATGTCTGTACGATCTGCAGATATTTGTTCAGGATGTTCTGGATATTTTTCTATATATAAAAAAAAAATATCTATGTATTTTTAGTTATTAGTCATCTAGTACCCATAACACAAGCTCTGCTTAGCTTGCGGCTAGGTGATGCTGTCTGAATTGTCATTATCGAGCCGCCGTGTGGTGCCGGCAGTAGAATGATACCCCTCCTCTCATGCCCATGGATGCAGTAAGAGCCTGCTAAGGGATACCTCCGGAAGATGGGCAGCAGCGTCCATCCGTGTATCCCATACGCTCACCAACCCGCCTGCCAAGCGTGGTGCGTATGGCAACTACCCCTCATGGAGATCCATGAGGGAGGCCTTTGTTCATCAGTGGACGTTTTATGGCTGAAATGTTGAAATGATTTATTTATATTATCTAGAGCGGACAAAATAGCATTTTAATTTTCAAACAATCTCGCCATGCCTGTTCGTTCAAATTACGTTCGTGTCACGTTAACTGTTTGTCGAGCCAAAACTGGCTTAGCGACTGAAGCCCTTGACACCAACCCGCGCCGTCCTGACCTTCGGCCATACATACACAATCAATACGACCTTTCTTCGCGGCGTCGTCGGCTTAACTTCCGATGTTTATTTTTTATTTTATCTATATGACCGTTTTTGCCGGCGTGAATGACTAGGAATCGAGATTTAATCTCGCCCACTGATAGAGCCAGCCGTGGAGTGACGGATGTCGCCCGTCCTCTATTGCCTGTAGATGCGTGGCGGAAAAAAGAATCTAAAAAAACTAACTTCAATCATCATCATCATTACAGCCGTAAGACATCCACTGCTGGACATAGGCCTCCCTCATTGACTTAGAGATACCAGTGCATGAGGGGTTGTTGCCATACTCACCACGCTTGGCAGGCGGGTTGGTGAGCGCAGTTCGGGATGTTCTTATACGGAAAGACGCTGCTGCCCATCCTCTGGAGATATCCCTTAGCAGATTCTTACTGCATCCACGGGCAGGAGAGGAGGGGTGACATTCTACTGCCGGTACCTCACGGCCTTCAATGATAAAATCTAATTAATTTATTACATTTTGTAGTGTAATGCACATTTGAGTATTTGCCTCGATTTATCTTGGACGCCGTCATTGGAACCGGGTTTAAAAGCAAGCAAACTTTATTAAGTGGAACAAAAATCACTTCAGCAAATCATACTTTCTGAATTCAAATGACTTGACCTTGAACTAAATATGACAAAATTGCTATATGTTTACCTAGAGTGAGTTCCCTTGTTTCCTCATGGATTCCATCATCAGAACTGAGTTTCAGGTATAAGATCAATTTATTTCTCTAAAGAATAAAAAATTCACTTACAAGAGAAAACTTAACTTTAACATAACATAAATGATTGGGCTAATCGCACGAAGTTCATATTACACTTAAAAAAAATATAAACAGAAAAAATGCGGGTAGGCGAAAACAATGTAGCTCAAACTTCGCAAACAATGGTTGCATGGCCTGACTACGGACGGACTACACGGATAGAACATAACTGGAAGTGGCATGATTCATTAGTACTTATTTTTTATGATCTTGTGATTAAAATGGGTTTTGTTTTATTTTGGTTACTGTGAGATTGTATAAGTGTTATTTATTTAGATTTTTAATGAAGTTTAAAGTATATTATATATGTAATACTTTTACAATTTTTTTAAATCAACAAAACTGTGTTGAGTTTTGATTACTGAACTGAACTACTTCGGTTCATCGAGTCATCATCGTCATTTTTTATCTTTGTTACATCGTTCTGAGGTAACAAAGATAAAAAACAGACGACTTAAGAACCTCTTCCTTTTTTTAAGTTGGTTACTAAAAATATTTTTTTTATCTATAAGTTGGAATCTACTTTGAACTCCCATTCACACTGAAGACTCACACGGCTTTATGGTTCTGTAACGAATCATGTATTGACGTAATCATTGGTCTGTGTTACAGTCGTGGTGAAGGCGGCTGCGGGCACCCCGCCCGTGGACCTGGACAGTGTTCTGTTCCTGGAGAACGGCGCCAAAGCCCTGGGGAAGGTGTTCGACGTGTTTGGACCTGTGAGTGTTGTTTCAATAAAGTCATACTGCTGTGGAGTGCCGGCAGTATGCCGGCTCCTCTCTTGCCCGTGGATCCAGTAAAAAACTGCCAAGGGATACCCCTGGAAGATGGGTAGCAGCGTCTTTTGGGTATCAACCTCCCGTACTGTGCTCGACAACCTGCCTGCCAAGCGTGATAGGTATGGCAACATCAGCACTTGGAGCCCAGCAGTGGACGTCCTACGACTGAAATGCTGTACTTTATAAAAGTTTATGATAGGGAGGTAGGTACTCATCATCATCATCATCATATCAGCCGTAGGACGTCCACTGCTGGACAAAGGCCTCCCTCATTGATCTCCAGGAACTGCGGTTGGAAGCGGCCTGCATCCAACGCCGACCTGCGGTTCTTACCAAGTCGTCTGCCTATCTTGTAGGTGGACGTCCTACGCTGCGCTTGCCGGTCCGTGGCCTCCATTCGAGAACTTTACGGCCCCATCGGCCGTCTGTTCTGCGAGCTATATGGCCTGCCCATTGCCACTTCAACGTGCTAATCCGTCCGGCTATGTCGGTGACCCGAGTTCTCCTACGTATCTCTTCATTTCTGATTCGATCCCGTAGAGAAACCCCGAGCATAGCCCTCTCCATAGCTCGTTGAGCGACTCTAAGCTTACGAATAATCATAAGGCCAATAGTGAAGGACCACGTCTCGGTTCCATATATCATCACTGGTAACACACACTGATTGAAGACTTTCGTCTTCAGGCACTGAGGTATGTTGGACGAAAAGACGTTGCGAAGTTTACCAAACGCTGCCCATCAGAGTTGGATTTGACGATTGACCTCTTTCTCGAAGTTGGACCTACCTAATTGGACTGTTTGTCCTAGGTATACATACGCGTCGACAACTTCAAGTGCCGAGTTCTCAACCATAACTGGGGCAGGCACGACATGGACATTCGACATAATTTTTCGCCTTGTCCATGTTCATTTAAAGCCCTACCCGTTGGGAGACTCGGTTTAGGCCTTCGAGCATCGAGCTGAGCTCTTCCATCGACTTTGCCATGACCAAAATATCGTCGGCGGTAGGTACTCAGTATAGGATAATAATAGAGGATCAATCCGTTTAAAAGAACGCATTGGCGTGATTGGGATTTCAACTTTTTTCAGCAATTACAAAAAAAATACATTCCGCATCGATATTTTGTGATTTCACCACAAAAAAAAATCATCAAAAATCTACTTAAGTTCTATACAATTAATCAAACAATTACCACCCTTTATATAATTAATGAAAGTAATCTCACCGTGAAACTATACGTTGATAGATTATAGCAACACAGTGTTAGGTCGTATCCACTTATCAAGTAAACTAGGCCACGCTAGGCTTACATTACACTAGGTACTTATTGATAGCTTTCATACCGCGGAGAAGAAATTGCGTTAGGTCGCGCCATTAGGCCCGCCGCCAGTTTTAGATTAGCTAATTTATCTGAAGCTTTACGGTGATTCAAATCAAATCAAAATAATTTATTTCAGACAACATAGTCCATAGTTTTACAATAACAATTGAAAAAAAAATGAAAAAAATATTCATTTAACAAGCAAAACAGTTCGGTACAGATTAATCAACGGCCTTCACACTAGGCATAGCCTGTATCGTGAAGGCCAGACAGACTAACATCACAGATTACATGCTAACATTCACGGAATTATGGACTACCTATACATATGTATATTATTTTTTAAATAAATGTTACCCAATTCAAAGAGAGAGAACAAAAATAACATGATAAACTACCAGAAACAATAAAGAAACATAGAAGGTGCAATTTTATAGCTAATCTATCTTGTATATTCTAATGTGTTATATTGTAATTTACATGCAATAAATTTAAACAACTTATACCTAGCCAATAACAAAAACGAAACAGTGGTTGTAACTTTTCAAAACTAATAACTTTAAGACACTATGCGTAATAAGTCTTCAGTAGACTCGTAGGAAAGGGTAAGAAGCCATTTGGTAATCAATTATAATTATATAAATTTACAAATAATTAAAAGTCCATAGTTTTACAATAACAATTATATAAATTTAGAGATAATTAAAAATTCTAAACTGACTGGTAAAGGTCATCATCTCAGCCGTAGGACATCCACTGCTGGACGTAGGGCTCCCTCATAAACCTCCAAGTACTGGTCATGAAGGGATTGTTGCTATACTCATCACACTTGGCATGCGGGTCAGCAAGCGTAGTAAATTTTGATAATGATACGCGGCAAGGCGCTGTAGACCATCTTCCGGAGGCCTCTTACTCCATCCACAGGCAAGATAAACACTACAGCCCTGTAAAATTAGGGCACGCTAGGCTTATATTACACTACACTTATACGAATAGCCTCCATGCAACGTAAAAGAAATTGTGTTAGGTCGCGCCATTAGGCCCTGCGCCAGCGGAACGTGGGCCAAACATCGCTGTGGCCTCGTGCTAACCAACTTATTGTTACGCTTATGACACGAAGCTACTAACGAAGAGAAGCTAGATTTTCTGTAGCTTTACGGTTATCATCTCGGCTTTCATTTATCTCCAAGTACTGGTCATCTACCCTTGGGTATACCTTGGCAGATACATACTGCATCCACGGGCAAGATAGGAGATGCAACATTCTACTGGCCCCACCACGGCTTTACATTAAATATATGAATACAATATTGGCAAAAATGCATAAAACTAGGTTGGGGCAAAATTTTGACTCCTTCACTAAGCTACCTTCTACTACTAGTCTAGCTGTCTCGGCGAACTTCGTATCGCACCTACTACTACAACTACTATTATAGTAGCCTTTTATTCAGATAATTAAGATCAAATAACATGTTTAATGAGTTTGCACAATTGGGAGATTATTATGTTTGTCTACTTATTGTACTTACTACTATTTAAATATTTGCAATCATAATACCAAAATATTTTCGATACTTTTATAGAATAAGCGTTTTCTAATACCATTTTGAATTTCAAGTCGATAGCATTAAGTAGTAGTTCTCAAGATATCCAGACATGCAGACAGATGAACAGACAAAGTCACACCATAAGGGGCTGTCTCCACGAGCGAGGGAATCGCGGCGATGTTATCGTCGTGCCACGTATTTCTATCTATACACTCTCTTCGAGGACGTCTCCACAAGCGAGAGAATCGCGACGAGTCCGCGCTATAGAAGTAACACATGGCGCTAAAAACTCGGGTTTTTATTTACTCTAAAGTAAAAAAACCTCGTATATATTGGGTCATTTTAGCTCCTTGTATAACAATCTACTATTATCTGTATCTCGAATATTTGTTTCAGGTGACGGAGCCCCACTACGCCATCCGTTTCAACACGCACCAGCACGTTTTAGATCGGGGAGTAAAGGTCGGGGCGGACGTCTTCATCGCGCCGGAGAGCAAACACACCAGCTACGTATTCCTGCCGGATCTCATGAAGTAAGTATTCCTACAATAAAGCATATGAAGTGAGTACTTTGTTCCTATCGGACCTCATGAAGTAAGTAGCTACTTTAACACGCGCCAGGACGGTTTGGACCGCGGAGTGAATGTCTTCATCGCGCCGGAGAGCAAACACACCAGCTACGTATTCCTGCCGGATCTCATGAAGTAAGTATTCCTACAATAAAGCATATGAAGTGAGTACTTTGTTCCTATCGGACCTCATGAAGTAAGTAGCTACTTTAACACGCGCCAGGACGGTTTGGACCGCGGAGTGAATGTCTTCATCGCGCCGGACAGCAAACACACCAGCTACGTATTCCTGCCGGATCTCATGAAGTAAGTATTCCTACAATAAAGCATATGAAGTGAGTACTTTGTTCCTATCGGACCTCATGAAGTAAGTAGCTACTTTAACACGCGCCAGGACGGTTTGGACCGCGGAGTGAATGTCTTCATCGCGCCGGACAGCAAACACACCAGCTACGTATTCCTGCCGGATCTCATGAAGTAAGTATTCCTACAATAAAGCATATGAAGTGAGTACTTTGTTCCTATCGGACCTCATGAAGTAAGTAGCTACTTTAACACGCGCCAGGACGGTTTGGACCGCGGAGTGAATGTCTTCATCGCGCCGGACAGCAAACACACCAGCTACGTATTCCTGCCGGATCTCATGAAGTAAGTATTCCTACAATAAAGCATATGAAGTGAGTACTTTGTTCCTATCGGACCTCATGAAGTAAGTAGCTACTTTAACACGCGCCAGGACGGTTTGGACCGCGGAGTGAATGTCTTCATCGCGCCGGACAGCAAACACACCAGCTACGTATTCCTGCCGGATCTCATGAAGTAAGTCGACCTACGAGACCTCGTCAAACAGCGTCTAATGTTTTTTGTAAGTACCTTTACGCACCACAGCCTGTTGTCTTCATCGCGCCAGCTGCGTTGTCCTCCCCAATGAAGCATATGAAGTGAGTACCTACTTTGTTCCTATCGGACCTCATGAAGTAGCTACTTCAACACGCACCAGAACGGTTTGGGCCGCGGAGTGAATGTCTTCATCGCGCCGGAGAGCAAACACACTGTCTGGTACTTACTTCATGAGGAAAACATGAAGTCGGTATACGCTACGGAAGACTTACTACATGAGGTCCGGTTGGAATATGCTCTATGGCGCGATGAAGACAGCAGGTGCTGGTGCACGTATTGAACTAGCTACTTACTTCATAAAATCCGGTAGGAACTAAGTACTCACTTCAGTATTCCTCCGGATCTGATGAAGTGAGTACCAGACCTTGACCAGACCTCACCAAGTCTTATGTTTTCTGGACCTGATGAAGTGAGTACTTCGGTTCGGTTCCTACCGGTTCGGTTTCTACCGGATTTTATGAAGTAGCTAGTTCAATAGGTGTAGTTACCAGCACCTACTGTCTTCATCGCGCCATAGAGCATATTCCAACCGGACCTCATGTAGTAAGTCTTCCGTAGCGTATACCGACTTCATGTTTTCCTCGTGAAGTACATAAGTACTAGACCTCATCAAGTAATGTCTTATGTTTTCTGGACCACATGAAGAGGCCTTTGCTCAGCAGTGGGACCTAAATGGCTAATAGTAATAACAAGATTTTATGTATCGTATCATCATCATCTCAGCCGTAGGACGTCCACTGCTGGACATAGGCATCCCTCGTGAATCTCTAAGAAATGGTTTGCAATACTTGCCACGCTTGTTGGCGATCCAAGTAAGGGAATGCTGATACATGGAAAGACGCTTGATGCTGCCCATCTTCCGGAGGTATCCTATTCCATGGCAGAATGTTGCCCCCTCTCTTGCCCGTGGAAATTATGTATATACGAGTAGGTACACAGCTAATTTAATTTCTTTTGTTTCGTTTCCGCAATAGTCGCCTTCACAAAGTTTTTCTATGTTTTTAGGGAACTTTTCCCATGTTGCGATGCCTGACTTGTGTGTGTTCTCTTGGTGCGTGATACTTACTGTCTCTGTGCCAGAACTATGATGTAACTTACACATTTGAATTAACATATCCTTACCACAGTTTATACATAGATAATTATATTCAGACTAGCCGCACCCCGCAGTCTCACCCGCGTAGTTCCCGTTCCCGTGGGAATTTCAAAAAATCCCTCCTTAGTGCAACTCTAGGATACTCAGGGTATATGTGTGCCAAATTTCAAGTCTCTAGGTCCAGTGGTTTAGGCTGTGCGTTGTCTGTCAGTCAACTCAGTCAGTAACGGAAGAGTTTTATATATATTGACTAGTTACTGGCGCCTTCGGCGCTCGCCATAGTCCGGTAACGTTGTCATGGCCATCTGCGGTCAACAACATTAAAAGTTATATCGAAAAAAAAAAATTGGACGCGGAGAGCAGTCCTGCTGGCGGAGATGACGTTTAGATGTTGGTTGACTGATATAACAACGCAGTCAAATCATCATCAGCAGAATAACTTTTCCCCCCTTTGGGTTCTGGTCTCCTCATTTAATTATAATCCCTTGCACATCATCATCAAAGCCTAGAACATTGACGCAAGCTGGCTAGTTTGTCCGCCCCTTTTTCCTACTGTACATCCAGGGCCCGGCCAAAACGCCATCGGTACATGGTAGAAATACCATACGAGCTCACGAAACGCTTCAATTCCACATTTCAATGCGTAATGCAAGAATCTGGAATTCGTTGCCGGAGTCAGTATTCCCCGTTAGGTACAATTTAGTGTCTTCAAATCAAGGGTAAACAGGTACCTTCTAGGCAAGCCCATGTATCCCATCCTAGACCACATCATTAGACAAGAAGAAAAAGAAGTAGTGGTCAAACGCGAGCCTGTCACCTACAGCCCGCATTAACCCACTTCTGAGTAGTTCAATACAAATGTATTGAAGAGAAGCATACGCCTATAAATACGGGCATATGACTCCCTAACCTAGTGCCATTTACTATGGTCCTGTGTTAGCTGCATGCATCCTGGCGCCACTCAGATAGCTCATCACAATGCTTGTTGCAGAATGAAAGGTTCAGACGCGTCGTGGAAGAACGACATCGAGCCACCGGTCGGCCAGGTGGAGTTCTCTGACGATGAAGAGGAGCGCAAAGCGAAACGCGAAGCCAAGAACAAGCACAACGAGACCAGCACAGAAGACGGAGAAACCTCGAGGAACCCCAGAAAAGTTCCGCAAAAGAACCAGAGGCCTTTCGAATCCAGCAGCAGATTTGGCTCGGGACCGAGTCGCGGCAGGAATCCCTTCTCAGCCGGCTCTAGAAGGAACCCTAACCCTACCCAGAGATACGCGAGACCTTGGAACGTCGACACCGACATCAGAACCCCCCCGCAACATCCGAACGATATGTCGTACGGAGCGCCACCTAACTTCCCATACATGTATCCGCCATTCAATCCTAACGCTCCACCGCCTTTATTGTTCCCGAATTACCCAAGAATGAACGCACCAATGGCTCACATGGGACTCATGAGACCTAACGCGCCTATATTTGGCTCCAACTTCTGTAACATGCCCGGGACTCAACCGCAATGGGTGAATACCGACCCTCCACCCCCACCTGGGACGTAAACGCACAATTTGTGAAATAAAAAATATAAATAAGGCTTAATATTAATATTTTTTCTAGAAATAGATGCGAGGTAAAGTAACTGAAGTGTGGTTATCCAAATATCTAGTTATTTATGTAATAAATAATTTTTAATTCATTGTTTTGTCTTTCCTTATACTCCCAATTATATTCCCAAAAAGTAATTTTTATCTGAAGATACTTGTCTAGGCACTGTTTAGGGATAGGTTATATGCAAAACTACTAAATCAAACACACATTTTGTTGTGATTTCTTTATTAAATATTTAATTTCACTGTTAGAAATAAACTAACGATCGAATTTAATAGATGTTAAATTAAAAAGTTATAATAAAGATTACAATCTAAAAAATACTGCTCTTGGACACGGCAGAACTAAACGCGTATATTTCTGCTGCCCTTTTGACGAATCGCCAAAACTGGATATAAAATAAAATTTTGCACACACTTGATCACAACGTAAAATGATAACCATTTCACAATAAAGGAATATAAATGTTCCAAAATTTACCTAAAGGTTTATCAAATTATAATGGATTAAGCTTACACAACTATCCGGCCGCTCTAATTCATAAAATACACAGTGTAACCTAAACGCTCAAGAAACAAACATAAAATAGTGGGCCCATATAATCTCTTGTTAGATGCTTATAGGTAAAAAAAAAAAACAACGAGTAAACTTACTTAACAAATTAAAACTACTTACAAATTGTAAAACAGAAATTACGTAGAAATAGCTAGATAAAAATGTGTTAATTTTTAGATGCAACACATCAGCGGCAGTGCACAACATAAACTTAATGTTGTAGGCAACTCGATGTATTTTTTTTACATAACTTTAATTTGTAAATGTTTTATTAAAATCTGGCTTCACTAAAAATTCATTTTTACTTTGAATATAAATGCAAACCAACATTGATCACACAACATAAATAAAACTTATAAAAACATGTTTACGCAACATTAATCGGGGACGAACACTTAGAATAAACAGAGAATGTCTGTCATGTTCCTTACAAAATAATAAACTTAACGAATAGCCGTAAAACAAAAATAAGGGTATACGTAATAAAAACAGTCCGTTGATTCATCTGTTCATCATTGGAAGGGCTTGTAGGATACATCAAGGTAAACTTATTAGTAATGTTATAAAAATACATTCCTCTGAGGGCTCAAAGCATTGTTGCTGTTGAGACTCGAGTCAACGCTGCCTCTGCAAGGCTCCATCGAACTAAATGAACTATTCCGAGCAGTCTAATACGAAAAACTTAATTAAAAACGATTCGGCATGATTTTAAAAGCAAATAACTAAATTTGATCGCGCTTCAAATTAATCCTAAAAGGAATTACGTCACTAATCTAAAAGAGGATTACATTATCGATTACAAGTTAGGAACTATTCTACTGTACACATTAAAAACGATTTTATTTTTAATACTTTCAATAGTAAACCGACCGATATGAAGTCGTATAGATATAAACGAAACTAACTTAATTATTTGATCAAGATATACGCCAACCGGCTGTCTTACAGCCTAATATGAAATTGGCTTATACATAGCTGTCATACCACTGAGGTTATTGCATACATACTATTACATACTCTACAATACGTTAAAACATTGCTTATACAGGCAAAAAGGATTAAAGAAATATAATATTGTTACTTATATAGATTATAATATATGTCGTATCACTCATGAGTGTGGTGTTGCCGAATTGCATAATATTTAGAATATTAAGTTTTATCTAAGACACTACCATCTACTCTAGTATTCACAGAAATCGATACAGTTAAGAGAATATGGAAAAGGCGATTATACATGTGCTTACTCTACTCGACAATTTTTTTCCACTTAATTTATAACTTAAAATTAGAAGAGTAAACGACAGCCGATCAGAAACTACGTAAAGTGCGTTTTGTTTTAACATTGCGCAGGTTTCCACGTGGGAAGAAATAAGGCGTAATATGGCGATTTAAAGGCGCGTACACAACTATTGTCACCTGATTTGATTCTGACATGGCATTATATATACAATATGACTTTTCAAGAAATTAAAAATCTTATCAAAGATGTACGATTCCGGTGGGCTATAGACCCACGACGTGTTGGTGAAATCGTTTCTTTACCCCTGGAATCGGTTGACCTTTTCAAAATTTTGGACTCGGCCCGTCAATGGTTTCGTTGCTTAGTACGTTAAAGCACTTCCGGTTTTAGGAAGGGTTATGACAGGAACATGGGATCAAACCCCACCGAAATCAAAACATTTTGATAAGCTTTTTCATTTGCTTGATATGTACCAAGTGTGGTTTTACACTATAAAAATTATACAATACAACCTGTCAGAAGAAAGCTTCAGTAGCAACATGTGTATGTATTGTTTGAGTAGAGAATAGAGTCTTGACAAAAATTAAACAAAACGCACGTACCACTCAAAAATATTTACAACCCCCACTTCTAAAGATATCAGATCAATTTCGAGAGATTACGTCACGTTGTAAAATACTTTTGAGTGTCAAAACCATAGCGAAGGTAGACAATGTAAGTGCACAACAAACACTGCATATCTCATTAAACATTACCGTAACATTAATCGAGTAAATAATTACGCCTCTATGTAGATATTCGCAAAATATTACAAGTTCTATTTATGTAAACCAATGTTCTACATGAAAATATAATATTTCTAACACTAATATAGATATATATTATTGATAATCATAAGTTTAGAAATCACTGATTGCTGTTGCATATTTTTATTTTGTATGGTTTATATTGTGATGCTTGTAAATATCTATTGGAAAAATATCATCTCGACTATAAATTTTCATGTAAAACATTGCCATGTTAAATTGTGACATTAATTTGTTCTGATATTCATATATATGTATATTATGTATTCTATTTCTATCACGAGTATATTTTGTAAAGCTTACGACATAATCATGTTACCATATGCTACAGATACAATTTCATAAAATTATAGTATGAATCGCTACACGATTACCATATTCAAAGTTCACGTCGTATTTTCGCAAGTGAAACATAACCTTACACTAAAAGTTCACCAATTAAATCAATTGGTTTCTTCGCCGCCAATTAAATGCATTTGACAGTCATTTAAAAATACTACCATTGCAGTAACATCACTAAAGGTACACGGAAGACAAAGTATGCATGGTAAACATATTAAAAACATTTAATTAGAAAATTACCATTTCATCACCCAGGAATATTTCTCTTGTACAAATTACCATTGTTGTATAGTACATATACTATTTCATTGTACAAATGCCTTAGTGAACGCTACTACAATGATAACGTCCACCTATACAGAATTCCTCATTTATCATATCCAATTTGTTATTACCACCTTGGATATAAGCCTAGATAGATTATACACCACTCTACCCTAACTTGCTTAGTGTGTCAATCAATCCGTTTTAGGGAGTTCATAAATACTTGTCACGGATATGCACAATATCGGTGTCGATTGTCAAAATGTTTCCTTCACATAATATTCTAAGCGGCTATATCCAAGGTCTGCTCTATATGAAGTGTAACGACACGATAATATATAGGCACGCTGTATAACACCGCGTTCAGACTTGATTTAAAACTAACAGCTAACAAGCGCATAATAAGGCCCGAGTTTACTACTAATGATTTCATGATCTTGGTTTTTGACCCGGACTTTGGAAGGGGGAAGAAACGTATTCCAAGGTGTTAGATACAAACATACTTTAAATATATTATGTCGCTGCCTATGGTTGCCTAGCAAAACTTGGTTAATAAGCATTTATGGTTTACAGTCCTGATTGAATAAAGCTTAAGGAGATCTTATTGTTGGCTCAGTTGGAGTGGTAGCCTAGACTTTCGTAGTTTGATCATAATATGAATGTTAAGGCATTACACATTTTGAACACTTAAAGTATGTTTGTTTGCCTATCAAATTGGAAAACGGACTGTTGAAGGGTACATACGTAAAACATGGTTGGCAAAAAACCAAGTATCAAAAGATGGATATCTTACTCATATAAAAGATAGGATACTTTGAGAAGTAAACTTAAATATATCTTCCGTAGAAGTCACAAAGTCATTGGAATTTGAGAAATAACATAGCAGTGTGTGAACCGAAATATGTATAACTGATAAGAACATTCAGCTTTTATTACTAGTATAATGATTGTTTCATCACACTAGAAATAAAAACTGAATTTTCTCACTTTAGAGCCATAAACCAGTTTATAGCTGCTATTTTGCTGCCTAAATATATATTTTTATTTACCAAAACGTTATGGCGAACATATCTTCATCAAGAAACACTCATGAGCTTAATTTCCTACCGTAGTCCCAAAAGCATGACACTGCAAAGTTATCTCCCAAAAAACACATACACAAAACAGAATGGAAGAGCAAAATGAATAAGCAAATCTCACTGTCTACTTCTTATACCATCCCGTGAGCTTTCCGTTCTGTATGATGGGGTAGACGGGGACCGCGTGCTAGGCGTTCTCGACCGGCCGTATCGTGCAGTCCCCGACGGTCGTTATAGGAGTTATAGTCACCGCGCTGTTCGTGGACGACGTCACAGTGTTGGCCTCCGGCGATTGGTCGGGCTTCTCGACGGTTTCCTCGACGTTATTGGCGGGTAGTTTCACGATCTGGCAGTCTCCGACGGTCATTATTTGCGTTTCCACGGCGACGGGCGGTACGTTTTCTTCGGGCTCGACGCGGGAGTCTTCCTCGTCGGATGACGAGTCGGATACGTCGATGGTCCGGTCGTGGGAGGTCTCGGTCTGGCTCTGGTCTTCGGAGGTGCGGTCCGGGTCGGCCTGCGGGTAGGAGGGCATTCTTTAACTGTTGTTAGTGATGTTTCTTCTTCGCTTCTTTCCCTCACTTGGATAAAACGTTTTCCGAAGCGAATGAATTCAATTATGTGCTTTAATCAATTAAATTGTGTTTTGTTTTTATTTTGTTAACTGACTACTTTAAGTAGTGTTTTGCTTTATTGAATAAATACTTATTGACTTTGACTCTAACGTCTGTTATGTAGGTCTTGCCTAATGGCATCTCTATATCAAATATCAAAACCCCTACTGTAATACAGTAGGGGTTTTGATAGTAACCGATATGAGTAGAGCAGTCTGAATATATTATGTTCTCTATGAGAGGGCGAAAGTTGATAATGCGATTTACATCGAAGATTTGCGTAATTTGAAATACCATCACAATGTTTTAATACCACCGATGTCACATTGGTGCGCTGCAACGTAGGCATTTCCATAAACAAATAATAAGGCGTAGTGGGAACTTAAAACAAATGCTGTTCCATACCTAAAGTATAGCTTCTTCCAAGCGTTAATATAGTAAGTATCATCACAGTACGACGTCCACTGCTGGACATAGGCCTCCCTCATTAATCCCCAAGTTGGTAGCAGCCTGCATCCACCGCCGACCTGCGGTTCTTATCAAGCCATCTGCCCTTCTTGTAGGTGGACGTCCTTCTTACTTTTTGTGCTTGCCGGTCCGGCACATGGCCTGCCATTGCCACTTCAACGTGCTCCCTTTGGCTATGTCAGTGACCAGAGTTCTTCTATGTATCTTCTCATTTCTAAATCGATCCCGTAAAGAAATGCTCGGGGCATAGCCCTTAGTTAAACGTAACCATTTAGTAAGTAACATTATTATTTACCTGCATATTATAGTTGAACGCCATGGGGTTGTAAATAACATCGGTCAGGTAGGAGAAATCGCCGAACGGTAGATTGGAAGCATTGTAGTTCTCGTTAGGTCGTCCATCTGCAATGTGTTTGTATTAATAACTTATTTATACTTATTTCCAGCTTTGTATTGTAATTAGAATATATCAAAGATGTTTATCTTTAACTTCTGAAACTATCAAGGTTGTTTACATTTTATGCAATATTTACGGGATATTTCCCATAATATGAGTTTCCCGATATTGCGACGCAGTTTCGTTCGAAAGTGAAACGGATAGTAGGGCCATCATTCGCATGTCAGAGACTTAGAAAGAGGGTAGATCGTTTTGTCTGTCGATGACTACCCACTCGCAAATGACTTCAGTTTATCCGTGACCACATGAAACTGCGTCGATATATCGAGAAACTCAAAGTTCTTAGAACATCATATTGCATATAATGTTTATCTTTGACCTAAAACCTGTGGTACAAAATATTATTAATGTTATATTTCATTATTATAACAAAATAAGAATGAAGGAAGGTTTCCATGAGATTTTTTATGATCTAATGTTCGCTGCTTGTTTTAACGTGCGAACGAACTGAGCGTCTCTACGCTAATAGAAATCAGAGGCATTCCCTCTTTATTTCTAGTTACAAAATTAGCCAGTCAGAAAGACCGAGGTTTTAAATATTTATAATGAGCATTGTAGAGAATGCTGAGGCCTTTTCTGTTAGCGCAATCAGTATAGAAGTTTTATACAAATTTGAGTTTAGATTAGAAGAAATAGATGTGTCCTATTCTGAGATGATTATGTTTCTGATTTATGTTAATCTAACATTTAGTCCAGTCGAAATAAACATCTAGGTCTGCATTGATTCCCAAAATGCTCAAATTTTCTGAAATGCTAAAAGTCTTAAATACGTCAATGCTATGTCAAAAGTGATCTGTTTGGCGGTAAGGGAAGGAGAGATCTTCGAATTTTCTACTTAAAAGATTTCAATCTTCATTCTCTGTGAAGCACCATTCTCGTACCTAAGACATGTATCTTACGTTTTTAGGACAAATGAAAAAATCCAGCTTGAATTAATACTAACTACCCTTTAAGTCTACTGGGCTAGTTTTATTGTCAAAAATAACTATACAGGGCGGAAACTTTACAGTGGCGGAAACCTCGTTTTAAGTATGAAATACCTGAGTTTGGAGGTTATGTTTAAATAAAATAAAACAAATAGTTCGGCCATACGAATACAGCCAAACCCAAATCAATAATCAATCATCTAATTCTAGTGGGGGTAACCAGATCTGCACTGACGTCTCGCATTGGGGTGTATTGTGTCCCCCGTGATGCTAGCCAGCCCAACTCCTTAAAGTACCGGAGAAGGACTCTTGAGCCGCTGGTAGCATTCCATGAGCATTCCCGAAGGATAAGCAGATGTTTTAGAAGAAGGGCATTACTCTATAAGCTCATAGTCCCGTTAATAATCGATAATTCCAAAATAAGTGTGATAACGATCTAGGGCTCTTACATACAAGTTTTACTATTTTCTAGTTAATACTTGTATACTTGTTTTGAGTATTTGTACACATTTCGTTAGCAGATAATATAATAATCAGTGCAAGCTTTTGTTAGGTAGAAGCAATATATTTAGTTAAATGATAGCAACATAACAATACATGCATTTATATGATTAAAATTATTAAAACAATACCCACACCCATTAAATACACCAGTGTTAATAAATATTCAACAGGGTTAGATAGCAGTGTTAATTATATTAGGTATTCCATACATATTATATTAGTACGGATATACTGTGCTTTGCATCCCTTTGTAATGATCCCGCCAATTCAAAATATAATTGAATTGATAGGAAAAAGCAATTACCAATATATCTTTTTATGATACGTTTTAGTATTTCATGCCAATTGGTGAATGGGTATACTAACAAAATTTGCTTAGTTCCGCGAGGTTGTATTCCATTGGTAATTCCATCCCTTCCATACCTAGACAAAATAATAATGTTATAGCTTGTTTGTAAGGATCCAGTGTTGTGATGATTATTGCTCCATCCACACCTAGATTTTATTCGAATTGAAGCAAAAGACATTCACTATATCTTTAAAACTTTAGCAAACAGAACATATATAAATATACAGGGCGAAATTTTGTGATGCCACCTGTGGGGAGAGAAAGTACTCTTAATATTGTAGATAGAAAGTTTTACTCAAAGAAAACATTCCTTTATTTTTGAAAAGAAAGAAAACTGCATTCAAAGATTTTCGAAAATTCGCCTGCCAAACCTGGGAATCGAACCGACTAAAATCTGTAAAAATGACATCCTGTACTGTTTATTGCATCAATCGTTAGGTTTAAACATAACTTTACCTATTGAATTTTTCGAAACGTTGGGAATGATCAAAGGTATTACGCGATAAATTCCCGTGTTTATGTTATTATATCATAATAAATTGTGATTGCGAAAGTTTACGAAAAACTATTGAATTTATAAGTCCAGATTTCATGGTTTTCCTTTCATTTAATTTATCAAGTTTGTTAGAGATTTCATCCTTATCCCTAACGTTCCTACCCTAACGTTCGATGCAATAAAAGTATAGGGTCTAATTTTTACAGATTTTAGTCGGTTCGATTCTCGGGTGTGGCAAACGAATTATCGAAAAACTTTCTTTCTTTTAAAAAATAAAGGAATGTTTCCTTTGAGTAAAATTTTCTATCAGTATTAAGAGTACTTTCCTTCCAGGTGGCATTACAAAATTCCACCCTGTATAGTATGAACAGATTTGTTCTTGACTTTTCTATAGAGATGAGGTGATTTACTGGACGTACACCTTCAAACAAGATAAAGAGCCAAATGATATGCACAAAGCTAAAATAAAAAATACAAATATAAGTGATAACATGTTATGAAACTTCACAAACAAACACTCTCAAACCAAAATTATACAAATTGAAATTCTGTTGTGATTTGATGTAATAAGACATGAATAAAAATAATCACATTAGGTAATGTATTTAATAAATATAAAATGGTTTTCACCACATACCTAACTTATTACGATCATCTTGCTGACGTTTCGTAGACCGCTAGAGGCCTGTCATTATATGCTGGCCGCGCGACCGAATTGATATCGAATTTCATATTTATTTCAATGAATTTTCTTGTTTATTAATTTGTTTTATATGCCTAATCGTTGACAACTTATTATATAACATTAATATGACAATTAATAATACATATTGTGTCTTTTTTTATATACATAATTATATTATTACTCGTGAAATTTGTTATCAATAAATGAATTACCTCGGAGGCGGCCACGAACTGCGCTTATGATGAACGGCCTCTAAGCGGTGAAAGCCGTATTATATTTATTAAATGTATTTATAATATTGTGATTGGTTATGGATTGCCATTATGTATACTAAAATTATAAAGAGGAAAGATTTGTGTTTTGTATGTTTGTAACGAGTAAACTCAAAGACTACTGAACCGGTTTTCAAAATTCTTTTGCCATTAGAATGCTACATAATCATTGAGTAACAGGCATATGTATTTTATCATCATATTCCCACAGGAACAGGAACTACGCGGGTAAAACTGCACAGCGCTGCTAGTTAATTCATAAGTCAGATCTGTTGACACCATTCCTCTGTTATAAAGTCTAGTATTGTATCGTTGCTATGCCGGCAGTTGGACTACTTTCGTTCATGTAGAGTAAATCAGATCTATGACACCGTTGCTCTGTTATAAGGACTAGCTGCTGTATGGTTGCTTTGCCGGCAGTTGGCAAACTTTCGTTCATGTAGGTAGAGTAAATGATGGATTTATGACCCGTTTCTTCGCCAGTTCAGTGCAAACCTTACCAGGTCGTGTAGGCATAAAGTAGTTCTTTGGCGGGCGGCCCCGCTTTCTCTTGAGCAGCAGCTGCTGCCCGGCGGGGGACAGGCTCGGCGCGCCTTGCGGGCTCGGACCCATCACCGAGCCGGCGGTCAGCACGCAGCCTTCCATGTCTGGAGGAATGGAAAACGTATATTAAGGCGACGCATTGCCCAGGAATAAAATAAATTTATTCAAATAACTATCTCGGCTAAGAGCCTGTTAGGCGGCTAAGAACATGATACTTATATCTTATACCAACACAAAAAAACCTAATGTATTAGTCGCGTGCCTGAACTGTGTTATTCTGTTTTTCAGGCAAAATAATAGGAGGGTGTAACAACGCAACGCCAAAAAATCCTCAAACAACTGAGGTCACTCCGTGAAGCTAAGATCCCAGGCAGATTTGGCGCTACTGATCAGAGTGAGGCTGGCTATTCTATCCAGACACTTCACGCATAATGGACAACATTAGAGTTCGATCGAATGCGCAAAATGGAGTCACACACAAATTCACACAATACAATAGTACAGACATGTCTCCAAATCAACCGCTAACCGCATCATCATCTCAGCCGTAGGATATCCACTGCGAGGACCATGAGGATCGGTTGCCACACTCGCCACGCTTGCCAGGCAAAAGAGACTAAGCAGTTGTCTTTTTTCGCTCATTGATTTTAAAATTCACTGAACTCATCCTACGTAAAACAGACACCATTTGCGCAAGGACATAGAAAATATTGGCCTACGATAAGGGAACACGACTTCTTTGCTGCCTTGCCAGTTGTGGGGTCTTAAGTTGCGCAGGTCAGCCTGTATCTCGCTTAGGAAAAGTCTAGGAAGATGTTAGACTTACCAAGGCTGGTCTTTCCCTGCCTCCAAAAGGTCTTTCCCTGGTGCGCGTCCCCTGCGCTTCTTGATCTTAGGCGTCATTCGGCGACTCCGATACGAAAAACGCTATTTTATACGCTAAGGAAGATGTTAGTTGTATCCTGCATTCACCAAACTCATAGTACGTGTAACCGACTATAACTTACTTGCTCCATTGGTGCAAGGTCACAAAGAATATTAGCCTCGCGTGGAGCAAAAGGCCAAAAGGTGGCTTGGTCCAGATGTTCGGTACAGGAACCCGCCAGCTTTCCTATGTCCATTGCAGTCTTGCCAGTAGTAGGCTCTTAGTAGGTACGAAGGTCAGTCTGTATCTTGCTTTATAGACTTAGGAAGATGTTAGACTTACCAAGGCTGGTCTTATGCTGCTTAGATGGGCGTCTCTTCCGCTTCTTGATCTTAGGCTTCATCCGGCGTCTTCGATACGAGAAACGCCATCTTTCCCAAGTTTATAGCAGTCTTGCCAGTTGTCAGCCTGTATCTTGCTTTATAGGCTTAGGAAGATGTTAGACTTACCAAGGCTGGTCTTAGGTGGGCGTCCCCTCCGCTTCTTGATCTTGGGCGTCATCGGAAGCGGCGTCTTCCTGGGACGGCCGCGGCCGCGGCGCGGCGGGTCCATGATGTTGTCTACGTTCAGTTCGTTGCGGACCGGCTCCAGACTCGCGTTGAGAACCAGCGGGGCCGACGAGGTGCGGGGAGGGAGCATTACGTCACCTGCAACAACACAAGGATAAACCAACATGAGCTTCAAAAAGTAAATAACTTTAAGATGTAATTTGTTTGTATATTTGTGTTTTTCGTAGCCAGGTTCTTTCTTTGTTACTGCTTGTTTATGGTTTAGTGATGAGTGTACACATATTTTGGGGTGCTGACTAGCCTTAATTATATTGGTTCTTTGTATGTTTTGTCTATCAACGACTGTATTCTGTTTTGTGTGCCATAATAAGTAAATAAATAGGAACTCCTGTAGTTTCCATTCCATGAATTTTACTAACAACAACGGAAGTAAAAACCAAATAGTTTCAACCCAGATTGCGAGTATTCATCACGGTGAATAATGGTCGCTACAAAAATAAGGATAATTATAACACGGAAATTGTGTATTGTTAAAAAACATCTTTATTGTAAAAATATCTGTCTTGTGTGTCTTTATCATAACTACGGTGTAAACATCAGGCTGTATAGATAGTTACCGCTAGGAGTGAAGACAAGGTGCCCGGACTCGCGATGCGTGGTGCGAACCATCCCGGACATCACCTCAGAATTGCTAGCGACCTCGCGCTTGAAGGAAGTTTCGTTGGCCATGTCCACGGTCGGATCCTCCTGAAGACAAGAAGTAAGGAGTTAGTTCTGTATGTTGGATAAGGGATTATTATTTTGCAGACGATTGCAGTTCAGGTGAGACGATTAGGAGCCTAACAATAGGGCGTGCTTACTTTGACTGAGTTTTTGGACCACACGAAAGCTTTCGACGTGGTATCTACCCCCACTATGATTCGAAAGCTAATAAATGTGTTAGAAAAGGGCCTAACTGCACTTGCTAAATGATTACATTGTTGGAAGGTCACAAAAAGTTCAAATTGAAAATTACATCAATATTAATCTAGGCAGTAGTACGTTGGTGTCCACGTAGGAAGTATTTCAGATCCCACACTCTTCCTAACCTATGACGTCGCTCGTGTGCGTGATTATGACGAAGAGCAGGAACTTGACATAAGACGAGCTAGTTTTACCTCATGTGTCTTCTAATGTGTAATATCTTCTAGTCTAAGGCTCACAAGACTTACCTTCTCACAGATCTTGGTGTGGACGCGCAGTTTGTCGGAGCGCGCGAACGAGCGACCGCAGCCGCCGCACGTGAAAGGGCGCTCTCCCGTGTGCGTCAGGCGATGGCGGTTTAGATGAGAGGAGCGTTGGAATCTGCAACGTAGATGGGGAGTTCGCAAGATTACTTAGACGAAACTTAGGTGTAGTCAGAAACGTTTTGAAACCGCGGGGCGCTGCTAGTAGCGGCGGGATACTGAAGGAGTGCGCGCGGGTGCGGCCTACCTAAATTCTATAAATATTAGTTTAAAAAAAATTATAAGTATCAATGTTATACTCTTAAAACTCTTAAAAAAACATCATTGATACCAATGTTATACTAAGGAAGGATAGTTTGAATTGAGAAAGGATTGTTGTTAGTGGTTGTACACCAACAAAAATAAAAAATTGTAACCACAAAAACGAACAAAAAATATCCTTCCTTTGTAATTTTATATTATCAGGTGTAGAGAAAAATATCGTGTTTTGAACCGTTGAATAATCAATAACGTTTATAACATATACATATTTTTTTCAAACAAAGGATATTTGATCGTTTAAATAAGAATCAAAAATTGGCTAATTTGGAATGTCGTGGCCTAAGTTGTTACCTTAACTCGCAGACCTCGCAGACGTGGGGCCGCCCCTCTTGCGGGTCGTTGGTCGCGGAGTCCGAGATAGAGCCGCTGGAGTCTGTCTCTTCGTCCTCATCCATCACTAGTTTCTTCTCTGTAAGGCACAAGTACAGGTGAGACAGAGGTGGTGTTACGTTGTTCGCCGGTACAGCTAGTGTGTTATAATTATAAAGCTTGTCTTTATAACTGTAATGATTGATAATACACAAAAATTACATACAAAATCGTATTGTATATAAATCGTGTCAATGTTTTGTATTGGCAAACTATGGAAATAAATGAATGAATTTAGAATTCTATAACACAACGCATTTTATAAGTAAAAATAGTAAAGTGGGGTAGTTTTGCAACGCTGCAGAGACATTCTCACCATCGGAATCATCATTGTCGTGGTTTGGTTTCTGTAGAACAGCCAGTTGGACGACCTTGATGCCGCTCGGCTGATTCTCGCTCTTGTCGTTAGCCGGTCCTAGGGACAAGAAAGATGATATGGATTATACGAAGGAAAATAGGTATATTAAATTAAATAAATTTATTAAATCAGACAACATATTAAGTTCATTTTGTTAGTAAGTCTTAAAATCTATGTTAAAATACAAGAAAAGCACAATACAATAAACATTATTTATTTATTTACACAGTAGATTTCAAACATTACAGGATATGCACCCTAAGACGTTATAAATCTTTATTTAAGAAAATCCTTACAACTCAAAATAATAAGAAATATGAGTAAGCAAAATAATAGGTACACAATATAGAAACATGTCATTTCGAAACATACTAATAAACAAATACAAGAAAAAAAAAACAATTTTCAAAAAAACAAATAATTTTATTTTAAAAAGGAAGGTCCAAGAACCTTTCCTCGCGTCCCGATCAGGCTGTCTCAAGCGAGCTTTTCTACTTGATCAGGACCGGGATGAAAGCTATTACTGGCAGGTCGTAGCGATCTGGAAGGACCTGCAGGATGCTGTTGGAGCTGCCCCGCACTCCGCTGAGCAATGAGGCAGTTTTCTTACGGATGATGGCGTGAAAGAAAACCATCGGCCCGTGCCTCCGCAAACATAGTGGATGCACTGCAGAAGGGCGGCAGTCCCATCAGCATCCTATAGCCATTATTATATTGGACACGCAGAGCATTAAGCGATTTCTGAATAAAGCTAAACCACAGGCTGCTCGTGTAGATATATTGGCAGTAGGCTTTATAGAGAGTTATTTTAATTTTACTGCTACGAGCAAACCAGCATGCCAGCATATTACATCTGACCGTCAATGCTTTTCGTTTCCTGTCTATGGACTGTCCTGGACATCAAGGCCATCGGTAACCCTGAATATTGAAATTATTATGCTGGTTATAGTGACAAGGAATTATATTGATTATACTAAGGAATATAGATATATTCGGAAATCCGTCGTTTATGAACCAATTTCGAAAATGATCGAATAGATAATTCAACCAACAAAAAATTCAAATTAGGTCTCATATTTTTCAAAACTCAGTACTCATGATCTATGAGGAATTAAATATTCGTAATAGTGGCTACCGGGAGTCCCTTAAAGTGCCCTAAATTTAAACTAGCTGTTAAGTTTGTTTTACTTTAATTTGCTTGTTTTTACAACCAGTTCTGATGATGATAATCGATGAAAATACTCAAATGTGTACAAGTGCACATAAGGCGGTTTGTGTATATTCAGCAACAAGTCAAGGATTTCATTAAAGCAGATTTTATTGTAATTTCAAATTAAATTGACATATCAAAAAAGCCCTTGCGGTCGCACTGAATACGGACTTTTTTGGGTTCCGTACCCAAAGGGTAAAAACGGGACCCTATTCTAAGACGCCGCTGTCCGTCTGTCTGTCTGTCACCAGGCTGTATCTCATGAACCGTGATAGCTAGACAGTTGAAATTTTCACAGATGATGTATTTCTGTTTTCGCTATAACAACAAATACTAAAAACAGAATAAAATAAATATTTAAGGGGGCTCAGAATATGTATATTCATTCTAAAAATAAAACATTTAATTAAAATAGAACAATATTTGAGGGGCTCCCATACAATAAACGTGATTTTAACAAGTTGTTTTGCCAAATAATGGTACGGAACCCTTCATGCGCGAGTCCGACTCGCCCTTGGCCGAATTCGAATTTTATATTTTATTAGCACCTTAACACTTAAGATTTAAATTGAAAAACATTTATTATTACATTCATTAAGATAAGGTTCAATGGAAATTTTTCCATTGACTATTGGTTCAAAATACATATCTCCTATCCTTTGTTTTTGACGGCATGTAGCCGATATAGCCCTACAGTGGAAAAAAAACAGGCGCTAATTATGCATAAATGAAAGCAAACCCGCTCAGGGAGATATTATATAAGCCTACCTATAAGTACTTGAAACATGGTTTTTGTACCCGGATAATAGCCAGTGCCCATTTCGAAAGAAGACTAATATTGGTAATATAATTTTCATTATCGCATGGTGAGTTTCGGAGATTATCGCGACACATAAACATAGAAACAATACCTCTGTTATCAGATTGATAGTTAACTGCATCAAATAGAAACACAGAGACTACAATTTATTCCCAGTAACCGATGTTGTTTTCGTTTTATAACACGGCTGTCATATTAGTGCGCCCGGCCTAACTGAGCCGAAGTACGCAACGATCCGACTTTCGCGCATGTACAGTCGCCTCAAAGCATTCGTGTGAGGAAGTGGGCGAAAAGTATAATTAAATAGGACGACCTTCGTTGCGCAATCGGTTTGATAGTCGGATGAGGGTAACTAAAGGGGAGTTGGGCAGGACACCTCGCAAGGCGTGGTGATGACTGGTGGAGCAAGGCCACAGCAGAACGCTGCCCGATGATGGGTCATGGACGAGCTCTGTGGCGCAGCGGGCGAAGGTCCGCCTGCGACGCAAGAGGTTGCGGGTTCGATTCCCGCCTCGGGACAAATGTCTGTACGATCTGCAGATATTTGTTCAGGGTGTTCTGGGTGTTTTTCTATATATAATTATAATATCTATCTATGTAGTATAATGTATTAAGTATATCAGTCATCTAGTGCCCATAACACAAGCTCTGCTTAGCTTGGGGCTAGATGATGCTGTGTGATTTGTCCAGCATTATTTATTTATTTATAGAAGTGTCGGTCGGTGCCGAGGTGGGTCGACGACCTAGTACAGATCGCGGCGTCAATGGATGCGGCTGGCGCATGATCGTGGCGGATGGCACAAACTTAGGGAGGCCTACTCAGCAGTGGGTGAAATCGAGCTGATGATGATTCTGAAAATATTTTTCCTGATCTGGGTTGATTCATGTTTATAAGTATGTAACTACAACATCAATCACCTCTGTACCATAAGACAAGCTTTGCCAATAATATGTAAGTTGTGTTAACTAATATACAACACAGCTAATCCAGGGGTTGGCTACACCAGGGTTATCTGATGTCGTAGTTAAGTGAAAATAGTAAATTATTAATGGAGTTTTGCCGTAGAAAAACGTTATAGCCAAAATTAAGTCAACGATTGGCCATTACGATAATGATTGTGACAGCATACGTATTAAGTAATCGTAGAAACTTCGCTGTTTTAATAGTTATTGTTACTTTACTTGATTTTATAAGCGAAATAAAATATTAAGACTTCGGAATATGGTAAGGGCTACCCTAGCAACGACCTTAATTTCACCGGCAACCCCTAAGTAAGCTTACAAAATGGTGGTTGACGGTGGGAATATGCAAAGTAATTCCTCCCCAGGCCTCTCAATACAGCATGTGTGAGTGACAGACAGTGGGAAAGGCTATAATGGAGTTACCTTTACACCCTCACAAACAATAGTAGTACTAGTTATTGTTTGATACAGTCTAACGTGTACGTGTGTTCCGTTTGACCTAGATAGATACACGAACTAAGTTCCCATCTAGCCTACATAATGTATGAGACCTGAATCCCCAAGTGAGTTTCAGAAGTTACCATTATTTTTTTTGTATTTGTACTTGGGACGGAATCTGCTCCAACTCCGTCAAACATAATATCAGACTTCAAATAAGTGCTTTATACTTTATTAATTTGTTGTTGTTTTATTTTGTTGTGACGCGTGAAAAAAGCCCATGGGGTCGCACTAAAAGTTATTTTTTCAGTTTGAGTTTGAATGTAGAATAAACGCTTACACTCCCATCGAAAATTTAAGTAACTCAACTAAAATACCATTTTAGAAGAATTTTTCGAGGCAAGCGAAATATATCCCCAGTCGAGTAGAAGAGGATTTTGTGAATACAAATTTTATAAGAATATGATATGTCATGATTTTGATACATACAAAGCAAAAATATCACAGTAAAATATACTCGAATATTCTCAAAAGAAAACTTCTAGAAAATAAAATAAAACAAGCAAAGCCAATACCATAGAATTATGGATACTTGTGAATTTGTGAGTAGCACATCGTCTTCACACTTCACACATTAATTCCAAGTTGAGAACAGTCGGTTACAAAGATGTATGAAGTGTTAAGAAATCTCAGACAATTTTGGCGTTAAAAATATTTGGTTGCATAGGTGTCTTCTAGACCTTTGTGATCTATCGAGCACTATTGTGATTATCTACGAAAAAAGCTATTATGTTATATACCTCATGTATATAACATATTTTATTAGCTTTTTTCATAAAAAATACTGTTCAATATGAAAAAATATATCAAAACATTTTTTATTAAAACCTGTACAACATATTACACATTTACCGTAACCCATGCTCGCTACTTACATATAATTTTACGTAGAAAGTAGGTAAGAGATTATAAAAAAAAATTATGAATCCGAAAGTTTGTTTTGTATGAATGTTACTGAATTTAATTATACTTAAATAATCATTTGTTGTATTAATGTTTGTTAGCTCTTCAAGCTAAAACTACCAAGCAGATCAAGCTGAAACATGTATACCAAAAGTAACACAAGGACTTTTTATCCGGCTGGAACGCGTGCAAAGCTGTGGGCTGAAGTTTATTTATGAAATGACTTGTGCAGTATTGATTTATCTATCATCATTTCAGCCGTGGGGTGCCGGCAGTAGAATGATACCCCTCCTCTCATGCCCATGGATGCAGTAAGAGCCTGCTAAGGGATACCTCCGGAAGATGGGCAGCAGCGTCTATCCGTGTATCAACATCCCATACTGCGCTCACCAACCCGCCTGCCAAGCGTGGTGAGTATGGCAACTACCCCTCATGGAGATCCATGAGGGAGGCTTGTGTTCATCAGTGGACGTTTTATGGCTGAAACGATGATTTCAGCCGTAAAACGTCCACTTAATGAACACAGGCCTCACTCCCTCACTTATTGATGTCCATGAAGGGGAGTTGCCATACATCACCCTTGGCAGGCAGGTTGGCGAGCGCAGTACGGGCTGTTGATACACAGAAAGACGCTGCTGCCCATATTCCGGAAGTATCCCTTAGCAGATACTGCATCTACGGGCATGAGAGGAGGGGCAACATTCTACAGCCCACAGCATATTGATTTATACAATGACTTCTTTTGCACGCGTTGATTCGGAGTAAACGTACCTTAAATAGCTAGATTTTCAGTTACTGAAAACATCGTACTTTATAATATTACCTAGTTGTATAAAGAACTGTTACCCTAACTTACAACTTATTTCTAGGAAAGTATAATTTAACATTTCCTATATTTTAATAATTATACATTGAACGCCATTAATTAATTAATTATTACGAACACGATAAATTAGAATGTCCATAATGAGTATTTTATAACGAATTGAATTCATAACAACTTCTTGGTTGGTTTTAGAGTAACTACGCTCTTATGTATTTGGTTTATTAGCAATTACGTGATATTTGCTATAAAATAGAAGTACTCTTAATTGTATACGAAAAAAAAATTATAACATCTCGCAGTAGACGGCCCGCTTAAACCTATTCAACCAGTTTTTTTGAATGAGGCACACTATGATGTATGTTAACAGGGTATGACAATAATATTTAGAAAAAGTGCACTCAATTGATATTTCATCACCAAAATAAATACATTTTCTTACCAAAAATAAAAATTTAGTCCCATAAGAAAATATTCCTAACAAATATATTTAACAAAACAAATGCCCGAATATGTTAGTATAAAAATTACATAAATTATAAATGCCCGAAAACTACAAAGATGCGTTTCGCAAAACTCAATACTAAGTCTTTGAATCTTCGCCGCAAAACGGCCTATTGTTCAAACGTTCGCACGTACTGTTATAAATAAATTCAATTAGCAAAATGCATTGTAAGCGAAGTGGGTTTGCATTGTTACCTACCTTACCCCCACTTTTGCAAGTTTATAAAAGGCGTAAACCACGCGGTCCGACAGACAATCCGTGGCCATAATTATAGCAATTAACATCCTTGTAAAACTGTAATATTCTCGGTTGCTAAATAAAAGTTCTTCCAGCGTTTAAAAGTGTTTTTTTTAAAAAGGACTTACGGACTGCCGTCCTAACAATTGGTGTCAGAAGTGGGATCCAGGATAATTCTGGAATCAAGGTGTAGGTCGTCGTCGCGTCCCTTCTGTCGTCCTACATCATTTATTTGAAAAGTCCTCAAAAAACTGAAGTGAAGTGCTCAAGTAGTCGACGTTAAGTCTTGGGCTTGATGATAGCCTAAGCCCGCACTGCTGCCCCTTGCTTCCTACCGGAATCCGCTGACGAGCGTGAGCCAACCTGAAGAACATCATCACCGTGATCGACGGTCAGCCTCCACTCTTGAGTGTGAGCCCGCATCGCATTTTCGAGCACCGGGTCGCCGTGGTCGACGATAAGCCTCCACAACCTAGTGTGAGCCCGCATCACAGACGACCAGGATACCGAGAAGCCCGATTGTCCAACCATCCTTATCATTATCATAACCTTATATATCAATTAAAACTCCAGGTTATATTCTCCACGTGGACGCCGCCAGCACGAGCTCCTGTTATACGACTCCTTGGGTCGCCAGCCGCGCGTCGCTGCCATTGACGTCATCCATCCATGCCACGTTTTCTTCGAGAATGTTCCCCAAAGGCTGCTTTGCGATTTTAATGTGAGTTAATTTTTATTCAAAGTGCAAGTGAAATAAGTAAAGAAAAGTGCAATAATTTTAAAACCAAGTGAAATTTAGTAACTTTCCCTTGAAATCTTTTTATATTTTCATAAGATTTTAAACTATTTCAAGAAAATTTCAAGAATTTTATAAACTTTTTCATCGTTTTTACATTATTTTTACATATACAATTAAATATAAGCATAATAATATTTTTATGTGTGTCTGATGATCTGTTCTGCATTTTAATAATAAATTTTTAATGTCACTGAAAGCTGAGGAAAGTATTTCTTCCGATAATTATTTGTCAGAGGAGGAACAATCCTCGCAAAAACAAAAAGCTAAAATGTCTGACAAAATTACGCTGAACTTTTTAACCAAATTCATTAAGCCTTATAAAGGTGATCGCGAATCTTTACCGGCATTCTTAACTAATTGCGAAAACGCTATTTCATTAGCTAGCACAGATCAACAGAATGTTTTATGCAAATATATTTTATCGCAACTCGAAGGCAAAGCGCAGATAGCAAGCTCTTTAAAAACATTTCAATCTTGGCCTGAAATTAAACAATTTCTTAAATCCACATTTGGGGAGAAAAAACATTCAACCCATTTATTGGTGGATCTGCAAAGCTGCAAGCAAATGCCTTCCGAGGATGTGATGCAATATTCTTTACGTGTTGAATCATGTTTAACAAGACTTCAATCTGACATCCACTACAGCTGCGTAGATCCAAAAGAACTTCTAGGTAGAATTGCCGCAATGGAAGATTTAGCCCTTAACACATTTTTATTAGGGTTGAACTCTAACTTTTCACATATTGTGCGCTGTAGGAATCCTAAGTCTTTGTCAGATGCCATAACTCAGGCAACAGAAGAAGAAAAATTATTCAAGCTATCTAAGTTATCGAGCCGTTCATACAAACAGTGCTCTATTTGTAATAAAAGCGGTCATTTAGCTAATGAATGCTATAAAAATAAAAATTCAACAAAGCATTCAACGTCTAATACTTATCACATAAATAATCCTCCAAACGCTAATTATAATTCTAAATTCGATGCAACTAAATCATGCAATTATTGTAAAAAACCAGGTCATTTAATAAACGAGTGTCGCAAACTTAAGTATAAAAATAAGAACTCAACACCGAGTGCTGATGCACCAAATAGTTCGAGTACGAGTAACTCGGCGAGCAATTATCGCTCTAATGTACACAACGTTGAAACGGAGGATGAAAACGTTGATAATATCAATTTAAACTAAATATAGTTTCGGTGCCGTGTCGGCCGGAACTTATTAATCATATAAATGACACGAAAATTAATATTTTACCCCGTGTTCCGAAGTTTTCTCAAACGCGGATGATTAACAAGACATTTAAGAAAGTTTCTTATATTTCTGAGTCTCAGAACCTTTCGCGCTGTGCTCCTAAATTCCCTCTAGCACAGGTCAGCCCAAATTTAGACTCAAAACTTTCTCATCGTGCTCTTAAATTCTCCCAAGCACATATTAATAAGCACTCTGAAATTTTAAACTGTGTTCCTAAATTCCCCTTAATAACACAGAGTAGTGCAAAAACAGAAAATTCAGATAAAAATAAAGACCCAAAGAATTATCTTAAATTAAATAAAATTCCGAATTTAATGTCGACCTTAAAACAAGATAATTTCTTATCTCGTCAAAAATCGAATCTCTTGTCTAAGGATGTCACTCATGAGAAATCATATACCATTAAACATATAAATAATAAAGTTTCCCTTCCTCACGTTTATTTAAAAACGGATTATAGTGACATACCTTTGTGCTTTTTAATCGACACTGGTTCATCGATCTCAATTGTCAAGCTTTCACGTTTGAAAAAGCCAGTGCTCGGACCCGAGATTATAAAACTTAAAGGTCTAAGTGATAATGACTCCTATTGCGAATCTTTAGGATCTATTGAACTCAACTTCGATTATCGCATTTCTCCAAAAAGGAAAATTTTATTCAATTTCATGTTTCATGCGATTGACGATACAGTAAATTTGTGCTATGACGGTATTATCGGTAGTGATTTTATACAACATTTTAGGATTGATGTCCAATATTCGACCAACACTCTCAAATTAGAAGGTTACGAAATACCTATTTGTTCGAGTCAAACCTCTTATGTAATACCCCCGAGGTCAGAAATGGTCATTGAGTGCCCAGTCTCAAATCTAAATGAAATTTCTGGTCACCATGAGGCCTTAATTTTAGATCAGAAGATCTCTGAAGGTGTTTTTCTAGCTAATTGTTTAGTTAGTATCAAATCTAACAACAGAGTTAACGTATCGGTTTTAAATACTACTGAATCTGAATTAAAAATCAACAATTATCAAGTCCACTTAACTCTATTTGACACACCACTCTCTAACCCAGATATTACTCAGCAAGAGCTTATCCATCAGCTTAGTACTTTAAACATAGACCGTTCACAAAAAGTTCTTGACCAAATTCGAAGTTCACATTTAAATGCACAAGAAAAGAAATCTTTACTGTCCTGTATTTCAAAGTACACAGACATTTTTCATCTTGATGGTGAATTATTATCTCATACGAATGTGATAAAGCACTCTATTAATACAGGGAATGCAGCCCCTATTCATGTAAAGTCGTATCGTTTTCCCGAAGTTCATAAAGATGAAGTCGAGAAACAAATAAAAAAAATGCTTAGCGAAAATATTATTCGCCCTTCAACGTCACCTTGGAGTGCACCCGTTTGGGTTGTGCCTAAGAAGCTAGATGCTTCCGGCAAACAAAAATGGCGAATCGTCATTGATTATAGACGACTTAATGATGTCACTGTTTCAGAGGTTTATCCTCTTCCGCTTATTAATGACATCTTGGACCAATTAGGTCATTCCAAATATTTTAGTACGCTTGATTTAGCATCTGGTTTTCATCAGTTGCTCTTAGATCCCAAGGACACTGAGAAAACAGGATTCAGTGTTACTACTAATGGCATATCTGGCCAATTTGAGTTTTTACGTATGCCATTTGGTCTGAAAAATGCACCCTCGACGTTCCAAAGGATGATGAACGTTGTCCTTTCAGGATTACAAGGTCTCTCATGCTATATTTACTTAGATGATTGTATTGTATATTCCCACGACCTTGAATCTCATATGCAGAAACTAGAATCTGTATTTACTAAATTTAGGGAAGCTAATTTAAAGTTACAGCCCGATAAATGTGAATTTTTACGACGTGAAGTTGCTTATCTAGGGCATGTTATTACAGATCATGGTGTCTCGCCAAACCCTGAGAAGGTTAAGGCTATATCTCAATTTCCCATACCGAAAAATCCTAAAGACATTAAATCTTTTCTTGGACTAACTGGTTATTACCGAAGATTTATAGATAAATTCTCTCAAATAACAAAACCTTTAACCTCATTATTGAAGAAAGATATTGAATTTAATTGGTCCCAAGAACAGGAACTAGCTTTTAACACCCTTAAACAGAAACTTATCACAGCTCCCTTGTTACAATACCCAGATTTTTCACAACCTTTTGTTGTAACTACGGATGCTTCTAACTACGCAGTAGGCGCTGTTTTATCACAGGGTGAAATAGGCAAAGATAAGCCTATTGCATATGCGTCCCGAACTTTAAATAAACAAGAAGGAAACTACTCTACTACAGAGAAAGAACTTCTCGCTATTCTTTTCGCCGTAAACAATTTCCGACCTTATTTGTACGGATATAAGTTTAAAATCGTAACGGATCACCGACCACTTGTATGGTTATTTAAAGCAAAGGATCCAGGTGGACGATTACTTAGATGGCGACTTAAATTGGAAGAATATGAATATGAAATTATTCATAAACCCGGACGTGTAAATAGCAATGCAGATTCATTATCTCGCTATCCAGTGAATGCTCTGACTAAATGTAAATTAAATAAATCAACTTATTCACAATATTTTAAAAAGCAATTTACTAAATCTTTACCAATAAGTGACACGAAAATCGAAGAGCATCATCAAAGTTTAAGTTCATCGAAACAAAAAGTTATCGCTTGTCCAGTTTCTCTAGATTTTGACTACTCTATGCCACATTGCGAACAATTATTATCATTGTTAGATAACAGCTCAGAGTTCTTGAATGGTGAACGCGAACCTGATACCGTGCAAGCTTGTGTTGATTGTAAAAACAAGAAGCTTTATTTCTTATACACTAAGGTTCATCATTTTGACGAAACAAGTTACAAGTCTATTTATAATTTATTAATCAAACTGCGTGATTTAATTATGAGTAACGAAAACTATGATAAAGAATTAGCCATTTCGGACTTTTCCGAACCTTTTACGAAATTAGTATATTTAAAGATTTATAATATGATTTCTTACATTTTTCACGGTACTGATATTAAAATTCATATTTACAAAAATTTAATTATATACCCAGCTCCTGCTGAAATTCCAAACATTCTTAAGGAGAACCATGGGACAACTATATCTGGTCACCCCGGCATTACCCGTATGTTAAACCGAATAAAAGAATCTTATTATTGGAAGGGAATGCGATCAGATATTGAACGATTTGTTAAAGACTGTAAAATGTGCCAAGTAAACAAACCATTACGCACATGTAACAAAGCGCCGATGGTTATAACATCCACAAGTACCAAACCATTCGAAAAATTAGCCCTCGATATTGTTGGTACATTACCTGAAGCCGGTCTCCAAAAATTCAGGTATATTTTGACCCTTCAGGACGATCTAACAAAATTTTCATGTGCTTATCCAATGATTACCTGTACAACCGATGAAGTTGCTCGTAATCTCATTCATTTCTTTTCATTATTTGGATTCCCCAAAATGATTCTCACAGATCAAGGTACATGTTTTACATCGGAATTATTCAGACAATTAACAGAAATTCTTAAAATCAAAAATCTATTTTCTACTCCCTATCATCCCCAGACAAATGGCGCTCTAGAAAGAAGCCATGCCACTCTGAAGGAGTACCTCAGATCATTTATTAATGACAATCACGACGATTGGCATTGTTATCTCGCAACAGCGATCTTATCATATAATACAACTCCACATTGTTCTACAGACTATACACCTTTCGAGCTTTTATATGGCAATAAGCCCTCTATTCCTAGTAGTGTTTACGAATCAAATAACAGCACTACATACCAAGAGTATATTCGAGCTTTACAATATAGAATGAAATATTCACGGGAAAAAGCAATTGAAAATTTGAATAAAAGCAAAGAATCTTCCAAAAAATATTATGACTCATCTGTTTGTGATAAAAAATATAAAACTGGTGATTTAGTTTATTTGAAATATCATCATAGATTACGTAAGGCCTTATCCCCTGTTTGGAAAGGACCCTTTAAAATATTAAAAATGAATGGAAAAAATAACGTCACACTCTGTATCAACAGAAAACACGTTAAATATCATATAAATGAAATAAAACCAGCATAAATTTTATCATTGTTCCAGATTTCTCATCAGTCCCTGTCTTTCGGTTCCCATTGAACCTATTGAACACAGTCCAGGTGTTTACTTCGACCCTATTTCTATCGTTTATTTTAAAAATGATTTTTGGAATGTTATTACGCATGTTGAAATGGTACCTATTAAGCCTTATATGGATAAGATTGAAAGTTATTTTTCTCGAATTTCTGACTTTTGCGATAAAGCACATAATTTAAGTATTTTTAATGTTGACTGTAATGACGTCACCAACTCCTTGCAAATACTAATGAACTCTAATGATCTAAAATATGAATCTCTGTATCATCTCATCTCCACTAGCCGACCTAAACGAGCTCTTGAATTTGGAGGCGAAATACTTAAGTTCTTTTTCGGCACCTTAGACGCCGATGACGCAAGGAAATACGATGAAGCAATAGATACTTGTGAACATAATGAACAAGAAATATTTTCTCTGATGAAAAATAATATTCACGTTGTTCGATCTACAATTAATAATTTTAATATCTCTATTCGAAAACTTAATGAAAATGAATATAAAATAAATAATCAAATTGAAAAGCTTAATTATGTTTTTAATAAAAATACAGAAAATAATGTAAAATTAATTAATTTACAGAAATTCAATTCTCTTTTTAACATCCTTGAAGCATCATTATTGTCTATCTCTAATATTTTAGATACTATTTTAAATTCAATTTTATTTGCTAAAGCCAACATCCTTCATCCTTATATAATTTCACCTACGAAATTATTTAATGAACTATCAAAGAATATTCAGTTAAAACGCAATTCGGAGTTTCCAATGTCTCTTACGTTGCAAAACATTCATACATTAATTGACTTATCCACATTAACTTCGTATTATTTTAAAAACAAGCTTATCTTTAGGATTCAGATACCATTGATAAGTCCTATTAAGTTTAATGTTTATAAAAGCTTAGCGTTACCAACTCCATCCGAGTTAAGACACTATCAGACTTACGTTTTAATACATCCGTCGAAATTATTTATTGCTGTAACGGATGACAGATTAAGTTACGCATTATTAGACAGTATTACTGATTGCAAGCATGTAAACGATGAATATATTATGTGTCCAATGCCGTCAATATTATCCACCATTAACAATCCGTCTTGTGAAACAAAGTTGTTAACTGAAGTTACCTTATCACTTCCTGATATTTGCGATTCTAAAATAATATATGGTAATATAAACGTATGGCAAAAGCTTAATGATGGAAGATATATTTACGTGCAATCTAAGCCTAATAAATTAACCTTAAAATGTAATGACACTATTGTGGATCATACCTTACAAGGTACTGGTATTTTAACTATAAATGAAAACTGTATAGCTTATTTTCAAACATTGCAATTTTATCCATCTCATTTTTATCAAACAATTTTACCAAGCCAATTATCTATTAATTATGATATAACGGATGATAATTGTTGTAAAATTAATATTTTCAATGAAACTGTTCCTAGTTTATCTCCTATTACTCTATCTAATATTGACCTCGAATCACTTAAACTGGCTTCTCATAAATTAGATTATTTGGAAAATCAAATAAACCAGGCAGAAAATACGTCTCATATTGTTAAATACGGTCATTATTATTCAGGCTTAACCTATGTCATAACTTCAATCATAATTTGTTTTATACTTTATAAGATTTATAATAAATGTTTATCAAATAAAACTTCTTGCTGTATTCAAATATACAATCAATGTTACACTAGAAAATCGAATAATATTGAATCAAAAATAAAGAGTTCTATCGAGCTAACTGATATTTCAGAAGATTCATTTGAATACGACAAGAAGTCAATTAAAAGTTTACCTGAAATAGAAATAAATAAAAATAGTAAAGTGGTTTTTAGAAAGGAAACTTCAAATAGAAATTTAAGTAACTATTGAGAAAGTTTTATTGATGGTTTTATTATTCTCTATTAATTTCGGAACTATTTTCTTAAATTAGATTTAATGCAAAAAATTGTTTATATTTGTTTTTAATAGAAAACTAAGTTTATATTTACTTTATAAGATTCTTAACTTTGAAAAGCAATTATGTTTAAGGTTTGCTTTATTTAATTTTATTTTCCTTTTGTTTAAAATTCAGCATAATTCTGATTTTATTTTTGTAACATAGTCAATGTTTTTTTTTATCATTTAAATTTATTTTACTTTGTTTCAAGATCCTTCAATTATCTTTAAATGATAATCTCACTCTAAAGGGGGGAGATGTTATAAATAAATTCAATTAGCAAAATGCATTGTAAGCGAAGTGGGTTTGCATTGTTACCTACCTTACCCCCACTTTTGCAAGTTTATAAAAGGCGTAAACCACGCGGTCCGACAGACAATCCGTGGCCATAATTATAGCAATTAACATCCTTGTAAAACTGTAATATTCTCGGTTGCTAAATAAAAGTTCTTCCAGCGTTTAAAAGTGTTTTTTTTAAAAAGGACTTACGGACTGCCGTCCTAACAGTACGAATCGTTTGATGTTATGTAAATAGCTAGAATAAAATGTACATAGCAGAACATTGTTTTATAACTGTTTAGGTGAGAGCGTGAAGGGAAATGGTGTGAATAGTCACGAGTACAAGACAATTGTTTTTCTTGTCGGGTATTGATTTGTAGTTTTCGTAGCGAATGGTAGGGTTAGACGGAAATTTTAGGGTGAGAGACGAATTCGTAATAAACAAATTTAGTTTTTGAACATGTTTTCGCTTAAGGCGCGTTAGCGACCTGATCGCGCAGTTTTGCTGTTGATCAGATCTGTTGTCATCAGATGCTATACAATACACCCTCTATACACAGGCACAGGTAGTGGAAAATAACTAAAAAGTCGTAAAAATATTCGATATTTTATGATTAAAGTCCCCGTTTAAAATTTTGCTGAAACTTCATGTTTACTTCAGTATACATTCTCAAAGAAACCTAAAAAAAAACACTAATATCTTCTTCTTAAGTCGAGGTATTTTTTTTACACCAACCAACGGGTAGATAATTTATTTATAACCAAAGTGCCCGTAAAATTTTTGAAAAAATTATAACTGAATTTATTATTAAATATTATTGCAAGAACGACCGTGTGCAAGAATAAAACTTTAAACTCTTCCTACAACGGGCACGTGGAACGAAACTCAGTCATTGGCTCACTAAAGCGTTGTAATAAATGAATGAATGAATGAATTATTGTACACCAAAACTAAATAATAATAAATCTTTCGTTTTTAAATGGATTCTTATTGAAACATATTTATCTATCACTAGGATAATTTTACTAACATTGTAGTAAGAGGATTATTGGTTAAATCATTATTTTGAGACGAGTGCAGAGTTTCTTAAACCTGGGGTCATTGAACGTCTGGAAGTATACAAATTTAACAATTATGTGCTATTTCATATTTTTTGTTCCCACGTACATACATTTTCTTTAAAATAAACACAAAAAATAGTCTCAAGAATTGTCAAAGATCGAAATAATTATTTATTTTACGAAAGGGCAACGAACGCACTGTTGACGTCATTAGTAATATCGACTTTTTATAACATTTCATCATCTCAAATTCATATTAAAACAAGACGCACTTGCACGCTACAGTTTAAAATCAAAACGTGGGGAGTATATTCAAAGCAATTCCTTTGTAATACCACGGAGTATAATAAAGCACTTACAAAGTTGCAAATAAACCTAGCTGCAATAGCTATAGGTAAGTGAGCTTCGGGAAACTTCGGGCGGTCGATAAAAGCATACTATATCGTGTATAACAGTCGATCTCTGCAAGAAAACGTGAAAATGGAACGCGGGCCACGTGGCAACTTTAATTATTGTATGTTGGTTATTAGATTGGCAGAGTTAAACGTTACTCGTTGCGATTATAATATATAATAACAAAAAAAAATTGGTTTTACCAGTTCTATAAACCACCAGACTTTTAAACAGTCGTAAGAATGATCTATTAATATTAAATACTTGATGGTATGACGTGACGGTAACATTAGAAAGGTAGGTGGTACGAGTAGTGGTAATGGCACTCAAAGGAAAAAGAACATGTTTTTACAACCTATACATTTAATTTAAAACCACAATAACATAAGTACGGCACGTACATAACATATACATTTTATATTTTTACGAAGATAATAAAAATAAAATATAATTCCACAAAACGTGTTTTGAATTTCGAATCGTTAAATATTTATGAGGATAAGCGAGTGCCGGGCATTTTTGCGTTTTTTTTTATAGTTTTTGGAAGCGGTTTCGATAAAAAGTTAATTGTAGAGTAGCTTTGTTTATGAATCACTGTTTCCGGGCAATGCACGCGGCAGCCTCGCCACCTGCCTTTTTTTATTCCAGCACAAAGTAATCACATAAAATTATTATTCATATGGAAAAGACTATGTTCGATTCCACAGGAGAAATACATTATAATTTAAATAATTTTCAAAAATAAATAATCAATATGCTTTGCTTTGTTATTTTAAACATTTTAAAGTGGTTGGTTTTGATTTTCTTACGCATTTTTATAAAGAAATAACAAAATTGTTCATCTTCATTTTATTCATTAAATTATGCATATATAAAGAAACCTTATATTACATTCTTAAAACATTTACGAAAGTTCAAGGTACTCAGCACGAGATAAAAGGTTAGTTTTACTTTTATTATATTTAAATCGCTTCGGAGCGTATATTTTAAGTGAAGGGAATAATATATCAGCATTTTTTATTGCTCGTCGCAAGTTCTGTCGGGGGCATTCTTGACATTTATCTTTTGAGCGCAAAAAAAACTCATTATAAAACGAAACTCCGACGTCATTAGTAAACTAATTTATAAATGCTTTAGCAAAAAATGCACAAAAATTTCAAATTATAATAATCTTAAATTATTATTAGTGCTATCCGCATAAAAAGTATGCGAGCGTTGGTTATTAAAGTTATTAACAATTATGAACATTTTAATGAATGACTTCAGTACATAATTTATGGATCAAATACAAGTATTAATATTCGCCCTAAAAATACAGGAAAATCAAACAAACTGTAGGGCGATTACATCACACACCGCCGAGTAAAGTTGGTGATGAATTAATCATCATGTCATAAAATAATAGGTACATTGCTTTACGCACGAACACAGGGAATGAATGTACCTTGAGACAGAATTATTTTCTACATTTCCTCCCCCCTCCCCTCGACAGCATAATATTCACGCTGTTAGGGGGGTTGTTGTTATTTATTACGTAATTTAATTTATTAGTGGAAACTTTATTGGATTGTGTAATACTTTATATTTAAGATTTAGATTGTATTATTGTTCTGTGTGTTTTCCCAAATAAACTTAAATAAATAAATAAATTACGCTAGACATTTTAAACTATTTGTGACCCCCTGTCTGTCCCGCCTAGGTAAGAATATTTATGCATTGAGACCCTCTGTCCCGCCTAGGTAAGATTTTTTATGCATTGTGGATTTGTGACCACTCCCATCAGTGACAATAGGCTAATTGACTAAATCCTAGTGAACGAGTTAACAGACAATAGGAGTTCCATAATGAAATCCTGGATCAGTGAATTTAATGTGTTGCGGTTTGTTAAAAAACATTCCATATCGAATTTGCCTAAAGTATAGAAATGCCGTGGGATGCCGGCACTAGAATGTTGCCTCTCTTCTCTTGCCCGTGAATGGAGTAAGAATCTGTCAAGGGATACCTTCGGAAGATGGGTTGCAGAGTCCGTGAATTTACATCCAGTGCTGAGCACGCCAACCCGCCTGCCAAGCGTGGTGAGTATGGCAACAACCCCTCATGATCAGTAATTACTTGTAGATTCATGAGGGAGGCCTCTGTCCAGCAATGGACGTCCTACGGTTGAGATGATGATACTGGATGATGATGAATGTTGGAGAGCGGCTGTTAATCGTATTGGTGGTAAAAGACAGCGAGACACAAACTACGCTATACAAGTCTTACCTGATACATCACTGACACAAAATACGCTAAACAAGTCTTACCTGATACATCATTAGACACAAAATGCGCTATACAGTCTTACCACAATCCATCATTAGACACAAAATACGCTATACAAGTCTTACCTGATACATCATTAGACACAAAATGCGCTATACAAGTCTTACCACAATCCATCATTAGACACAAAATACGCTAAACAAGTCTTACTTGATACATCATTAGACACAAAATGCGCTATACAAGTCTTACCACAATCCATCATTAGACACAAAATACGCTATACAAGTCTTACCTGATATATCATTAGACACAAAATACGCTATACAAGTCTTACCTGATACATCATTAGACACAAAATACGCTATACAAGTCTTACCTGGTGAAGTAAGCTTGCTCCGTTCATCTCCCTTGACATCCTCCTGAAATCGCACCGTCATCGGCTTCTTCTTGACCCTCAGTTTCTCGTCCTCCGGAGACAGTATGGAGGCGCGTTTCTTCGGACGCTCGTCCTCTTCACGCTTGACCTGGGTCATGTCGGCGGTGGTGGATGTGGCCGGGTGAGCTACTGTGTAATTCATGAATGGTTAGGAAGCTGGAAGCTGCTGTACAAAGCGTAGGTGTGTGTAGGTGTAGGAAAGTGCTATTGTGAAGAACCACGATCTGATTCATTGGTAGAATGTATGCTTTCACAAAATAAACAGATCTCTTGACATCCTATAATCTTTTTTTTCGACTTTATGACGAGACAACCTGAAGGCCCACCTGATGTGGTAACCTCTACCTATTACAACACCTATACCGCGGTGACGAAGCATGCGACCATAGTTTAATTGCATTGCGTCCGTCACCCTGAGAGATAGTTGTTAGGTCTCATATTTTATGTGCCCGTAATCCTAACCCTTCAAAGCGGAACAAAGCAATTCAGACATTGCTACATGGCGGCAGAAATAAGTATTATTTGTATCAGAAATTAGTATCCCCGGATAATTACAAAATACATTTATATTAAGGTGATGAGTAATTAATGTGAGTAAATTTATAATTGAACGAGGCGTACAAACCATAATTTGTCTAACCCTTTTTCTGACCCTTACATAGGTCACCTGCCTAGTGTAAGGTTTTTTTTAGATAAGATTTATTTATTTAACAAAGAGTATGTACATGATAATCTGGTTAGTAGCATCCTTAAGCCTATATTAGGGTCATCCGACACTAGGTTCTCATAATCATAAGGGTTGTTGGACATGTCCTTAATGTTGTAACACTCTCAACATCATGAGTATTTTTGCTATGAGCTCGTTGTGAAATTACACGAATTACAAGATTTTTATTTTTACATTTTTGGATGTTTGTAATGAACTCAAAAACTACTAGACCGATTTTAAAAATTCTTTCATCTGTAAAATGCTCCATAATTAGGCAGTAACATAGGCTATATTTTTGAATCCGGCGGCGCTGAAATAGGGGTGCGGTACGGTACGAAGTTCGCCGAGTCAGCTAGTAATTTTATTAATGCGAATGTGAGTTTGTTACGCTTTCACGCCTAAACCATAAACCGATTTAAAAAAATCTTTCACCAATGGAAAGCTGCATTATCAGCGAGTAACAATGGCTATATTTTATCTCCGTATTCCCACGGGAACGGGAACTACGCGGTAAAACCGCGGGGCGCTGCTAAGTAATCTATAATTTCGTAAGAGATTTATCCTCTAGCGGTAATCTTTGGAGCATGCCATTCCTTCATATATTTTGCACACCAATACCAAATGTCAAGCATGTCGTGCCTTTAAATTTTTGACAACTTATTTAGAAATGTTTTTTGCAAATTAATATATTTAATCTTTATAACAAATATTATGTAATTAAATAATACATTTGACGATGGCCGTGGAATATTAAAATTGTGTTTATGCGAGTTGTGTGTCCGAGAATTTTTGAGGGTATTTTTATAGCAGACATAAGTAATTTCCAAATGGGATATTGCAGTCATTGTGCAGGTTACAGCGGTCCTGCTCTGGATGCTGACGGCGCGGTCGACACTGGGGCGTTTTTTTTTTAATTTACTGACAATATGCAAGCGGTTGGCCTGGCCACCATCTAACAAGTAAAGATGTCGCAAACCTATGATGGATCACGCTTGTCTAAAAAGAACCTATGCACTCGGGCCTTGAAGACTCCCAAGGTTATACGTGACTTGATACGAGTACCATGCCTCTTCTATACCTCTAGATGGAAGCTAAGATCCGATGGTATTGTAGGGGGGCATCCTTAATAAAGACACATTAATGGAGAGGGAAATATGTTATTTATTTATTTTGTAAGATTTACAGTTAGATTATTGTTTTATTACACAGTCTACATTATTACACTAGCACTTACTAAATTAGGGTAGGTATGCGATGAAGCAACACACAAACTAATAATTTATAGCAAAATAATTCATGTAAGAGTGCGCGCACTAGTGACTTTTGTTACCGTGGCAAAAAAGTTTTTGTCACTGTCACATAAAAATTCTCCAATTTGTCACGTATCCAAATGGGCGCACCTTCATTAGGGATGATGTACGAGGTGATAGTGACGGTGTCACGGTCACGGTGACAAAAGTCACCAGCGCTATCTCTAAACTTTATACAAAATCGCATTGTGTAGGTAAGTGTGTAGTGTAAGAGAGGAGTGTCGTGAAATGCATGAATGTGTATAAACCATTGACCTACAACTTCTATGCACATTTTCATAAGCACCCTACGCCGCGCTCGACAACAACAAGCTGTTATTATGTGACAAGGGGTGGAAGGGGTCCTAAAATTCGTGAAGTCACATTTCAAAAAATAATTTTATGGGGAATAAAACTAATTTCACTGCGAATTTAATTTTAATTTTACCGCGGTCCCTCTGGACCCACCCTGACGGCGCGTTCGACCCAGGGGCGTGACTTGGTACGAGTATACTTTATCTATACATACCCCTTGTCACATAATAACAGCTCGTATACTCGAGAACAACAAGCTGTTATTATTACGTGACATGGGGTGGGAGAACTAAAATTCGTGACGTCACTTACAAACATTTTAAAGGTAAATAAAAATAATTTCCGAAATGCTGTCTTCATTTCATAAAATTATGAAATGAAAGTTGTGAAATTGCAAAATATTTGACGTCACACTTAGTACACAAAAAGTGACGGTCTCTAGGCAGTATTCAAGTGACCAGCTGTGACAAGGAGGTCACAATATTTATGTGCGACATAATTTATGGGGGACCCCTTAGTTATGTTTCCAATGATGTTGCTATAACAGGAATGATAGAACCGTAGAGGTAGAATTGTTTGACTAATGTAAAAACAGTGGCAGTGTTAGTTTGAAGATACAGAATTCGCGTTCTTGGTCGCAGGAGAACTGACCAGGTCCTGAGATAAGAACACTGTTGGTGTACGAAATGTCGGGATAATAATAAAAAGGGTACGCGATAAAATCCTGTAATTATGATATATAATATATAAAACCAATATGTTAACAAATAAATAATGTTGGACAATTCACACAGCATCATCTAGCCCCAAGCTAAGCTAAGCTTATGTTGTAAGTACTAGGAGACCTGATATCCTTAATACATTATACTACATAGATTGCTTTTTTAATTGTATATAGAAAAGCACCCAGAACACCCTGGACAAATTTGTCCCGAGGCGGGTATCGAACCCGCAACCACTGGCGTCGCAGGTGGACCTTCCCCCGCTGCACCACAGAGGTCGTCAATCGCGAAGCCATTGAAAGGCATTTGATGCACACCCGTGTGTGCAAAAGTTGTACTAATATGGCTGAGGCCGGCACGCGAAGGAGCAAGTTCTAGTGTCAGTGTTACCTTGGCTAACTTGGTCCTGCTCTGTCTGGATGCTCACAGCTCGCTCGACCCTGGCGGCGTGCCGGGCCTCCTCCATCTCCCTGGCGGCGGCCGCCAGGATGTTGTTGACAGCCGTGTGGGTGTTCGGCGTGTCATCGCGACGTCTCCGTCGGATCTCTTCGGCGCGCATCATGGATTGTTGGTACAGGTGTATCTGTTTGGAAAAAATAAAGTATTCTTTAACGCATTAAAAGGAATTAAGTGTGAAAGCCGTGGCTCCTGTCGTGCCCGTGGATGCAGTAAGAGCCTGCTAAGGGATACCTCCGGAAGATGGGCAGTAGCGTCATTCCGTGTATCAACATCCCGTACTGCGCTCGCCAACGCGCCTGCCGAGCGTGGAGAGGTAACTACCCTTCAAGGAAGTCCATGCGGGAGGCCTGTGTGCAATAGTGGACGTATTACGGCTGAAATTATGATGATGAAGTATGAAAGTATTTATTGTGGAACAGAAACACAGTGGTACGGATAATGATGAACGTTGGCACTGCAAAAATTCAGAAACTATGTAGCAGTGTCAGCGCACCTAAACCAATCACAATTTTAGAAAAAATACAATAAAAGCGTCTTCTATAGTATCTTTATAATATACTAATATTATAAAGAGGTAAAGTTTGTGAGTTTGTGAGGTTGTAGGGGGTAATCTTTGGATCTATAATGCTGAACCGATTTTCAAAATTCTTTTACTAATAGAAAGTCACAATATTTGTGAGTGTGGCTATAAATTACCGCCCAACGAAGTGGGCAACGGCACAGCTAGTAACTTATAAAATAAAACTAATGAGAGCAACAGATTTGAAGGAATCTAAATCACAAGCGACTTCTGTAGGGGTGAGGGTGTATGTGGTTGTGGTTTCACATAAGGACACAATGTTGATTGAATGTTATTTACATGGCAACTGAACGCTATTCAATAGGGTATTATAATGAAAATCCTTCAAATAGATGGCGATAGTGTTACTTTATGGTTGATACACATCATATGAACCGTAGGACGTCCACTGCTGGACAAAGGCCACCCTCATTGATCTCCAAGTCTGCATCCACCGTCGACCTGCGGTTTTTACCATCGTCGTCTGTTATCAAATGTTGTTGTACACAATAATTACTCCATATGCGAAAAAGTCTAATAATCTATTATTGAGATAGTTCAGGCAAAAAGCTATCGGAAAGTATTCAGTATTTTTAAGTCTGTTTTTCAACACCAAGAAACAGTACATGCCATGTTATTACGTCATCATCATGTTAGCCGTAAAACATCCCCTACTGAACTCAAGCCTCCCTCATAGATCTCCATGAGGGGTTGTTGCCATACTCACCACGCTTGGCAGGCGGGTTGGCGAGCGCAGTATGAGATGTTGATACACGGAAAGACGCTGCTGCCCATCTTCCGGAGGTATCTCTTAGCAGGCTCTTACTGCATCCACGAGCATGAGAGGAGGGGTAACATTCTTCTGCCGGCACCCCACGGCTATTATTATTACGTCATACGACGAAGCAAATGAAAAGCGTCAGTGATACTGATAATGATACCGTACTTTATTAATGACGCATTTGTTTAAGTGTATTTGTCTAAGTGACGTCATGACCACAGAGAAAAATGGCGTCTACTGCGTCCAACATCTTCGTCAAATTACGCGCGAAATTTAAATATGTAAAATTTTAAAACATTTTCGTGGCACTTATCGATTGATAAAAAATTTGGTGATTCTTTTGTGGTTCATTAGCACTATAAGGTAGAATCTAATTGAGACACTTTTAAAAAAATGTCTAATACCCTATCGACAATTTACTTATCTATTACCTTGCTAGCTTCATCTATTATCTATTATGATGCTGTGTGATTTGTCGAGCATTATTATTATTATTTATTATTATTATGTTTAGTAGAAAATACTTTATTTTTTTATTTAAAAACGGTTCGTTGTATTGTTTACCAATGAGATTTGCCATCTTAAAAACTAATTAAGTTTTAGTCAACAAAGAGTATTTGAGATACAAGAAGTCGACCGATCACTGTGTGTTATTTTGATGACTGTTGTCTGATTGATGTCCGATATTGTTATCTGTGTTTTCGGTAATAATTTCAGGTTATTTTAGATGGGTTTTTACTTTTAACGACAGAAATAAATTGGCTGGGCTCATAAATTATCCAACGAACCCCATCTTTCGGTGTATTTGATCGGAGCCATCTGTTTCATATTCAAATATTTCTTCAATAAAATTAGTAATAAAGCAAATTTATGAAATGACGGAAAAAAAACGTCAAACCGGTTTCTGTTTTAGTCTATAAAATATCATTAAGTGGTAATTACAGACACATGTAGGTATTTTCTTGTTACTATGTACCCATACTTTGTTAAATTAAATACGACCAACATTTTTATTTACACTTGCTTGTTATAATAAAATGATAAGTATTGTAATAATAATTCCACTATATGCTTAAAATAATAAAGTTACCTATCGTTGCGATTAAAATATTTAATTTTTTTTACAGTCCAACTTATCTCGACAGATTATTTATCTAGCATTTTAAAATATACTGTTTAATACATTCCCTGTGATAATAATGTGTATGATTAATAAATTTACCAAGAGTGTGTCGGCCACAGCTATAATAAGGCTCCATATCAATGATTTTTTTTACCGGCTCTGCTATAATTTTAATTGAAGGAACTGCGTCTTTTATCATATTTCAGAGTAACAGATATTTATATAAACGACCTTAAATCGACTTTAAAAGTAGAGATACTCGTAACTCAAGACTCATATTTACATATGTACAACATTCTAATTTCACAATTAATGTTTAAGATATATTTATAGAGATATTAATGCCGTGGGGTGCCGGCAGTAGAATGTTGCCTCTGCTGTCTCGCCCGTGGATGCAGTAAGAAGCTACCTCTGGAAGGTGGGCAGCAGCGTCTTTCCGTGTACCGACATCCCGTACCGCGCTCGCCAACCCGCCTGCCAAGCGTGGCGAGTATAGCAACAATCCGCTCATGACCAGTACTTGAAGATCCATAAGGACTATGTCTATGTATGAGCGTCCTCGGACTGGGAAGATGTTGATGACATCATCAGCGAAATGACGCGGTTACGGGCCAGGATTGATGATGCGTCTAGCTCGTCTCTCTTTATTTTCCTTTCACGTCCCTTGTGTGTCCCTTGATTGGATCCCACCCAGCGTGCGTTGGGTGGGATCAGATCCACTCCTTGGTGTTCTTTGAAAAAGGAATCGCTTGACTACAATCGTAACTGATCTTGGCGCTAATTAATTCATACCTATTGCCAGCATTCTGGACACATCGCCTATTAGTAAAGATTATTGTAACATTGAGACTAGGTACTTACAATTTTTTTTACATAAATTATGTTTTTATTAAATTTGTGCATGATTTCGTGTTTCTCGGCTTAGTGGTTTACGCCATCATCATTTCAGCCTAAAAACGTCGACTACTGAAAACAGGCTTTTATGTTGTTAAACGGAAGACGCTTCCGGAGGTTTTGCAACAAAATACAAACGGACGAATTTATGGAAACTTTTGCGTACCAACGGAATCCTAAAATGTGTAAACTGTATTGCGTCATATTTTGTTTTTAATGTTTTCAACCTAGCGAAGTAATTTTATAATAATGATAAAAGATGTAAGTAAATTACAATGTGCAGAGGCTAAAAAATACTTTGCCACAAGTAAAAAAGAAAAACGATTTATTTTGAAAAATAACACCGAATAAAATCCGTTAATTTATTACGTAAGACGATTTAGTGGGGAGGGGGTCCGAACAAGTCATGTTTTTCTAAAACGGGGGTATATACTTTTGTGATCTTACGTAAGATCACAAAAGTAATCAAAACACGCGCGCACTTTTGTTTTATCGGACGATATAACTTTTACTCTTCCATCAATGCAAAATACCGTTTTTGCATTTTCTTATTTTGGTAGACACATCTAACATAAGATTAGAGGGATAAGGGGGTTCATCCAAATCGTATTTCTCCTTACGTAGGGGAGAGCGAGGGGTCAGAAAATGATTAAAATTGTGTAAAGTAATATCTAGAGTAAAGCCTATAAAATGCATAAGCCTGTTAGTTAGCTGTAATATATTCCACAGATATTATAATATAATCTGTTAGGGAGTTGTTGACTGAGAGGTCGGACGGTGTGTTTGTTTAGTCGAGGGTCAGGTAGAAACTATGGAAGGGTTTGAGTTGCGTTGTTCAAAAACCAACGGGTATTTTTGTACGTATATTATATAAGTTCTCGTATTTCTTGAGTTATCTGTCCTGGTAAAACTAACGGCTTAGCCCCTTAAGTATAAACACTGATTAAACTTAAGCAACAGTTTTGTATGACAATATTTCAAACAAAATCTGTAAATTAAGGTATGATATATGTATATATAGAGGTACAACGAGTTTGGATGAGACTTATGTGCAGAAAATGAGCGAAAAGAGTAAGATTATTTTGTTATATGTATATATATATATATTTTCCAAAACTTAGCTTGATCCTGCGACAGCTGTCATCGAAATCCCGGCCATCAGGTTCCGCATTTTAAACGGTTAAAATGACCAGTGACAGCGTCGTACTTTACGGATGGGATTGCACGAATAGTGATCTGCGATGCCGACTAATACCTCGATACCCATGGAGACAACCTTCGAGGCTTAGTTGGTCTAATAACCGGCTGAGACGCTGGAGATTTGATCCCCGTGAACAAATGCTTATCTGCAAATATTTTTCTAAGGTCTGGTTGTTTTATATTTGTAAGTATATTTTTACTAAAAAAATAACATCATGTTTCCTATAAAAAATCTGTTTCCATAGTGCACGCTTTGCTTAATTTGTGACCAGGTGGCGTAAAATATCGAGAACTGTTTGTCTATACATACCGAGAACCTAAAAGCAGATGTGTCATAATCATAAAACATTATTTTTCTGCTGGGATGACAAAAAACTGTAAGATGGAAAGAAAGCTGAACGATGGAAGATACCAATGAAAAACTAATTCATGTTGTAAAATTCGTGAACGCAAGGAACATGTTTAATTAATATCAATTGAAATAAATGTGGGAGTGTGCTAACCGTTTAAGAATGCTAATTGAATGAACGTAATGTTGATAAAACATATGACTAATACATCGGTGTTTATGTAATGTAATAAACCAAGCTTAGCAGCCGATAGGCCTTCCCACGAGGGAAGCAGGTAAGCCAGAATTAAGCTCCGGAACTAGAGCTGAGTATGCAAATTCTATCATCATCATAATTTCAGCCATAAAACGTCCACCGATGAACACAGGCCTCCCTCATGGATCTCCATGAGGGGTAGTTGCCATACTCACCACGCTTGGCAGGCGGGTTGGCGAGCGCAGTATAGGATGTTGATACACGGGTAGACGCTGCTGCCCATCTTCCGGAGGTATCCCTTAGCAGGCTCTTACTGCATCCATGGGCATGAGAGGAGGGGTATCATTCTACTGCCGGCACCCCACGGCGGCAATATTCTATGTAGTCCGTCAGTCCGCTTCGTCTCAGCCGTAATACTGCTGCTCATGTCTAACAGTGATAGATAGATAATTTCTTCATTTGTAACAAAAAAACATATGTATAAACCTTTGATAACATTAAAAAAGACATAAAAATAACGGAGCCATGCTTGAGTCACAAAAAAGGTCTCGTCTCAGCTTAATGTTGGCTATGTTAACCAGCGCTAGTTTTCCGACTGAGCCGTGACGTCACAGAAGGCACAGTGGACACCTCTCCTCTCTTGCACGTGGATGTAGCAAGAATTGCCAAGGGATACCTCCGGAAGATGGGCAGCAGCGTCTTCTCGTGAATCAACATCCCGTACTGCGCTCGCTAACCTGCTTGCCTTTACCTTTTCTATCTAAACTAAACTTATACTAGCTGCTCCAACACCGTCAAACATAAGACAAAATAAAATTGTTAAATGATGACTATAACGACCGAGTTAGGTTCTTCTGTTCACTTATTTTCCTAGCTAGCGTGTCATCTGAAGTGAACAGATTCAATTATGTGCTTTATTCTATTCATTAGTGTTATTTTATTTTGTAATTTGTGACGCGTCAATAAGGTCCATGCGGCGGCACTGAATAAAGTATTTTTTGATTCTTGCACTTCGCGGTTTCACCCGCGTAGTTCCCGTTCCCGATGGAATACGGGTATAAATAGGCTATATGCCTATGTTACTACATTAGCCTACGTTATGTAGCATTCTAATGGTACTCACCATTAGAATGCTACAATGGCTCATGGTCAAAGAATTTTTGAAAATAGCTCCAGTGTTTTTTTAGTTTATTCGTTACAATTTGTAACGAAATATTTGTATTTTGTATGTTTGTAACTTACAAACATAATATTGAGATTTCCTCTCTATAATATTGAGAGATATAGATAGGCAACTTACTAGTATGTATTTACTGTAGATATAATAACGCCTATTAAAGACATTTTATTATTAGGAGAACAGATATTTTTTTACGATTTCAAGTGCAATTTGATCCAAGGCCACGCTACTTAGAAGCACTTCAGTGGAAGTCACGTGTTTTTTTAAATATCCGGTCATTTTGTTCTCTAAACCACAAGCTGTGGTATTGTAATGAAAACAGTTGTGTGTCATTAGAAAGTATTGTTGCACTAGATAATGTACGTAGATTGAACGAGATTTAGATACACGAAGACGCTGCTGCCCATCTTCCGGAGGTATCCCTTGGCAGATTCATACTGCATCCACAGGCAATAAAGGAGAGGCAACATTCCACTGCCGGCACCCTACGGCTTGCGAATATAGTGATTTATACATTGTCAGCAACTGATATTCATGGTACGCTGTAATGCCTGGTATATTGTTCGGTTAGATGGATTGGGCTTGCCCGGCACCTATTCTATAGTCTTTTTTTTTAATTTAATTTAAAAGGTCTTTGTCGCTTAGCGACCATATCGCCCTATAAAAGTAACAAACATAAACAATCTCAAAACAAAATCAAATAACATTTGGTATATAAAAATAATTAGAAACACAAATCAGACATTTTCTCGAGATGCCAAGTATTTCACTGTACGCTCATATAATTTTTCCGCTTTATTTGACTATAATCTTAGCTCAGTCATTATGGAATCATCAGGTCAATAGTCAAAAGTCATATGGTCAGCAATACAAGGTGCTGTAGTTGTGAGCCTTTAGCCATAAATAATGTTTAGGCAACTCTATACAGATATTATAAACTCAGCGGCTTAGTCAGCTTCAGACGTATTGTATTGACCTGTTCTTTCCTCTGACTAAGCTGTGAGGATGATATAGGTGCTGGATAAGCCTAATCCATCTAAGAATGTCCCAGGCACTGCAGCGTCTTGACCAGCATAAATACCAGTTGCTGACGCTCTATAAATAATCTATTATAGATGAAGATGCAAGATATAGCGAGTAAAACTTGTGTTTTAAAATATAATGTGATTTATCATTGAACGGTTGGATGGATACAAAACGCAACTATGAAAACAAGGTAACTAGCACGCGAGTGTATATTTAAGTAATTACTTTTCTTAGTAGTTACATAGTGTAGATGTATGTAGAAGTTTCCGGGAATTTATAACCATTTTACCGACAAAATCTCTAATCTAAAGGTGCATGAAATAATCCCGTTGCTACATTACCATGAGATAATCTTCTCTTTAAGATAGTAAATCTAACTTAATTTTTTTACGTCTAGTCACGTTGTCAAACAGAAATCTTGCGCATAACCATCATGGAAATATTACATTAATACCCATACATTAGACATGCATGTTTCGCAATATAACAAGTAATTTGGTTTATTATATTTTTCATTGTTCAAAGCGCTTATCAACACATATTTTTTATTAATGTGTATGACGCAAATCGTTTTAAATCATAGTCATTAGTTTTTTTAAGCATTACTCATATACAATTATTGTCATGTCCTTAAGCTATTGTGCGGATGAAGTAGATAATAAATTTACCAGGTAAAAATCCTATTAAAGTTTCCAAATTTACCAATTGGATTTTATATTGAAGCATTTGGGTCATCCACACAACTACAATTAATAATAAGTAGAAGTATTTCATTAAATATTACTACATACGAAATTTACCGCTGCTTGGTTCATGTTCTTCTTGGTAAACATTTAGGTAATATTTATAATTTCATAGAAGGCATCTTAAATGTATGTTTGTATTCATTTGTATTCAGTCAATAAAAAAATAATGAATGCAGTATTACACAGCATTAGGAAACTCCTATGTATTAAGGTGAAAGTTTTAACGTTAGTTTGCCATCGTTTAAAGTAACAACTTTATACAACTGACAGACTTGTTACACAGCGCAAGTCCGTGGGTCAAGAACCATGTAATTTCATACAGGAGTTCCATACATATATTCGAGACTAATCGGGAGAATGCGCAAGCGTATTATTTCAGTCTCGGCAAGATAGCGCGAGGAAACACAGCGGTGGGTTTAGCCGGGAAAAGTCCAGCATGATCCGTTCACTCCTTAGAAATAATGGGATCCAGAGGATTAAAAAATAAAGCGACAGCGCGAGACGTAGAAGACGAGAAGGCAGACCCCACCAGCATTACATGACTGGCTTCGTAGCTTATCATCATATCATCATGTTCAGCCCGTGTCAACCCACTGCTGAGTGTAAGCCTCCTCCATTCCATGCCACTTCTTCCGGTGTTGGGCTGATCGCATCCAGGTCTTGCTGGCGACCTTAACGATGTCATCCACCCATCTAGCAGGTGGTCTGCCAGCGTTGCGTTTAAGTTCTCTGGGATTCCAAATGGATAAGGCCTTGCTCCATCTGCCGTCACCACTTCGTAGCTCAGTTGGTCTAATAGCCTGCCGTCACCACTTCGTAGCTCAGTTGGTCTAATAGCCTGCCGTCACCACTTCGTAGCTCAGTTGGTCTAATAGCCTGCCTTCACCACTTCATAGTTCAGTTGGTCTAATAGCCTGCCGTCACCACTTCGTAGCTCAGTTGTTCTAATAGCCTGCCGTCACCACTTCGTAGCTCAGTTGGTCTAATAGCCTGCCGTCACCACTTCGTAGCTCAGTTGGTCTAATAGCCTGCCTTCACCACTTCATAGTTCAGTTGGTCTAATAGCCTGCCGTCACCACTTCGTAGCTCAGTTGTTCTGATAGCCTGCCGTCACCACTTCGTAGCTCAGTTGGTCTAATAGCCTGCCGTCACCACTTCGTTAGCGTTAGCGGTTCGATTCCCGCCGGGACAAATGTCTGTACTTGTTCTACAGAATTTTTTTAAAATTATTTTTCTATGTATTAAGTATGTATATACAAAAAAATAAGTATCTAAAGTTTTGCTTAGTTTTGAACTAGATGGTGTAGTAGGGTGTAGTGTCAAGCATTATTAAAAAAACAAAGAGAGTGATATAGAGTTGCTTGTCATCAATGTGCGTCCCGAGAATTCAAAGTAGGTTTGATAAATTACGCCCCTTTTTATTGGGCTCACAAAAATCTATTTCAGACACTCAGTGTACAGCGTGGTTGAAATCGTGATGCAATATTGACGAAAATGTGTTCATAGGACTTGGTCTACGTAGGTGGTCCCACCCGGCAGGATATATTCCGCTAACACAATAGGCATATAATAAAAGGGACTTTTTTGCTGCACATATCATCATCATCATTTCAGTCGTAAAACGTCCACTGCTCAACACAGGCCTCCCTCGTGGATCTCCATGAGGGGTAGTTGCCATACTCATCACGCTTGGCAGGCGTGTTGGTGAGCGCAGTATGGGATGTTGATACACGGAAAGAAGCTGCTGACCATCTTCCGGAGGTATCCCTTAGCAGGCTCTTACTGCATCCATGGGTATTAGAGGAGGGATAACATTCTACTGCCGGCACCCCACGGCATATCTACACGCGAAAGTTCATGTACATATATTGGTGTGCTCTACCTCGTGTGTTCATAAGTCTTGAGACACAGTAAAACTAAAATATTTTTGGAGCTAAGTTGAGTATTCATTTATTGGATATTAAAATTAAAACTACTGACATCTAGATCTGTATTTAAAAATAAATCATTCAAAATGGATTCCACTTCGCTTCATTTTTGCCAGCAAGGCGTCAAGGTGAGGGCACAAAATTACCAAACCGACATATTGGAAGCGGTGGTTAAACCATTAAATGATACGCTATTCGCTGGAAAATACTGGTTTTTCCAACAGGACTCTGCTCCCTCCCATAAAGCTAAGACTACCCAACGTTGGCTGGAGGCCAATTTGCCAGGCTTCATTCGGAGCGAAGATTGGCCCTCGTCAAGCCCTGACTTGAATCCTTTGGATTATTCTTTATGGACGGAATTGGAGCTGAGGGCATGCAGAAAGTCTCACCCAAACCTGGATTCTCTCAAGCGAGCCCTTATTAAAGAATCGAAACGGATTCCCATTGAAAAGATTCGTGCCGCCATAGATGAATGGCGCACGCGTTTGAAGGCCTGCATTGAATGCAAAGGCGGCCATTTTGAATGATTTATTTTTAAATACAGATCTAGATGTCAGTAGTTTTAATTTTAATATCCAATAAATGAATACTCAACTTAGCTCCAAAAATATTTTAGTTTTACTGTGTCTCAAGACTTATGAACACACGAGGTAGAGCACACCAATATATGTACATGAACTTTCGCGTGTAGATATGCCGTGGGGTGCCGGCAGTAGAATGTTATCCCTCCTCTAATACCCATGGATGCAGTAAGAGCCTGCTAAGGGATACCTCCGGAAGATGGTCAGCAGCTTCTTTCCGTGTATCAACATCCCATACTGCGCTCACCAACACGCCTGCCAAGCGTGATGAGTATGGCAACTACCCCTCATGGAGATCCACGAGGGAGGCCTGTGTTGAGCAGTGGACGTTTTACGACTGAAATGATGATGATGATATGTGCAGCAAAAAAGTCCCTTTTATTATATGCCTATTGTGTTAGCGGAATATATCCTGCCGGGTGGGACCACCTACGTAGACCAAGTCCTATGAACACATTTTCGTCAATATTGCATCACGATTTCAACCACGCTGTACACTGAGTGTCTGAAATAGATTTTTGTGAGCCCAATAAAAAGGGGCGTAATTTATCATACCTACTTTGAATTCTCGGGACGCACATTGATGACAAGCAACTCTATATCACTCTCTTTGTTTTTTTAATAATGCTTGACACTACACCCTACTACACCATCTAGTTCAAAACTAAGCAAAACTTTAGATACTTATTTTTTTGTATATACATACTTAATACATAGAAAAATAATTTTAAAAAAATTCTGTAGAACAAGTACAGACATTTGTCCCGGCGGGAATCGAACCGCTAACGCTAACGAAGTGGTGACGGCAGGCTATTAGACCAACTGAGCTACGAAGTGGTGACGGCAGGCTATCAGAACAACTGAGCTACGAAGTGGTGACGGCAGGCTATTAGACCAACTGAACTATGAAGTGGTGAAGGCAGGCTATTAGACCAACTGAGCTACGAAGTGGTGACGGCAGGCTATTAGACCAACTGAGCTACGAAGTGGTGACGGCAGGCTATTAGAACAACTGAGCTACGAAGTGGTGACGGCAGGCTATTAGACCAACTGAACTATGAAGTGGTGAAGGCAGGCTATTAGACCAACTGAGCTACGAAGTGGTGACGGCAGGCTATTAGACCAACTGAGCTACGAAGTGGTGACGGCAGGCTATTAGACCAACTGAGCTACGAAGTGGTGACGGCAGATGGAGCAAGGCCTTATCCATTTGGAATCCCAGAGAACTTAAACGCAACGCTGGCAGACCACCTGCTAGATGGGTGGATGACATCGTTAAGGTCGCCAGCAAGACCTGGATGCGATCAGCCCAACACCGGAAGAAGTGGCATGGAATGGAGGAGGCTTACACTCAGCAGTGGGTTGACACGGGCTGAACATGATGATATGATGATAAGCTACGAAGCCAGTCATGTAATGCTGGTGGGGTCTGCCTTCTCGTCTTCTACGTCTCGCGCTGTCGCTTTATTTTTTAATCCTCTGGATCCCATTATTTCTAAGGAGTGAACGGATCATGCTGGACTTTTCCCGGCTAAACCCACCGCTGTGTTTCCTCGCGCTATCTTGCCGAGACTGAAATAATACGCTTGCGCATTCTCCCGATTAGTCTCGAATATATGTATGGAACTCCTGTATGAAATTACATGGTTCTTGACCCACGGACTTGCGCTGTGTAACAAGTCTGTCAGTTGTATAAAGTTGTTACTTTAAACGATGGCAAACTAACGTTAAAACTTTCACCTTAATACATAGGAGTTTCCTAATGCTGTGTAATACTGCATTCATTATTTTTTTATTGACTGAATACAAATGAATACAAACATACATTTAAGATGCCTTCTATGAAATTATAAATATTACCTAAATGTTTACCAAGAAGAACATGAACCAAGCAGCGGTAAATTTCGTATGTAGTAATATTTAATGAAATACTTCTACTTATTATTAATTGTAGTTGTGTGGATGACCCAAATGCTTCAATATAAAATCCAATTGGTAAATTTGGAAACTTTAATAGGATTTTTACCTGGTAAATTTATTATCTACTTCATCCGCACAATAGCTTAAGGACATGACAATAATTGTATATGAGTAATGCTTAAAAAAACTAATGACTATGATTTAAAACGATTTGCGTCATACACATTAATAAAAAATATGTGTTGATAAGCGCTTTGAACAATGAAAAATATAATAAACCAAATTACTTGTTATATTGCGAAACATGCATGTCTAATGTATGGGTATTAATGTAATATTTCCATGATGGTTATGCGCAAGATTTCTGTTTGACAACGTGACTAGACGTAAAAAAATTAAGTTAGATTTACTATCTTAAAGAGAAGATTATCTCATGGTAATGTAGCAACGGGATTATTTCATGCACCTTTAGATTAGAGATTTTGTCGGTAAAATGGTTATAAATTCCCGGAAACTTCTACATACATCTACACTATGTAACTACTAAGAAAAGTAATTACTTAAATATACACTCGCGTGCTAGTTACCTTGTTTTCATAGTTGCGTTTTGTATCCATCCAACCGTTCAATGATAAATCACATTATATTTTAAAACACAAGTTTTACTCGCTATATCTTGCATCTTCATCTATAATAGATTATTTATAGAGCGTCAGCAACTGGTATTTATGCTGGTCAAGACGCTGCAGTGCCTGGGACATTCTTAGATGGATTAGGCTTATCCAGCACCTATATCATCCTCACAGCTTAGTCAGAGGAAAGAACAGGTCAATACAATACGTCTGAAGCTGACTAAGCCGCTGAGTTTATAATATCTGTATAGAGTTGCCTAAACATTATTTATGGCTAAAGGCTCACAACTACAGCACCTTGTATTGCTGACCATATGACTTTTGACTATTGACCTGATGATTCCATAATGACTGAGCTAAGATTATAGTCAAATAAAGCGGAAAAATTATATGAGCGTACAGTGAAATACTTGGCATCTCGAGAAAATGTCTGATTTGTGTTTCTAATTATTTTTATATACCAAATGTTATTTGATTTTGTTTTGAGATTGTTTATGTTTGTTACTTTTATAGGGCGATATGGTCGCTAAGCGACAAAGACCTTTTAAATTAAATTAAAAAAAAAGACTATAGAATAGGTGCCGGGCAAGCCCAATCCATCTAACCGAACAATATACCAGGCATTACAGCGTACCATGAATATCAGTTGCTGACAATGTATAAATCACTATATTCGCAAGCCGTAGGGTGCCGGCAGTGGAATGTTGCCTCTCCTTTATTGCCTGTGGATGCAGTATGAATCTGCCAAGGGATACCTCCGGAAGATGGGCAGCAGCGTCTTCGTGTATCTAAATCTCGTTCAATCTACGTACATTATCTAGTGCAACAATACTTTCTAATGACACACAACTGTTTTCATTACAATACCACAGCTTGTGGTTTAGAGAACAAAATGACCGGATATTTAAAAAAACACGTGACTTCCACTGAAGTGCTTCTAAGTAGCGTGGCCTTGGATCAAATTGCACTTGAAATCGTAAAAAAATATCTGTTCTCCTAATAATAAAATGTCTTTAATAGGCGTTATTATATCTACAGTAAATACATACTAGTAAGTTGCCTATCTATATCTCTCAATATTATAGAGAGGAAATCTCAATATTATGTTTGTAAGTTACAAACATACAAAATACAAATATTTCGTTACAAATTGTAACGAATAAACTAAAAAAACACTGGAGCTATTTTCAAAAATTCTTTGACCATGAGCCATTGTAGCATTCTAATGGTGAGTACCATTAGAATGCTACATAACGTAGGCTAATGTAGTAACATAGGCATATAGCCTATTTATACCCGTATTCCATCGGGAACGGGAACTACGCGGGTGAAACCGCGAAGTGCAAGAATCAAGAATCAAAAAATACTTTATTCAGTGCCGCCGCATGGACCTTATTGACGCGTCACAAATTACAAAATAAAATAACACTAATGAATAGAATAAAGCACATAATTGAATCTGTTCACTTCAGATGACACGCTAGCTAGGAAAATAAGTGAACAGAAGAACCTAACTCGGTCGTTATAGTCATCATTTAACAATTTTATTTTGTCTTATGTTTGACGGTGTTGGAGCAGCTAGTATAAGTTTAGTTTAGATAGAAAAGGTAAAGGCAAGCAGGTTAGCGAGCGCAGTACGGGATGTTGATTCACGAGAAGACGCTGCTGCCCATCTTCCGGAGGTATCCCTTGGCAATTCTTGCTACATCCACGTGCAAGAGAGGAGAGGTGTCCACTGTGCCTTCTGTGACGTCACGGCTCAGTCGGAAAACTAGCGCTGGTTAACATAGCCAACATTAAGCTGAGACGAGACCTTTTTTGTGACTCAAGCATGGCTCCGTTATTTTTATGTCTTTTTTAATGTTATCAAAGGTTTATACATATGTTTTTTTGTTACAAATGAAGAAATTATCTATCTATCACTGTTAGACATGAGCAGCAGTATTACGGCTGAGACGAAGCGGACTGACGGACTACATAGAATATTGCCGCCGTGGGGTGCCGGCAGTAGAATGATACCCCTCCTCTCATGCCCATGGATGCAGTAAGAGCCTGCTAAGGGATACCTCCGGAAGATGGGCAGCAGCGTCTACCCGTGTATCAACATCCTATACTGCGCTCGCCAACCCGCCTGCCAAGCGTGGTGAGTATGGCAACTACCCCTCATGGAGATCCATGAGGGAGGCCTGTGTTCATCGGTGGACGTTTTATGGCTGAAATTATGATGATGATAGAATTTGCATACTCAGCTCTAGTTCCGGAGCTTAATTCTGGCTTACCTGCTTCCCTCGTGGGAAGGCCTATCGGCTGCTAAGCTTGGTTTATTACATTACATAAACACCGATGTATTAGTCATATGTTTTATCAACATTACGTTCATTCAATTAGCATTCTTAAACGGTTAGCACACTCCCACATTTATTTCAATTGATATTAATTAAACATGTTCCTTGCGTTCACGAATTTTACAACATGAATTAGTTTTTCATTGGTATCTTCCATCGTTCAGCTTTCTTTCCATCTTACAGTTTTTTGTCATCCCAGCAGAAAAATAATGTTTTATGATTATGACACATCTGCTTTTAGGTTCTCGGTATGTATAGACAAACAGTTCTCGATATTTTACGCCACCTGGTCACAAATTAAGCAAAGCGTGCACTATGGAAACAGATTTTTTATAGGAAACATGATGTTATTTTTTTAGTAAAAATATACTTACAAATATAAAACAACCAGACCTTAGAAAAATATTTGCAGATAAGCATTTGTTCACGGGGATCAAATCTCCAGCGTCTCAGCCGGTTATTAGACCAACTAAGCCTCGAAGGTTGTCTCCATGGGTATCGAGGTATTAGTCGGCATCGCAGATCACTATTCGTGCAATCCCATCCGTAAAGTACGACGCTGTCACTGGTCATTTTAACCGTTTAAAATGCGGAACCTGATGGCCGGGATTTCGATGACAGCTGTCGCAGGATCAAGCTAAGTTTTGGAAAATATATATATATATACATATAACAAAATAATCTTACTCTTTTCGCTCATTTTCTGCACATAAGTCTCATCCAAACTCGTTGTACCTCTATATATACATATATCATACCTTAATTTACAGATTTTGTTTGAAATATTGTCATACAAAACTGTTGCTTAAGTTTAATCAGTGTTTATACTTAAGGGGCTAAGCCGTTAGTTTTACCAGGACAGATAACTCAAGAAATACGAGAACTTATATAATATACGTACAAAAATACCCGTTGGTTTTTGAACAACGCAACTCAAACCCTTCCATAGTTTCTACCTGACCCTCGACTAAACAAACACACCGTCCGACCTCTCAGTCAACAACTCCCTAACAGATTATATTATAATATCTGTGGAATATATTACAGCTAACTAACAGGCTTATGCATTTTATAGGCTTTACTCTAGATATTACTTTACACAATTTTAATCATTTTCTGACCCCTCGCTCTCCCCTACGTAAGGAGAAATACGATTTGGATGAACCCCCTTATCCCTCTAATCTTATGTTAGATGTGTCTACCAAAATAAGAAAATGCAAAAACGGTATTTTGCATTGATGGAAGAGTAAAAGTTATATCGTCCGATAAAACAAAAGTGCGCGCGTGTTTTGATTACTTTTGTGATCTTACGTAAGATCACAAAAGTATATACCCCCGTTTTAGAAAAACATGACTTGTTCGGACCCCCTCCCCACTAAATCGTCTTACGTAATAAATTAACGGATTTTATTCGGTGTTATTTTTCAAAATAAATCGTTTTTCTTTTTTACTTGTGGCAAAGTATTTTTTAGCCTCTGCACATTGTAATTTACTTACATCTTTTATCATTATTATAAAATTACTTCGCTAGGTTGAAAACATTAAAAACAAAATATGACGCAATACAGTTTACACATTTTAGGATTCCGTTGGTACGCAAAAGTTTCCATAAATTCGTCCGTTTGTATTTTGTTGCAAAACCTCCGGAAGCGTCTTCCGTTTAACAACATAAAAGCCTGTTTTCAGTAGTCGACGTTTTTAGGCTGAAATGATGATGGCGTAAACCACTAAGCCGAGAAACACGAAATCATGCACAAATTTAATAAAAACATAATTTATGTAAAAAAAATTGTAAGTACCTAGTCTCAATGTTACAATAATCTTTACTAATAGGCGATGTGTCCAGAATGCTGGCAATAGGTATGACGTTCTTTGTGTCAAAGATTAAGAGATGAATTTGATAACTGCCTCCACGCAAATTAACATAATGCAAATTAGAATAGTAACAGCAATTATTTTAATGTGTACATTCTGTCGCGTGTTAAGAAATAAAACTTTATTGTTATATATTTAACATATGGTGCAAGTGTTGAGTTAAAAACGGTTTTTATGAGTTTTAATGGATGTTAAACCATATAGACATTGTTGTACCGACATATTTTATGAAAGAATCTTCTTTTATATATTGAAAGATATGAGAAAGAAGGCAGTGATGCGATGGCGACAGATGGGAGAGTGGAAGCGGAAATCTTGTTGTGCCGACCCCACCTGAAGTGGGATAAGGCCAAGATGATGATTCACATAAGACGGTTCATCATCATCATTTCTGCCATAAAATATCCACTATTGAACACAGGCCTCCCTCATGGATCTTCATGAGGGGTAGTTGCGCAACTCGCCATGCTCGGCAGACGGGTTGGCGAGCGCAGTACGTACGGGATGTTGATAAAGAGAGGCGATTCAGAATCCAAAATGCCAATTGTATACTTAAATTTTAAATCGTGTACACAGTAAGGCCTTTGCATCTATTGTAGATGATTTATACAGCGACAGCAACTGGTATTCATGCTGTATGGGATGCTACAGTGCCTGGGTCATTGTTAGATGGATTAGGCTTGCCCAGCTCCTATACCATCCTCTCAGCTAAGTCAGCTATTAGTCAGAGGAAAGAACAGGTCAATATGTCTGTAGCTAAGTGTACACAATAGAATGAGTTATAGACCTTGGCTATTGTATTTCGTGTCATTTTCATATGCATCATCATACAGGTAACAGGTATCATACTTATACAGGCAAATTCCCTATAACTCATCCTATTGTGTATCTTTCTCTAAACACAATGAGGTATTGAAAACACCTCATTGGGTTAAATTGTAAAAACCTAAAAAATAGTTTCCTCAAACCTTACAGATGGCGTTCTTTTACTGGTAGGAATAGTAGACCATTGACCATGGCAGAGTTATGAATCAACGAATTTACTATCTCTGCTTGCCAGCTCCATCTACTCGGTTTTGTAGGAAAAACTTTTAATTTTTTACTGAAAACGACTCATCGCATTGAGAAGGAAGGCCGAGTCAAGTGGATGCACAAGTGCTTTTTAAGTCCAACATAGATTATAATTATACCGGAATATAGTTCAGTGTATTCTTAAAGCAGAAATTCAATCATTAATTAAGAAGCTACAATACTAAGTTATAGATTATAACTTATGCTTCCATTGATTGTGTCTTACTTTTCAGAAAGTGAGCATTACAATATCCCTTACTTTAATCTATATATTTATTTTTAATACCCTTATTTTTTACAAAAACCACTGATATAATTATGTTACATATAAAACACTCAGACCCCGAGACAAATATATAATAATGGAGGTAAAGCAAACACTTGTCCTCCAGAGGGGATTGAGTAGATCACTGTTATTCTATCATTATCATCATCACAGCCATAACACAGCCACTGCTGGGAGTAGGCCTCCCCCATGGACTTAGAGATCCAAGTACTCACCATGAGGGGTTTAGCCATACTCACCACGCTTGGCGGGCGGGTTGGCGAGCGCAGTATGGGATGTTGGTACACGGAAAGATGCTGCTGCCCATCTTTATCCTACTTAGCAGATTCTTACTGCATCCACAGGCAAGAGAGGAGGGGTGACATTATACTGCCGGCACCCCATGGTTATTCTATATATCATTAAATTATATATGATAACCATGCTTCCATTTATAATAAGCTACTGGAGTCATTAAGGGAATTTAGTTTTTGAAAAGTTAAAAACCACTTTGGAAAGTAAGTAAATGTTGATGAATTTAGAGAAGACAAAATGTTTCTATAGAATTTTTTATCATTAATTCCTAAGGTAATTTAATCGAACTGACATATATAAACTTCAATAATAATAGGGTTCCAGACCAAAATGGCAAAAAGGTACCATTTGTGACTTTGTCTGTTTTTATAATTAACAAGCCATAAATGTAGATGATGTACTTTTTCTTGATTATTTACCATTTATTGATTTTGTAATTTATGCTTGAAATGAAATAAATTGATTGATTGAATTGTTTAGACATTGCACACCATAAAACTGGAGGAATAAGTTATTTCTTAGTTAAAACATAAAACATTGTGTATTTTCAACATGTTACATGTTCGAATTTTAAATAGCAAAACCTTCAGTCTTGGATGCTAATGTCTTACTGGTTATTGGATGATGTTGAACATTGTATAAAAAACCTAGAACTAATTATATTGGCCCTATGCCACCATCTGATCTATGTGTCAGTATAAAAAATACCCATACTTTTTATGAAACAAATAAATTAGCAATTCAAATAATACTGATGATTTATACAGTGTGATAATCTGGCATTTATGCTGTATGGGATGCTGCTGTGTCTGGGACAATGTTAGATGGCTTAGGCTGGCTCATCAAAAATACCATGATATACAAAAGTTATCTGAGGATAACTGCGAAAATTTATAAATATGAATGCAGGAAGTTTTTAATAAGTTTTCCATTTATAATAAATTAATGTAATTTATTATAAATGGGAAGCCCCTAAATTTAAACCACACAAATCAGTTTGTTAATCTAATCTTAATAGGAATCAAAGACAGTGGCAAAGGGACTTGAAATTGAATAAAGGTTCCAATTAGAAATATTCAAGAAGTGAAATAGTTCCCATAATAATGCTTTAAGTACTTAGTAAGTGACATATGTACCTTACTAAATGTTAGAAGAATAAAGGGATGGCACATACTAGCCCTGGATGAAAGAGGACAGGCAGTTTAAACACAACATAATAACATTTGATTATGGCAGGCAATTGCAGATAAAGAGAGAAAGAGTTATTTAACAGATTCATACCTGTTTCAACCTCTCCACATCAGTGCGGGCCTGAGGGAATGGTTGTGGTTGAGCTGCCGCCGATGTCTGAGGGTATGACGGATACTCCAAGTTGACATTGAGTAGCTGCGCTGCATTGTCCCGGGCTTCATATGCCAGTCCTCGGATCTCCAGCTCGGACGCTGTGTGCATCAAAGACTGAAGATCCAACTCTTGGACATCAACAGAACCCTTGTACATGAATTCCACCAGTAGGTTGATCTCCGAGAATGGAATCCCTTTCAGGATAACAATGGGGTGCTGACATGGATTTTCCCTAAAGAAAAAGAAAATACATTTCTAACAACATCCAAAAATAGGCATTTCAAACAAGAAAATATACAGACTCAGTAGGTATATCAAAATGTTAATGATCAAGAAAATTATGATGCTAACTAGTGAAAAATACCAGCTGGCTGTTTACTGTTCATGTTATAAATAACTTCACTAGAAAAATAATGATGTCATTATGACCAAATGGAATATTTCGAAGTAAAATTTAGGTAAGTACATATTGAATTAGATGTTGTAAATTTGAATTTGGAACTTCTGCATAGAAGAGACAAGACAGAATGGAAACACTCACTTGAATATTTGCTCGAAATAGGGGCTGCATGCTGAGAGCACGAGTTTGTGTGCCTTCAGGGTCCCGTCGCGGCAGGAGAGCGTGACGTCCGCCAGCGACGACGAGGAGTAGATGGTGGTGAACAGCTGGCTGAGGTTCTGCAGGTGGTTGTTCCACTTCAAGTGGAACGTCTTGTCACTCGCCAACCCCTGCATCTAAACCACCACATTCACTCATAAAAACACGAATCACACCACTTCACGTCCGATGGATAATCCACACAAAACAGACTGCTGCGACCGCTACATAAAATTATAATTATTACAATTTATTTTTAGAACGAATGCCCGTAAAAAACACTATACGTACGCGGTATGACAGTGTAATATACCTTAGGTACGCGCCGCCGACGGAATTTACACTACGAATTTATATAAAAACTAATAGGTACGGCATTACGAATTTTCAGGCTGATTGCACCGGTACGATTTTCTTACCTTTTATTCGCAATTCCAACTTCCCTATTTTTCACAAATAACACCGAAACATTTCACAAAAATACAATAATTATGTTACACAGAAAGCCGTGTCGTAAAAAACAGAGTGGGGCACGCCGAAGCCCCCTCCTACCCCGGCCCCCTCGCACACAATCAATATACGGAATATGAGAGCGCGGCGCGCCCCCTCTTCCCCCGCATGCTTTATTATACCGTAATTAAATATACAACTTTATAAATTCGTATACGGACTGAACCATGTAATATACGTTTGAAGATTCTTTGTTACTGTACATTTTATGTATCTAATAAAATGTATTTCATTCGTTAAGGAAAACCTCTTAAAATTACATAACTGCACACTGCATGCTAAGTTTTTAGTAGAATCGTTAGGTGAGTTCGTGATTGGCCTGAGGAATCATGGAAATAAATTAATAGGTTTTTTTTTAATAACAGTCCCTTTAAATCATTGATGATGTGATGACTGTTGAAAGTATACTTAGTTATCTTTTTTATAAGAAAGATCCCGTCACTACACGGGCCCCTTTTTAATACAAAAAAAATATTCTGCTGGGCACGCCTGTGAATGTGTGGTGTGCTATGAATCAGTGTGGGTGAGTTATAAAAAGTAAAGTACAGTGTCTCTGTCTGTACTGCCTTCCTAGCAACTTCAATCATTTTCTTTCATTGTAAACGCACACACACCAACGCAAAGGAGACTGGGGCCGACGGACTCTAGTTTTGTTTTTATTAGAATAGCATGCACCCACGAGCCACCATGACATTGTAGGAGGCCCATTCTTTGTTATTTTATGTATAAATAGGTAGTTACGTGCACTCGGTTCTTTTACTAGTTCTATGCGCATATGTACCTATTTTCAATGATACAAAAGTTTTAAAACCCAACAAAAAAATACTCGTATGTTTATACAAACGAGAACGTAATAATATTAAGTTCATTTAAGAAATGGTAGTTCAGTATTGGCCTACAAAGAAGTATTTATTTGTTGTTAATTTGTTATACAAAATAATAATGAATTTAATTTTATGGATTAACTATAAAATTTTCTATAAGTAATCATAACCATGCGAAAATATACATTATTCGGTTATCGCCGAACACATCGTGCAGTGTGATTTCATTAGCTAATCATTTGTTCTATCTAAGATTTCCTCTATCCATACAAGTCCTGTATGCTGTGTGTGTCCCCAATGGTGGGCAATGAATTATAGTGAATGTAGATAACCTTCAATAATCTATGGAAAATGGCTAATCCACTGATTCATAACATCTTGGTTCCTTTGGCGATCTCGCAATAATGTCAACTGATATTTTTGTACCCACATTTTATCAAGTTTCCTTTTTCTTTATATATAGATTTTTATTAATGGCGAAAGTCACAATATAATTTTTAACTAATGTCAACGTCAAATAGACAACGACATTTTGTTTTTGACACTAAGCATGTCGTACAATTGATTTTGACAGTTCGATCAATTTTGATGTATAAGTTATTTCTACATCAGATTTATTTTTTTCCAATTTCAACCATAACACAATGATATAAGGACTAATATACAAAGCATTGTATATTAAAAAAAAATGCGTCGTTCATCCTTGCATTCTCCCAGGCAATATTAATTATTAATCGTTTTCCAGAGGATGGTCCACCAGTTATTTGTCCGATAGCTGGTCGGAACCATTACGGGTACGCGACCCCGAACTACTCTAGCTGCTAGTGTCACTTTCTTTTCCTCTCCGTGGCATTAGTATCCATAACCTTTTCTTCCCTGTCCCTGTAGGTGTATTGGAAAAACAACGTCGCTTTTTGACAACCGTGTAGGTAGCAAACTGACGTTAAAATCGATGTTTTCCATAATATCTCACCAGTGGCTGTAAGGAGCTTAAGAACACGCAGCGGCCACACCCCTACTCCCATATTTGACGTTCATTGGGATAAAACCTGGTGAGGGTGTCCTATCATTTTTCTTTTCCCAATCCTATTTCCTACTAAATCCTATGTCCCCTACCTTTAAGCCCGGACACGCTGGTAATGATTAGTCTGTTAAGAGCTTTTGTCCTGGTGAATGGATATTTAGGTTTGTTAGCCCGCCAGTTTGTAAGTCGCAGAGAAGGAAAACTTGAAACAATCCCGACTTGGTATGTCGTTAACGCCTGCAACTGATCCGGTGCCGCATGTATTGATCATTCTTTCCTGTGGATAACATCGGTGAAGTCGAGAGGGTGTCTTGGGTTCCTGGGAAGGCCCGAGTTACCAAATTGAGTCCCAGGCGATGTGATGTCAGTGGAGAGGGCACTTCACGCACTCAGTTTTCTGGGTGAAAAACAACACGGGGAGTGGCAGTGACCGGTTATAAGTCCGCGCATATAGACGTAAGCGCGAGCGCCAGGGGTCACTCTCGGCAGTGGGAAGGTCCATCGAAGACCTATGACTACGGTAACGCCCGCTTTAAGCTGGGCAGCCCCCAGCCAATAAGTTCCTAGTCCGTCTCGGTTCCGTTTTGTTCCCCCTGGGTGAAGGGAACACCAGGATGAAAACTGGATAAATGGCGTCGTTATTTTGCTCACCTGCCAATAACAGAAACAAAATTAACAACAAATTTACTACATCCATGCGCTTAGCGACTTGGAATGTCCGAACTATGCGGACAGGCTTTCCAGACACCAGTGAAAGTCCTAATTGTGACGACCACCTTCGCAAAACATCAGTCATAGATAATGAGCTTTTTAAATTGAACATTACAGTAGCGGCTCTGCAGGAAACCAGACTACCGGAAGAGGGATCCCTACGTGAAAGACATTTCACATTTTTCTGGAAGGGAAAAAATGCTCTTGAACGTCGCGAGCACGGGGTGGGTTTGGCAATACGGAATGAACTTTTGAACTCTGTCGAAGGCCCACGTGGTATTTCAGAACGCTTAATGGTTCTTCGAATGCTAACTTCAAGTGGTTATGTCTCCATCATTTCTGCTTATGCCCCCACCCTAACATCGCCTCCTGAGAAAAAAGACCTATTTTATAGCCAATTAGCTGAATTAGTTGTCTCCGTACCTGCAAGTGATCGGCTCATCATTCTAGGCGATCTCAATGCTCGTGTTGGAAGAGATACTACATCCTGGCCAGACTGCCTCGGTAACCATGGCATAGGACGTATCAATGAAAATGGTCAGCGTCTCTTGGAGTTCTGCTCTCAAAACCTACTTTGTGTAACCAACACTTACTTCAAAGGTAAAGATATTCGCAAAGTATCTTGGAAACACCCACGATCAGGTGCCTGGCATCAACTAGATCTAGTTCTTACTAGAAAGAAAGACTTGCAGACCTTTCATCATACACGCTCCTACCACAGTGCAGAATGTGACACTGACCACTCTCTGGTAATCAGCAAGGTATGCCTTAGGCCAAAGAAAATCCATTCCTCGCGTCCTAACGGTATTGGTAAGATTGACGTTTCCAAGACAAATAATGAAGAGTTAGTTAAAGACTTCCATAAAAGAATCAACGATGAAGTCAACGGATGGAACTCAGACATAAAAGCGAGTGAAGAGTGGATTTGTGTCAAACAACTCCTAACTGAAACTGCTGCTGAAGTTTTCGGCTTTTTAAAACCAGCCAACAAAGACTGGTTTCAGGAAAACTTTGAAACATTGAAACCACTCCTGGACACGAAACGTGAAGCAGCTCTTAAACACCGCCTTAATCCATCTACCGAAACACGTGCTGAATTGAACACGGCCAAGGCGTCACTGCAACGCAACACCCGATACTTTGCTAATAAATATTGGGTGGAGCTTTGCCAAAGTCTACAAAATTTTGCAGCTGTGGGAAACTTTGGTGGCTTATTTCAAGGAATAAAGAAAGCGCTCGGTCCAGTTCCAAAGAAAACAGCACCACTCAAGGAGGCAGATGGTTCCACTATTACTGATGGAGATCGCCAACTGGGTCGATGGGTAGAACATTACACCGGCCTCTACTCTCAGCCGGTTGATATACATCCCCAAGCTGTGACCAAGATCCCCGTTCTACCAAGTTTCGACGAACTTGACATTGAACCCTCTGTCGCAGAGTTTCACAAAGCAGCTAAGCAGCTCAAGAACGGTAAAAGCCCCGGTAACGACAACATCCAAGCTGAACTGATAAAAGTAAAGTGTGTATTACCTTTACTCTATAATCTTATTGTCAAATGCTGGCAAGAAGGCTATGTCCCTCAAGATATGTGCGACGCGAATATTGTTACCTTGTATAAAGGTAAGGGAGATCGCGGCGATTGTAACTGCTACCGTGGTATATCTCTGTTAAGCATAGTGGGTAAGCTCTTCGCTCGGATCATCTTGAGCAGACTCCAGAAACTAGCAGATCGCATCTATCCAGAGTCACAATGTGGATTTCGTACCGGCCGTTCAACTACAGACATGATTTTTACCCTTCGTCAGCTACAGGAGAAAAGTAGAGAACAAAGAACACCCTTGTTCATGGCCTTTGTCGATCTCAATAAAGCCTTTGACACGGTCAGCAGAGAAGGTCTATTTATAGCTTTGGAGAGAATAGGATGCCCTGCCAAGTTACTAACGCTGATAAGATCATTCCATGAAGACATGAAAGGTACTGTAATTTTTAACGGCAAAACATCTGAGCCATTTGAAATGAGGCGAGGTGTACGTCAGGGTTGCGTCCTGGCACCTACCTTATTCGGAATTTTCTTTTCGTTGCTCCTCAAGGCTGCTTTCGGCAACGAAAATCAAGGCATTCATCTGCACACACGGTCTGATGGAAAATTGTATAACATCGCTTTATTAAAATCCCGACGACACCGAGAAGATTTATACGTTGACAGCCTTCTATTTGCTGATGATGCAGCATTTGTTGCGACTACACCTGAAGAGCTCCAAAGTATTATCAACAAGTTTGCTGAAGCTTGTTCATTATTTTCTATGTCTATAAATCACAAAAAGACAGTCATAATGATCCAAGGCACAACGGAAAGACCATCAATCTTGTTGGATAATACACCACTGGAAATTGTTGACAGTTTCTGTTACTTGGGCTCTTCTATCTCGAGCAATCTTACCATCGATGTAGAGATCAACACACGTATCGGAAAGGCCTCTACGATGTTCGGGAAGCTTAGTGCAAGAGTATGGAACAATAAACACCTAACAATCAAGACAAAGATGATCGTGTACCAAACATGCATATTATCTATACTCCTGTACGGAGCTGAGACCTGGACGTCGTATGCCAAACAAGAGCGAAAACTTAACAATTTTCACATGCGCTGTCTCCGAACAATTTTAGGCATCTCTTGGAGAGACAAAGTCACAAACGAGGAGGTCCTCAAAACCACACAGATGCCTAGCATCATCGCCCTGCTGAAACAAAGGCGTTTGCGATGGCTATGGCATGTGCATCGTATGGAACCATCTCGATTGCCGCGAAAGGCTTTGCTTTCAGAACTAGTCGGCGCGAAAAGACCTGTCGGCCGTCCGATACTGCGGTACAAAGACTGCCTGAAACGAGACATGCTCGCGTTCAATATAGAACACACTAGCTGGGAAAGTCAGGCGGAAGACCGTGACCTGTGGAGGAAAACCATAGCTGACGGAGTAGTTTCCCACGATTATTCCTGGTTCGAACTCCTAGCTAGCAAGAGAACACTGCGACATGAACGTGCTGCAAACCCTACAACACCTACAGGGAATTTTAAATGTCGATGGTGTGACCGTAGCTGTCGCTCCAGAATAGGCCTGTATAGTCACGAACGCAGGTGCCTACATGCTCGTATTACGACTGGCATCACTTAAATCATCTTACTATAGATGGAAATAGGCCATTGATGATGAATCGTTTTCTATAAAATTAAGGCCAAATTAATTTTAATAATAATTAAATTTATTTTAATTATTTGTAAGTGGTGTAAGCCGTTCTAATCAAATGTATTAAAATAAATAAAAATAAAATAAAAATAATAAAATTAACAAATCAAACAAATGTACATACGTAATATGATTACACGTTTACTGTTTATTAAAGTCATTCTGGTAAAGCGATTCGGATAAAGTTGTTATTTATTTATTTATTACACACCAAAAACAACATATTTTTATTTTTATATCTGGCATGGCCTTATTAATTTTCCTTAATTAATTCATTCCGAATTTGGGTTAACCTTATTGGTTGAAAATCTGGTGTGAGAAAGATATGGAGTGAGTTGAAACACAGAATATTTATCTACATTCTGTGGTTGAAATGAAATGTCACCGAAATTATGGATATTTACACAACCCCACAGCACCCCACAGTTTACGCTGGATTTTGACTGGACAGACTTACAAATACAATACAATACAATACAGAATATTTATTTGCAAACAACGGGTTCAAGGTTGGTAAATAATTTTGGGTTCCATGCGATGTCTTACCAGCTAATATTTGAATTTAATGAGGCGTTTTCATTAAAAAGTAAAAACTTCAAAAATAGTTACCTCGTACCTTATAGATGGCGTTAATTTTCTTTTACTGGTAGGCACAATTTGACAATGACAGGATTAATCACAAACTGCTTACTCCGCTTGCCAGCTCCATCTGTTAGGTTTAGTAGAAAACTCTTTTTGTTTTGTTACTGAAAACGGCTCATTAATAATCAAATTTATTTATAGGTATTATAAGAATGTCATGCATATATTATTGTTAATTAATTAGTCCAAGTTAGACTAATTAATTAACAATAATATAAAAACAATAATTTAATTCTAATAATAATTATAATTTATTATAAGGCGAGCAGGTTTAGATCCCGTAGCGTGACAGGTAATTTGTTAAATATCTTAGGAGCTTTATACCACATACATTATTTTGACACATTGCTGTGTTGCATCGGTGTAAGCAAAGAGGGTTCACATACTGTCTGCTGCGTGAGTGGCTGAGTTTTTCAAAAAGCTCCAAATTATTTTTTACAAAAAGTGCCATTTCAAATATGTACAGAGATGGAACAGTCAATATTAATAAATTTATAAAACGTAAAAATTTATAATTTTAACGTATTATTCAATTTCAATTAGTTTTAATCTCTTCAGCTATCATATTGGAGGCGATTCTGTTGTTGCACTAACTTTCTAAAGCTAATTAAAGCTATGCCCTGAGCCAACAAATAGTTTTGGTTTTGGTATTGCTACTCCTTCGTAATTAATGCTTGAATATATTTGAAAAAAAATATATGTTATAAAGTAGGTAAACATTGAATATCAAGTTGTACACGTGAAGACTTTGATAAACGCCAAATTACTTATTTATTTATTTATTTATTTATTTATTAAGTATGGCACACAAAACAGAATACATTCAGATTAAGTAACAAATGATAATATTAAAATAGGTTTTATGCTAGAAGGTATTCCTAACTATGTATACACAAATAGCTAAAGTAGAATTAAGAAAAAGCTGAATTAAAGAAAAAAGCCTATTTAAAAAAAAATTAAATAATAATAAGTACCTACAAATAAAACATACATAATTTAGGTGTGAGCTAGCCATTCTTCATTAAGAATGCCTATAGAAGTCTTTTTAAATTTAGTTAAACTCATACTGAAAATATCTATTTGATCACTATTCTTAATTAATAATTCGTTGTAGAGGCGGCACATTCTGGTAAGTGGATTATAGTACGAGGTGTTGTTCCTATAAACCTTAAGAGCGAAGGTGTTTAGGAAGGGATAGCGAGGCTTGGGCTTTGTGTTGAGATTAACGAATGACAGTAGAGCCGATGAATCGAGATGCGAGCGCAAAATCTTAAACAAATAAGCAAGGTGCTGTGCATTTCGACGAGTTTCAAGGGACATGAATTGAAATTTTTCAAGTCTATTTTTATATGAAGGTAATTGTCTCTTAACGCCTAAACGATAACTGAGAATGCTCATGAATTTACGCTGGATTTTTTCTATTCGATCGATATGTACTTTGTAGTAGGGGGACCATATAACAGAATTATATTCTAAAACGCTGCGGATAAAAGACTGATAGAGACACACTAGACTTTGAAGATTTTTAAATTTCTTGGTAACCCTTGTGATAAAGCCTAGTAATTGATTGCCCTTATTAATAATGTGGTTGAAATGTTCGTGAAAATTTAATTTTTCATCAAAAATTACTCCTAAATCCCTAGCCTGGGATTTCCTATCGAGCACCTGTCCTAGCAAGCGATAATCAAAATGTTTTTTATTTTTTTTGGAACTGAATGTAATAACAAAGCATTTCCTTACATTTAAAGCCATGCCATTATCAGCACACCAACTTTCAAGAGTAATCAGATCAGCCTGAAGCAGCCGAAAATCATTGTCGGTTTCAATGTTTTTAAATATTTTAAGGTCGTCAGCGTATGATAAGCAGGGACAAGATATTTGTTCTAATAGGTCGTTGATAAAAATAACAAAAAACAAAGGACCTAAGTGGGACCCCTGTGGAACACCTGAAGTTACATTTATTGGAGACGACAAAAATCCTTTGATACTAACAAGCTGACTCCTATTATTAAGGTATGACTTGATCCATCTTAGTAGATTGCCATGTATGCCGTAAGCAAGCAATTTGGAGTGTAAGAATGAGTAATTTACCTTATCGAATGCCTTTGAAAAATCTGTGTATATACTATCGACTAGCCGTGGGGTGCCGGCAGTAGAATGTTACCCCTCCTCTCATGCCCGTGGATGCAGTAAGAGCCTGCTAAGGGATACCTCCGGAAGATGGGCAGCAGCGTCTTTACGTGTATCAACATCCCGTACTGCGCTCGCCAACCCGCCTGCCAAGCGTGGTGAGTATGGCAATTACCCCTCATGGAGATCCATGAGGGAGGCCTGTGTTCATTAGTGGACGTATTAAGGCCGAAACGACAACGACTATCGACTTGACCTACTTTTGCAAAAGCACCACAAATGTAGTGTTTATACTCAAGCAAGTTGGTAGTAGTTGACTTATTCCTTACAAATCCATGCTGTTTCGTAGATATGTGCGGTTGAACGTGGTAATATATAGAATCGTATACAAGTGACTCGAGCAACTACGATTCGATACGGTCGAGCAACTAGCAATTACGATTTATGAACCAAGTTACTACTTATCTCTCTGCCTTTCTTAAATGAATAAGGTAAGTAGGTAGGTAAGAGCTTAACAATATATATGTATTACGTAATTTCTCACTCCAAAGCCTGAAAAAAAAGTGTGAAGGTAAGTCATTGTCCATCGTATGTAAGAATACCTGAATAAATATACCAATCTACTAAGTTATTTTGTGGTTTCAATTTACATACCTGCAGCGCCGGAGCTGCCACAGAAGCTACAGCTGCGCCCCCCACTTCCCCGCTAAACCCCCTCATTTATATGCTGACCCCCCTCCCTCCCCACTAAAAAAACTACACGACAGCTGCAGCGGCCGCCAACAAAATATGATGGAACATGAAAATTATTAAATTAAATAATTATGAGAATAATGTTTAAGAGTTAATAATGTATGTTATGGATTTATTTACTTATTGCGAATCACTTGAATTGTAATCGTTATGGATAACGATATTAGTGGAAACTATAATTATGGATCGTTCTTAGAATTGTATTATATGACTGTGATTATTCGGGTAATCGATGATTATGAAAATAAATTTTATGGATTATAATATTAGGGAATATTGGGGAAAAAAAATTCGGAGAACCAAGAATACCAATATTTATAGCATCAAAAACCCAAGAAAGCGTTTCTCAATGTCGACCGATGAAGATGATGAATTTAAAATTAGTTTTCAATGACAACTTTTTATTTCAAATGTAAGTCTGGGTCTGATTTTAGAGAAAGTGTCATAATGCTATCCAATTAAGAAAATGGTATAAATACCTACATGTATAGGTATTAGTAACTGATTATTTCCCACGTATATTACCTTTTGTAATTAATTGCATCAGCCTAGAAAGATTAGTACTTATAACGCGTCAGATTTAATTCTGGAATCATAGTTGACGCTATTCAGTCGAATTTTTGGGAAATTGTAATGGAAAAACCTAAAACAAGGCCTAACATTTTTATTACTAATTTGTGTGTGAAAAAGGTACTTTCTTAAGTGAATTTTTATAAGACCAAACTGTAGAAGATTTCTGATTGGTGAATTGGTGGTGGTAGGTTATTCCAACAATTTATGTTTTAGACATCTTGGAATTAGGGTTTCAATCTCTTTTTGCAGTTTATAAACATCAGCATAAAGAGGAAATTCACCGAGTATGTTACTCGGTCCTTGAAAGTTTGAGTGTGTATAGTACGTAGTATGTAGTAGTAATTTCCTCTTTACTACATACTATACTACTACATACTACGTACTATACACACTCAAACTTTCAAGAGTCAGTGCAAGATGGGTGCCGCCATGCTCACTGTGCTTCAAAAGCAAGCGCGGGTTGACACTTGTAAGGAGTTTTTAGAGCTGTGTGGCGACGATCCAGCAAGTGTTTTCGAAAAGACAGTTACAGGTGATGCAACGTGGGTTCATCACTATGACCCTGAGAGTAAACAGGAGTCTATGCAGTGGCATAAAAAGTGATCAGCCCCTCCGAAGAAGTTCAAAGTCACTCCATCGGCTGGAAAAATCATGGCCACAGTTTTCTGGGATTCTAAAGGAATACTATTGATCGAGTACACAAAAAAAGGTGAAACACGCAGAATAATACTCAACCACTTTACGCCGTTTTAGAGAAACAATAAAAGAAAAAAGAAGAGAAAAGCTGCCAAATAAAGTGCTGCTTCTTCACGACAACGCACCGGTTCACACTATGCGGCTCTACCAGGCTGCTGTACGAGAGTGCGGGTTTGAGGAAATTAACCACCCACCCTACAGCCTGGACCTGGCCCCCAGTGACTACTTTTTATTCCCAAATTTAAAAATCATCCCCACGGGGAAAGCGATTTGCTGACGATAATGAGCTCAAGTTCGCTGTAAATGAGCATTTTTCGGGCCAAGAGGAAAATTATTTTTTTAAGGGAATAGAGAAACTTATTTTGTGATCAAAACAAATGTATTGATATCATGGGAGACTATATTGAAAAATATTTTTTTTTCAAGGTTTTATCTTTTTTCTAACGTACCGAGAATACATTGAACGCCCCTCGTATGTATGGATTTTTGTTATTTATTCATGCAAAAACTACCGGACAGATTCCAGCTAAAGTCCTTTTAGAAACACATAGTCACAGTTGGATGGAAGAACAATTTTCATTATTATATTAATACCAAAACTTTTACCACTCATCATGACAAAAATGCGCTGTTTCTAGTGTCGAGTTCGCTAGAACGGTAACACTCCACCCTTACTCCACCATGTGTCAATCTAAACAAATCGCTAACTACTTGTCCACATTTCGGTATTTTAATCGATTAAAGATCGACCACCATCGAAGTGTAATTTATGCATAATTCTACTGCTTTTGATGATGATGATTGTGGAAATTAATTACTGGTGATTGTCCTGGTGGGTTTCCTCATTAGATCCCTGTATAATATAAACAGTGTTTAGTTTCATTTATTTGTAATAATAATTTTTATTTAATTTCACATTTTGTTACCTATTATATATTTATTAGAGACTTTCTACTCCTTTAATAGTTGAAAATAAACTCCTTCTGATCCTTTTCCCATCCGTTTATTTCCCGTGATGTTCTAAAATAGACTGTTTCCCTAATTTTTACGTAAGAAAAATTGGAATAGCTGATACACAAGCCGTGCAAAGCCAAGAAGAAGAGAAAAAAAATAGTTACTGTGGCCATCTTGTTTCTGGCAGTGGCAGCTGGCAGTCAGTCAATCAAAGAGTATTATAGTATGTAACACTAGTGGCAGTGGTGTGTCGTTTCGATTTCTTGCCCGCTAATAATTTGAATACTCAGTTTTTCCTCCAAAAAGAAAACGTAAAACGTAGTGTTTATATACTCTTTGTTTTCCTCATCCTAGTACTTTTTTGGACGTGTGTTCGAATAAATTCGATTTCTTTTAGTCACAACAAACACAGCTACAACTGCTGCAGAAAATTGTATAGCATCCTCTCGCATTTCTCTACAGCAGCTACCATGGAAAAAGCATCTAATTTGGTAGTATCGAGCCCTAACTTAAAATATACCGATGATTTTTTGTATTCTGACTATTCATACGAAGATTCATTGGTAACGAAAAGCGGTTCAGACTTGCTGGTGAGTAAAATGTTGTTTCGTGTCTACCTTGTCTCAAATCTCTCGATATAGTGAATCTTCATGTTAATTTTCTCCGGCGTCCACGGTAACGATTTACCAACAGGTATTCCTAAAACTACGTTACATAGCCACTTCCGCGTCTAACCTAAGATTTTAATTCTTTAATCTAACAACAAAACAATAAATTACGGGTAATCTTGTATTGGATCCTGTAGAATACCCTCAAATATCAACTTTTTGGCACTAACTACTTGAAAAGATTTTGATATGTCGACTTCCACATTCCATGTTCCAAATTATGAATATCCTTGAAAGCACAATTTTTTTATTTAATTTCTAGTCTTCTTTACAGGTAAAGCCCTTCTGCAAACAGATAGGCATCCGAACGGAGCGCCATGTTGGTAAAGTGGGTGTTATGTTGGTGGGCTGGGGAGGCAACAATGGATCCACATTCACCGCTGCTGTGCTAGCCAACAAACATCAGTTGACATGAAACACAAAGAATGGCCCCATGGACTCTAATTGGTATGATTAGTCAAAATATAATTAAAACTATTGAAATTATATTGTGTAAGTGGAATATGACTGTCCTAGGCTCTACTATATAGTGTGGTTATATGATGGTGGTTATACAAGATCCTATTCTCCTACCTAATACTGATTTAAGGTCTAGCTAGTCCTAGAGGGTTCACTGAATGGAATGTAAAAATAAAAGAGGCTTCTATGACTATACAAATTTTATTAATAAAATACTCTACTTATATTACAAATTTGGATCTCTGGCAAACAATATTTTGAGTAGCAACAAAGTCTATTTTAAACCAATCCCAGCGCTGCATTTGGCCGCTTGTTATCTTTCCTTCAGTGCCCTGAGAGTGAGATAGCCATGATGCGCGAGAATGGGATAGCGCAACATAAATATATCAGCTTGCAAAGCGCGAACATTGCGTCAGTGCAGGCATTCCATTTTACTACCAGCACCCCACAGCATTTTTTCTAATATATATTTAAAAGCCAACAGAAAGAAAGTTATTTTTAGGTTAATATTGACAGTTTGTTGACAAATATTTTACAACAAAAGTGGCTGGAGTATAGGGCCTTGTGTGTAGTGTCCATCATTATTTTAACATCAACATTTCAGCCGTAAAACATCCACTAAAGGATCTCAAGAGAGAGGAGATCAAGTCTGTAGGGTGTTATAAAGACTTGATGCATCAAAAGGAGCAGGGTCACTCACAATACCCTCAATATTTGCTGTAAAATGTGCTAGTGTGTTAGCATTACCTCTTTCCATGTTATTTAACAAATCTTTGAGCTCTGGTATATTCCCATCAGTTTGGAAGGAGGCTCTTGTCTTTTATTTAAGAGCGGAGATAAAACTCATGTCTAAATCTACAGACCTATTTCGTTAATAATGGTGTTTGCAAAAGTTTTTGAAATTCTATGCCCAATTCTGTCTTGGCATTTCAAGCATATTGTTGTATTGCACAATGCAGTTTGGGATGTTGATATACGGAAAGACGCTGCTGCCCATCTTCCGGAGGTTTCCCTTAGCAGGTTCTTACTGCATCCACGGACATGAGAGGGGTAATATTCCTCCAATAAATCATAGGGTCACCAAGATAGCAGGCTATGTCTAGTTTGGGACCCATGGCCAATGTATCTATTTGTGAAATAAAATAGTGTAGTCTAGTACGTAAGCTTAATTACTTGTATATATTCTACTGACGGCACCCCACGGGACTATTTGTCTGATGTTATTTTTTATCTTGTACATTAGGTTCGGGGACTATTTGTCTGATGTTATTTTTTATCTTGTACATTAGGTTCGGGGACTATTTGTCTGATGTTATTTTTTATCTTGTACATTAGGTTTGGGGACTATTTATCTGATGTTATTTTTTATCTTGTACATTAGGTTTGGGGACTATTTATCTGATGTTATTTTTTATCTTGTACATTAGGTTCGGGGACTATTTGTCTGATGTTATTTTTTATCTTGTACATTAGGTTCGGGGACTATTTGTCTGATGTTATTTTTTATCTTGTACATTAGGTTTGGGGACTATTTATCTGATGTTATTTTTATCTTGTACATTAGGTTCGGGGACTATTTATCTGATGTTATTTTTTATCTTGTACAATAGGTTCGGCTCGATAACACAAGCTTCAGTGGTCAGGCTGGGCATGGATGAGAAAGGCAATGACGTCCATGTGCCCATGTGTAATGTATTGCCCATGGCCAATCCCGATGACATAGGTAAGTCATTTCATTTGTTTATTTGCAACTTGACAACCTCTGTGCAGTTTAGTTTTTAAATACAGGATTTTATAGCGTGCCGTTTTTATTATTTTCTCGACGTTACGAACACGTTTCAGCGTTCTTGGTGCCTTCTAACAACAGGTCTACGTTTAAGGTCGCATTTACGAAACGCGTGATCGAGTACACAAAAAAAGGTGAAACACGCAGAATAATACTCAACCACTTTACGCCGTTTTAGAGAAACAATAAAAGAAAAAAGAAGAGAAAAGCTGCCAAATAAAGTGCTGCTTCTTCACGACAACGCACCGGTTCACACTATGCGGCTCTACCAGGCTGCTGTACGAGAGTGCGGGTTTGAGGAAATTAACCACCCACCCTACAGCCTGGACCTGGCCCCCAGTGACTACTTTTTATTCCCAAATTTAAAAATCATCCCCACGGGGAAAGCGATTTGCTGACGATAATGAGCTCAAGTTCGCTGTAAATGAGCATTTTTCGGGCCAAGAGGAAAATTATTTTTTTAAGGGAATAGAGAAACTTATTTTGTGATCAAAACAAATGTATTGATATCATGGGAGACTATATTGAAAAATATTTTTTTTTCAAGGTTTTATCTTTTTTCTAACGTACCGAGAATACATTGAACGCCCCTCGTATGTATGGATTTTTGTTATTTATTCATGCAAAAACTACCGGACAGATTCCAGCTAAAGTCCTTTTAGAAACACATAGTCACAGTTGGATGGAAGAACAATTTTCATTATTATATTAATACCAAAACTTTTACCACTCATCATGACAAAAATGCGCTGTTTCTAGTGTCGAGTTCGCTAGAACGGTAACACTCCACCCTTACTCCACCATGTGTCAATCTAAACAAATCGCTAACTACTTGTCCACATTTCGGTATTTTAATCGATTAAAGATCGACCACCATCGAAGTGTAATTTATGCATAATTCTACTGCTTTTGATGATGATGATTGTGGAAATTAATTACTGGTGATTGTCCTGGTGGGTTTCCTCATTAGATCCCTGTATAATATAAACAGTGTTTAGTTTCATTTATTTGTAATAATAATTTTTATTTAATTTCACATTTTGTTACCTATTATATATTTATTAGAGACTTTCTACTCCTTTAATAGTTGAAAATAAACTCCTTCTGATCCTTTTCCCATCCGTTTATTTCCCGTGATGTTCTAAAATAGACTGTTTCCCTAATTTTTACGTAAGAAAAATTGGAATAGCTGATACACAAGCCGTGCAAAGCCAAGAAGAAGAGAAAAAAAATAGTTACTGTGGCCATCTTGTTTCTGGCAGTGGCAGCTGGCAGTCAGTCAATCAAAGAGTATTATAGTATGTAACACTAGTGGCAGTGGTGTGTCGTTTCGATTTCTTGCCCGCTAATAATTTGAATACTCAGTTTTTCCTCCAAAAAGAAAACGTAAAACGTAGTGTTTATATACTCTTTGTTTTCCTCATCCTAGTACTTTTTTGGACGTGTGTTCGAATAAATTCGATTTCTTTTAGTCACAACAAACACAGCTACAACTGCTGCAGAAAATTGTATAGCATCCTCTCGCATTTCTCTACAGCAGCTACCATGGAAAAAGCATCTAATTTGGTAGTATCGAGCCCTAACTTAAAATATACCGATGATTTTTTGTATTCTGACTATTCATACGAAGATTCATTGGTAACGAAAAGCGGTTCAGACTTGCTGGTGAGTAAAATGTTGTTTCGTGTCTACCTTGTCTCAAATCTCTCGATATAAGTGAATCTTCATGTTAATTTTCTCCGGCGTCCACGGTAACGATTTACCAACAGGTATTCCTAAAACTACGTTACATAGCCACTTCCGCGTCTAACCTAAGATTTTAATTCTTTAATCTAACAACAAAACAATAAATTACGGGTAATCTTGTATTGGATCCTGTAGAATACCCTCAAATATCAACTTTTTGGCACTAACTACTTGAAAAGATTTTGATATGTCGACTTCCACATTCCATGTTCCAAATTATGAATATCCTTGAAAGCACAATTTTTTTATTTAATTTCTAGTCTTCTTTACAGGTAAAGCCCTTCTGCAAACAGATAGGCATCCGAACGGAGCGCCATGTTGGTAAAGTGGGTGTTATGTTGGTGGGCTGGGGAGGCAACAATGGATCCACATTCACCGCTGCTGTGCTAGCCAACAAACATCAGTTGACATGGAACACAAAGAATGGCCCCATGGACTCTAATTGGTATGATTAGTCAAAATATAATTAAAACTATTGAAATTATATTGTGTAAGTGGAATATGACTGTCCTAGGCTCTACTATATAGTGTGGTTATATGATGGTGGTTATACAAGATCCTATTCTCCTACCTAATACTGATTTAAGGTCTAGCTAGTCCTAGAGGGTTCACTGAATGGAATGTAAAAATAAAAGAGGCTTCTATGACTATACAAATTTTATTAATAAAATACTCTACTTATATTACAAATTTGGATCTCTGGCAAACAATATTTTGAGTAGCAACAAAGTCTATTTTAAACCAATCCCAGCGCTGCATTTGGCCGCTTGTTATCTTTCCTTCAGTGCCCTGAGAGTGAGATAGCCATGATGCGCGAGAATGGGATAGCGCAACATAAATATATCAGCTTGCAAAGCGCGAACATTGCGTCAGTGCAGGCATTCCATTTTACTACCAGCACCCCACAGCATTTTTTCTAATATATATTTAAAAGCCAACAGAAAGAAAGTTATTTTTAGGTTAATATTGACAGTTTGTTGACAAATATTTTACAACAAAAGTGGCTGGAGTATAGGGCCTTGTGTGTAGTGTCCATCATTATTTTAACATCAACATTTCAGCCGTAAAACATCCACTAAAGGATCTCAAGAGAGAGGAGATCAAGTCTGTAGGGTGTTATAAAGACTTGATGCATCAAAAGGAGCAGGGTCACTCACAATACCCTCAATATTTGCTGTAAAATGTGCTAGTGTGTTAGCATTACCTCTTTCCATGTTATTTAACAAATCTTTGAGCTCTGGTATATTCCCATCAGTTTGGAAGGAGGCTCTTGTCTTTTATTTAAGAGCGGAGATAAAACTCATGTCTAAATCTACAGACCTATTTCGTTAATAATGGTGTTTGCAAAAGTTTTTGAAATTCTATGCCCAATTCTGTCTTGGCATTTCAAGCATATTGTTGTATTGCACAATGCAGTTTGGGATGTTGATATACGGAAAGACGCTGCTGCCCATCTTCCGGAGGTTTCCCTTAGCAGGTTCTTACTGCATCCACGGACATGAGAGGGGTAATATTCCTCCAATAAATCATAGGGTCACCAAGATAGCAGGCTATGTCTAGTTTGGGACCCATGGCCAATGTATCTATTTGTGAAATAAAATAGTGTAGTCTAGTATGTAAGCCTAATTACTTGTATATATTCTACTGACGGCACCCCACGGGACTATTTGTCTGATGTTATTTTTTATCTTGTACATTAGGTTCGGGGACTATTTATCTGATGTTATTTTTTATCTTGTACATTAGGTTCGGGGACTATTTATCTGATGTTATTTTTTATCTTGTACATTAGGTTCGGGGACTATTTATCTGATGTTATTTTTTATCTTGTACATTAGGTTCGGGGACTATTTATCTGATGTTATTTTTTATCTTGTACAATAGGTTCGGCTCGATAACACAAGCTTCAGTGGTCAGGCTGGGCATGGATGAGAAAGGCAATGACGTCCATGTGCCCATGTGTAATGTATTGCCCATGGCCAATCCCGATGACATAGGTAAGTCATTTCATTTGTTTATTTGCAACTTGACAAACTCTGTGCAATTTTTTATTTAAAGTGTAAACCCACACTAAGGTATCATTATAGAAATGAAAAATGCAATCAAAATTTTGTCTCCGACGGGACTCGAACCCGTAACGTTCAGACGAAGTTGAAGGTGTTCGTCTGAACGTTACGGGTTCGAGTCCCGTCGGAGACAAAATTTTGATTGCATTTTTCATTTCTAAAACTCTGTGCAGTTTAGTTTTAAAATACAGGATTTTATAGCGTGCCGTTTTTATTATTTTCTCGACGTTACGAACACGTTTCAGCGTTCTTGGAGCCTTCTAACAACAGGTCTACGTTTAAGGACGCATTTACGAAACGCGTCCAAATATTAGGAAAATAGGACTAGTTCCGGTTCATTTTCTGGTTTGTCCGTCGAAGTTTGACATATTCTAAGCATACCAAATGAACCAGAAAACCAGTGTCTATAGAATATGGGTTTTTTTTCTTCAAAATAATATACTTTTAATTAAAAAAATATAGTTTTCCGTAGCCTCTTCTCGCAAAAACTATGAAAATAGGCCCACTTTCGGTGCATAGATCTCAATAACTCAAAGATTTCAAATAATAAAAAATATACTACGATAAAAAAGAAACATTAAACAATAATTCATGCGAAAAAAAATCCAAAAATATTCACATAAACCACAAAAATAAATCATCAATATTCCACCATAGCCATTCCACCATTCCACTAACTGGATATCCATGAGGGAGGCCTATGTCCAGCAGTGGACGTCCTACGGCTGAAATGATGAATGATGATTCCACCATAATTCTAAAATTTTGCTAATTCACGTAAAGCATATTGTCTGAGAAATAAGGTTGACTATCTTTTGTCTTTGTTGATGTTTGGTATATAAAGTAACGATCATTTTGAATGAGAATGGTCAGTATGCAATACAAGTGCGTCAAATCGTAAATGCGTCCTTAACTGCGGAAACTGACATAGCGCGTGGCCGGACAAGCATCTGGCCTAATTTATTTTCTCGATTATATCAAAGTCGGAAGCTATCCGTAAGAGATGTCCAAATAGTAGGTATGTTAGAATTCTGAAGTGATGTGATATGCATTGGTCAAAGATATTGAGAAGTTATATTGTATTGAAATATCGCGTATATATTTTTTCGTTCGTGTCGGGCCACGCGCTATGGAGGGTTCCGCAGTTACCTGTTGCAAGAAGTTGCGGGTTCCATCCCCGCATAAAAAAACATTTGCCCGAGTAACAAATGCGTTTATCATCATCATTTCAGCCGTAAAACGTCCATAACTGATCACAGGCCTCCAGGATCTCCATGAGGTAATTGCCTTACTCACCGCGCTTGGCAAGTGGGTTGGCGAGCGCAGTACGGGATGTTGATACACGGAAAGACGCTGCTGCCCATCTTCCGGAGGTATCCACGTGCTATGTATGAGGGCCACACTTTATGCAGGGTTCCATAGTTACCTGTTGCGAAAAATTCCGGGTTCCATTTCCGCAACAAAAACATTTGTACGGGGAACAAATGAGGTTATAAATAGTTTGATGTCTGTACTCATCCTTTTTTTGTGGTGGGGGAATACTTCATGGATATTACCTTTCTAAGGGGAGAAAAATGATTATGCCGCTTTTATCGTCGTCGTCTCTCGCTCGTGGAGACGGCCCTTGAGGCAGCGCTCGACGAAACGAGTTTCGACGTGAGGAACTTCGGCGGAACGCGCTTTCGGTAAGCCGGGAATGATTCGTGGAGACTACGGGTACGCTTGCTCAATCTTTCGCAGTCTCGGCAGCCTTTATGTCAGGCCCCAGTCTGTCCGTACTCATCCTAACCTAACTCCACAGTGATTGACGGCTGGGACATAAGTCCACTTAACCTGGCCGAGTCCATGGTGCGAGCGAAGGTCATCGACTTTGACCTCCAGCAGAAGTTGCGCAAGGAAATGGCGACGATGAAGCCACGCCCCGCGATATACGACCCGGACTTCATTGCCGCTAATCAGGTGAGTTGGAGCCACTGATTCTGGGCCGAATATGATATAATTTCCGCCGTAAAACGTCCACTACTGAACATGGACCTCTCTCATGGATCCCCATGAGGGGTAGTTGCCGTACTCACCGATTGGCAGGCGGGATGTTGATACACGGAAAGACGCTGCTGCCCATCATCCATATCCATCTTTAATATGATATGATTATATGAAAATCGAAATTTTGTTCGGCCAGGAAGATATAACTATAGAATAATAAGATATAACTAATATACAGGGTGTATCATAATACGTGTACTAAGCCGAAAAGGGGTGAGTCTAACCACCCCAAGGAACAACTTTAGTTCTAAGATTTTTCTTATTCAATTTTATTATTCAAGAAAATACTACGAATGTTTTAACTTCAACGGCTGATTATACGATAATGACAACCTAAGCGCCAGCTGATTCTTGACAGGGTCATTGACCATGAGATTCCGTACAGGTACCTGTACGGAATCTCATGGTCAATAAAACAAATAAAAATACCAATATCACACTAAGGTGTTCTTTTAAATAAAATTTTAAAATCCGATTATAACCTCGGGATCACTTTCACATCACACCAACTAGTGAAATTGTAATAAATATCTTTGAATTGAGATAATAAAAAAGTACTGGTTCGAATTGAAACTGAATTTATGGTTTGATAGCCAATTTATTGAGAAATGGTAATTTATTATTATAATACAATAGAAAAATTATACTCAGTCACGATAAGAAATGATGTCATCTTGCAATATCCGAACTATCAAATATTTAATTAAATGAAGGATAATATTAAGACAAATATTGTAACAATTAATAGAAATGAAAGAGGTTTCATGTTCTTTCCCTTACTTGGAAAAAAGTTATCTGAAACGAACGAATTCAATTATGTGCTTTATACAATTTAAATGTATCTTGTTCTTCATTTGTAAATTGACTATTCTATGTAGCTTTTTGCTCTATTGAATAAACATTTATTGACTTTGACTTTGCAAAAATAACACTAAGTAGGTTTAGTTCACTTATTTACAGTCAGGAAATGTTTAAAATTGCCTTGCGTTACAAATTAACGGGCCCTATTATTGTTAATGATTAATTGCTAGCCGCACGCCGCGGTTTCACTGGCGTAGGTCCCGTTCCGGTGGGAATACGGGGATAACATATTACTCCTGAGTAATATATTATCCCCGTATTAACGTACTAACGTACGTACTAAGAACATGCTACATTATCCCTGGATAATGTAGCATGTTCCAATAGTGAATAATGGTGAAATAATTTAAAAAGTCGGTCCAGTAGTTTTTGAGATTATTCGTTACAAACATACAAATCTTTCCTCTTTATAATATTAGGTCGTTACTGGCGTTTTGTCGTAGGTACTGGCCACTTTGATCTCAACAGACGGCTTCCAAATTAGAGGAGCTTCAATTGCAATGTCTAAGACATCCACCGTACTCTCCGGACCTTGCTCCAACAGCTTACCATTGTTTTCGAAATTTGGATAACTTCTTGCAAGGGAAAAAATTCAACTGCGATGGGGCAGTCCAAACCGCCTTCAAAGATTTTATTGATTCCCGTCCGAATGGTTTTTTAGTGAAGGGATCAATGAACTGATGATACCTATGGGATGGCAAAAGTGCATAGATAGCAATGGTACATACTTTGATTAATTAAATATTTAATATAAAAAAAAAACGACTTTATGTTCCTCTCATACAAAACGCCAGTTTCATATGTAATAATAAATGATCTAATATTAGTAATATTAGATCTAATACAGATATCTGCTGTTCGGCGGTAAAAGTTACTCTTATGTAAATAATGAAATTGGGGTTTTTTTTTTAATTAGGGTTACAATGCATGCCGGGAATAATTCCATTTTATAATAGGGGAGCTTATCGATTGAGCTTGTTAACTTGAAACCCCTTAAGTCAAGCACAATCGATTTTTGCTTTGTTAAGCAAATTAAAGCGACAATGTAAATCATCATCATAGCTCCACGAGCGAGGGAATCGCGGCGATGTTATCGTCCGTGCCACATATTTCTATACACGATGTATGAATTGAAAGCTAAGTAATATATTAAATGATTTCTAGATTAATATGTATTTTTTTATAAATAAATAAAAATATTTGACACTAATCAAAGTTAAAAATATTTTTTTGAAAATACTGGCGTTTTATAGTGTCACCAAACTGATTATTATTTTTCTATAGTGTCCCTTATAATTGTCTTTTTCTTGTAAATAACGATATTTTTGGGAAATAATGTATTATTTCCAGCTCGAAAAACATGTAAAAATATTATGAAAACTTGAATCAACTCAAAAACACAAGTGTCGAAAAATCCTTGATTTTTGTAGGGGTGGTTTTCTCAGTAAAAATGCCTTTATATATTAAAGTCAATTAATAAAAGCGTGTAATAGAGATGAATGGAAAGTGCTAGAAGAGGCCCACGTGTCACAAGACACGCTAGTTGCTAAACCAGGAAACAGTGCGATGCGTTAGAATAAGTTTAATTATAGTTTGAAATATTATATCTTGTTTAGTACATTAGCAATAAAGGCTTAAATAAATATTAATTGGAATGTATTTAACTACGACAAATATAGATGATGAAAAACGATGGCAAGATTTGTTTTATAAACACCCTCCCCCTGTAGAAACCTCATTCTGCCAGCGCGAAGTAACACTACTCATAGACAACCGTTTTGTAAACACTGGCCGTGTAGAAGACAATGTTTTTAAAAAAACTCGAACAAAGCGGCGCGGATACACGACACGACATCTTGGTTTACGTTGTATTGGCTATCTTTTTCCTTTATTATGACTAGGTACTTTAATAGCTATGATGACTTCCGTGACACAGTTGGTCAAATAGTCGGCTTAGTGTACGTTTACACTGAGGTGGAGCGGGCTTTATTGACAAATCACAATGCTCGTAGTGCGTGCGAATTATGTAAAGACTTCACTGCTCCGCCTCCGTGGAGAATTATGAAAGGACTCAAACTCAAAAAATACTATAAGCAGTGCGGCTTCATGGACCTTATTGACTCAAACCGTTATAAAATATATCTGCATTGAAATTGTTCCACTCGTTCAAGAGCTATTGGTCCCACAGACATACACACAAACACACACACGTAGCTGTCAAACTATAACACCCCTCTCTTTTGTCAGGGGCTAAAAATACACAAGAATGTCTAGAATTCCTACATGAAACACGAAGAAACTTTTCCCCTAACCCTATAACCCTATTATATTTGTACAATAAGCTTTTGTACCAAACATTTATTTAAAAATGTATTTTGTAAAGACGATAGACATAGATATGCACATTTGTTATTAGATCCTAGTAATTCTACAGGTAGTTATATTCTAGTACACAAGTGAACAGATTCAATTATGTGCTTTATTCTATTTATTTGTGTTGTTTTATTTTGTAATTTGTGACGCGTCAATAAGGTCCATGCGGCCGCACTGAATTAAGTATTTTTTGATTCTTGATTCTTGTACGTTTTATAATTAATGTACCTACATAATTTACTATGTTATGTGATATGTGATTCAAATTAGTAGTAATAAACTGTTACTATAATGTAACGCCAGCCAGCCATACTAATTTGATTTACTAAGCCGTGGGGTGGCGGCAGTAGAATATTACACCTTGTCCATTCCCATGGATGCAGTAAGAGCCTACTAAGGGATACATCCGGAAGATGGGCGGCAGCGTCTTTCCGTGTATCAACATCCCGTACTGCACTCGCCAACCCGCCTGCCAAGCGTGGTGAGTATGGAAACTACCCCTCATGGAGATCCATGAGGTAGGCCTGTGATGAGTAGTGGACGTTTTACAGCAGAAATTGTGAATAGTTTAATCCAAAATACATAAAAACTAAACAAGGTAAAAAGATAAGATCACATAACAAGAGGAGTGAGTGCTTAGCCGTACCGTAGTCAAGTACACTATCCACGTTATTATTATATTTATATATTATTATTATTGCTCTTGCATTTTTATGGTGGTCTGTTAAGCTATTGTTTTAAACAAGAGGTAAACTTGCAACTTTAAAGCATTCATTGTGTTTTATTTGAATTCGTATGAAACGTATTATTTCTTTTGGTTTTTATTACCTTTTCTTTTAATTATAAACAAAAAAATTAGCCGTCGCGGCACGCCTGGCAAAACATATTCACCACAATCGCCACAGTCTCTTCGCCCCAGGTGCCATAGTCACCACAATCGCCATAGTCACCCAAGTCGTTACAGTCGTCATAGTAGCCCCAGTTGCTACAGTCGCCACAGTCAACGCGATCGGCACGATAGACGAAGGGCACTCGATCATTTCAGCCATAAAACGTTCAGTACTGAACACAGGCCTCCCTCATGGATATCCATGAAGGGTAGTTGCCATACTCACCACGCTTGGCAGGCGGGTTGGCGAGCGCAGCACGGGATGTTGGTACATGGAAGGACGCTGCTGTCCATCTTCCGGGGGGTATCCCTTAGCAGGCTCTTACTACCTCCACGGCTTAAGAATTTTTGATAGGGTTATCTGTTTCTTCGGATTTTGTAGTCTATGATATGATGCTCAACGAAAAATGTCTCGTATTCCAGGCCGACCGCGCTACGAACCTGATCCGCGGAACGCGTCACGAGCAGTACCTGCAAATACGCGCGGACATCAAGAACTTTCGCGACAAACACAAGCTCGACAAGATCATTGTGCTGTGGACGGCCAATACTGAGAGGTAGGTACGAACACGGCGCCATCTCAGCCGTACCCGTCCACTGACTCGCTCGTGGATCTCCAAGTACTGATCATGTGGAGGTTGTTGCCTTACGTTATGTTTCTCACCACAGTCTGCCGAAATTCATAGAATTATCACAGCTTACCATAGAAAATGTTTCTAAATAGCTCGTTAAGTGTATGTTCGTGTAAATCGCATCGTATTGGGATTAACATGTAACGATGTTATTGTTCAAATAAATAAATAAATACTCGCCACGCTTGGCACGAAATACGCACGTCTTGTAGAGGTGTCCGTAGTCGAAGGAGGAGCAAGATTCTACTGCCGGCACCCCACGGCAGGCACATATCGGTATAGAACTCCACCGTGGGTTCGTTTCACTGCCTGGTGAGAATCTGCACACTTGACACGTCTGTGGTCGGGTTTATGTTCAGCTAAGAATGTATATGTTACGGGTAATGCTAGAAGATGGAGTAAACCTAGGTTTACCCGGGTTTACTTAGAATCACCCAAGGAGTTGGGGTGTCGAGGAAAAAGCGGCAAAAAAACACGTTTGGGAGACACTTAAATATATATTCCATTCTGTTTTTAGTATTTGTTGACAGACAGACGGACAGCGGAGTCTTAGTAATATTGTTCCGTTTTTACCTTTTGGGTGCGGAACCTTTTCTTATAAATTTGTATTATATTTTATCAGTTATTGTACCTACATTTATTAATGCTCGTTGCAAACTGAAACTACTATTACTGTTATGTTTCTCGCAAGTGATGTGTAATCTTTAAGATACATATTAATAAAGATTTTAAACATCATTAACCCTAAAAACTACGGCAGGGTGATTACGTATCTCGCGACAGGTTTTGCAACCGGCAATTGACAGCTATATTGCTGTCAAATGTCAATTCCTTGCTGTACTCTAATACAAAAATTGACATTTGACAGCAATATTGCTGTCAATTGCCTGTTGCAAAACCTGTCGCGAGATACGTAATCACCCTGCGGATATACAAACTATAAGCTTAATTTATTCGTCGTGACAGATTCTGCGAGCTCCTGCCGGGCGTCCACGACACGTCGGAGCACCTGGAGAGGGCGCTGCGAGACAACAACGCTGAGGTATCGCCGTCGACTATCTTCGCGCTGGCCGCGGTTGATGAAGGGGTACGTTATCTCTTCCATCAGAACATGATTTATTCATTTTAGATAAGATAAACTTTATTTCGTTTCAAAACATTATTAATAAGCAGAAGATACAACAACATTAAAAGGACATTACAATAAAGAAAATACAAATATAAACAAATTATTTGACAACGAAAATGATAAAAGTTCAAAATATTTATTGTAACCATGTTTTTTTTTTGTTCAAATTTATTATAAGGACCTTTATTTAACAACATGCCGGTCCTATTGTATTTACAATTATTTTATAACATTACCTGCACCAATAAAAAAAGGAAATAAGCCAACAATAAGAGAATAATTACTACAATAAAAAAAAATAAAAAAGACAATTTTTAACGAATATTAAATTAAGTATTAGGTAGGTAGTGTGTACTACTTGTAATGAGTCATGACTCTGAACAGCTGATTCAGATGTAGGTGTTGTAACATAAAGATCTTATAACATAAAAGGTTGTGCTATATTACCTGAAAGTTAATATAACGCTGATCTTCCGTGGCACATTTTAGATACATAATAGACACAGGAGTCATCATCATCATCGCAGCCGTAATGATTCACGAGTCGTTCAATGATGTCTTAGTACTTTGTATTGTTTTTTCTATTATTCAACTTTGCGGCCCGATCGGCCATTTTTTCTGCGCGCTATGTGGCCTGCCCATTGCCACTTTAACGTGCTCATCCGTTTGGCTATGTCGGTGACCCGCGTTCTTCTCGGTATCTAAAGCTAATTATAATTAAGATATGTGACGTTTCTAAATTTAGAGCTGTCAGCGCAAAATTGGGTAAAATTGTTCTGTTTTAATTTTAGAGTGGCACTAACCGAATAGCTATATGTCATTTTAATCCGTTTTACGTCAATTTATTATATTATATTAGCTTAAGTTACTGCAACAACAGAGTCGCCACCATTATCATAATACGTTATTTCTGTGAACACATAAACGTAAACACATTTTTTATTATGTATCTTGAAATAAAGATATGATAATAGTTATTTGTTATACAAGAGTGCAAAGTTGCTTTTTAACCGCGTGCTCAATTTTGATGCCGAGCAAGCGAAGATTTCTAAAATTAGAATCCTGAACGTTAGCGCAGAAATCAAAAGAGCACGAGGTGAAAAATCTTTGCACTCGAGTGCAACACGTAATTTTTCACCCCACCTCAGCGAAGAAATGACTAAATGCTGTTTTTAACCTAAGGTTTTAAAACCTTATTCATATTGTTAATAATATGACGTTAAAAGAAAATGGCGCGCGCGAAGCCATTTAAAAAAAAGTACACCAAGAAGGCTCTTGAGTCTTGAGTTTTTAACAAATAAAAAAGGTTGTATAATAAATTCGGCACCATGGAGGGAGCAAATAGGTTTAATGATGTTTTGAATTTGCAAACTTAGGGCACACGATGTTCTAAATTCAATTTACTTTATCCTCTAGCGGATAAAAACGGCTTTTGCGTTCAGATAGCGAAGAGCAAAAATACTCATATTAAATAGCGGGAATGTTCACGTACTTGTTATTGTTGGTGGAGGCACCAACTGTTTCGACCCTTATCGAGGGCCTTCGTCAGGGCGAACTCGTCGTCCACCGTCAGGGTGAACTCGGGTCGCGGAGGTGGCGGGTCGCGAGCCGAGTTCACCCTGACGGTGGACGACGAGTTCGCCCTGACGAAGGCCCTCGATAAGGGTCGAAACAGTTGGTGCCTCCACCAACAATAACAAGTACGTGAACATTCCCGCTATTTAATATGAATGTAATAACTTAATAAGTCACGAAAGTTACTATAGTCATCATTACAGCCGTAAGACATCCACTGCTGGACAAAGGCCTCCGTCATTGACTTAGAGATCCAAGTGCATGAGGGACTGTTGCCATACTCACCACGCTTGGCAGGCGGTTTGAGCGCAGTTCGGGATGTTGTTACACGGAATAACGCTGCTGCCCATCTTCCGGAGATATCCCTTAGCAGATTCTTACTGCATCCACGGGCAGGAGAGGAGGGGTGACTTTCTATTGCCGGCACCCCTCAGCTACTATAGTAAAATAGCAAAAATACTCTCCGAGATGGGGGGGATGATAAATAATGTATTTCTTCCAGGCCCACTACATCAACGGGTCCCCTCAAAACACGATAGTGCCGGGCGTCGTGGAGCGCGCCGAGGCACGCGGCGTGTTCGTGGCCGGAGACGACTTCAAGTCCGGCCAGACCAAGCTGAAGTCGGTGCTGGTTGACTTCCTCATCTCCGCAGGTATTCACTGCTCAGATAGGCCTCCCTTCCTACCTTAAAACCGGCGGCGTTTGAACGAGTCGCTCATCTTTCCATACAAACGTCGTAGGGTAACTACTCCACTGTTTGACGTTAACCATCCAACACTAAGGATTATCGTCGTCGTGCTGTCATCACCCTTTCTGGGGTCACTGGGTGGGGCCTCGAGGTGGGACCTCTTTACCCCGGCTTCTTCTCCAAGGGTTACTACCCCTGGGGTCATTTGATGGCGCCATCTACGGCTGGCGTTCAGTTAGGCGTGTTAGTTATCCTCGCTTGATGAGGTATGTAGAAGGTCTCGTGGCTGCGAGCGCCACTGACCTTTGTGGTCCGGCGGACGGGCGTGGAGGGGTGCGAGGCCATTTAGGTGGGGGTGTGGACCGTTGTCGGCGCGGTGGGTGTGGGTGGTGACTAAGGATTATATCAATTAATCTCGTCATAATCTATGTTTGTATACACACGAAACCGTAAAAAAAGTATTTATTTCAAAAATACAAGCTTCTAAACTTTCGTATCTCAACACTGATTTTAGACCAACTTTGGACGAAACTAAATAATATAAGGAGAAAGAAAACTCAGAAATAAAGCGTGCGGGTAAACATGTGAAGATGTCGTAGGAGTGTCTTAATAAATAAATAAACACACTATGTCAGGTGAGATAGCATACATTTAGGCCGCGCTCACTGACGACTTTGCCTCCGCGACTATTTGGACCTTAAAGCTTATTTTTAATGATTAACATTATGCTGAGGTTAGTACCTTTTGGTTCTCAAACGCTCAAATGCTCCTAGCATTTAAGTACGTTTACATTTAATTTTTTTTTGTGCTTATAGTCTGTGGACTAAAAAATGATTTCTTTCTTTTTATATTTTCTTTTTTTCCTTCTTTCCTTATGGACCTCCTAGTAGTGACTGTGAGGGAGTTGTTGTCATATTCACGAAAAGACGCTGCTGATCATCTTCCGGAGGTATCCCTTAGCTGGCTCTTACTGCTTCCACCGGCATGAGAGGAGGGATCACATTCTACTGCCAGCACCCCACGGCATAGAATTGTTATAAAATGTATAATATCAATTGACTGAAATTTATAAAATAAACGGGTTAACCTGTAGCCTGACCAAAGAGGTTCACATAGATAGATAAACTCTTTGTTGTAAGTACATTCACCATAAACATACGTAAATTTCACAAAGAGAAACAAAATAAAATCAAACATTATATAGCGCGGTCTTGTACTTGACGCTAGCGACGTCGTCCTCACGGGACCTCTGAAAGTCAGCGCCACAGCCTAACTAGCTCGAAGAAGAAGAAGAAAAACATATAATATATTTGCCACACACACAAATCACAATACAATATTACATCCACATAAAATATTGATAAACAAAAAAAGGTAGAAAAAGAAGTAATAATAATAAATAACACATTGCGGACAGGAAGAAGCGGATGTGGCGCGGGTAAATGGGTCCCCAACTCAGCATTGTGTAGCACCTGGCCAGGCTCAGATGCTACGCTGGTTTTCAGTTGAGGCGCCGGGTGACTTCACGACCACAATGGAGAGGCTTGATGTGGCATTATGCTGAGACAGGGTCCCTTTTTTGGCCTCACGCAACTCTATTTTTATAACCTCTACGCCTGTTTTCTTTTTGTTTGTACATATTGATCTTCTTGGATCGTTTCTATTCTTTTGTTGTCAAAGCCAGTCAATAAGTGTTTATTCTGTAGAGCAAAAAGCTACATAGAATATTCAATTTACAAAGAACAAGGCACATTTAAATTGAATAAGGTAATAATTTAATTCGTTCGCTTTAGAAAACTTGTTATTGGTTGTTTGTATCTTTTATATATTTTTACCATTATGAACCTCTGTGTGTTGTTAGCGATTTTTGAATACGACTAAATGACGAGACAACCCAAGGCCCACCTGATGTTAAGCGGTAACCTCTACCTATGACAACTGCAATAGCGCGGTGATCACGTTCATTAAGCACGTGACCAACGCTGTACTGCACTGCGCCCATAGAGTTGTAAGGTGCCCGTAATTTCACCGGCCCCCTTGCCCTTCAAACCGGACCGCAGCAATGGAGACAGTACTGCTTGGCGGCAGAAATAGGTATGATGGTAGTACATCCCGGATGAACTCTTCACAAAAAGCCCTACTACTCTTGTGTTCAAAAACAAATGTATTTCTTCTTTAGTGTTCTTATTCTGTACGATCTGCAGATATTTGTTCAGGGTGTTCTGGGTGTTTTCTATATATAATAAAAATATCTATCTATGTAGTATAATGTATTATGTATATCAGTCATCTAGTACCCATAACACAAGCTCTGCTTAGCTTGGGGCTAGATGATGCTGTGTAATTTGTCCAGCATTATTTATTTATTAAATACTCCTTTTGTCCCAGGTCTGAAGCCGGTCTCCATCGTCAGTTACAACCATCTAGGCAACAACGACGGCAAGAATCTTGCGGCGCCCAAGCAGTTTAGATCCAAGGAGGCAAGTTTGAACAGTTGGATATGCAGCCGTGCTTGTTGAATGTTGATCCGCCTATCTTGCCCGTGGATGCAGTAAGAATCTGCATTTGGACCTTCATCTATCATAGATCAGGAGGGGAAATTGAAAATGAAATTCATCATCATTATTTCAGCCATAAAACGTCCACTGATGAACACAGGCCTCCCTCATGGATCTCCATGAGGGGTAGTTGCCATTCTCACCACGCTTGGCAGGCGGGTTGGTGAGCGCAGTACGGAATGTTGATACACGGATAGACGCTGCTGCTCATCTTCCGGAGGTATCCCTTAGCAGGCTCTTGCTGCATCCATGGGCATGAGAGGAGGGGTATCATTCTACTGCCGGCACCCCACGGCGGAATGAAATTCAAATTTCATTATTTATCATACATAAGAGTAACATTACAGATAAGCAAATAGGTTGGTAATAACCATGTTCAAACATCATCACCATCTCAGCCATGGACAGCAGTCCGACAACTGTCCAGCAGGCATCCCTCATGGATCCCCATCTTCCGAAGGTTTCCCTTGGCAGGTTCTTACTGCATTCACGGGCAAGAGAGGAGAGGTAACATTCTATTTTCGGCACCCCACAGCTTTAATAATAAATAATAAAAATGTAGATTGTCTTTTTTAATCTTTCGCGATCACAACACATTATTAACATACATATAACCGGGTATTTATCGCATATATGTAAGACTTCAGTCTTCCCGGGACCATGCTTGGTGCAATCCAAGCGAAATGTCGGGAAATAATAAAGGTAATCTACGCGATAAATACCCGGTTATATGTATGTTAATAAAAATGTAGATGTATAATGGCCTTTCTTAACAACACAGATATCCAAAAGCAACGTAGTGGACGACATGGTGGCGTCCAACCAGGTCCTGTACAAGCCGGGCGAGACACCGGACCATGTGGTCGTCATCAAATACGTGCCGTATGTGGGTTAGTGGACTGCAATCATTCAATACATATCTTTTATTCAATTCAATTTATTTAAATTAAATAGTTATAGACACGGGCCAGCGTGCTAACTAATGTTCAGCATTCGATAAAAGGTCACACTCACAATAGGCCATCTTCGTGAGCATTTTGTATAAATTTCGTCTATTCCTCCTTTTGTGGAATTGCAATAGGATATAATTTCCGGTTGTGTCGGCAAAACCGTCATCGATGTAAAACCACAGCTTTCTACACCTTTCTTCGGGACGTGGACAAGAAAGATCCACAAGTTAGTAGAGTCTTGGTTCGGAGTCGTGTTTCGATTTGACTACCGATGTTGAAACTTGATGCTGCTTGCCTTCTAGTTAATGTTAATGAATTTATCATTGCCAGTACTATGCCTCTTATTAGATGGCCATGTGTGAAACGTGCGTGTATATTTGTAGGTACAAACTGTGAAAAACCGAAAAAAGCAAATAAAGTAATATTTAAAAAAAAAACTTATGTTAGTGGTGACTTAAGGGCCTGAGAGGCCTCTGCCAAACTTTAAATCGGTCTAACTTACAAAATTTGCTCCAAATGACGAAACTAGCCGTCTCCACGGCGCGTGGGCTCAACTTAACTCGAAGCTACAGAAACGCAAAAACATGGGACGCGCGAGAAATGGGGTGAAATGATGTTTTGTTAGTGTTGCAAGGCCTGTGAGGCCCGACGTCACCAGTTAAAGGTTAAGGTTGACTCACTATAACTATAACCATTTTATGGTATTAAAATTTGTTGTAAAACAATGCATTATTTGCGAAGGTATTTTTATAAAGATTGTATCAGTCCTTATCCAAATAATTACGTTATTCATCATTAGTATTAAATTTTAAAGAATTGCCTTTTACACAATTTGAATTCAAGGAATATATTAGAAGATATCACAGTTTTCCCGCGGGCGCATTTTAATTATAGGTGCTTACGACCCTCTTACGGTCTCTTATGTGACGCAGACGAAGTTGCGCGTAACAGTTAGTGTTCTATAATGAATTCACAAAAAATATAGTATAAGAGTAAAAGTTGGAATTTATATCAAGAGTGTCTACATTAACGATTGTTCACAAATTCAGAGTCAATATGTATTTATTAATTGTAGCAAAAAGCTACGTTAAATTGTCAATTCACAAAAAGAATAACATATTCACATTGAATAAAGCGCATAATTGAATTCGGTCGCTCTAGAACTTTTTTGTAAGTAAGGTAAAGAAACGAAATCAACATCGCGTGTAATATAATGCATTCCGCTTCACCTCCTCCTCAGGCGACTCGAAACGCGCAATGGACGAGTACACGTCGGAGATCCTCATGCACGGCCACAACACGCTCGCGGTGCACAACACGTGCGAGGACTCGCTGCTCGCCGCGCCGCTCATGCTGGACCTGGTGCTGCTGGGAGACCTGTTCACCAGGGTTGCTTTCCAAGAGAAGGAAGGAGCAGGTAAACGCGCGATGGACGAGTACACGTCGGAGATCCTCATGCACGGCCACAACACGCTCGCGGTGCACAACACGTGCGAGGACTCGCTGCTCGCCGCGCCGCTCATGCTGGACCTGGTGCTGCTGGGAGACCTGTTCACCAGGGTTGCTTTCCAAGAGAAGGAAGGAGCAGGTAAACGCGCGATGGACGAGTACACGTCGGAGATCCTCATGCACGGCCACAACACGCTCGCGGTGCACAACACGTGCGAGGACTCGCTGCTCGCCGCGCCGCTCATGCTGGACCTGGTGCTGCTGGGAGACCTGTTCACCAGGGTTGCTTTCCAAGAGAAGGAAGGAGCAGGTAAACGCGCGATGGACGAGTACACGTCGGAGATCCTCATGCACGGCCACAACACGCTCGCGGTGCACAACACGTGCGAGGACTCGCTGCTCGCCGCGCCGCTCATGCTGGACCTGGTGCTGCTGGGAGACCTGTTCACCAGGGTTGCTTTCCAAGAGAAGGAAGGAGCAGGTAAACGCGCGATGGACGAGTACACGTCGGAGATCCTCATGCACGGCCACAACACGCTCGCGGTGCACAACACGTGCGAGGACTCGCTGCTCGCCGCGCCGCTCATGCTGGACCTGGTGCTGCTGGGAGACCTGTTCACCAGGGTTGCTTTCCAAGAGAAGGAAGGAGCAGGTAAACGCGCGATGGACGAGTACACGTCGGAGATCCTCATGCACGGCCACAACACGCTCGCGGTGCACAACACGTGCGAGGACTCGCTGCTCGCCGCGCCGCTCATGCTGGACCTGGTGCTGCTGGGAGACCTGTTCACCAGGGTTGCTTTCCAAGAGAAGGAAGGAGCAGGTAAACGCGCGATGGACGAGTACACGTCGGAGATCCTCATGCACGGCCACAACACGCTCGCGGTGCACAACACGTGCGAGGACTCGCTGCTCGCCGCGCCGCTCATGCTGGACCTGGTGCTGCTGGGAGACCTGTTCACCAGGGTTGCTTTCCAAGAGAAGGAAGGAGCAGGTAAACGCGCGATGGACGAGTACACGTCGGAGATCCTCATGCACGGCCACAACACGCTCGCGGTGCACAACACGTGCGAGGACTCGCTGCTCGCCGCGCCGCTCATGCTGGACCTGGTGCTGCTGGGAGACCTGTTCACCAGGGTTGCTTTCCAAGAGAAGGAAGGAGCAGGTAAACGCGCGATGGACGAGTACACGTCGGAGATCCTCATGCACGGCCACAACACGCTCGCGGTGCACAACACGTGCGAGGACTCGCTGCTCGCCGCGCCGCTCATGCTGGACCTGGTGCTGCTGGGAGACCTGTTCACCAGGGTTGCTTTCCAAGAGAAGGAAGGAGCAGGTAAACGCGCGATGGACGAGTACACGTCGGAGATCCTCATGCACGGCCACAACACGCTCGCGGTGCACAACACGTGCGAGGACTCGCTGCTCGCCGCGCCGCTCATGCTGGACCTGGTGCTGCTGGGAGACCTGTTCACCAGGGTTGCTTTCCAAGAGAAGGAAGGAGCAGGTAAACGCGCGATGGACGAGTACACGTCGGAGATCCTCATGCACGGCCACAACACGCTCGCGGTGCACAACACGTGCGAGGACTCGCTGCTCGCCGCGCCGCTCATGCTGGACCTGGTGCTGCTGGGAGACCTGTTCACCAGGGTTGCTTTCCAAGAGAAGGAAGGAGCAGGTAAACTCGCCAGTCAATCTGGGTTTGACGACTGGTCCAAAATGAAAAATGACAAGGTATAATAATGCCAACAATCACAAAATAAAAATTTCAACATGAAAGAATGACAAAGTATAAAAATGTCCAAATAAAAAAATGACATAGTAGAAAAATGTCCACATGAAAAAATGACCAAGTATAATAATGACAAGGTATAAAAATGTCAAGGATAAAGTTTGCTAAGTTAAAAAAATTGAAATATCAAATTTTTTTGACATCTGTCAAATGTGACAGATAATGACAGCAAATGTCAAAAATTACCTAATATCATCTAGGAAGCCAAGGAAAGAGTAACTTTTTCAATGACAGCTGGCAAACTCAAACGGCGATATCTCGAGAACTCCTCGTCCTAGACTTTCCATTGTGGGCTCAAATAAAAGACCTCGATGAGATCTACTTTTTTGATGACAGCTGTCAAACTTCAAACGGCAATATCTTGAGAACTCCTCATCCTAGACTTTCCATTTTGGGCTCATATGAAAGACCTCGATGAGATCTACTTTTTTGATGACAGCTGTCAAACTTCAAATGGCCATAACTCGACAACTACTTAGCCTAGACATTTCGTTTAGGGCTCAAATGAAAGGCATTGATGATACCTACTTTTTCGATGACAGCTGTCAAACTTCAAATGGCCATAAACGGGCATTGTTATACATTGTCATTTTTATACAAATGGACATTATTATACCTTGTCATTTTTCATTTTGGACAAAAGTCGTCAAACCCGTCAATTTGGATCTTAACGTTATCTACTTTTAAAGATCCATCAAGTCTTAATCTCAAAAGGATTAAAACACCGGGTTCTAACGTCAGGTTAACGCTCTCTTATTGGTGTTGTGAATGGAGGAATACTTTCCAAGATTCGAGGTATTCTACTGAATACCTCGAATCTGGAAGGAGTAGTTGAATACCTTTTTAAACAGTTTAGGCGTCCTGTGAGTGGTTACGTTCCAAGAACTGGAGATTTGTATCGTCGTTTCAGCCGTATACGTCCACTACTGAACACGGGCCTCTCTCATGGATCTCCATGAGGGGTATTTGCCATACTCACCACGCTTGGCAGGCGGGTTGGCGAGCGCAGTGCGGGATGTTGATACACGGAAGATACACGGAGATTTGTATGTTTAACCATTTTTAGTAGATATAGGTCACTATAGGGCAGGTGGTATTTGAGGACCACCAAAGAACACGAAGCTGAGTCTTACACTGATGGGTATAGTTCTCATCCTAGATAATGTGAATGGAGGAATCTCGTTCTAGGAACAAGAGTCTGCATCATCTCCTGAGGTGAATCAAAACGTGCAATGTATTGCAAAATATTTTCGTAGTATATGCGTCTCATTTGGTAGTCTTTAGTAGTATGGAGGAATGCATTCTAAGAACTAGAGAATAATAGGAGGTCATTCACACATTGGAGATTCTCCTGCACAGCAACAACACGCTCGTAGTTCACAACACGTGCACTTTGTATTTAACCTTATGATAGTAGATATAGGTCACATTTTAGGTGGTGCTTTTTGAGGACTACTCAAGAACACGAAGTTGAGTCTTATGGGTAGTCTGATGGGTATAGGTCTCATTCTAGATAATGTAAATAGAGGAATATGTTCTAAGAACAAGAAAGAGGCTCTTCAACAATGGACGAGCACACATCCAAGATTTTGCTTATCGTCAGTGAAGTTCTAACAGTGCGGAAGTCAGAATGCAATGGCATTCAAATGTCAAGTCTGTCAAAAATGACTTCCGCACTGTTAAACTTCACTGACGTTATACATAAATGTTCTTTCCAGAATGGACGGGCCTGCACTGCGTTCTGTCTCCGCTGGCGTACCTGCTGAAGGCGCCCCTGGCAGCGCGCGGGGCGCCGGTCGTCAACGCGCTGTTCAAACAACGCGCCTGCATCGAGAACCTCATGCGCGCCTGCCTCGCGCTGCCGCCGGCGCACCAAATGCAGTTGGAGCACAAGGTATGTTCCTCTGTCACACGGACTACAAAGTATGTTCCTCTGTCTACACGGACCACAAGGTATGTTCCTCTGTCTACACGGACCACAAGGTATGTTCCTCTGTCTACACGGACCACAAGGTATGTTCCTCTGTCTACACGGACCACAAGGTATGTTCCTCTGTCTACACGGACCACAAGGTATGTTCCTCTGTCTACACGGACCACAAGGTATGTTCCTCTGTCTAAACGGACCACAAGGTATGTTCCTCTGTCTACACGGACCACAAGGTATGTTCCTCTGTCTACACGGACCACAAGGTATGTTCCTCTGTCTACACGGACCACAAGGTATGTTCCTCTGTCTACACGGACCACAAGGTATGTTCCTCTGTCTACACGGACCACAAGGTATGTTCCTCTGTCTACACGGACCACAAGGTATGTTCCTCTGTCTACACGGACCACAAGGTATGTTCCTCTGTCTACACGGACCACAAGGTATGTTCCTCTGTCTACACGGACCACAAGGTATGTTCCTCTGTCTACACGGACCACAAGGTATGTTCCTCTGTCTACACGGACCACAAGGTATGTTCCTCTGTCTACACGGACCACCGAGTGTCGTGTTACTGGCGTCACCTCCACGAACTCACCAAAAAACCTGTCACATGACTAAGCCGAAAGGTGGTAACTCTGACTATCGCAAGGAACAACTTTAGTTTTACGACTTTTCAGGAGCCAGTGATTTTCATTCAAGACCACGAAAGTTTTAACTTCAACAGCTGATTATACGTTAGTGACAACATAAAAGCCAGCTATGTCTTGACAGGGTCATAGACCTCCGCGAAGAGTTGCCGTACAGACACATAAAAATACCTATGACCACAAACATGTTTTTTATTAAAAAGTAAAAAAAATATATATAAATCCGATTATGACCTCATTTTCACATCGGTCACACACCATCTAGTAAAATTATAAATAAAAATATTAAAAAAAAAATGGATTCCCGATTTTTTTCCTTCTAAAACTACTTGTTTTCATGGGCCAAACCTTTCAGGTTAGTTACATGTTATAATACACCCTGTATACCATCACATTAACGTAACCTCTCTACTTACAGGTGCCATTCCTCATGTCCGGACTTCACTCCGGAACTCTTTTCAACGACTCTCCTCCCGCCAAGAAAGCCAAGCTAGCGCAGAACGGCCCAAAGTAGACCCAGCACAAGACATCCCACTGAGACCTATACTGACGGCAAACGCAATGGAATTCCGACTTTATAGCTAAGGAATAAAGGTCATATGACATGTAGGTCATGAAGGGACCCGGGTATAGGCTAAACGAGATTATATTTTTAGTTATAACGATGTCTTCAAATGAACTCGAGTCGCAATTGAAATTCGACTTAATTACAAAAAAATAAAACTCTTAGAACAATATCCTCAATTAAACTCGAGTCGCACTGGAAATTCGACTTAATTACTGAGGAATAAAACTGTTAATTACACTACCTGTCATATTTGCCGGGAATATTGTCATAGTGACCTGGTAAAGGCGATACTGAGCAGACAATTAAATTTGGAGCTTGTGATCGTCAAGATAAGAAAACAATAGTATGTATGCCGAATGTTATGCGAATACCTTATTATAATATAATAATCATTTATAAGACAATGTGAAATTATGTGGATCTATTCGGGTATGTGTGAATTACTAGCCTACTATTGTTAATTTCTTTTAATTTGTCCTTTGTTACCCACTACTGTGTATCTATAAGTGGAAACTTATTAATAGCCACTTATTATTATACTTATAACTATTGTGTATCTTGTGCTGATAGTTTCCCTAAGACGAATAAATAAATAAATAAGAGAAATAATGTACGGCATGTAGGCTTTTCTATCATATGATAAGTCCTAGCTGATTTCATGTAGATATAAGATCAAAGCGTTAGGTTTGTTTTGGCACTCGCGATAAATTTAACAAACGCGAAAGAAAAAAATCAGATACCATAAGTATTACGTTAGATCGAAAGATCTTGCTTTAGTCAGAAATGGTCTCAGATTTTCAGTTCCCAAAGGGATGAAAATTGCTTTGTATGCTAACATTTTCTTCTGTACGAACGAATGTCGTACTTTTTAATATCTATTGTGTGTAATTTGGAAACGTAAAATAACAACAATCATGGCTGTTAACATTATGTGCAATATTTATACGGGTATTTACCATGATTTGAGTCTTTTTTAGTTTCCCGATATTTCGACGCAGTTTCACACGTAATGATCACGGATAAACAAGTTGTTTGCGAATGGGTAATCATTGGCAGACAAAACGAATGTAGCAACCGAAAAAGTGCTGTATTAGCCCCGCGTAGTGATACCGTTAGTGTTGTGTGCCGTGATCGAGTTGCGTTCGAAAGTGAAACCGATAGTAGGGCCATCATTCGCAGACTTAGAAAGAGGGTAGATCGTTTCGCCTTTGTAAACATATGTTGAATAGTTTTTACTGCAGAGTAATATCTTTTGAATTCCGTTTCTGTGTTATTTTGTGATCTGAAGGTTCTCTGAGTCATATAAAATATTATACAACATAGATATTAAATAACAGATTTTTATTTTTAATAGAATTAATGTCAAAGTTTAAATGTTATTTTTGAAATTCCTAGAGTTTAAACTATTTTGGGATTTGTTTTAGAGATATACCTATTTACCCTGCTAAATACTTTAGAAATATTTAATCTAATCTCTTTGGACGCCAAATTATACAAACGTACGTAAAAAGTCATACATTTGCATTTTAATTTGCGAATATAAACGTTAAATAAAATGTGTGAATAAATGTATTTTAATTTAATATTTAAAAATATCATTGCTTATTAATTATGTTAAGAAATTCGTATTATGTAATAGTTATTTAAAGTTCCTTCAGTATCATTTACGAGTATCATATTTGTCAGTATTTTTATTATATTAAGCTTGTAATTGTGTCGTTTTCGTTGTTTCAGTTAGCTAAGGCTAATTAAATTGACGAGAACAAACTAAAATTACATAGCTTGGATGGTGCTTTTCTAAGGCCTTATCCACGGGGACGCGGGTCGGCCCGCATTAAATTTAAACACACGTAAAGTGCGTTTACGGGAAAGTTTGGTGTGCCACACGTGACCCCGCGTCTCCGCTAATGAGGCCTAAAATTGAAACGGAACCATTGTACCTATTTTTACGTTGACAGCTCTGAATTCAGAAACGTCATGTCTAATTATAATTAGCTTTAAGCAGTGCAACAACAGAATCGACACGGGTGTGTATTGAGTTTAAATGTATTCAAAGCATTTCTTTATGTTTTAAGCAAAATTGTATCTCATCATAACACTTGATCTGAGTAAGCGAAGTTGTTCAGTATAATTACGGTGTTTAACGTTTTCGATTTTAAAAATATATGTATTCTGCGTGCAATTTACGTTCAAATAAAATTGTTTGGAAACTACAGTTTTTTCATTACCTGCATCATCGATCTAAAAGGTTATCTTTCCTAAGCCTAGGCTTCCCATTTTTGAACCTACGCCGTTAGAGAGCGCACTCAAGTGACTTTTTATTACCGTGATAAAAACAAATCCGGCATTGTCAAACAACACAAAGCCTCCGTTGCATTGCGAAGGCAAGAGCGAAACCCCCTAACATAGGTATCTCCGTATATGTGGTCCTCGAAACCCCCTAGCATAGGTATCTTCGTACCTACACTGCCGGCCAAAAGTTTGAGACCACCTACATCTAAGTAGCAAAATGAAATAAAACTCAAAATATAAATCATTAGGTTTAGATATTAATTAAAATGCTTATTTACTAATACACATTCATCAAGAAGAAAAAAAAATATCAAGAAATATCAACCATTTACGTTAAAAATGACGTTCATATTTAATAAAATCATTAAACGGATTTTTCGTCAAAAAAGCCTCCCTTGCATTTTATAACTTTTTTCACTAGTCTCGGCATACGAGCAATCAATTTATCAATTGTATCTTGTGAGATATTGTTCCAGCTTTCTTGTAAAGCCTTCCACATGTCTTCTTGTGAGGAGGGACAACAACTGCGCACATTTCTGTCAAGCTCTTCCCACAATAGCTCAATGGGGTTGAGATCCGGACTCTGAGGGGGCCACACCATGTTTTTTAACACCCTTTCTGTTTCTTTATGTTCTAAATAACCCCTGCATAATTTTGAACTATGTTTAGGATCATTATCTTGTTGGAAAAAAAATCCATTTCCAATGAATCTTAAACCAGACGGAACGGCATTTTGCTGTAGTATTCGTTTATAATGCTCCTTTTTCATGATTCCTTCGACTCGTACCAAATCTCCGGTTCCATGGCCCGAGAAGCATCCCCAGACCATAATGGAACCACCACCATGCTTAACTGTTGGCACCACACAATCTGGCATCATCTTTTCCTCGGCGGTACGTCGAACAAAAATTCGTCGTTTTGAACCAAATATTTCAAACTTGGATTCATCTGTCCAAAGAACTTCTTTAAAGTCTTCTTCAGTCCAGTCTCGATGGGTAAGGGCCCACTGCATCCGTTTCTTTTTGTTTTGTGGCCTTAGTAGTGGTTTTCGAACGGCGACGCGACCAAATAACTTAGCATCTCTCAATCGTCTTTTTACTGTAGTCAATGACACAGGTTCTGATCGGGATTTGTTCACTTCTGCGCGGATTTCTGGTGCGGTTAGGCGTCTATTCCGCTTGCTGGTAACGACGATGAAATTATCCTCGCTAGAAGTGGTAGCTCTCGGTCTCCCCGATCGCGAACGATCTTGATTACTGCCAGTCTCCTTGTATCGGGTTATTGCGTTATGAACACAAGTCTTCGACAACTTAAGTTGAGAGGCAATCGCACGTTCAGATTTGCCTTCGCCGTGTAAAACAACTATGGCAGAACGAGTTTCAGTGCTAATTTCGCGCACTTTTCCCATTTTAAGATGTCTTCACTGTAACAACGACGAGCTCAGACTAGTTAAGATAATGAAAAATTTACTCCATCAAAACTCAGGTAAAAAATATGTTTAAGGAAGCTAAAATAATCCGGAAGTACGGTTACCGCAAAACAAAACCAAAATAATTAGAAATGAGCAGGCCATAAAAAATATAACAATGACTCTATCACCTGGTAAGCGCGCGGTACTCATTTATGTTTTGAAACAATAGACCTTTAAAGGATGATAACTTAAAAATATACAATAAAAATGACTCTCAGAAATTCTTTGATAACAATAGAATACGCAGGTGTTCAAATTAGCTCTTTATCATGTGTACTTTTGAAATATTTTGGTGGTTACAAAGATTTTTACAAGTGGTCTCAAACTTTTGGCCGGCAGTGTATATCTGGTCCTTCCAGAGGTTTTCTGTTACCCAACCCCACTAGAATAATGTCCTTAAGGATTGAGGAGCCACATCAGATTTTTAAAATCTGATCTTAACATTATTTAGCAGTAATGTAGAGTTCGCGCAAAACTTCTTGAGCTCTGTGAACGTTGCGGCAAATGAAAAGTTGCGCATGTTGACATGTTCATTCAATATTGCCAACTAGGTTATAAATAATCTTGCCATATAGTCGAAATTTTGTATTAAAAAATTGGCTTCTTGCGATAATAAAGGTGAATTCGTTCTAGCATTTAAGTTTTTATTAATCCTTAATTTAATATAATTATTGATTTTTAAATATGTTTGTTTTAATAATTGAAAAATAAATAAATGCATAGTAAAATGTGTGCTAAATAATACGAAAATACACCAAAACTCGCGCTGGAAACCCTAATTTCATAGACTGAGCCCCTCTCGAACCCCTTTTATCATTTCTTCCCCTCAACGCCCTAAAAACTGTGTACTGCGCAGTCACTGAAGCTAACTTCACAGAGCTCAAGAAGTTTTGCGCGAACTATAGCTGATTTTGCAGCACGAATTCTAGATTTAGCAGCAAAATATATCACTAGTTATATTAATGCAAAAGTGGCTCCTCAATCTAAACGTCTGAATTGAGGAGCCACCTGGAACAGTAATAGATGAATATTTTTGAAAATTTTGTATCATTTAGCAGCAATTGTGCATATTACCGTCTTTTTAGCGCTACAGAAGCTAATTTTTTTTAGCTTCTGTAGCGCTAAAATGAAAGAAAATACAATACCTACTTTTAGTATGGCTCCTCAATCTACACTCAAGAGGTGAATTTCTATTGGATGTGAGCGATCAATTAATATATTCGACACAATGATCATTTAGCAGATGTTGTGTTTGTTTTTGCAGTACTTATAGGAATACAATAGTACCTAAAACAGAGTAAATTTTGTAGTTGAACGCATTTTCTTTGGCTCCTCAATCCTGACGTTCTAATTATATATGTTTGACTTTAGCCACCTGAGATCTCAACGGAATCTAAAGCCAGAGATACTAACATTTAAAAGAAATGTCTGCTAAATATATCTGCACAGTTCAGCAATGTTTATATTTTGGATTCTGAAAAAACAATACTTTTCTTTCACTAAACAATACTATTTTCTTGTAAATTCAGTGTGAAGGGTGACCATATTATACTCGTATTAATGAAACCAGGATAAGTTATATAATAAATTTATATTGTCATAACAGGTTACATCTATCGTACCTACGATTTGGTTATTTAGCGATCAATTTCGCTATAAGTTATAGAATGAATGAATATTGGCTGAGCAGTGCTTACACGAATTTTAGAATTCAATTATAATGACACAAACATGATGATTAACTATAAAATATAATAAATCCAAGATAATTACTTATTTCGTACTTATTTCCGAACATATTGTACGAGAATACTTCACCGCTGATGAATATTTTGTTACTAAATAAATATTATTGTGGGTAGGTAAGTGAATTATTAATTTCGTCTGGTCCAAAATGTGATCTGGAACTAGGCATCAGTATGCGTCGTACTGCAAGAATGGTGGGTGTGACAATAAGAACGGTCTTCAGGGTGAAACAAAGGTATGAAGAAACCGGAAACCATCTCCGAAGACCATGTAATGGCAGTCCCAGATGCACTACAGCTAGAGAAGACCGATATATTGCCAGCACTATTTTGAGAAAGCGTCACCTCAATGCAGTTCAGGTCCAACAGCAGCTTCTCTTGATGAGAGATGATTACATTAGCGAAGACACGGTCAGTAGGAGACTTGCTCAGGTAAACCTGAAGCCCTACAGGCCAGTAAATGGTCCCAAACTTGAACTCGAAGCTGTGAAAAGAGCCAGAGGAGGCAACACCAGTTATTTTATTTTCACTGATGTTTCAGGTGAAAGAGGCATGATAATTAATGTTTACGCGCTGAAGACACCTTGGCTTTTGAATGAAATGTAAATGATCAAAAAACAAATGCGAAAACAAAAGCAGAAAGTTAAAATTAAAAAATTACAGTAAAATGCAATGAAAATATCTAGTTTTAATTCCGCTAATGCTGAGATGCATGAGCACCACCCTCCCGCCCGCTTATTATGCACATGCAGGGAGATCTGGGTTGTTAGTGCAACATGTATACCCAAACCCACACGACGACACGTGTTTCACTTGTGATAGAGACCGGAGGCGATCCTTCAGATTTCAGGATAGAAAAACGCGGTCATTGGTACACCAGCAGAATCTGAAGCCCGAGTTCTTTGCTACGTCTCTCGCTAAGTAGAAAATTCTTATTTTTCCCCTGTAGGCCAATTGCAGCAGTATTAAATTTGTCGCTAATGTGGTGGGACGTCCGACAGCGCAGTGCAGTTGTAGTTGCAGTGTTGTGCTACGGTGACCTCTTCACTAGTTTGCACTCCTATTTTCGTGAAATGTATTTTTCTTTCAAATTAATTTTAATTCTAATAAAAAGATTCATCATTAAAGCCGTAAGATATCCACTGCTGGACATAGGCCTCCCTCATTGACTTAGAGATCCAAGTGCATGAAGGGTTGTTGCCATACTCACCACGCTTGGCAGGCGGGTTGGTGAGCGCTTTTCGGGATGTTCTTACACGGAAAGACGCTGCTTCCCATCTTCCGGAGATATCCCTTAGCAGATTCTTACTGCATCCACGGGCAGAAGAGGAGGGGTGACATTCTACTGCCGGCACCCCACGGCAAAAAATAGATTATTACGGAATAACTCTAAACACGTCACAGTAAGAATTTGCCAAGGGATACCTCCGGATGATGGGCCGCAGCGTCTCCGTGTATCAACTTCCCGTACTGCGCTCGCCAAGCGTGTTAAGTATGGCAACAACCCTATGTTCAGTACAATAATGAGGATCATATGAAAATTTAGGTACCAACACCGCCGTCTTTTGATCAAGTACATCCTGTCCATCTAAAGGTTTGTAAGAGATCGCTTTTAGTGATAAGACTGCCCATTGTAAGTTATAATTTTTTTGTTAATTTTTTTATGGTGTACGTACAATAAGAGTCTATTACGGTTTTTCTTTATTTCTATAATCAATTTCTCATGTCACACACAGACCTTCTTGTTATTGTTTTCCTTTCATCACGAGCAACCTGTCAACTTACAAAAAAAAACATCTTGAATTATATATATTTTTTTTAAATAAGTAAAATAAAACGCAAAATCGGATTAATCTTCTTTATTTTTTAGTTAAGCATAGAATAGTACAGTATCCCAAGTTCACCAGTCTAATTTGACTCATTCATGCACCAAGCAGTTTCACATGTAAACAACGAAATATGGTGTCTTATACATAACAAATACAGAACATTAAATAATACAACACACAATAAACTTATTTACTAATCTACCGGGCATAACATAAGATACGTATTTTTTGTTCTAGTGAAGTAACAATTCGCCTTATAACTACTCTGTTATGTTGTCATGCAGTTAGTAAAGTAACAATAAGTATAACTTTTTGGTAATACAATCTATTTCAAACATCACGTTTTAATGTTGTCTGACAATATTGAGACTTACACGATGCAACATTAGTGTGATGTCACTACGATACATTTGGAATGTAAACTAAAATAAAAGTACACCTAAGCGTTAGTGATAGTACCAATACTGCTTAAAAATAAATTATAAATACTAAGGTATATCGCAGACTACCCCGCACAGGCAGAACAGCACAGAACCTTACACTGAGTTTGGCAACACATGATAAGATACAGAATGCAACAACAATTATATTATAATAATTATAACTCCTCAATTTTCGAACTCTATCATTATTATAACTTCAGCGAAACTTGGCGAATTTGACACGCAAAAATCGACTCTTGTTTCTAGTTTTAAAAGTACATTTTTGCATGCTCGAAATATAATTTAGAAGGGGAAGTTTTAGAAACTGATTGCGTGTGATATTCTATAATTTCGGTGCAAAATATCTAATAGATTCACTACTCACTATTCAGAATAGTTTGTGGACTTTTGAGCTTCAAGTTTTTGAGCACTGCCACTCTTTAGATACTTTTTTTATATTTTAATATAATAAGTCTTGATTCTACATTTAACAATAATTTGTTATAACCAATACAATTTTATAATTTACAATGATTTTCTTTGAGTGCTCGATACAGTAATTTTATTATTTAAAATTCGTTGGCTACCTAACGAGTGTTTAGCTAGTAGGACAAACAGAGACTACGATAGGGAATTGGAATATATTGTTTAGTGCTACAGAAAATCCTAATACTTATATATAAGCATTTCAATAAATTAGCATTTAAAATTACATTTGTGGAAGCGACGCAATTTTTTGTAGCACTAAATATAACTAGAGGTATAATTAGCGTGTAAATGTAGCGAAACATATACCTACTTGGGAATAATTTTGTGCTTATTACATGCATCCTAATATTAATTTAGGTAAGTATAATTTGTCACATAGTTTGGACACCCTAGCATACCGCTGGCTATACATTCCTACTTACTTTCAACATAACCAATAATGATTCAGGCCTCAAATTAGGCATTACAAAAGTTACGCTCGCAATTTTGTCCGAATAAATATTTTTTACAAAATTAATAATAAATGCTTCAATAGATGTATGTCAAGCAACATTTCACGCATAGGTATCTACAATATCTAGCATATTCTAAGTGTCTAGGGAATGCAAAGTCGAATAATATAATGTTTCTCGAACCGTTTAGGTCGCAATAATCCTCTACAATTAATTCCTTACGTGCCTTGAGCAGATCATCTGTCTCGAATACGTTTACATAGATAAACTTACATATTTATATTATATATTACATAATATAGGTTTTTAGAATATTTTATTGCTCAAAAACATAACGACATAGAAAAGAGAATGGGCAAATTCAGGTGTGACTTAGGTTTTTTGTACATTTATAGATATATTTATCATAAATTATGTTTTAAGTATATTATAGTATAATTGCTAGTGCTAACGCCGATATATTTATTTGGATGTACAAATAACAATATTTAATTTTCTCTACGATAACACTGTTAGATAATAGATTTATGTAACATATTATATTTTATTATGTATGTACATGGTAAGTCGTTAAAAGGGAATCCTTGCCCATTCAATAAAATCTAGACAGTTAAGACATATTTTACATAGTTCACATCTACCCATAATTTTAAATAACAATTACTTATTTTGGATTTCAGTGTCTCTGGTTCAATATCAATTCATGTAAGTTTATATCTGACAATAATTTGTTTTGATTTACAATCACAATGATTACAATTTGTCACGTCATATAATTTTACAATGTTCTGATTTACATAAATAACTACAGATATATAACTTTCACTACAATATTTTAAAAATATTTTAGTTTTGATTTACATTATACCATATTTATATTTATAAACTTACAAGAAATATCCCTCAGTATTGAGAGTTTCATTACGTAGATGACCTGCCGTTTCCCTAACATTTTTCAACCCTTTAGATTAAGAGCACCAAAATAATAATTTATATTTATTTAATTTGATTTATTTAATATCGGACTGAATGCAATCAATTCCTTTGAATATCAGATCTATTAAATTATGGAATGAAAATGTGTAATACTGAAGTTTATAATACAACTTAAATAACAATCTAAATAAATATAATACAAATTGAAATACTGGTAAATAAATAGGGAATGTTTTGTACATAAATGTGTTGGTTTCTTTATAAAATGAATGGAGAGTTCTGCCTACGTGTAATTTCTTTTAATTGAATATAACTTTTGGAACAATCAAGATATATCTGCCGCTATAATGCAATATATACGGGATATTTACATGATTTGATTCTTTTTGAGTTATCCGATATTTTGGCGGTATATTTATGTTGTATTAAATAGAGCATAGGCAAAACTACCCATTCCATAGAATATAGAATAGGACATAATAAAAAATAGTAGACACAAAGATAGCTAAATTAAAATGTAGCTAAGGCTCAAAACAAAGATCACCTAAGATTAACGCAAGTCATAATTTAATCTAGGAGTACAACAAAATAAGCCAAGGAATCCGTATTGATACGACTTCCTGTTTCCTTGATACGCCAGTTTAGCAGATAGACATAAATAGTGTTCGAGAAGTCAAATTAAAAGTTAAGAACCACGCCTCCACCCGCCGTACAGACAGACACAATACTAGTTAACATGTTTATTATATTTATTTCTGAATAGGGTCGTTAACACATTATTTATTTTGTACCCGTTTTATATCATTCAAGTCTTTTTTCTCACTTGTTTGTCACCTGAAGCGAACAAATTCATATGTATTATTGTTGTTGTTGTGTTTGGTTGTATGTCACATAATTAAATTTTCACTTTTGAGACAGCCTTTAAAAGTAACTTTTTAAACTTGTTTATTGAATACCTGTTTACTTTAAATTAAAATGCTAACTGATAGTAAAATTAGGCATTTAAATTACTAGTATTCAGATAATGATAACCTGTGAATAAGGTATTATTTTGCTGATGTGTCTTTAATAATGCCTCTTTCAATCTAGTAACTAAGTGTATTTAGGTGTTATGGTTATCTATATTATGTATCTATTTTATGTATTAGTATTATGTGCCTATATCTACGATCTTGTGATGTATTTTTATATGCGCACGTAGTTTGACCTTACCTTGCCGTAACACAGTTCTTAACTAGCACGGGAGGTAATGTCTTGAAAGTTGCGGTATATATGTAGTACGTTGTACACAACACCGAAAAACGGGCGAATCCTTTCTAATTTACCCAAAAGTGTCACAGAACATTTTTTTTTGTGTTTTTTGTGTCACAGCTAACTAGCATTGTCTATTGCACGTTCAGACGAATCTGTCTACGGGCGGTGGCGGGTCCTTCTTTTGTCAGTTGAGAGGCAAACAGAACATGTGTTGGAGGAGCGTGGGCTTGCGCGGCGCCGCTGAGGACGACGCCACCGAGTCGTAGTCTGAGGACGACGTGTCGCCAGTGTAGCCGTATGCCTGGAAACATGTTTGTTTTTTTTATTAACTACCCGCACTCTGCAGTTTGCCGTGTGGTGCCGGCAGTAGAATGTTTCCCCTCCTCTCCTACACGTGGATGCAGTAAGAGCCTGCTAAGGGATACCTCCGGAAGATGGGCAGCAGCGTCTTTCCGTGTACCAACATCCCGTACTGCGCTCGCCAACCCGCCTGCCAAGCGTGGCGAGTATGGCAACTACCCCTCATGGAGATCCATGAACGAGGCCTGTGTTCAGTAGTGGACGTTTTACGGCTGAAACGATATCTTTTATGGCGCATGTGTCTATATAGTCTATGTTACTCAGTAATAACGTAACGTATAACGAATTTTTAAAATCGGTCCAGTATTTTGATTTTATTCGTTATAAACATACAAAATGCAACATACAAATCTTTCCTCATTATAATATTAGTGTAGATACATCAAATACAGCATATCCGATTTAAAACAATCCATATTCTATCAATCATCTGGTTGCCATCGTCATCTCAGCCGTAAGACTTCCACTGCTGGACAAAGGCTATTGCTAAGTACTGAACATGAGGGGTTGTTGCCATACTCACCACGCTTGACAGGCGGGTGCGCAGTACGGGATGTTGATACATGGAAAGACGCTGCTGCACATCTTCCGGAGTTATCCCTTGGCAGATTCTTACTGCATCCACAGGCAAGAGAGGAGGGGTAACATTTTGCCGGCACCCCACGGCGAAACATTTATTATTTATTTAAAACTTTTTTATTTATTTATTAATAAAACCAAATAATAGCCGGGGTGCCGGCAGTAAATAGTTGCCCTCCTCTCTTTCCCGTGGAAGTTGTCAAATTATCAAATACAGCGTCCAATCTAATCTAATCAGCCTGTAGGATCCCACTGCTGGGCAAAGGCCTCCCTTCCCTCTCTCCATACTTCGTTATAACCATACAAAATGCAACATACAAATGATCAATCATATATTATCATTAAATACAGCGTATTAGAAAAAAAATATCTTTACCTGCGGTTCGTGGTAGGGATGCAGCAGGCAGGCGTGACGTCACACACAGTCCTCCAGAGACATGAGGAGCGGGTTCACGTATTCGAAGCCCTCGAACTCAGTCTGGTCAATGTCCGCGATTACGGTGCTGGAACAAACGGGTGCATGAGGTTTTGTGGCCCGCTGGGTATCCGCGCGAGTTAGTTCTCGAAAGAGGGGTGTCAGACCATGCAAACAAGTAGTTTTAGAAGGGAAAAATATCGGTAATTTGAAACTTTCGTGGTCTTTTCATGAATGAAAATCACCGTATCCTGAGAAGTCGTAAAACTATAGTTGCTCCTTGGAGTGGTCGGGATCACCCCCATTCAGGCCTGTACACATATTATAATACACCCTGTATACTATCATAGTGAAAATCATATATATTGTTGATGTGAAAACTGTTGTATTTTTGGACTTTGCTAAGGCATTTGATACCGTGTCGATACCCTGTCCGTTGAACGAGAAGAAGACTACTGGAATTTGTGGTTACAAAACTATGGCTTTCTGGCATTATCTTTGTGATAGGTACCAATGCGTTCAGATTGGGAATGCCGTAAGTGATAAGGTGACTCACGGCATCCCTCAAGGATGTATACTAGGACCGGTTCTCTTCCTCATTTATGAGCTGTGTGACTTACAGCTACATACATAATCAAGTGCTAATATTTGACAAGTGACGCTGGATGCGGCAAGCCGAAGACAGACGAGAAAAAATACCACGCGCAATAATATAAATAATAATAATTAATAATAAATAAATAATGGAATGTTAAATAATAATAATAATAGTTTTTATGTGGAATAATAAATAAATAATGCAGGACAAATCACACAGCATCATCTAGCCCCAAGCTAAGCAGAGCTTGTGTTATGGGTACTAATTGACTGATATACTTAATATGTACATTATACTAGGTACATAGATAGATATTTTTGTTATGTATAGAAAAAACACCCAGAACACCCTGAACAAATATCTGCAGATCGTACAGACATTTGTCCCGAGGCGGGAATCGAACCCGCAACCCCTTGCGTCGCAGGCGGACCTTCGCCCGCTAATAATATAAGTTACTGACTGAGTGACTGACAGACGACGCACAACCTAAACCACTGGACCTAGAGACTTGAAATTTGGCAAACATATACCTTGATTATCCTAGAGGTGCATTAAGAAGGGATTTTTCGAAATTCCCACGGGAACGGGAACTACGCGGGTGAAACTGCGGGGTGCGGCTAGTATAGTATACTATAAAAACAAAATTTTAAGAATTGCTCAGTGCGGACAGGAAGAGAGGAAGTGACGGGTAAAAAGGTCCCTAACTCAACATTGTATAGCACCTCGCAAAGCTTAGATGCTACGCTGGTTTTCACTTGAAACAAGGAAGGGCTACGTCCAGCCAGTGGTGAACCGGCATCGGCAGGTGGACACTTGCAACGAAATTACTTAGCTGGTGACCAAAAGGGTAATGTTGAGAACAAACACGTGAGAAAAACGATAAAATTAACCCTATTATAATGTTACTTGACACTGACAGAATTGTGTAAAACCAAACACAAAGCCATAAAAGAAGAAGAAGGAACATCAAAGCTCAATCTCATGTCCGTGCCGACCATCTATGCCCCGTGTCCGTGAGGGGCGGACACTTGCAACGAAATGACCTTCGACGAGTGACCAAAAGGGAAATGGCAAACCCATGATGATGGAGAAAATCGATATAATTAACCCTAGTTAGGATACTTGACACTGGCAGAATTGTGTAAAACCAAACAGAAAAGCCATAAAACTACCACCTAAGCTAAAACTACATAATAATAATGCATAAGTATGCAATAAATGAATCTGAAATCTGAAAAAATCTAAAACAAGAAGATAGGGAAATGTCTGTACGATCTGCAGATATTTGTTCAGGGTGTTCTGGATGTTTGTCTCTATATAATATAATATATAATAAAAAATATCTATCTATGTATATAGTGTAATGTATTAAATTTATCAGTCACCTAATACCCATAACATTAGCTTGGGCTTGCTAGATAATGCTGTGTGGATTGTCCAGCATTATTTATTTCTTTAGGTCCGTGAAAGTGATAGTAAAGTGATACTAACTCGTTGTCCGGCGTGAGATGCACGGGCTCGTCCGTGAACTCCGGCGGGAAGTTGGCGAGGTCCCGCTCGCCCTCCAGCCGCGGCTTGAAAGTGATAGTAAAGTGATACTAACTCGTTGTCCGGCGTGAGATGCACGGGCTCGTCCGTGAACTCCGGCGGGAAGTTGGCGAGGTCCCGCTCGCCCTCCAGCCGCGGCTTGAAAGTGATAGTAAAGTGATACTAACTCGTTGTCCGGCGTGAGATGCACGGGCTCGTCCGTGAACTCCGGCGGGAAGTTGGCGAGGTCCCGCTCGCCCTCCAGCCGCGGCTTGAAAGTGATAGTAAAGTGATACTAACTCGTTGTCCGGCGTGAGATGCACGGGCTCGTCCGTGAACTCCGGCGGGAAGTTAGCGAGGTCCCGCTCGCCCTCCAGCCGCGGCTTGAAAGTGATAGTAAAGTGATACTAACTCGTTGTCCGGCGTGAGATGCACGGGCTCGTCCGTGAACTCCGGCGGGAAGTTGGCGAGGTCCCGCTCGCCCTCCAGCCGCGGCTTGAAAGTGATAGTAAAGTGATACTAACTCGTTGTCCGGCGTGAGATGCACGGGCTCGTCCGTGAACTCCGGCGGGAAGTTGGCGAGGTCCCGCTCGCCCTCGAGCCGCGGCTTGAAAGTGATAGTAAAGTGATACTAACTCGTTGTCCGGCGTGAGATGCACGGGCTCGTCCGTGAACTCCGGCGGGAAGTTGGCGAGGTCCCGCTCGCCCTCCAGCCGCGGCTTGAAAGTGATAGTAAAGTGATACTAACTCGTTGTCCGGCGTGAGATGCACGGGCTCGTCCGTGAACTCCGGCGGGAAGTTGGCGAGGTCCCGCTCGCCCTCCAGCCGCGGCTTGAAAGTGATAGTAAAGTGATACTAACTCGTTGTCCGGCGTGAGATGCACGGGCTCGTCCGTGAACTCCGGCGGGAAGTTGGCGAGGTCCCGCTCGCCCTCCAGCCGCGGCTTGAAAGTGATAGTAAAGTGATACTAACTCGTTGTCCGGCGTGAGATGCACGGGCTCGTCCGTGAACTCCGGCGGGAAGTTGGCGAGGTCCCGCTCGCCCTCCAGCCGCGGCTTGAAAGTGATAGTAAAGTGATACTAACTCGTTGTCCGGCGTGAGATGCACGGGCTCGTCCGTGAACTCCGGCGGGAAGTTGGCGAGGTCCCGCTCGCCCTCCAGCCGCGGCTTGAAAGTGATAGTAAAGTGATACTAACTCGTTGTCCGGCGTGAGATGCACGGGCTCGTCCGTGAACTCCGGCGGGAAGTTGGCGAGGTCCCGCTCGCCCTCCAGCCGCAGCTTGAAAGTGAAAGTAAAGTGATACTAACTCGTTGTCCGGCGTGAGATGCACGGGCTCGTCCGTGAACTCCGGCGGGAAGTTGGCGAGGTCCCGCTCGCCCTCCAGCCGCGGCTTGAACGGCGGCACCACTTGTTTCAGCTCCAGCTGCGGACAAGTAACCACGGTCAGATCGCAGCAGGAATCTCTAGCTTGCGACACACAGCGACAAATTAACACGAGCCAAAGACGGGCGTAGGAAACACGTTGCCTTTAACTTTATCAAGAGTGAGGGTAAGCAACAGAATGCATGTCGAGAATATTAAGAAACAGGTGTTTGTGGCGTGAGGCGATGCGCGAGACATTTTTGGTTAATCGTTTTGCACAATTACGCAATTTAGCACATCTGTTACCAAAAATGCTGCGATTGTAAAAACTTAAAAAATAGTTCCTCAAACCTAATAGATGGCGTTAGTTTTCCTGAACTAGGAAACACATTTTGACTATGACAGCAAATGCGGACAACGCGCGCGTTCGCGAAGGTTTCGTCATGAAATGGTTTTATTAAAAATCGAAACTTGACGGCATGATATCCTATAATATCCGACTTAAAATTATTCCTGTAAATTTTCCTTAAATTAATAGTTCGTCTCACGTTACACCACCCGTGTCCACCCGTGATCACGAGGGAAGCAGGGCACTCGAAACGTCAGGAAATAATAAAACAAGGTATTTACGAGATAAAGTCCCGTTATACAGTTTAAAATTATGTCTCACGTTACTTTTGAAACTTAGTGGTGTCACTCGATAGTGGAACTAAATGCTATAGTTTTAAGTAAATTCTCACCATCTCCCAGTCAATGCTCTTGAAGAAGGGATGGTTCTCGATGTCCATGAACGCGTGGTCGCCGCAGCCCAGCCGCTCCGCCGGGTTCTTGTTAAGAAAACCTTTCAGCACGGACGCAGCCTTCACCGACAGCGAGCGGGGAATACGGATAGTCTTCTCTAGGATCACCTGGAACAAAAATATGGTCACTGTCACTGTAAAAACTCGCCTATTTTCAAAAAAGGGCATTTTTTAAAAAAAAACGTACATGTAGATTTTTAAGTGTCCCACAAGTTGATTAATAATTTTCTTTGAAAGCAGTCTATTTCTAGATATTAACAAAGTTTTTTTTTAGGTTTATAGATTTATTTACGTTAAACAAATTTTTACATGTCTTGAAAGAAGGTCAAAACTGAATTATTTATATTTAAATACATCAAGGCCATCTTATTTAAACGTAATAAGCGGAACCTTTAACACAAAATAATAACTTTTTATCAATTAAATTGTGTGAAAAAAGTTACAAAACGGAAACCTGAACAACTTTCTGACTCTAAAAATTTAAAAATCTTTTGGAAATGCAATTTGTTTGTTATTTTGCCGCTATGTCTTACATATACTTCTTTGAGGAATAGCGAATCATTTGAAATAATTTTAAAATAATTTTTTTTTTGATTCCATTTTGTAACCGGGACAAATTTCTACGAAAATGTCCAAATATCTTCTATTTAATTAATAAGTTTTTATGCTCCTTACCTGGAAGAGGTAGTCCTCAGTGTTCTGGTCGGGGTTATCCGCCGCCTGCGCTATGTCGAAGGGCGAGCGGCCCGCCAGCATCTCGTAGGTCAGCACGCCCAGCGCCCACCAGTCCACGGAGAAGCCGTACTCTTCGCCGCGGAGGATCTCCGGCGCTATGTAGTTTGGAGTGCCGCAGAATGTGGATGTCGTGTCGCCGGGGCGGACGCCCTCCTGGAAACGACGGAAATGGACATTTAACATAAAAATCGACAAATAAGACGAACGGAAAATAAACTTAGAACTCGCTCGCTTACTTATCAACTCCGCTAAATGAATAATCGGACATGCCCATGCACATGCCGTAGTCTGTCAGTTTGATGTGCCCCTCGTGGTCCAACAGCACGTTGTCAAGCTTCAGGTCGCGGTAGATGACTCCGCGCTCGTGCAAGAAGTGAAGCGCGAGTGATATCTCACTGACATACCTTGCACATGCCGTAGTCTGTCAGTTTGATGTGCCCCTCGTGGTCCAACAGCACGTTGTCAAGCTTCAGGTCGCGGTAGATGACTCCGCGCTCGTGCAAGAAGTGAAGCGCGAGTGATATCTTACTGACATACCTTGCACATGCCGTAGTCTGTCAGTTTGATGTGCCCCTCGTGGTCCAACAGCACGTTGTCAAGCTTTAGGTCGCGATAGATGACTCCGCGCTCGTGCAAGAAGTGAAGCGCGAGTGATATCTCACTGACATACCTTGCACATGCCGTAGTCTGTCAGTTTGATGTGCCCCTCGTGGTCCAACAGCACGTTGTCAAGCTTCAGGTCGCGATAGATGACTCCGCGCTCGTGCAAGAAGTGAAGCGCGAGTGATATCTCACTGACATACCTTGCACATGCCGTAGTCTGTCAGTTTGATGTGCCCCTCGTGGTCCAACAGCACGTTGTCAAGCTTCAGGTCGCGGTAGATGACTCCGCGCTCGTGCAAGAAGTGAAGCGCGAGTGATATCTTACTGACATACCTTGCACATGCCGTAGTCTGTCAGTTTGATGTGCCCCTCGTGGTCCAACAGCACGTTGTCAAGCTTCAGGTCGCGATAGATGACTCCGCGCTCGTGCAAGAAGTGAAGCGCGAGTGATATCTTACTGACATACCTTGCACATGCCGTAGTCTGTCAGTTTGATGTGCCCCTCGTGGTCCAACAGCACGTTGTCAAGCTTCAGGTCGCGGTAGATGACTCCGCGCTCGTGCAAGAAGTGAAGCGCGAGTGATATCTCACTGACATAGCTTGCACATGCCGTAGTCTGTCAGTTTGATGTGCCCCTCGTGGTCCAACAGCACGTTGTCAAGCTTCAGGTCGCGGTAGATGACTCCGCGCTCGTGCAAGAAGTGAAGCGCGAGTGATATCTTACTGACATACCTTGCACATGCCGTAGTCTGTCAGTTTGATGTGCCCCTCGTGGTCCAACAGCACGTTGTCAAGCTTCAGGTCGCGGTAGATGACTCCGCGCTCGTGCAAGAAGTGAAGCGCGAGTGATATCTTACTGACATACCTTGCACATGCCGTAGTCTGTCAGTTTGATGTGCCCCTCGTGGTCCAACAGCACGTTGTCAAGCTTTAGGTCGCGATAGATGACTCCGCGCTCGTGCAAGAAGTGAAGCGCGAGTGATATCTCACTGACATACCTTGCACATGCCGTAGTCTGTCAGTTTGATGTGCCCCTCGTGGTCCAACAGCACGTTGTCAAGCTTCAGGTCGCGATAGATGACTCCGCGCTCGTGCAAGAAGTGAAGCGCGAGTGATATCTTACTGACATACCTTGCACATGCCGTAGTCTGTCAGTTTGATGTGCCCCTCGTGGTCCAACAGCACGTTGTCAAGCTTCAGGTCGCGGTAGATGACTCCGCGCTCGTGCAAGAAGTGAAGCGCGAGTGATATCTTACTGACATACCTTGCACATGCCGTAGTCTGTCAGTTTGATGTGCCCCTCGTGGTCCAACAGCACGTTGTCAAGCTTCAGGTCGCGATAGATGACTCCGCGCTCGTGCAAGAAGTGAAGCGCGAGTGATATCTTACTGACATACCTTGCACATGCCGTAGTCTGTCAGTTTGATGTGCCCCTCGTGGTCCAACAGCACGTTGTCAAGCTTCAGGTCGCGGTAGATGACTCCGCGCTCGTGCAAGAAGTGAAGCGCGAGTGATATCTCACTGACATACCTTGCACATGCCGTAGTCTGTCAGTTTGATGTGCCCCTCGTGGTCCAACAGCACGTTGTCAAGCTTCAGGTCGCGGTAGATGACTCCGCGCTCGTGCAAGAAGTGAAGCGCGAGTGATATCTTACTGACATACCTTGCACATGCCGTAGTCTGTCAGTTTGATGTGCCCCTCGTGGTCCAACAGCACGTTGTCAAGCTTCAGGTCGCGGTAGATGACTCCGCGCTCGTGCAAGAAGTGAAGCGCGAGTGATATCTCACTGACATACCTTGCACATGCCGTAGTCTGTCAGTTTGATGTGCCCCTCGTGGTCCAACAGCACGTTGTCAAGCTTCAGGTCGCGGTAGATGACTCCGCGCTCGTGCAAGAAGTGAAGCGCGAGTGATATCTCCGCGGCGTAGAAGCGCGCGTGCTCCTCCGGCAGGCGGCGCTGGCGTTGCATATGGAACCTGGAAGAGTAATTTGACAATTTGAAAACGAATGATTTCTCACTGACATAAAATGTCATCATATTAAATAAATAAAATTGTCTATGACGTAGCCTCAAGCTGTCTAAAGCATAATCATCTCAGCCGTAGGACTCCTGTCCATGTCCACTGCTGGAAATTGACCTCCCCTCCCCTAATGGATCTCGAAGACCTTGAGGTGGTAGTTGCCATACACGCCACGCTTGGCAGGGAGAAAGAAAATCTAAAGTAACAATATTGAATCCTACATGTAACTACCCGAAAAATGGCTGGTATTGTAGGAAGCTACCTAGAATTTCGAATGTGCATTTTTGTTTAAAACCTTAACAAATATAATCGGACAAGTGCGTGCTGTACTCGCCCACCGAGGGTTCCGTAGGTATGTAGGAACATAATAAAAATAAGTAAAAGTTTTAAAAATGCAGAAAATGATTCGGTCACTCATCCAAACTATGACCGCGCGTAGGGTTGCTTAACCTCGGTGATTGATTTCGTAGTTTTTCAAGGACGATTTATTTTTTGATTCAATAGCAAATGTATAGTTTTTGGATTATCTACCTACAGTATAAGACGATATACCTTGCCAAATTTCATAGTTCTAGGTCTACGGGAAGTACCCTATGAATATTGATTCCTTTGAGAATGTCGAAACATGCGTTTTTGCGGCATAAACGGTCCTTTATGCCGAACTTTTTTTAGGTTAACTTAGAATATTTTTGTTGTCCGTCTGTCTGTCGGTCTGTCAAGACCCTTTATCTTGAGAACGTGTAGAGGTATCGAGTAGAAATTAAAAGCATATACTCAAATCTACAGCCTCTTTAAGCTGTGAAAAAATTAACCCTAAAAATCAGGTAAAAAAATATGGCACGGACTGTCAAGCGCATCGTAGGACGTCCACCAAGAAGATGGGCAGGCGACCTGGTGAAGACGGCAGGTCGGCGGTGGTTGTTCGTCGCTTCCAAACGCAGTACTTGGGAATACATGAGCAAAGCCTATGTCCAGTAGTAACTGCCCTACGGCTGGATTAAATAAATAAATATGATGTTTATTTATTTATTTAACCATCCAACGAAAAAATCACAATGAAAACTTAAAATAACAATCATGGTCTTAAAAACTATGTGTTTTTTCATTTATAGGACGTCACAGCGTGTACTACAAAATAGATTCAATCTAAACAAAAGCTTATAGTCTAAAGATGAGATCAAATGTTATATGTTTTACATTTGTTAACATAAACACTATTAGGTACAATGTAATAAAGTAAGTATGAGAGGAAACAAAGAAAAGAAGAAAAAAATATTAGATACGAAAATTAGGTAAATAAAGAGAAGGTAATGAAAAAAATTAAATTTTAATTAATGTTCAAGGAAAATTAACTCTATTTCCACTTACATAAGGTCCCCACCCCGCACGAACTCAATAACGAAGAACAGTCGACTCGGCGTCTGGAAACAGGAATGCAGTCCAACTAGGAAGGGATGGTTAGATGCGGTTTCGAAGACATGCTTCTCCGTTTGCACCCAGTCTATGTCCTCATCGTCAGTCACAAGAGCCTTCTTGATCACCTTCATGGCGTATACGCGCTTTGTGCGCTTCAATTCCACCATCAGCACCTGGGGATTAAAACAAACGATATATTAGAATTTGCCGTGTGGTGCCGGCTGTAGAATTCCACCCTCTTGCCCGTGGATGCAGTAAGAGCCTGCTAAGGGATACCTCCGGAATATGGGCAGCAGCGTCTTTCCGTGTATCAACATCCCGTACTGCGCTCGCCAACCCGTCTGCCAAGCATGGTGTGTAAACAACAACCCTTTATGATCGGTACTTGGATCTCTAAGTCCATGAGAGAGGCTTATGTCCAGCAGTGGATGTCTTGCAGCTGTGATGATAATGATGGTGATATATTAGTAAAAATCTTATAGCACAACTCGACAAATCGACACGACATAAAGGGTAATTTGTATTATTTTAACGTTAGCCCTGTGTGACTCACCTTAGCATAGGAGCCCCGGCCGATGACCCTGATGAGCTCGAAGTCATCCAGCGAGTACTGGCGCTGCGAGCCCGGCTCCAGGTCCTCGGCGCGCGCGGCGAGCGGCGCCGGCGCCGGCGGCGTCTCCGGCAGCGGCTCGTCCGCGCGGGACCGGGAACTGCACGGGGAACATACAATAAGGTTTAGGTTTAAGTTTAATATAGTTTATTACCGCCGTGGGGTGCCGGCAGTAGAATGATACCCCTCCTCTCATGCCCATGGATGCAGTAAGAGCCTGCTAAGGGATACCTCCGGAAGTGGGCAGCAGCGTCTATCCGTGTATCAACATCCCATACTGCGCTCACCAACCCGCCTGCCAAGCGTGGTGAGTATGGCAACTACCCCTCATGGAGATCCATGAGGGAGGCCTGTGTTCATCAGTGGACGTTTTATAGCTGAAATGATGATGATGATAGTTTATTTTCAACAAAACAAAAGTCACTAACATGAGAAATATACCAACTTAGTCTTATTTACAGTTCGTCGCTCAAGTAGAAATTGCCTTTAAGTACCTATCTAACGCATATTAAGTGTAAATATTTAGAATACGTTCGGCAAACTTGCGTTTGTATGCGTTAAATAAGTGTACATTTTTTTAATTCAAATGGTAGTTTGTTGTAGAACTGTGCGCCTTCAAACGTTATAATCTTTTTACCGTAGTTTGTTCTAGTCCTAGGTAACGCAAGATAACGATTTCTTTTCAAAATTAACGTGAGGTGAACTATTCATTTTGTAAAATACGCGGATTACTCACGTAGTATTATAACATCGAAGCTTATTTACTGTTCAGTGCTTCGGCATCCCTACGCGCGGAAAAGCTGCTCATTCAACCCTATGAAGATGATTTTCTGGAAAAATCGAAACTTGTCGGAATAAGCTTCGACGTTATAATAATACGTGAGTAATCCCCGTGTTTTAAAAAATGAATACAATAGACATAGACATCCCTTTATTATCCCTTTATTCGCTGCTGCAGTACAAAGCATACAAATTTTAACTTAAAAAAAAATTTAAACTTAACATACAAATACTAACTAATAAAAACTTAATGAGAAAAGGGCTGTGTTACAGCAGCAAAAAGGTCTCGGCTCAGCATCAATGCCTTAACACTCAAGAGTAGATAGGCGCTGATATTCTGCCGAAACCAATATGATCGCAATAACGATTCCAAATCTTGATTTTGGACGTTTTCCGCGTTTTACGCTGCGAAAAACACAAATTAAACAATGGGTCACGCCAATATCTGGTATTATCACCCTCGCAGATACGTTTAAGGATCCCGTTCTTGCCCAGCCTGGCCCAACAAGCATGTGCTTATCCGCAAGTACGGCCTGAACATTTGCAGACAGTGCTTCAGGGAGTACGCTAACGATATTGCTTTCAAGAAGCTGAACTAATTTTAAACAATAAAGTCCTAATGTAAAGTAATCTTATCTAAATAGCCCATCAGATCTATCCGTCTCGGTCCAAGGGGCCAATTCTCGTGAATCGTGATCAATGTGATAAGTGACGCTTAAAATCGATAAATTTCAAAAAACCTGTCAAAATCACTATCTACTGAAACGAACTTTCTGCATTCTCGTGATCTCACCATAAACAAATGTCTATTGCAAATCTAGTTCAAGCAAAACTAGTAGAACATGTAATTTGTCAAAGGATATGAATAAAGTAAGAGCGGCAATCGAGATGTTAGTAGACTTTTAGTGATGTGACAAGTTCGGAGTAGACACTGAGACTCACTAGATCCAAACTGGATCTGTTGACTTGATCTAGTGAGTGATCCAAAATATCACGATTCACGAGAATTGGCATCGAGCGATAGTCCGCTACTCTGGGCAATGGGCGTCTAGTTCATCCCGCTACCTGCGCTTGGGCCGGCCGCGACCTCTCTGAATTTGTGGGTCCTATGCGGCCATCTTAGTCCACATTTCATCCGACATGCACCACACGTGTACAATAAAGATTAATGTTTATTTGGAGATCAGTATTTGGAGATCTATAAGGGAGGCCTATGTCCAGCTGAAATTTGCACGAATACAAGTTAAAAAAAAAATTGCCGTGGGGTGCCGGCAGTAGAATGTCACCCCTCCTCTCATGCCCGTGGATGCAGTAAAAGCCTGCTAAGGGATCCCTCCGGAAGATGGGCAGCAGCGTCTTTCCGTGTATCAACATCCCGTACTGCGCTCGCCATTCCGCCCCTCATGGAGATCCATGAGGGAGGCCTGTGTTAAGTAGTGGACGTTTAACGGTTGAAATGATGATGATAAGTTAAAAGCTGGTTTTGAAATTAAAAATCCTGTTTTATCCTTATCTAGGCATGCAAATATTTTGACTAAGTCAACTATTGACGGAGTGATGAAGGATTTACAAACCACCCGTTTCGCACGCTCTTTCTTGCCGCGCACGATTACCTAACTTGTAGAACTAACTCCCATCTACGGTATTCCCTCGGAGCCTCGACATGGAGTCATTTCTGTCAAATTCGTACCTAACAGAAGAGGCGCGTCCCAACGTGCTTTCGCCATTAGCGTCGTCCTTAGCCTCCACGGGGTCGACGTGCTCGTTGGAGCACGGCTTCTGCACGAGCTTGTGGCATTTCTTGTGCACGAGCAGCTTGCACTGGATGCATTTGAAGCCCTGACGCCCGAGGCCCCATATGCGGTCTTGGCAGAAGGCACAGAATGCGCGCTGGAAAGAAAAGGAATTAAAAAAAAAATATGCAGGAACCACAAAAGAGCGATTTAGTGCAACAATACTCGTAAGCGGTAGGACGTTGTTGGTCATGATGCATCTTTAATCTAAACTAAGCAAGGCCTTTGCATCTATTATAGATGATTTATACAGCGTCAGCAACTAGTAATCATGCTGTACGGGACACTGCAGTGCCTGTTAGAATGATTAGGCTTAACATTGTTAGATTGATTAGGCTTGCCCAGCACCTATACCATCCTCTCAGCTTAGTCAACTATTAGTCAGAAGAAAGAACAGGTCAATACGTCTGAAGCTAACTAAGCCGCGGGTTTCCTCACGATGTTTTCCCTTAATCGAAACTTTATAATTTGTATTTGTAAGCCAACACAGCTTACACAACAAATACAAATTGCCGAGTGGTATCTTCCCCGATTTTCAGTGCGAAGGTCGTGGAGTTGATATCGGCCGTGCACTAATAGATTTCTCTTTCCTAAAAAATGTATGTGCACAAACATGCGCAAACGTGCTTTAGTGCTTTAACGGTGAAGGGAAACCATCGTGAGGAAACCCGGGTTTCCTGAATAATCTTGGGGTTGGGTTAAGGGTGATGAAGCGGCGCGTACTATTAGTACGACGCCTTACCACCACAACTATTTCTTTGGCTCAGATCTAAAGTTTTGAGGTTCTGTATTCTGGTGCAAGTTGGTAAGTTATTTTCTACTGACTTTAGATCAAAAACGTGTTTCATCTTAGTTGGTAGATACTTACTCTATTAAATCGTTTCGCTTGGAAGATGTGTCCATTGACGCGGTATAATTTACGCCACCGCCGAGCGCCTCTTCGGTATATACTCCCTGGAAAGAAGGAAAATAAAATGATTGAGCTGGCAACATTCAAAACAAAATGAAGTTGGCAACATTCAAAACTATGTTATTAACAGTTGCACATTGTAAACTTTCGCGATCCGTAGACATAATTTTAAAGCTTTTTGACGGACTTTATCGCGTGATTAAGTACTTACCTAATTTAATAAAATATTATATTATGTTTTAAAATTATTATTAATTGTTATTCTATGTTTTAGAATGGAAGTGTAAAACGATTTGTGCAAAAGACATTAAAAATCGTAAATTATTTAATATACAATTTCGGCAATTCATTTTGATTTATATTTGTCATTCCCAAAACAAGGTCTATATGAGAGCAGTAGTAGAATAGCAGTAGTAGTAGAATAGCAGTAGTAGTAGAATAGTAGTTGTAGAGTAGTATGTTCGCCGGGACAGCTAGTTATACAAAACTAGCTGTCCCGGCGAATATTATAATTTAACAAATTATATACATTGAATAATAACAAATAACTTTTGTGTTTTTTCTATGTTTGATAAGTAAGCATTTACAAAAAATATACCGCTTCTTTATTTAGTTTGGTGATGTGTGTAGTGGCCAGTCATATTATGTTATTAAATATACTGTATACCTTTTTTTAATATATTATAACAGAAAACAAAAACGCAAGAAATTGATTTAATCTAACTCTAGCTGTAACGGAAACAATGAATCAAACACATTTGTTTTGTTGTCATAGTACAAAAAAATTTAGTAATAATCATTTAAAACAACTGATCACGTTATGTGTACGACTATCAATCAATCACATTACTATATCTATTTAATCTAACCACACCTATTCAATGTTTACATTAGAAGTACAGTCAACCTTAAACGTAGGTGCGATAACATCGCCCGAACATCAAAGCGGATGAAATAACCCTAATTTTAACAAAATAAGCCCATTAACATTTCTAATGCCTGAAATAAATGACCTTAAAAAAATGTTAACGTAATTTTCGTTTGGTACGATGGAATCTAAAAGTAAGAAATCTATTTTATTCATTTAATAATCTGGAGAGATTAGCCTATATTTTAAACGGCTGATTACACATTTATAATGTAATGGCATTTATTTGAAAGAAAATGGGTCGAATGCCATTAAGAGAACGTAGATAATCCTTAACACGATCAAGACTGGTAAGGCAGTACATTGGTCAAACAGCTAGTTTACTTAAGGTTTATTTTGGTGCGCATATATTTCAATATGATCCATTAGTAACAACCGGAAGTAACCTACCTCCAAGAGCTTAAGGTACCGCTCACGATTGCTGGCAAGTTTTGCAAGCAAAGTAGCGAGTGACATCAACCATAAACGTCCGCATTTACCCTGAACGCGGCGTATTTAAACAGAAATTGGGGCGATCGGGCAACACACCTCTTGCTAGTGAAGTCATTAATCTTGGCACACGCGATGGAATTACGATACTATAGCCACTTGTTTGGCATGACCTGGTTAAATGCAATACCCGTCATGGGAAAATACAGCAAGAACGAGTTGATAGAATTTTCAATATTTAGTACTTTTTAAACTTTTGCAATCCGTAAATCAAATATTCGTTACAGCTCTCGTGGTCACTCTGCTGCAACGCACTCAAAACGTAAAGAAATAATAAGTATAAGGTAATTATGCTATGGAAAGAATGGCGTGATACAGAACCTAGCAGTGGGTGATTCTGTTATGCAATATATAGTTCCGTGAAATTATTAAAAATAATCAGTTATTATTGTTTTGCAGTTCAATGCAAATACAAACGTAAATAAAAGAATTGTTTTGATTTTATCTTACTTTAGTTTCCGTTTGATGCGCATAAATTAATCTCTTATTTCTTTGAAGACAAGATAAACATACCCAAGCATCATAGTAAAATTAAACAATGCACATTTTCCGTGCACTTAGATAATTAAAATTCTTAGCAAAACTCGACGGAACATAACAAAACAACTAAAAAAAATAGCAACACTGCACCTCTATGCGCTTCATCTAGATAATTATCTTCTTCTTCTTGTTCGTCATCCTTCCGCGCAGTTACACTTCTTGTCAATAAGAATTTAACAACAATTACCGAACAAGACATTTGTAGTACATCGTACAATAGCTAAAACGGGACATTAAATGTGTTTAGACGACACACAGTAGTTATTCCGCCGGCCACAACGATACTGCACCCGTATCTAACATTTTTACTGTTTATCAATGCTATCTTATCAGTTTAACGAATTAGGCGACTGTTTATTGTGAGATATTCAATTTATAAAGGGATTATGAAGAATTATCAGAATTTTCTATTTACTTTTTGCAATTTTATCTGTTAAGTACCTACGAGTGATAGTTAACAGTGTTTTGTTAAAAATACTTTTTAGTAGCTTGGATAATAACATAAAATTTATATCTCTATATTTTATGTTATTATACAAGCTACTAAAATGTATTTTCAACAAAACACTGTTAAAATAAAATATATCTGAAAATATAGTATATTCATTAACATAAAATTTATCTCTGTATTTTATGTTAATAAACAAGCTACTGTAACGGAAGTCTAATTCTATTGTTATATTTGCTAGTTTCTAGCATGTATTTGCTGCACAAAACCCTGCTTATTACAGAAAAATATGACACTATTTTCAGGTAGTGCTGTCAACACTTTCCGGCGCTATAATAGCCACCTGTAACCACAGATAATGCAATAACAAGGAGACTCGCTATTCGTACGTTGGCAACATCCGATTGGGAGCGGGTAACGCAAACTCAAATTGCGCAGAGGGACCGCAAAGATTACAGGGTTGTCATAGTATTTAGCACTATACTACAGCCAAATTTCATGTGAACAGAATGTAAACAAACTTTTATCTTTATCATATCAGCCTTAGGATTGCTATCTACGTCCACAACTGGCCACAGGACTCCCTCATGGATCTTTAAGTACTTATCATGAGTTGTCGTTGCCACGCTTGGCAGGCGAGAGCAGTACGGGTTGTTTATACACGGAAAGACGCTGCTGCCCATCTTCCAAACAAACAAACTAAATAAACTTTACCACACTTAAAGGCTGGCTTCAGTGAGTTTTGAGTGGAAGAAGAGAAGGGAGGCCTTTGCCCTTCAGTGGAACAGTGGAGGCTAAATAAAAAAAAAAGGCTGGCTTCCTAAGATTGTTTTTTTGGCAGAATTGATAACAATTTTTAAATTGATGGGAGAGATCCACATTAAAAGTTTTGTATAAAAATCAACAGCAAGTGATTTTTAGATTAAGTACTTGAGTTTGTTTCCTTTTACTCATCGAATCTGGTGGAGTATAGATGATTTGCTTGCGAAATGGTTTGGATTTAATGCGATCGGCAACGAACATTGATATTTTCGCATTTGTATTGCATATCGAGATTGATGAGTTAATTATAGTAGTACACTTCTTTTCCGCTGTATTCCATTCAACGCCGTAGGTATAAAAATACTGTAGTATGCTCTGTATGTATGTTATTGCCCCATTTGTGTGTTTATATAAACATAACCTAACCAAATCCTTAATAATAAGTGCTGCTTTGTAAATCAAAGCAGCACTTATTATTAAGGATTTGGTAGCATAGCGTAAGTAACGACTTTTCAAATTAATTTATTCATACAGCCGTTTCTTAGGTTGTGCTTATGTAATTTCAGTTACTTATTTATTACTAAGAAGGTTGGTGAAATCAGAAATTCATTCATTTATTTCCATAGTTTGTAATTCCATAGTTTGTAATTCCAAAACATAGACATCGATCGAAAATCAATCAAATCGTAACTGGAAAAATACATTATATAGGTACAGGAAGATATAAAATTATGCCTTTTAATAAAATTCAAAAACGGCATTGGGTCAACAATGCCGTATATGCCTAATTCGAAATAAACTTATAGACGACACTGGCCGTGTATATTTACACAAACCGTTGAAGGCAATAATAGGTATAACTCAGCAACTAAGCCTACTAACAATTCAGCATGTTTTGAAATGGACAGTGGCAACCCTAACATTCAGCAGGTATTACGTTGGACGACCGACAAGCGGGAATTTGAGCAAATATCCGCGACGGGTGCGACTCACATCGATACGTACCTGTGAGTTTGCAAGCAAGCAGTATATTTATCCAGTGGTACCTAATTCGCACGTGGAAATAGCGCATGTTTTCATTTTGTTGAATTTGACGTTTAGCATTTCTCGTTTAGTCTAATCTAAATAGTTGTATAGATAAAGTTTTAGTCCCCGAGCCAGGTACAAATCTCGTCGTTCATTCCCTCCGGACTTGTATCATAAAAAAAATAGCCCACCAAACATGCAAACAAATATTTTCTTAGTAATTTTCTCCCGAATGAAACTTTGTCAAATAAAACCTAATATTGGGTTACCTTTTTGACTATAGACTTATTTATTCTTCAAGGTGGAGCCAGGTACAAATCTCGTCGTTCATTCCCTCCGGACTTGTATCATAAAAAAAATAGCCCACCAAACATGCAAACAAATATTTTCTTAGTAATTTTCTCCCGAATGAAACTTTGTCAAATAAAACCTAATTTTGGGTTACCTTTTTGACTATAGACTTATTTATTCTTCAAGGTGGAGCCAGGTACAAATCTCGTCGTTCATTCCCTCCGGACTTGTATCATAAAAAAAATAGCCCACCAAACATGCAAACAAATATTTTCTTAGTAATTTTCTCCCGAATGAAACTTTGTCAAATAAAACCTAATATTGGGTTACCTTTTTGACTATAGACTTATTTATAGTGAAAAATGCGTCAGCCAATCACTCAAACATGAAAAATATACCTACAGGCTGAATTTTTTTATGACACCTGTAGGGAAAATGCTTCAAACAACGGAGACAAAAAATACTTAAAGGAATCATTCCTTTATTTTTTTTATTAGGAAAAGAAACAAAACGGCATTAAAAAAATTTAAATACGTTTATCTACGTATTTTTGTGAATGTTAATGAAAGACAAAGCACTCAAGGGTACATTAGTATCGAGTCGAGATTTCATTGTTTTCCATGTTTGTTAGAGAGATTTCATCCTTATGATTGACCCTATCGACTCATACTATAAGAGTTCAGGCTGTTGTTTTCGAAGTTTTTAGTATTTACTAAGACAATTCAACAGGAATATTGTGTAAAAAATAATTTGTTACGCTATCTGACTACGCGTAAAGAGTACGGGCTCAATATATTCGCAAACAGCTCAAGTCAAGGTCTCATAAAGGTACTAAAGACCAAAATCCGGGACATATTGACCGCACCCACGGACATGGATCAAAATATGACGACACTTAAGTACCTAAAATATTAAACTTAGAAGTAATACATACCCACAATGTCATCATATATGTCGCTTGTGTAAATAATAAAAATAATTTATAAATTCTTATGTTATTTGGCTGGCCATGTAGACGGCCATTTTCTAATGTTCAGCCAGTCTGTAAGTCAGCTAGTCTGTCTGTCAGTTAGTCTGTCTGTCAGTGACAGTCTGTCAGCTAGTCTGTCCAAGAAAATTAACAAAATCTTGGCATATATCAATGCAGGGTATTTATTACTGTACCTTTTGATGCGTTCCTTCCGTATTTAAATTTTATTCCTCGAAACACGACGGCTTACTCGTATATCATAAAACATGCAAAAACCTTTTTCGTAAAAATAATAAATTTATGCAAACTCCTTGGTTGAAGGAATATTATAATGGAAAAACAATACTTACTGTCTTCTCCCGTGCAGGGCATTCCAGGCGCCGCCGGAACATTTGGGAAAACTGAAACAAGAACAATAATGCCATTAGACCTCAATTACACTTCGCTTCAACTTAGCGAACAAGGGATTAAGGGTGGGGTTGCTTAATTTGTAATGATACTGGATTATTACCTACGGATAAAATTAAAATATATAAAAAAAAATAACAGGTAAAATAAAAAGATCCAATGTCAAGTTATCCACTTTGGTTGATCTTATCGTGCAATAGTCTTAACAAATAATGTTTCTGTTCAAGGCGTAACCAATAAGCAAACATACCTACGTAAAATCTATAAACCTTTGAAAATAGGTTGGTAGATTATAAATATTTATAAAATGTACCTAACTCAATAGATTATGTGAAAAAAAACAATAATACAAGTGCCATGTCCCGTTAAAATTTTTAATTGAGCTGCGAGTAAAATCATACAAGTAATAATATACAAACAGAACTCCAAAGTCTAACTCTAACACACTCTAACACTTCCTTCCAAATTTTCACCACTATCCTAGCAAGCCATCCCAAATAGAAGATTCTAGTGTAAGCTGCAAAAAAATAAAATGTAAGTACCTAACCTAACTCAATAGAATAGAAAAATAGAACCATAAAACAAATTCCAAGCCCCGCTATACTCGTAATTTTCAATTCAGCTACAAGTAAAATCATGCAGGTTTTAGTGAAAATACAAACAGAATTCCCTAGCAGATATGCTTCCAAATTCCACCACATCTTTCACCTTCCAATTTTGAACACTATCCAAACAAGCCCTTGACAAGTTGCAATCCCAAATAGACAATTCTCGAATAAGCTGCAAAAACATGTCATGTCGTCGCCACACGAGAACGTGGCAAAACATAGGTCAAGCCGTATGCTGTTTTTATTCACATTGTGGATTGGAGTAGGTGACTATGCTTTAATGAGGGCATGTGGGTAACACTGTTATGTCTTTTGTGTTTCGGAAAATGGAAAATGTTATTCTGGAATTGCGGTGCTGTTAGTAGAATTTCAACGGATTTAATCAACACAGCTTTTGGTCAATGTTAGGTGAAGGATTTTAAAATTATAATTTCATCATCATTTCAGCCGTAAAACGTCCACTACTGAACACAGGCTCCCCTCATGGATCTCCAGGGGTAATTGCCATACTCACCACACTTGGTAGGCGGGTTGGCGAATTATTAAATTAGAATTTACTAAAAGGTAATTTGCTTTTTTGACATTGATAACAGCAATGAAAAGCAGAGCTACCTTCCTTGGAAGGTATACCCATCATAGGTATGATACACCTTTACACAGGGAATTTGTAAAAAATAAAATGATTTTCAATGTTATGTAAAGTTACGATTATACATTTAATAGAATTAAATAGTTGTTTAATTTTTATCGAATGGAAAATTTACGGATATCTTAATTCTCCGAACATATACGGAAACGTAGCATCTCTATTCTCTACTTTCCAAAGCAAGCACTAACGTTTTCTTTACCGTTTATTTTCCCAAACCGCATTGCATTCTAGTCTTTCGGAAGAGAAAAATAAGCTCAAGCTCAAGAAGTTTACATCGAATTTGGTCTTTGTTTGAATAGAAATACAGCTGAATATTTTTATTGAACCTTATTTCATAGACTTAGAGTTGGGAATCGGCGTGAGTTGAGTGAAAAGCTTTCCGAGTGGCCATTGTTGTCGTCGGTCGAGCGCTAAATAAAGATTTTTCAGAGATACAGCACTTGTCCGTCAATGTATTGTGTTGGTTTGTATTAGTGTCCTGTTGACACTTCTCTCTTTACATTTATTATTATCGGGTCATAGTTATTGTGAAGGCTGTGAAAAGAGTAAATCTGAACGAATGCTGGCTGAATAGAACATTATTTGTCACTGTATTATTCTTCTGCTTTCTTTAAGTTTTTGCGTGCGTGCATCATAGAAATTCATTGTAGGCTTACTTATTTATGGAAGAAAAATATTTTATTGTTTTTTTTACATATTCTCTTCATCATCATCATCATCCACAGCCCGTAGGTACCCACTGCTGGGTGTAGGCCTCCGGATATTCTCTTGCAATCTCATTAATTAAATTTATGGCGGGTTAGGGAGCGCTGGTTTTGTTCGTTAATGGGCAACTAGTCCTGCGTCTTCGTTGTTTCTAGTGTACTCCGTGATTTCTCCTGAAGGTGCCTTGTGGAAGGCGAAATATGTGTCGAATTAAATTGAGTATTTTTCAAGCAGTCATTCTAATGACTGCTAATATTTCTAAATAGGCGCACATTTTCAATAGCATTTCATTGCCATATACGAGTCTGACAGACGCCCGACCGATAAATTCATTTCATCAAATTAAACGATGACTATAACGACCGGGTTAGGTTCTTCTGTTCGCGTGTCATCTGAAGTGAACAGATTCAATGATGAATTCTATTAATTTGAGTTGTTTTATTTTGTAATTTGTGACGCGTCAATAAGGTCCATGCCGCACTGAATAAAGTATTTTTTGAGTTTGAGAATCATTATTTGAAATGACGAGCAAAATATAACCACTGTCACCATCGAGGTATTTCCATCGTTCTACGTTTACCTCCTATCCTATTAGCTAATTACAGTGACCTTAGGCTATTCTTAAGTCTGTATGCGCTAGAAAACTTAGAACTGCTTACTAGAAAATAGAACTTCAGTCCACCTTGTTTGGCCTTTATATTGAATACATTTATTACCTTTATTATTCCCGACGAAGGCTCGGGAAGACTGAGGGAATCAAGTTTTACAAAAGGTATTTAGAGGTGTTATTTTTTATAATAAAACACACTGGCACTACAATGCCCTCGTATTTATATTTAATCTCACCGCCGAAATACGCAGATCTTCCACACACTTCGCCATTCCCGCCCTTTCGGCTCATATGACAGTTATTCATGGTGGCAGTAAAGGTCTGCTAACCAATACCAGTCAATAATTAGGGCACACGAAGTAGCTTAATATACATATATATACCGATACCGATGTATCGCAGACAAAATACTTTTTTTTATAATCGTGGTATCCCTCTTTTGGTAAATTACATAATCTTATTGGTAGTATACATTTTTACACATAGTCATTGCTTTTTTAGTAAAATGAATTCTTTTTGTGTCATTGGATTGGTGCCTTATGGGCTACCCCAAAAGGCACTAATCCAATGACACAAAAAGATTAGGAGAAAAACCAAAGTAGGAGGATTGAAGCTTATATACCTACTTACATATATAAGCTTCAACCCTCCTACTTTGGTTGGCATTTAGTCATAGGAAATAACAACTCAATACGTCTGAATCTAATTAAGCCGCAGGTTTCCTCACGATGTTTTTCTTGCAACTAAGCTGGGAACATGGTATAGGGGCTGGGCAAGCCTTATCCATTTATCAATGTCCCAGACACTGCAGCGTCCTTACAGCATGAATACCAGTTACTGAAGCTGTATAAATCATCAATACTCAAGCGTATAGGCAACAATAGCTTCAATATTTCATTATATTTATTTGCACTTTATTTTCATCGAAAACGGAGAAAGATTGCTCCCGACCGCTGTTCCTATTGAAATATCGGGTGATTCGGAACGTTAATCAGTATTTTCTAAAGAGTTTGCACATTGTTGATGCTGAATGGCTTTGTGCAGATTAATGTATTGGCGTTGGCCGAATTTTAGGACTTCTCAATTTAAAAAGAATATTACGATTTGAAATGAGCCTTTGTTAGCTTTTATTTGTTGTATGTTTTCTCAATTTGAAATTAATATTAAGATTCGAAATATGAAAAAACCTTTTTGCTTTTGATTGTTGTTATTTTTTTTTATTAATTTTTTTGTGTGTACGGTGTACGTTATATCACGTGAGGATTAAAAACTTTATTTCTCATAAGAACTCAGTGGTTCGCTTAAAATGAGATCTAAGTGAGTATTATTTTTACAGTACCTACTTATTTTATTCAATAGTCTCGAGCCATTTACAACTTTAGTTCAACAATTTTTAAATTCAAATAATATAATTATTCAGTGAGACCGCAAAGGTCTTTTTAACTCGATTCGAATCAAGTTAAAAGTTTAGAACTACCTACGCAAATGATTTAGTTTTCATTTTTAAAGTTAATACTCAATCCCGACATCAGCGGGCGAAGCCCGCCTGTGACACAAGAGGTTGCGGGTTCGATTCCCGCCTCGGAACAAATTTCTGTACGATCTGCAGATATTTGTTCAGGTTGTTCTGGATGTTTTTCTAATAATAAAAAATATCTATCTTTGTAGTATAATTTTTTTTATTTTATCTACATTACACCTATTTTGAGAAGATTATCCTAATCCTAATACAATAGTGTAGTCATCTTACTTAACAATTAAATTACAATTAGTAGGTACTCACTTTTATATATAAATATTCAATTAAATTCGTAAATATTGCATTATATTAAATAAACAATTCAATTCACATATATACAAATATTAAAACCATTCAATCACATTAAAAATTAATACTCAATTCCATTAAAATTAATAATGTATTAAGTATATCAGTCATCTAGTACCCATAACATAAGCTCTGCTAGGCTTGGGGCTAGATGATGCTGAGTGAATTGTCCAGCATTTTTATATATTTATTTATTTATAATGGTTTAATAAACACAATTGCATTCATCATTCATCATCATCATTTCAGCCGTAAAACGTCCACTACTGAACACAGGCCTCCCTCATGGATCTCCATAAGGGGTAGTACTCACCACGCTTGGCAGGCGGGTTGGCGAGGGCAGTATGGGATGTTGATACACGGAATGACGCTGCTGCCCATCGGAGGTAGCTCTTAGCAAGCTCTTACTGCATCCACGGGCAAGAGGAGTGATATAAGTTGTTCGTAATAATATTATTGATTGCATTGGTTTTATCTATCTATGTTTCATAATATTAATTAAGCATATAATATGACTTTAATAAAACTAAGTACACTCTATAATAACAGTTTAGTTATGGTGCCCTTGGCGCCGGAAGGAGCTAAGAGCAAAGTTGTCCGAACGCATTAGCTAAGGGATATGACGTCATAAGTCTCGGCTGGCCACTTGAGTGCTGTAAATAGTTGGCAAGTATAGAGGTATATGAAGTTACCTTATAAAGTTGTATGCGTTTTATTTATACGAAAATGTTGAAAGGTAATATTATGAAACCTATTTTCCTCTCTGTCTGTCTGTCTGTCTGTCTGTCTGTGCATGACACGATTACAACCGAACGCGTTGACCGATTTACATGAAACCTTTTTAGTTAGCACTATCTCAATGAGAGAAGAGTACTGATTGATTTTGGTGACCCTAGGGTCAGAAGGACCGAAGTTATTGTGACCTCAAAAGGTCACCAAAGGAAGAAAAATGCCTATTTTGAATAGGCATTTTTCTGAAACCTTTGCCCCCTTTTCTGGTACCCCCGTACCAATGCTTGTTTATTCTATTCGGTAGTAGGTTACCACGATTGGTTATTTAATAAACAACGGAAAAAAATCCCAAAACATAGATTTTCACTTTACCGGAGAACGAAACAGATTTATGCCTCTAAATTTTCTGTAAATATACATCTATAACTATAGGATCGGAGAGAAAAGAGTGTACATATATATTAGAAATAGTTTTCTCCGAAACTAAAAAAACTAAGGTAAAAACTATATTCATGATTTTTTCAGATTTGTAAAGCTAGCAGTTTAGATTTCAGAGAGGGAAAAATCGATAAAGTTTAGTATTTCGCAATCAAAACCCAAAATCTAAAAATTGTCTTTGCAGCCCCTGAATGGTTTTAAAATACCTATTCAACGGTACCCCACACTATGGGAATAACAAAAAAAAGGTTTATTAGGGGGCGAAGAACCCCTATTATGCATAGCACTGTCTGTCAGTCAGTGCATGACACGATTACAACCGAACGCGTTGACCGATTTACATGAAACCTTTTTTGGTAGCACTGTCTTAATGAGAGAAGGGTACTGATTGATTTTGGTGACCCTAGGTCCGGTCTAGGGACCGGAGTTATTATGACCTCAATGTATCTGAAATTTTGAAATTGAAATTTATTTTTTTTTGTTTTTTCAGAAACCTTTGCCCCCTTTCCTGGTACCCCCGTACCAATGCTTGTTTATAAATAAGCGTCTGTATTCCATAGAAGCCTACGAATACGCATTTTAATGTGTACTCGAAGACATCTGTATATAGAAGTTACTCTTTTCTTGACAAATATTAAAAGTTAACGATATAAAGTTAAATTATTTTTAGGAATTATAGCATTGTTTTCATATAAGTGACATTTACCTTTGTCTTATTAAAGATAAATTATATTAAACCTTTATGATGATGTATAGATTTATTACATAATAAACAGAAAAATCGCCGTGGGGTGCCGGCAGCAGAATGATACCCCTCCTCTCATGCCCATGGATGCAGTAAGAGCCTGCTAAGGGATACATCCGGAAGATGGGCAGCAGCGTCTATCCGTGTATCAACATCCCATACTGCGCTCACTAACCCGCCTGCCAAGCGTGGTGAGAATGGCAACTACCCCTCATACAAGAAAAATGAAACAAAGAAATAATGTAACTACTTAATTCACTCTTAAATTCTTACCATAAATAAATAACAAGATCTGTAAGCCAACATCAAATATTTCATCCCCATTCCATAAGCAGTGTACTCTATGATCCAGCTCGAAAGACCACTGCATTCCGGCCCGAAAGACCAAACAAAAGTCTTCAAAACATACAACCACTCCTTATAACCTTTATTATGATGTAAAATAATATTTAATTTAAACAAGAGGTATGTATAAATAATTGCCGTAATAAGCATACTACAGATACATACATGAAGCCAAAACCAATAGATACTCAATTAACCCTATCATTCCCACTACTAGATCTGCGGGCCAACGTCAAATATTTCCCATTCCATAACGAAGTGCCCTTAACCAGTGCACTCTACGGCTCGAAAGACCAAACAGCACTCTTAAACCACTGCATTCCGGCCCGAAAGACCAAACAAAAGTCTTGAAAACGTACAACCACTCCAGCAATTCGAGTGAGTTTTGCATCCCGAAATTAAAAAGAAATCTAGAAACGCCAAACTATTTGCAACTCAACGCGCTGTTGTTAAAGCTTAAATTAAACTTTGTAGCTAGTCTAGAATGCTTTGTTTTATAATAGACTTGGGACTTGAATGGAAATAGTTTCGTCGTGAAATTTGTAGAAGCTTAATTGCTATTTTAAATGCAAGTGTCTTTAGTTTTGTGCATTATACTGGCCAATTATTTCGATTCTGTGGTTGAACTTACTAAAGCTAAATATATACGTGTAAACCCAACAATGTAAAAATCATCATCACTATCATCTCAGCCGAGGGACTCATAAATCTCCAAGATTATGAAGGTACCAGGAGGCCGAATATCTTAATTGCCTTGGCTTTCCTCGTAATGTAAGGCAAAAACCTTCTGGACTAGACAATAATGAAAGTAAATTGACCTTTCACATCTATGAACAATGATTTATCATCAGCTACTGGTATTCATGCTATGCGACACGCTGCCGTGCCTGTGATATTGTTAGATGGCTCAGGCTTACCCAGCTCCTATACCATCCTCTCAGATAAATCAGCTATATTTAGAGGAAAGAACAGTCAATACGTCTGATGCGGACTAAGCCACAAGTATCCTCACGATTATTTCGTTCATCGATAAAGCATTTTATAATAGCTTTATAATGTGTTTGTATTAATTGAACTACAATAAAGAGTTCTTTCCCATCTACTAATAATTTTTTATCTCCATATTTTATTTATCCTATTGTTCTTCTATCACTATTAGTTTATTTGATTAAAGTATGCATTAAAAAGGTAAATGAATTTATTTGAACAATATTTTTTTATAATGATAACCAATGTTTAGGAATATTATATGATCGATTTGGGCGCTTTGGTCAAACTGTAAGCCCAATTCGTGTTTTTAATAATTAAATACAAATAAATCATATGGTATGTAATGTATAGATGCAAAGGCTACTTGTATATCATTTGCCATTTTTCAAATTAAGTTCTGGGGGCTAATTCTCGTGCATTGTGATCCAAGTGATAAATGATTAGAAAAGATAAATTTCACAAAAATCGTAAAAATCTCTAATGCATAAAAACTTTCTATTTCTCGTAATCTCACGATAGACAAATGTCTATTGCAAAGCGATCGCGATGCATCGACTGGCAAAGAGCGGCAATCGAGATCATAGTAGACTTTTATAGTGATGTGACAAGTTCAAAGCACACTGAGAAGTGAGATGCGACAAAGTATCACGCAAAATCACGATTTACGAGAATTGGCGGAACCCTAAATACCAGCTACCTCACTTCAGTTGCACTAAATTTGTTATGTAACATCCAACCACACATGGACCCCGGAGATCGTTAGCGGAAGCGACGGACACTACACTGGTGTACTGGTGTACGGGCGAGGCCGCAACTGTGTTTGTGGGACATTAGGGGACATTAGGTAGGAATGTGCCCCTTACTTACACTTTCAAAGAGGTTTATGTAAATACGTGTCCCAAAATTAGGGGGCGAAGCCCCCTAATATGCATAGCGCTGTCTGTCTGCCTGTGCGAGACGATTACAACAGAACGCGTTGACCGATTTACATGAAACCTTTTTTGTTAGCACCGTCTTAATGAGAGAAGGGTACTGGTTGATTTTGGTGACCCTAGGTGAATTTATTGTGACCTCAAAAGGTCACCAAAAAAATAAAAGTCTAAATGGCCGAAAACGTCCAAAAACCCAAAAATGCCATTTTTGACCTTTGGCGACCTTTTGAGGCCTTCGCCCCTTTTCTGGTACCCCCGTACCAATGCTTGTTCAACGAGCAACGGTGGGTGGACCTTCTCAGCAGCAGCAGTACTCGAGGAAAAATATATAAACCATTTTTTTTGTTCCAAACAAAATAATAAAAACCTTTGTAAAGTTCTTCAGATATTTTTAACAAGCATGCCCACAGCTTATTATCTCACTCTTTGTATTTATTCTACTAAATGAAGCCGAAGGCCCACCTGATGTTAAGCGGTAACCTCTACCTATAACAATTGCAATGCCGCGGTGATCACGTTCACTAAGCACGTTATCAACGCTGCATTGCATTGCGCCCGTCACCCTGAGACAGAGTTGGTCTCATGTGCCCGTAATTTCATCATCATACTTCTAAATTTTATTAACTACGCACCTGTCCCATTTAAATTCCGAGAATTTGCATCACAAAACCTATTTAGGCCACATAGCAGAAGTGATTACTGTCAACAAGAACAATTTTTGAAATTTGGGTCTTGTTTGGAAATTGTACTTTATTTTTTGTTGTGTTTTCCAAGAGTATTATACTATTTTGTAATCTTGGTTAGTTGCGTCAACTTTTAAAAAACTTAGCTAAGTAGTTTAGATACTTTTTAAGGTTCCGGACGAAAATGGTAAAAAGGAACCCTTAAACTCTTGTCATCAAAATCTATTAGAGTTGATTTGTTGACGTTGATATCTCACTTATATTATAAAGCTGAAAGTTTGTTTGTATGGAGGTGTGTTACGAGTACCTCTTCACGCAAAAACTAGCGTACGTATCGAGCTGAAATTTTGCAAACGTATAGATGTTGGCTAGGATTAACACATAGGCTACTTTTTATTCGGGTACAACGCATGCGAAGCGGCGGGCACAAGCCAGTCATATATAATGTTTTAAAAATAACTATTACTAACTTGACTTCTACCATATAAGTTGAAAATAGTAAATAGATAATTAGGAATAAGGAAAGTTTTATTTTTTGTTTTAAATTCAGTGTTAGAAATAATGTTATTAGATAGTAAGAATAAAGGCTTTTTTATTTCATTTTGTTTATTTATTACTAACTATTACGAAAACTTTCTAATAGCATAATAATAAACCCGTAAAAATAAGTTGAAATATAAATTTTATTTTTCCTCAAACTCTTGTCATCGACGAGAGTTGATTTGTTGGCGTTGATATCAACGCCAACCATATAGATGTGTTGTCTTATGCCAAGCATATAGATGTTAAACAAAAAAAAAACTATCAATTCAAAAACTTTCTAATAGCATAATAGTGTCCGTAAAAACCGAGACCATTTCACTACAGATTGTACATTATATAGTTCCTCCTCTATGTAGGTCACAACAATATGTTTAGATGCGAGCAGCTCGGGTGATTCCATTTACTAGTTCATCGGGGACCTACAAAGTGAATCAATTGGTTAGAAATAAACTTTACGTTCAATTTACCGGCCTTTTGCCCGGACATTTTGCCGTGTGGCATATCATAATTTTCTGTAAAGCTTATTATATTTTTAATACCTAAAATCAGGAGATAAATACATTTATAATAATAATATAATTTGGCTTTAAAGTATCATCATTCCAGCCATAAAACGTCCACTGATGAACACAGGCCGCCCTCATGGATCTCCATGAGGGGTAGTTGCCATTCTCACCACGCTTGGCAGGCGGGTTGGTGAGCGCAGTATGGGATGTTGATACACGGATAGACACTGCTGCCCATCTTCCGGAGGTATCCCTTAGCAGGCTCTTACTGCATCCATGGGCATGAGAGTAGGGGTATCATTCTACTGCCGGCACCCCACGGCGGTATACTAACTTTTAAGTATACTAACTTTTAATACGAAGGTCGCTGGGTATGATACCAGCGGTCCAATGGATTTCTCTATCTTGAAAAATGAATGTGCACATTTAACACATGATTTAACGGTAAAGGAAAACATCGTGAGGATATCTGCGGCTTAATCAGTTTCAGACGTATGGACCTGTTCTTTCCTATGGCTAAATAGGTAACTAAGCTGGATTGGTTAGGTAAACCTAATCCATCTAACAATGACGACCTCTGTGGCGCAGCGGGCGAAGGTCCGCCTGCGACGCAAGAGGTTGCGGGTTCAGTCCCGCCTCGGGACAAATGTCTGTATGATGTGGAAATATTTGTTCAGGGTGTTTTGGATGTTTTTCTATATAAAATAAAAAAAATATCGATCTATGTTCTACATGTATTAAGTGTATGCATTTTGCATGCATTAAGTGTAATGCAATGTGTATTAAGTATATGCCCTTTAATTACGGGAGCACAATGCTATAAATTGTTTTTGAATGTTTTCTTATTATTTTATGTGTAAACCTGTGTTGGGTATCCTATTATAAATAAATAAATAAATATATCAGTCATCTAGTACCCATAACACAAGATCTGCCTGGGGCTTGATGATACTGTGTGAATTGTCCAGCATGAATATCAGTGGCTCACGCTTTCTCAATCATCAATAAAAGACGTAAAAAACTCAAACTAAATATAAACAAAACTGTAACCGAAAAAACGGTAAAAATGATCAGCGAAAATATCACGCAAAATCCAAAGTCTTCTCGCCATCCTGAAATCCTCATTATGAAATCCAGAGGGTTAAAATTAAATGCAATTCAATCCGTATTTTCCCAAAGCGGCGGCGGACATGAAAGGGGGAAAAAAGGGGTGAGACAAAGGAGGTTCCGTCAAATCCAATCTGTGGGCGACGCGCTTAAAGGAAACAGTGGACCGCGGCCTGTCAACTCAGTATCTGGGTGTTGCTGCTATTTATGATGTTTTTCTTTGTGCGAGGATTTTTTTATAGTAGAGCGACAATGGAAATATTTAAGAGGGCTCAGCCGTACGAAGTCCACTGCTGTACATAGACCTCTCTGACCCCGTCAGGGTTGTTACCATATTCACCTCGCTCGGCAGGCGGGTTTGCGAGCGCAGTACGAGATGTTGATACACGAAAAGATGCTGCTGGCTATCTTCCGGAGTTATCCCTTGGCAGATTACTGCATACTTACTGCATTCACGGTGAGATATCGATTATATCAGGGCTATTTTAGCTTCTTCCTCAAACAACGAAACTCCTTTACATAGAAACAATAAATTGCAGCCAAAGCGTCATATCCGTGACGAGGGTTCCACTAGGAAAATGATAGAAAGATATTACATTTTTATAATAAGATGTATGGGTTGTTGTGTGGGATAAGCCCTCTATGTTTAGCAATTGGGTATGTGAGTTAATGCAAATATGGCCGTTTTATTTTGGTATTTTAGTTCTGCAGGTTTTTGGGGTTATTGATGCTTATGGAGTTATATTAGTATAGATATAGCTTAAGCTACGAAAATAAATTACTTATTAATTATTTATGATATATCTACTTTTAGAAACAAATTAATTTCTGTTTGTAAAGCTATTTCAATTCAGTTTTTAGTTGTTACTAATTCTTACGGTATGTGAGTTAATGCAAATATTACCGTTTTATTTTGGTATTTTAGTTCTGCAGGTTTTTGGGGTTATTGATGCTTATGGAGTTATATTAGTATAGATATAGATTAAGCTACGAAAATAAATTATTTATTAATTATTTATGATATATCTACTTTTAGAAACTAATCAGTTTCTGTTTGTAAAGCTATTTCGATTCAGTTTTTAGTTGTTACTAATTCTTACGTCGACTAGGTACTGTATGTACAGTTTTGGACAGACTGTGTTAACTTGTACCAAACATTTAATCGCCTTAATGTACAACAGTTGAATAATAAAGCTATCCTGTACATACAGTCAAGTGACATCATATATTATTATTATTATTTTCAGCCGTTACTGTCCCACTGCTGGGCAACGGCCTTCCTGTCCTCCTTCCACTCCTCCCGACTTAACGCAGTTACAGGCCAATATGGTAAATAACCGTCAAGCTCGACCCGCCATCTCATTCATAAGCATTTTATTGTTCTCTTCCTTACATTTCTCACATTTAGTGCCATCATAAACGTGAAAAATGTGAGGAAGAGGACAATATTAAGCTTATCCCTACCATCCAAACATGGCTTTGTTCTGTCAATAATTTATGCGTCATTTCTGTCCACCGCAAAACTGTTTGAGTTTCACACAAAAACATTTTGGACAGCAATCCGCGCCGCAGACCGATACCGGATCTAATGTTTAACGAGATGAATCAATTTTCATTTTCCGGATTTTAGAAGGCTGTTTTGTTTACACGTGTGTAGGGTTGCTAGTATTTCATTTCATCATCGTTTTTCATCATTTCAGCCGTAAAACGTCCACTACTGAACAGGCCTCCCTCATGGGGATCTCCATGAGGGGTAGATGCCATACTCACCACGCCCACCAAGCGTGGGTGTGTCTGCCAAGGCAGAAGACGCTGGGTATGAGAGGAGGGGTAACATTCTACTGCCGGCACCCCATGGCAAGGCAGGGTTGCAAGTATTTCATTTCATTCATTCATAAAAAAAATACATCGAATTTGAATGTATATTTCTAATTAATCTATTTAAAAAAAAAACTTTTTTAAACTTTCGCGATCGCAACACATTATTAACATACATATAACCGGGTATTTATCGCGTAAATTACCTTTATTATTTCCCGACGTTTCGCTTGGATTGCACCAAGCATGTCTTCCCGGGACCATGCTTAGTGCAATCCAAGCGAAACGTCAGGAAATAATAAAGGTAATTCACGGCCGTGCACCAATGGGTTTTTCTTTCTTGAAAAGTTTATGTGCACATTTAATATGTTCTTTAACGGTGAAGAGAACATCGTGAGGAAATCCGCGGCTTAGTCAGCTTCAGACGTATTGACCTGTTCTTTCCTCTAACTAATAGCTAAGCTGGAGGATGGTAATTAAGAAGTAAATATAAACACGAGTCAACCCTATGAAAAGCCAATGCTTCTGGAAAATGATTTATCGTGCATAGTCCGAACGAGCTTCGTATACATATTTTTAACATACTTTTAATTTATTGAAAATTTGATGTTGCATAAATCCTTTGTGTTTTTCATTTTATCAATATATTGTATCTAATGCACACGTCGAAATGTTTGTAGTGGAGCTGTTGAGAGGCGTGAGGCGTTTACTTAAATAAATTAGGGCAGGTGCGTGCCGGGCCACGTTGTAGTGTTCCGTAGTTACCCGTATTGTTAGTAGTTAGTGTTTGTTATTTCACTTTTACCAAAACTAATATGTTATGTGCAAGTGTTAATCGGTTTTAAGTATTCCGCCATGTTTGGTAACCCGTACCGTTTCTCCGCTTGCTAGCTCTATCTATTAGGTTATGTAGTTCATGCTTTTTGTTTTTTACTGAAAGCGGCTAACTGATGGAAGTTTCAAACAAAGAATTAGCTGATCAGGTTGTTTTTCAGTGGAGCCCTTCTGCGTCTCAGATATGACTAACTGAGTTAGTGACGTTTATAAGCCTGATGTTTCCCACTGCAGGGCAAAGGCCTCCCTTCCCTCCTTATAAATATATGTAAATAAAATATTCTATTCTGTTCAATGAATCCAAACCGAAAGGGTCAATTTTGGTTTCTTTTGAGACTTCTTCTGTTCTATTTGAGACGCAGAATTACCACCGCGGGAAAAAAATATTATATTTATTTATCCCTTGGTCTGAGAGTACCGAAATGTATCAAAACCTTAAGTTTTAGGTAATGAGATGATTACAATAACTCGAAAACGATTAAAAGACTAAAACAAGGAAAATAATTTAACTATTTGGAACTAGATGGCACGGTGTTAAAAGTCCAGCATTTATTACTTATGTGATTGGTCAATTCCCGATTCTACTTTACAAATAGTCCAATAGAAACACAGTCTAACCTTATGTCATTATTCTAAGGTCTAGCCCGTCTGACAATGGCAATAATGATAAGTGATTTGAAGAAATAGACTTGCCCCTTCGCGTCGATTACATTTCACAGTTAACTGAAACTCGTTGGAGCACGTTTAACTCAGCAACAGTATTAAGCTTTCGATTTTGATGGCGCTCACTTCCGAACGGGGTGATCGAGAAATTGAATCTTTTTAAACTAACTAGTTCTTACTAGTTGCACTTGTCACCTTCAATGGAATGAATTTACGGCGGAAAACTTAGAACAAATCGTCGCCTTATAAGATAAACATATTTATCAATAAGATAAAAAATTTGTTTATGCCGGATAGGATCATGGATAGCAGATTTCACGAGTCAAACTTACTAAAATATGTTCTACATCGGATGGCATATGTTTATTTTATTACCTACAATGAAAGTAACACTTTAATTTTACCCTTTTACTTAGACCCTGCTAAAATTTAACGAATTTCTGTAAATTAACTTGTTATTTATGTTGTGCTGAAGCAAGGTCTTTTTTAATATAAGGAAAAGGGTTACTCTCGACGGTGTAGAAACCGCTACATAGCAGTAGCACCGCTACGCCGTAGAACTGCTACAAGCGTTGAGTCTACGCTTGTAGAAGTTCTACGATAGTCTAATATTAACAATAGGCTATAAATACCCCCACTTGCTACTTGCTATGCTTAGTTTGTGACTAAATTGTACTATAAGAAAAGCCCAGAAATATTATTTGTTTGGGTAGACGAGTCAACGATATGAGATAAATTAAAAACATTTTATTTCGTAATTGATGGATTCATACATATCACGACTACTGCAATTTCACCAAAATGTTAAATGCAATCAAAAGGACAGGCTGACAAATGTTGTCATAACAGATATTCAATCAATACAATCATGTCGTAATAAGTACTTACGTAGCTAGCAAGAGCCCTCTGTAAGTATTGTAAGTAATGGAATCAGGCGTTACTTTGCGGTAATCCATATTATTATGACAATAAAATGCAATGAAAATATCTAGTTTTAATTCCGCTAATGCTGAGCATTGAATTTCAGCATTAGCGGAATTAAAACTAGATATTTTCAATGCATTTTATTGTCATAATAGTACTGTAAGTATTCATAAGTGAACTGTAAGCTATCCAATTATAAATTACTGTTGATAAAAACAGTAGTTTACACCAAAATTATTCAGTAATTAGTACCTTACAAGCGTGCGAGTTATTTTAATGAATTTGTAACAGAGCCAACCAACTTCAACCCCGGGATCCCGTAGTTATTACAATAGCCTGAAGCTACATTCGTTGGTTTGTTCTTTGAAAACCATTCCGAAAAAGTTAGAATTGGGTCAGTCGTAGTGAACTGCCAAAACCCGAGTCAACTTTAGTGGCACCACTTGTGCTTAAATATACAATAGAAAGTAGGCAGAAAGAAGGTTAATAAACGAATAAAAAGGACAAGTGCAAGCTCGACTCGCCCACCGAGGGTTCCGTAGGAATCATCATTTCGGCCGTAATACGTCCACTACTGAACACAGGCCTCCCTCATGGATCTCAATGAGGGGTAGTTGCCATACTCACCACGCTTGGCAGGCGGGTTGGCGAGCGCAGTACGGATGTTGATACACGGGAAGACGCTGCTGCCCATCTTCCGGAGGTATCCCTTAGCAGGCCCTTACTGCATCCACGGGCATGAGAGGAGGGGTAACATTCTACTGCCAGCACCCCACGGCAAGTTAAGGAATTATTTTTTATTGAATCCGATTAATTACGTCAGAGTTGATTCATTGTGGGATAAATATAGGTTGTCCTATTTTACACAACACTAGTTTCTGTTCTAAAATTGAAAACACGCTCACAGCACGCAAAGATCTCATTACTGATTAAAAAAATTGATATATTGCTGTTTTAATTTAAAACACGATTATTTCATAAAATAGCTCTACGTAGTTTAGTTAAAGTAGAACATGTTATAAATAAAAATGCACATGAGAACCTACTCGTATAAAATAACAAAAATACAATATTTATGTAAGGAAAAACATTCATTTTCCAAGCACATTAAGATCTGCAACAAACACAAAATAATAATAGATAACTATAATGCGGAGAGGAAGAAATACATAGGAAAGGGCAGGTCCCCAACTCAGCTTTGTGTAGCACCTGGTAAGGCTTCGATGCTGCGCTGGTTTTCACTCGGCCATCATCATCTCAGCCTTAGGGTGGGACTTACGAATTTTCGTTTCGTAGCCAGCTTAGAATCGGGATTATTTCTCCCATTTCGTAGCTAGCTACCAAATCTGGCTTCGAGATGGGACTATAGGAGGACTGCGAGCAAAAAGCAAAAGAAGAATAAGACACATTCAAATTGAATAAAGCACATAATTGTCCACGTCCACAACTCGACATAGGCCTCCATCATGGATCTACACGAGCATGTTGCCATACTCGCCATGTTCAAAGGGAACTAAAACAGTCATCATTCCAGCCGTAAAAAGTCCACTACTGAATAGGCCTACCTCATGGATCTCCATGAGGGGTAGTTGCCATACTCACCACGCTTGGCAGGCGGGTTGGCGAGCGCAGTACGGGATGTTGATAAAGGGAAAGACGCTGCTGCCCATCCTCCGGAGGTATCTCTTAGCAGGCTCTTACTGCATCCACGGGCATGAGAGGAGGGGTAACATTCTACTGCCGGCATCCCACGGCGGACATAATGATGCAATTAAATAGCATTTCCAAAAATAAACGAGACTTCCCAGCCGTTTAATTTGCATGCAATCAGCGAAACAAATTATTGAATCGATGAATTAACTGGTTTGGTCGTTTCATTTGTCATTTAATCAGTTGCTAATATTATTGTGTAGTGTTAAATCGGAGGCAGAGTGCGATGTATTGGCTGTTCTATATTGATCATTATTACAGTCGTAGGACTGTTTTCCACGTCCACTGCTGGACATAGGCCTCCCTCATCTGAAACTGTAAGATACGAACTGTCATGAGGGGATTGTTGCTATTACTCGCCACGCTTGGCAGGCGGGTTGCCGAGCGCATTACGCAATATTGATACACGGAAGACGCTGCTGCCCATCTTCCGGAGCAGAGCAGAACCTTAGCAGATTCTTACTGCATCCACGGGCAAGAGAGGTACTGGGTTTATCCAAGAGAGGGGGACATTCTACTGCCAGCATCCTACGGCAAAAATTGACCTAAATCATTTCAATGCTCATAACTTCAACAAGCATTGGTACTGGGGTACCAGAAAAGGGGGCGAAGGCACTGTACAGGTTTCACATAATGGAATTTTCTACGAAATAAGCAAAGCAATAAAAGCTAATTATGCTGTTAATCATAACAAAAACGGAATTAGAAATGATGTTATAACTATCTGCACTTTGCCGTATTTTCGTTTAGAACAATGTTTTCCATTCTTGACCTTTGGTGACCTTTTGAGGTCACAATAACTCCGGTCCCTGTGACTCTCACCAAAATCAATGAGTACCTACCCATCTCTCATTAAGACAATGCTAACAAAAAAGGTTTCATGTAAATCGGTCAACGCGTTCGGTTGTAATCGTGTCATGCACAGACAGACATACATACATCACTATGCATAATAGGGGACGAAGCCCCCTAATAATAATAGTTAAAAAAAAACGAAAAAACACGTTATTGTTATTGCATTGTCATCGGTCCTCAATAATTAGAAAAGTTTTTATTAAATCTGATCTCTTAAAGTGGGTATTTAACGTTCGAAGATTCCGTTGAAAGATATAGTGGAACTAATAAAAGCGTGTTCGAAACAATCTCAATTTCATTGTAATACAATAACATTGCCGTGGGGTGCCGGCATTAGAATGTTGCTTCTCCCCTCTTGCCCGTGGATGCAGTAAGAATCTAAGGGATAGCTCCGGACGATGGGCAGCAGCATCTTTCCGTTCAACATCCCATACTGCGCTCGTCAAACCCGGCGGCAAAATAACCCGGTATGGTAGATGCATGAGGTAGGCTTGTGTCCAGCAGTGGACGTGGACGATAATCCTACGGCTGTAATAAAACATTCGTTAAGTGTAAACGGGAACATTAACGTAAAAGCCTACAGAATAATTTCCATGAAACTCATTCGTTCCGTGTGCACAACACGGGAGGCTGGCGGGGCGTCATCGGCGCGGTGTTGGAAGTAAATGAGATATTCATGTTTCCTTTTATTTACTACTTGTTTATGCCTGTGGCTTCGTACGCGTTGTACGTTAAGGCCTGATTCAGGTAGTATCGCAGCGGTGTTATTTTAATAATATTTTACTGCAGTGCATTCATACATATTAGTAGAGCACTGCACAATTCGCTGTGGGGTGCCGGCAGAAAAATGTTGCCCTTCCTCTCTTACCCGTGGACGCAGTAAGAATCTGCCAAGGGATACCTCTAGAAGATGGGCAGCAGCGTCTTTCCATGTATTAACATCCCGACTGCGCTCGCCAAGCGTTGTGAGTATGGTGTTATTGACATGATCAGTACTCGGCCATGAGGGAGGCCTTTGTCCAGCAGTGGACGTCCTACGTCTGAGATGATGATGATGATTAATCTGAATATAATGGGGTGAGTCAGTCCTCCACACCATTATGGGCAAGTTGGTCTGAATTGTCTATCAATCAGACGTATAACATCTTGTACCATTCAGTACGAGACTATAGCTAGCTGTAAGTCTTCAATTCGATATGTTCCTTCATCCGTTTATTTATTAGAAACTAACAAAATTTAAATCGTTACATGTTGCCCTTCCACCTAAAAACTGTAGCTGTGTCTTTAAATCTTTGTTAACAATAACGCCGACGCACGCACACTGGTTTAGCCAACATACCAAACTATTATTGTTAACATTAATTGTGCAATGATGTTGATGCACGAACTGTCTTGAAATAAAAATAACACAAAGCACGTCCGGCTAACACTGTATTTAGAGATTACAAACGTTATTATTATAAAGACGACAACCAAAAGTTCTAATTTCAAAACTGTTACAACTCAAAATGTAAAAAAAAGTATGATCGCTCATCACGCGCCTTCGTGAAATGTAGACTTAGTTTGTTTTCTCGAATTAGTTATAATTTTCTACGCATACGCGTATTCAAATGGAAAAAAACTCTTCATTTATATTCGAATATACAAAAAGTCGCGAGGAAGTAATTAATATTACAATCGAATTAAAAACTGCCTGATGGCGGCACATCCGAGAGGGCCGCAAAAACTTTTATGAAAAATAAAAATACTTTTTATGGAAAACATTGTGATAAACGAAAATACGGCGAAATGCAGGTAGTTATAACATCATTTGTAATTCCGTTTTGGTTATGATTAACAGCATAATTTGCTTTTATTGCTTTGCTTATTTTGTAGAAAATTCCATTATGTGAAACCTGTACAGTGTACATTGATAAATAAATAATGCTGGACAATTCACACAGCACCACCTAGCCTCAAGCTAAGCAGTGCTTGTATTATGAGTACGTTGACTGATATACTTAAAACATTATACTACATAGATAGATATTTTATTATTATAAATAGAAATAAAGACATCCAGAACATCCTGGACAAATATCTGCAGACCGTAGACATTTGTCCCGAGGCGGGAATCGAACCCGCAACCTCTTGCGTCGCAGGCGGACCTTCGTCTGCTGCGCCACAGAGGTCATCTTAAAATTGATTTTGAGTTTACATATAACCGTGACCTTTGTGGCTGAGCTCAACATAGTAGGAGAATACAAATTAATCTATATAATTTTAATCAATATAATTGTAAAAGTAATCTACAGCGAATGGGTAAAGATCGAAGTGTAAACAAGGGCATACATGGGTCGACCGATCGGCCGTCGACCCCCGAGCCGTAAGTATCGATGGTGTGATTGGATGAAAGCTGACCTACGCGACCCCGGAGCCGAAAACTGGCACGGGACAGCTATGGACATGAGAAAGTGGCTAGTTCTCGTATCGAAGGCCCACTTTGGAGCCAATGGAGTAAGTATCATCGTGAGCTAATGGAAGTCTGAGGCGCGGGAGGTTGGGTTCGATTGTTGTTCAAACTGGATACATTGGTCTCGAGACTTTCGGATTAAGTACGTGGTATAAAAAATATGAGTTATTTATGGTTTTAATAAATTAATATAGGCAAATTGAAGCTCAATTTGACTGTGCCGTCAAATTTGACTGTCCCTACCCTAAATAAAATATCGATTAGATTATAAAAACTAGACTATGAAAATAAATCATATTATAATCCTTATATTATGATTATGATACCAAATTATATATCAAATTAATAAGTAATTTGATTTCCCGACAGATAAACAACATTTGAAGTTTACAAAATGAATCAAATTCGAAATATAACCCAGTTATATTCAAAGCACCAGGTGCTCTTGTGTTGACTGCTAAATTCCCCGAGTCTCAACAGGCTCAGTACGTCAGTACTCAAATTATCGTGCGACTAGTAAGGCACTCGGCTAACACAGCGCTCGGAAATCGAATTTATTTTCCTTCCATCGTTCAATTTTGTAACAGACATTCGTTTTATGTCCGTAATAAAAATTGTCAAGTATTTATGAAAAGATCTCCATCGGAGGACCTCCGTGGTGGAGCAGGCTGTATTTGTTACCTGAGTTTGAACGTGATGCATTCATCCACACATAACATGTGTAGTGTATGCGATAATATTGCTCTCCTGTGTCCTAAGTATTGACGGGTACTGGTTAGCGAACTGTCACTGTCACCATGAGTAAGTGTCATGTAAGCCGAGAGGGCGGGAATGATGAATGTTTCATTCGTGAAAGATCGTCGAGTTCGGGGTGAGTTAAATATAAATAGGAGGGCATTGTCGAGCCAGTGTGTTTTAATATAGATCACTAGCTTATGCCCGCCGATTAGCATGCGTTGTACCTGGATAAAAAGTAGCCTATGTGTTAATCCTAGTCAACATCTACGTTTGCAAAATTTCAGTTCGATATATTTTTACGTGAAGAGGTAACAAACCTCCATTACAAACAAACTTTCGGCTTTATAATATTAGTGAGATAACTACGACATAGATCGCAAAAGGTAGATTCATATCTGTTATACAGCTATGTATATAAATCATCACAAAAGAAAATTAATAGATGCGTAGCAACTAAATTCGCTAGTTCTTGCGAAGGCTCGTCGTGCGGGCTTGACCGTTGAGGTTTCTTTTTCGCATATTTCCCTCACTTGAAATAATAACGTATTCTGATGCGAACGAACCAATTATGAGCGTTATTCAAATAAAATGTGTTTTGTTATTATTTTGTAAATTAACATTTCAATATGGCCTTTGTTTCCAAATGAGTTAAATACTATTTGGCGATTAGGAGAGTTTGATAGAATCGTAGATTAGAGCAATGCAATGACCACATTGTTAACTTAATAGACAGAATGTAAACAGAAAACCCACAGTTCATTATGCAAATTCAGGTTCACAATGAATAAATCAATTACAATTATCGACAAGCTTTTGTTTGCGTTCAGTGACGTGATGTTACCAGTTACGCGGCGAGCTTAATCGGTAACAGCTGATTTTAATATGATTTAAGTTATTTATAATGTACTCTAAAAATAAGGCCTTTAATTAACATCTATTAACGATGATTTTACAGCGTCAGCAACTGGTATTCATGTTGCATGAAAAGTTGCAGTGCCAGGGACATTGTGAGATAGATTAGGCCTGCCAGCAAGAAAACTCCATTGATGCACGGCCGGTATCGCACCCAAGAACTTTGGATTGAAAGTCGGAGGCGCATACCACTCGACCAACATGGCTACAAATAGACTTCACAGCTTTAGAAATGGGGTTAAAACATACGTTTATGTATGTTTAAAAACAATTTCAAGAACATGCCTTGAAATCCCTTTCACTTGATACCCATATCATGAAGTTCATCATGTCTCATCTCAGCCGTAGGACTCCACGTCCGCGGCAAGAGAGGAGAGGCAACATTGTACTGCCATTGCATTGTACACCCCACGGCACTATATTACGGGGTTAGTCAAAAAATTAAGATCGCCATCGTCCTCGGCATCGGTGGCGTTTTAAAGTTTTTTAAGCATTTTCACCGGAACTAAAGGTGTATGCAAAATTTCAGCATTATTAGATTTCAGGAAGTGGTTCAAATTTAGCTTGCAAGATTTGACCTGGACAAACATTGCAAGTTAATGAAAACCCTGTAAAAAGGAAAGCTACTGCCTACATTTGAATAGTAAGCGGTAAAAATTAGCATAGGGTAAAAATGAACGCACTAAAAATAAGGAGTGTTATTGTTGCACTGGAAACATAATTTATATTCGGAAGCATTAAAAACGCTTTACCATGGCTCCGCGTGTAATTGTAATCAGATCATCATCATCATCATTGATCATTGGGGCCGTTTTTTTGATCCATTCTTGGACATAGGCCTCTTCCCGTTTTCTCCATTCCTGGCGATCTTGTGCCCGTCTTATCCAGTCGTGTCCTCCGTGTCGTGTGACGTCGTCGGCCCAACGGTTTGGTGGTCGGCCGCGTCCTCGGGTGTCCGCTCTGGGTCTCCATTCTAACACACGCCTGGTCCAGCGAGATGCGTCCATTCTGGCAATGTGTCCTGCCCATGCCCACTTTCTTTTCGCAATAGTGTACTCAGATAAAGATGGCGAAACCAAACAAAATTTATAGGTAAAATACGTTTTTCTACGCAATAAATCACCTGGTTCGTTGCTGCATACGAGATGAAACCGAATACAACTTTTTTATATTTATAAGTAGCGACCGGACCCTGCTTTACACAGGTATACGGATGAATCAATCATCGGTCATCTTGTATGAAGAGAGAAAAGGGTTTAAAAGGAATATGATTTCCATCATATTTTTTAAACTCTTCAAGTCGTAAATTAAAAGTTGTTCAGATTGGTGCATACAACAACCCAGATCTCAGATTTTTGGGTTTTTTTGTGACAGGTTGTATAGATGGAAACCAGACATGGCACAATTTACTAACATTGCATCTTATAGAATGTCTTTAAATACAATATTTAAACTTTTTTTCATCAAAGTTTATATATAACAAGCGAAAAGTTGTCGAACATCTGCCGGCATAGGTATTAATTGAAATTACAAAGTTTACAGGACAAATATGTATGTTCTCAAGATGTTTAAAAACTTATAACACAATGTTAGTTAAAACGGTTTCGCAAACAATTCATACTTTTTAATCAAAATTTTCATAAGTGAAATGGTTACTATGAGTTATAGTAGAAGACATACTAACACGCTCTTACAACAGCAGGGCCGGCCACGATCACCTCCAGGGCGGGGGCGGCTGGTGACATCAAGGGGTGCGCGGCCGCAAGTCTCTGGCACGCGGCTAGCCCGCAGTGCAGCGCGCACAATGCAACCGAGCGCGCAGACTCCATCAGCGAATAGCAGTGGATCCTCATTATCTTCCCACTCTAGTGCTACACGGTCAACTTTTACCCGCACTTTAGTTAATTTTTCTCAACTACCGTTATTTGATCAGCTTTGGTTGTAGTATTTAGTCGACTTTTCCACAAACTTGTTACTTCAGCAAGCCTTAGCTTTCCATCGCGTAAGTCACCTTTTCCCTACACTTATAGGACTAAATTCCATCACTTCAGTCAACTTTTCCCTACATTTTTCAAGAGCATTTTGTTAACTCCACACCAATCTGGAGCATTTTTTACAAAACACAACACAAAATTCAGGCCAAGGTGATCGTTCAATTCATTATATGATTCACAACACTAACACGTAACGTCTCATCGATAGCATGCATAAAACTGTCGATAAGATACCCAGCCCGCGTGATTTCAATGTTATCGATGTTTCTTTTATCGATAAGATTAAGAACGAACGTCCAACTGTGCGGAAAACAACGGTACAATGGGGTTACGCTTACGATGCGCTACATTGCGTCGGTTCTAGTGCTATCCATATCAAAGATAAGGAGATAACAGAGACTCTATACAGTATTGCGATAGCTGATTTTGCCCAACGCTCGCTTATTGAACGTTATTGAAATAAAGGATTGAGAAACCCCTCCGAGGTCATTTATACCTTCGGCCGTGAAACCTCGTCAGGATAAAAACCATCGATCTCTTTGTCTTTCAATAGGCACGTTAAAGTTTTTACAAGATTTAACCTACAATTATGTTAAGTGAATTATAAATGATAAAGTTATTTTTGGTACAATGAAAGTGAATTTGACAAAGGACGATGAAGTTTGAAATAATAATTTGAGAATTGGGTGTGCAATTAGGGCTTGGGACATAACAGAGCACAGTTAGTTTGTTTAGGCTAGTTGTCTTTGTTTGAGTTGGTTGTGTGTTGTAGGAGATAAACGTTGGGTAAATCTTGAGCCCTTCCTTTTGGGAGTATCAGGACTTTATTAAAAAGAGATTATCCTTTTTGTCGGAAACACGCGATACTTTTGGCATAGCATTATCGAATGACTCACGTCATTGTCGCGAAGTTAATATGAAAAATGACTTAATTTATTCTTATCGGTAAAATTGATAAAACGAAAAATCAAGTTTTCAATAATAATAAAGCTGATACAAAATAATTCACGCATTGATTTCCACATCGAATAAAATTTAATAACCTAATATCCTACTAATTTTGTTCCATTATTCAATTCAGATATACAATAGCTCTGAAGGGATCTAACGATGAACACAACAATTATGGAAATGGATTCAAAATTACCGAGTTTACCATAAGGTTCCATATACATCGGTGTCAGGAAATCAACTGGCATCGACATGAAGGGATGTGTGGCTGCCGCCTTCAGAAACTCTGTCCAAAAGGCACTCATTGTTGCACATATCACATGACACTAATCTCTGGCATCGTTAACTATCACATCACTACAGGAAAAGTGCAAAGTGCATCGACTCTACCTCATCACTAGGTGGAACGCGGGACATGAAAAAGGGAGTACAGTTTATACTGCTGCTGTTTGCATTGTGTAATATATTGTTTATACTGTGATATATTATTTATGTTTTACACAATGATTCGTTCGGGTAAACAACTAGAGGACGCCCAGTGCACTGGTGTGGATAGCATGTGTTATCACCGAACTTTATCAGTTGATAAGCTGTGTCTGACAATTAGTTCAAAACAGTTTGATAGTGGATTGGGTTGACGCTTTGTATTGAGGATGTTATCGGAAGTAAGGGAAGTGAAGTGGGGTGCCGGCAGTGATGTTGCTTCTCCTCTTGCCCGTGGATGCAGTAAGAATCTGCTAGACATACCTCCGGAAGATGGGCAGCAGCGTCTTACCGTGTATCAACCTCCCGTAATGCATGGCGACAACTCCTTCATGACCTTGGAGATTTGCACATTAATAAACACTTTTTAGTTTTCCTACGCCGTATATTTTTCGACTTAATTACAAAAAATCTGAAAAACCACGCTCCCTTTATATCCGAAGTTTGTAGAGATAAGCGCCTCAATAGATAATACAAATGTATGTAAAGATTACAGGAAAATTTAACGGACTCTCTTAGTAGCATAGTTTTTTAGAAATCATTGAAAATCTAAGAAACCGTTCCGCTATCAGACAAGGTTCTCCAAAACAAATTTAACCGCTTTTAACATAAATCACACGTATGATGCCACGGAACCCTCGGTGCGCGCGTCCGACTCGCTCTTGGGTAGTTTTATTTATTGACAAGATGGATCAGGCAACCTAGATACTCAGAAAAGGTAAACAATAAACCACCACCAGTGTGCCTACCATGAGTTGTCACTGTTAGATCGCCTATAGTAGTAATAGTACGTTACTATGTACTACATCTGTCAGATTTGTAACTCATAGTACCAAATTCTAAGCAAGATGAAGCCCAAACTACAGTAGCTGCAGGATAGTTTACTGCGTATATTAGTACTATACTATCCGCTAGAGGCGCTGTACAAGTTTTCATACATTTTTTGACTACAGTCGCTAGCGTGTATAGATTGTGAAAACTCATGGTAGACCTACAGTACAAAGTCAACAATTTGGCAACAAATGATAACACGGAATTAGCACAGATAAAAGAAAATTAAACAGTCTGAATAAAAAATTACAAAGGCAGACGATATTTAACTTAACGAATGGAATAACTGACCTTTCTTGATCCTTCTCCTTTCCACCGCGTTATTTCGATCGCACAGGAGCGCAAATAGTTCGATAAAACAGTCCTGGTCCTTTTTGTGCACCATTGTTGTAATACTTCCAGTGAACAGTATGAAGATATTTTAGTGGTGCTTCAGACTATTAAAGGTTTACGGAAGAGAGTTTCATTTTATTTCCGTTGTCTGAAATGTTTTTAAATTGAACATCGCTTCGAAACAACAGCATGCATTGTGGAATGTTTGCCTTGTTTTTGCATTGCTTTATTTAAAAGATACTAGAGGTGTGCATATAAATGTAAATGTTTGCCGAAATACGGATTTTGCGAACTGAAACTCGTATTTTGTTTTTGTTTTAGTGATGAAGTTGATACAAGTGAAAAGGTTTACGCCGGGTGAAGTTTTTACAGTATTACTAGAAGATTTAAATCGTTGGATACGCCCTTATCGTAATGAGACCGCACCGTTTTATTTCCGCATGAAATGAGTGAGCTCACATCTCATTGGAATCCCCTCTAAGCACAGTGGTAGCCGGACTTGGTGTGTGTTATTTTTATAAAAGAAAGTTCGTTCAACATGATAACACAATAATTGTAACAATAACAGTTTGGTTTATTGGCACACCACCAGTGTGCGTGGCATTATTGTTAACACACATATAAAGACAATGCCACAGTTTTTGGTGGCACGTCTAACAAATTAAATCTTTGACTAGAAATACCTTTACAAACTAAAACTAATGAAGATATACCGGTTAAATGGTTTCCTTAGCACAAACTTTGCTTACTAGATCAACTGTTGTACATAAAATTATCTTTTTTGTAACTATGATGGTTTTGAACCTATACCTCTATGCTGAATATTAGCTGAGTCCTCAAGCGAAAGGGATTGTAGGCCTGCTTCAGTATAAAAGCAGGCGCAAGGAGCGGAACGTTCCTTTCTTTCCTCCGTCGACCGAGACACGTTCTCGGCTTGCCCGTTGACGAGCTCACCGCCGCTAACCCGGAGTTGACGTCAATCCGCCCCACACTAGCTGCTAGGCACACGTTCAATAACCGGTCCCGCCGGCGGGGCCAAAGAATACACTCTTCCGTCTTATGGTGCAGTTTTGCACCTGGACGTTAACCATCACTACATATAAAAATCTGGCAACAGTCCAAGCCGTGGCTCGAACCTAAGTGGTGCCCTTGAGCTTGTTGCCCCAACCTAACTTTTGCGGCTGGGCGCCCTCTGCGCTCGCCATAGTCCGGTAACGTTGTCATGGCCATCTGCGGTTAAAAATATTAAAAGTGAATTTGAAAAACAAGAACGTTCCTTTTTGCTCTTCGGCGTTCGACGTAGAAACATCTCGCTAGCTAAGTCTATGTTTATTTCGTATGAGAGACGTGAGCCATTTTTGATTGAGTAATTGTGTTGTGCATTTTAGGGTTTTGCTTGTAAGTTTTTTTGTTAAAGTCGGTTTGTTCCTTTTTGGTTAGTTTTGATGATTTTGTGAGAACCTAAAAATAAAGTTAGGTTTTCCAATTGTTATTTTTTTTTAAATTAAAAACAGCTCCTCTTTCTAAGATAGGTAGTAAATAATAAAAAATATATACATATATATACTATCCTACTAATATTACAAACGCGAAAGTTTGTGAGTATGTATGGATGTTTGCTATTCTTTCACGCGAAAACTAGAGCCTACGGATTGAGCTGAAATGCACACGTATAGATGTTGACCGGGATTGACACTGGCTACATTCTGTATAGGTACAACGCCTGCATGCGGGATAAGCGTTCATAACGACGACCTCTGTGGTGCAGCGGGCGAAGGTCCGCCTGCGACGCAAGAGGATGCGGGATCGATTCCCGCCCCGGGACAAATGTCTGGATGATCTTCAGATATTTGTTAAGAGTGTTCTGGATGATTTTCTATATACATATAAAAAAATATTAATCAGTAGTATATTGTTGCCGTGGGGTGCCGGCAGTAGAATGTTACCCCTCCTTTCATGCCCGTGGATGCAGTAAGAGCCTGCTAAGGGACACCTTCGGAAGATGGGCAGCAGCGTCTTTCCGTGTATCAACATCCCTTACTGCGTATGGCAACTACCCCTCATGGAGTTCCATGAGGGAGGCCTGTGTTCAGTAGTGGAAGTTTTACGGCTGAAATGATGTAGTATATTGTAATAAGTATATAAGTCATCTACTCGTAGTACCCATAACACAAGCTCTGCTTAGCTTGGGGCTAGATGATGCTCTGTAAATTGTCCAGCATTATTTATTTATATTTTTATTATAAAATTTAAAAGTATTTTTTCTTTTAGAAAAAGAACCCGGTTACAAAGTTCTATAAAAGCACTAGGATAAGACATTGTCAAGCTGTGTGAATGTGGAACACTGGGTCGATACACACACGGCCTCAATACCTGCGTGCTTCTATTGTACATAAATAGCATTGCTCAATCGACCGGCTGATCTCTGCACCCTGCAATAACGCCTATCTGATCTTGTCAGTTCTATGGATATTCGTTGTATAAAGGGTGTATTATAATATGAGTACTAACCCGAAAAAGGGAAAGGGGCCTATGAAAACGAGTAGTTATGAAGGGGAAAAAAATATAATTCGCATTTTTGTTTTACTTATTTGTATACAATTTAACTAGTTGTTGTGATAAGAAAGCATACCCCATTCTTCCATTCAAATCCTCTCCATCCAAAGGTTGTCTGGAAGAAATCGCTCTAAGCGATAAGACCGCCCATTGTGTATTTCTGTTGTTTTTGTAGTTTAAGTTAATTTTAGTTATTTTTGTTTTTATTTTTTCTGTATGATTTACACAATAAAGAGTTTATCTATCTATCTATCTATCTAAGAAAGTTATCGTGAGGTCATACTTGTTTTTTTTGGATTTTCATAAATAAAAATATCTGTGGGGTGTAAGGTATTTTTGTTTGTACGAAAACTCTTTGCGGAGGTCAATGACCCTATGAAGACGTGATTTTCTTCAGTAATTTATTATTCATTACTTGAGTAAGTGCGTTGGTTGGATTAGTGAATATATCTAAACAAAACGTTAACTTCGCCACTTAGCGGTGAAGTTTTCCAATTACGTTGTAATTGAACAAATAGAGTATTAAAAATCTAAGTAGATCTTAGAAGAGATAAATCTAGATTTTTAATACTCTATTTGTCCAATTACAACGTAATTGGAAAACTTCACTACTTAGCTTAACGTCTTTTTTTTTAGATATATTCACTAATCCAACCGAAGCACATACATACTCAAGCAATTAATAATAAATTACTGAAGATGTCGTTTAAAAAGTAGACACATCTTTGAAAAGGAGGTTTCTAATAAGCGTCAACTATAAACAGGTTCCGATTAGACTATGAAGGTTGCGAGCGCTAACCTACATAGCTACATGCTTTGTAGCAAGATTAAATATTCAATAAGGTGTTCAAATTAGGAATTTTAAGCGGACATTTTAATAATGTTGGTAATTTTAATAGCATCGTATTGTTACACAACACTCGTAATAATAACACTGTCAGCGTGTGTGGTAGTAGGAGCCCAATGTTACACAAAATTGAAGTTTTATCACGGAAGATATTTCTTTTTTTACATTTTTTACCTTAAACATTCAAACTCAAACTTAAAGACCGCCCATTGTGTATTTCTGTTATTTTTGTAGTTTAAGTTAATTTTAGTTATTTTTGTTTTTATTTTCTGTATGATTTACACAATTAAGAGTTTATCTATCTATCTAAAGTACAAGAATACTTTATTCAGCATGGCCGCATGAACCTTATTGACGCGTCACAAATTACAAAATAACACAAATGTATAGAATAAAGAAAACATTTTATAACTATAATGGATTAACGGGTATTAATCGCGTTACCTTTATTTTAGAATCTTTTTTTATTTTTTATTTATTTATTGGCAAACAAAACAGAATATGGTCTTGGCATGATACAAAAAATAATTATCTTAAAATTACAAGGACTAGATCATATTCCTAAACAAGTATGCACATCATGATTGTGTAAAAAGAGCATAATGATGGCGTACATACAAAAATATATAATAATTAAAGATTAAAATCGAGTAGGCTCTTAACAAAATGAAGTAGAAAATAAAAATTATTATTGTTAAATATTATGCCGAATAAATAATTTCGTATATTTTGTATTAGTTTCCCTTTTTTGAAAGGATTGCACCATCGTGGCCGCGGCAGTCCTGCGTTAAATCTATACTTATATATTTAAAAAAATAAAAGATTTGTGTTTTGTATGTTTTTAACGAATAAACTTAAAAACTACTGGACTGATTTTCAAATTTGTTTAACGTGAGAATGCTACATTATATTTTATCTCAGTAGTCCTACGGGAACGGGAACTATGCGAGTGAAATTGCGGAGCGCTGCAAGTCTATACTAATAATATAAAGAGGAAAGATTACTAGTATTTTGTGTGCTGTGTGTTGTATTTGGTATTTTGTATGTGTTCAACGAATAGACTTAAAAACTACTGGACCGATTTCCAAAATACTTTCGCCATTAGAATGCTACATTATCCCCGAGTAACATAGGCTTAAATATAAGCCTATGTTACTCGGGGATAATGTAGGACAATGTTCCCACGGGAACGGGAACTACGAGTGTGAAACTGTGGAGTGCGGCTTGTATACAACGTTGTAACATTTATACTAATCCGCAATGGGGGGTTTCAGCCCAAGAAAACAAGTCTTTTTAGAAGTAAAAAGTTCGGAATTCGTATATTTTTTAAATATTTTTATTTATAATTATACTAGATGGTGTGTTGTGAAAATGATCCTGAGGTCATAATCGGATTTTTATTTTATTTTTCCTTTTTAATAAAAAAAACCTATTTTAGGTTATAGGTATTTTTATTTGTACCTGTACGGCAACTCTTCGCGGAGGTCAATGACCCTGTCAAGAATCAGCTGGCTTCTACCTCTAGGTTGCCATTATCGTACAAAAAATAATTTTACATTTGAATTTGCCGTTTTTTTTAGTAAGGGAAATTTTGTGATATGGCAGAATTTATTTTATAAAAGTAATTTAATTTTACAGTTATGTCAGCTGTTTTAAAACTCAAACGAAGGCCCTAATAAAGTTTGTTGTGTATCTTCCAAATGAAATTGGTTTCGAAACTTTTCAGACAAACCTATCGATTTTATTAAATAAACAGTTTGCCGTGGGGTGCAGTAGAAATTTAGAAGCATATACAAGGCAGTAGAATGTTGCCCCCTTCCTCTCTTGCCCGTGGATGCAGTAAAAATCTGCCAAGGGATACCTCTCAAAGATGGGCAGCAGGGTCTTTCCGTCTATTATCATCCCGCACTGTGCCCGCCAACCCACCTGCGTTTGGCGAGTATGGCAGCAACCACTTAATATGATCATTACTTGGAGATCCATGAGCGAGGTCTACGTCTAGTAGACGTCCTGCGTCTGTGACGATGATGATGACGATTATGAAGTAAACTAATTTGTTTATTTACCCGTTCATATTTTGTGTTTCTCATAATAAGTTATTGTTTAGTTTGACCATGTAATGCTAGACTTAGATTTGTAATGTGACATGTGTATAAGCAAATTGAGAGAAAAAAAACCAGAATATCTTCACGTTTTAGTTATGTTGGTTAACATCACTTGGAAGCCCAACAAACACGTATTGAACTCGAAAATATTCACCGGCACGAACCCTTCCTATGACAATCACACGCTTATCAAATATACCAGTTTAAACAGAATCCACGGAAATAACTACTAAAAAAACTTCTTATATTTTGTCACTTCTATTCTCTCATTTTAAGTACGAAATACAATCTATTTTTAGAAACGCAACTTAGTCACAATACAATACATTATTGGTAAGTCACAAATTTTTGAAACAGAATTAGGTTACAAAAATAACACTAATGGCTCTTCCGCACAGAGGCTGAACTCACTCTGAGTGGTAAATACGCAAAATTTGATTTACTGTGCTAGTTAGATATATGTTTTTATCCGTGTCCTACTTTCTATAGATAGCAACGCGCTGCGTATATCTTAAGCCAATCAAAGTATATAGAAAAACAAACAAATTTTGTTTGTGATATAATTGATAATTAACACATCTTAACTCTGACTAAATACTATTTATTAACACGCTAAGTTAGAAAAAACAAAATGGAATCTTAATTTAAGAGACCTCTTCTTCTATCTCTATTCGCTACACTCTAGTCTTTTTTAAACATTCGCGATCACGACACACTATTAAAACATATGGGTGTTTTTCTATATATATAATAAAAAATATCTATCTATGTAGTATAACGTATTAAGTATGTCAGTCATCTAGTACCCATAACACAAGCTCTGCTTAGCTTGGGGCTAGATGATGCTGTGTGAATTGTCCAGCATTATTTATTTATTTTATTTATTTATAGTAGTCTTCCCGGGACCACAATGGGTGCAATCCTGTCGAAACGTCTGGCAATATCGTTAATAATGGTTAATATCGCAACACTCTTATCATAGTAGCCGTGGTCGTCACGGTAGATTTTATTATTTTCCATTTGGGGCTAATGTGATTCGCTTCAGGATTTCTCGCCATCTTTCACTCTGAATGGTTTTCCTGGTGCACTCATTTAGGGGACCGCCTACTGCCGATTTGATTTGATCAGTACTTCGCATTGGTTACCTTACTCGCGGTCTAGTGTCCTCCACTTTGCCTTGCACGACTAGGTCACGATAAGGTTGTATTTATGTTTAGTGCTCTTTATTTGTTTGCTTATGTCATTTCTTTTATGGGGAAGTTAAATCGTAATTTCAGTCGTAAAACGTCCACTACTGAACACAGGCCTCCCCCATGGATCTCCATGATGGGTAGTTGCGGGATGGTGAGCGCAGTTCGGGACGTTGATACACGAAAAGACGCTGCTGCTCATCTTCCGGAGCCGGGGTATCCCTTAGCAGGCTCTTACTGCCTCCACGGGCATGAAGAGGTAACATTCTACTGCCGCCACCCCACGGCAGGGGAACTTAATTATAAAAACTAGAACATTACAATGAATAGAGTAACTGACCATACTCTGATTCAGAAACCAAGATAATTTTTGTAAACAAAGGTGGATACCATATCGTAAAAATTGTTTAAAAATATAAGTTTATAGTAGATTACTTAATTTTTCTAAATACTTATGGTAGGCTGTATTTTCTAATCAATATCCATAGAATATAAAATAGCAATTGTTCTTAGCTATATATTATATTTAATTTTATTAACAAAAATATAAAATGATGAAGCAATATTACCAGAAAATATTTTACGACACTGGTATCACCGGAGTAAAATGGGAGCGAATGACAGTAGTTCAAATCAAAACAATTTTTGCATTTTGACAATGTGTTCCTTTTTCGCTGCTCGTGTGCAATCGTGCGTTGCTGAGTTTTTGTTTTGTTTTCGTTTTTACAATATCGTTGTCTGTTATTCTTATCAGTTTGTGTTAAGTTTTCAAGCTTGTTCTTGTTGTATTTTTATATTAACAAACATGGAACCACAATCCACGCCGCCCACGGCGGTGGAGATGCCGGGTCCATCAACACCGTCAGCAAGTAACTATCTATCGCCACAAAAAAGACGTTCAAAGAAATATATGAGTGTCACAGAAAAACTCATGGTGATGAATGTTTACAAAAATACTACAAAATGTGACCAGAGGGTGAAGTTTGGTCACTTGGAGCTTGTGCAAAAAAAACGGCAGAGATTTTGGGGCTCTCTGCAGTAACTGTGCAAAGAATCTTAAAAGAGCGCAAAGCAAGTGGCGCTTTCAGTTCTCCCAAAAAAGCTGGTCCAAAAACGAACTTCCTACCAAAAAGCGTATTTAAAGTTAAAACATCAATTATATACCACGATTTCGTTACAGAAAGTAACTAACTATATCGTGGTATTAAACAACATTAATATTTTTTTAATTTATTTATAACATACAAAAAAATAGGTAAAAAGCATGCAAAAGTCCGCATGCTTGGGAGTCTCTTGTCTAATAAGAATAAGCCTACATAGTTATGTAAGTATTTTAAACAAAACAAAAATAAACTCCAAAAATAATTCACTCCGAATACAATTGATACAATTTTTGTTTGTCTGTTGTTGTTTTTAGGCATAGCGCTGTCTGTATGTCTGTCTGTCTGTGTATGAGACGATTACAGCCGAACGCGTTGACCGATTTACAAGAAACCTTTTTTGTTAGCACCGTCTTAATGAGAGAAGGGTACTGATTGATTTTGGTGACCCTAGGGTCACAGGGACCGGAGTCATTGTGACCTCAAAAGGTCAACAAAAAAATAAGTCTTAAAATGGCCGAATACGTCCAAAAACTCAAAAATGCCATTTTTGACCTTTGATGACCTTTTGAGGCCTTTGCCCCCTTTTCTGGTACCCCGTACCAATGCTTGTTCAATGTTTGTCTTAGGCAAATTACTGACGAGTATACATACATATTTCTTAAACAAACCTGTAATTGGCTTTCCACATAAATGCTGTATACAGCGCGTAGCGTCAGCAACTGATATTCATACTGTGCGGAAGTAACTGATGAGGGTATTTACAATACAATACACAATACTTTATTGCACACCTTAAAAAATTACAGAAAAATACTTATATTACTAAAACTGATACAATGGGCGGTCTTATCGCTTAGAAGCGATTTCTTACAGACATCTATTTATTTCTTAACCAAATCTGCTACTGTTCCACATAAAAACTTTATACTGGGCGCGGCTTCAGCAACTGATATTCATACTGTGGTCGGAAGTAACCGATGAGGATATTTATTTATTTACCAAATCTGTAATGGGCCTTTCACATAAATATACTATATACAGGCGTATCCAGCACCTATACACCCTCTCTGCTAAGTCGGCTATATTTAGAAGAAAGAACAGGTCAATAACTCAATATTTACTTTAGAGGTTATATTCTAATTGCGAAAGTGAGTTTGTGTATTTATTTGCTACTTTTGTATAAAAGGTAGGCCTACATCCAGCAGTGGATGAAATCCGCTGCGTATCAATCACAGCATTTAAGTCTTATCTATGTACCCCAAACGGGATAAAATCCAATAAACAGGCTGTCAGGGGCGCAGAAATGAACAAAGGGTACTGGAGTTTCGCATATAATTATTTATAAGGATATACCAGTTGAAAGTTTGTACAATTTTTGAAGTTGACAGTCATGAAAATCAACATTGGGGTTGTCTTGTCTTTTTATTTTATGGCTTTTTGGGTTTGGTTTAGCACAATTCCGCCAGTGTCAAGTTAATATAAAAATACGTAAGTTATTTGGCTAGCCATGTACAAAGAGTATATCAGCATGGGGGTTAATATTTACGAGCACACCACGACAAGACTTCGTATGTCCGTCTGTCACAGCCTTAGACGGTCACAGCTGAATATTTCAGTAATGACTTATGCGATCATCTTAAAATTTGGAATGGTATTAAATGACGCTAATTAATTTACGGATAAACTATTCAAATTAATATCGATTCTCTCTATTCGCTTAAGGTGGGTATTACCGTGAAGCAATCCTATAATACGTGTAATATCATACGCCTGGTTACCTGCTCACCTAGTTTAACACAACACGGGCATTATAAGCTCGATTGAATACCATTACTAACGTCTACAAGTTTCGCTTCGCAGGATGCAGGTGTTGTGAATACAAGATGATCGAACCATGCGGTCGAACCACGTGGCCAGAAGCGATATGCATCTAACTATGTTAGCTTGCAATAATTTGTTAAAAATATTAAGACAAAATGTCTATGGTTTGGTAGAATAGAAGGCACAACGTAGTCTATGTCATAATCACGCAAAACATATGTTGTCTATGGTCAGTATACTCTGTATCTAGCGTTTTTTTCCAGCAAATGGCGTCAGTAAAACTAATTATGGGAAATGTATTTATCGTGAATTCCCAGAGAATTGAGATATTAATAATAATAATAAAAATCTTTATTTTCGGAACTTAATTTAGGGTACAATAGAAACAAGGAAACCATGGTACCTGCATTAGCAAAAGCTGTGTCGCAGATACCGTTGCCCTCCTCCGCATCATAAAATATAAGTACAGTTCCAGACTAAATGTACATGCATTTATACAAAAAAAAAAGGTTCTTAAATTATATAATAAAGAAATAAAAATAAAAATAGGCTCTTTATTGCGATCACAACTGAAATATTTTGAAATATTTATTTAAATTACTTAGATGTGTAAAGTGAAGTAAGAGAGTACCTAACTATGTGTGTTTATGTTGTGTTTGAATGAATTTCCCTAATAATGTGATTTTTGACAATTATATTTATAACTAAATTACGTACTTTATATTTATTTATTTATATTGATTATTATTTTGAAACCTCTAATAGATGTTCGGTTTCATCATACGTTAAAGACTGTAGCCATAGTTCACATTTAACTTTGCATTTGTGTAGGGGTAGATTGTAAATCGATATATTTTTGTTAATCCGATTATACAAGTGTGAGCTAATTAAATAGTAATGTCGACTTGCTGCATAGGAGCGCCGCGGTTCAATTTTACATACGCGGTCTGATCTACGCTTTGCAGTAATTTTAGGGTCATATTCTAATTCGCTGTGTTTACGAAGTACAGTATGGATAATAAAAGATTGGCAGACGGTTAGGACTTCGCATAGTGAGTAGAGATCTTTCGTAGGAAAGTATATGGGTTTACGTGTTAGGACTTTGAGTACGGCTCGCTGGGCGCGCTCTGCTCTTAATAAGAGGGTTTTTGATGAGCCACCCCAGGACGTAATACAATAAATTAACAACGAATGAGCCAAGGCAAAGTAGACTATTTTTAGGTTTTTAAACTCTACAGATGATCTGAGTTTTTTAAACACATACATCAATTTCCTGACTCGGGAAGTCAAACAGTCAATATGCGGTTTCCAACTTAACGTGCTATCTAGATTAACTCCGAGGTACTTTAAAGTTGAAGATCTCTCAAGGGTGTATTTCATAGGAGTTGAATTTTCAGGGCAGATTTGGAAACTAATGTCAAAACATATATATTAACACATCAGATTGGTTTTTAGATTGTCCAATGGCATAAAAGCGCTCTCCTGCACAGCAAATGTGGTTGTATAAATCATCTGGAGAAATGTTAACGTCCAAGTTATAATAAATTAATAATGTTGGAAATGTTGCACAGCGTTATCTAGTCTCAAATAAAGTTACAAAGTTTTAGGAAATTTTACTCATTTTTGGGACCTCAAGATAACAGAATGTATAACCATAATATAATTGAAGATGGCGGTTACTTTTAAACATGGACATAAAAATGTTAATCTGCCATAATACATATTATATTAGCGCGTAATTTTTAGACCAATTTTAGTTTTTGATTTTATAAACCACAGCTAGTTTAGACCGGAGACAGGTCTCAGGAAAAGCACTGTTTAAAATTAAGATTTGCTTATGCTACGAAATATTGAATGAATTTATCATAATCATTTATTTCGTACAATACAAGATTTACACGTCACAAAAAACCGTCTCTGAGATATGGCTTTTTTATAATGTGTATTATAATAAATTCTGTTAGAAATGCAATTCCAAGTATGCTACCGAATCGGTACGAAACCGATAAAGGCAGTCAAGATTTTCGACCCGACGGTTAATTGCTCCGTAGCCGAACGGTAAAGGTGTTCGTCTGAACGTTACGGGATCGAGTCCCGTCGGAGACAAAATTTTGATTGCATTTTTCATTTCCATATATGCTATCAAAGTTAAAGTTCTGCATTTGTTTTAAATCTAATTTGGCTGAAGATACACAATACTTTATTGCACACCTTAAAAAAATACAGATAGTACTTATATTACTAAAACTGATACAATGGGCGGTCTTATCGCTTAGAAGCGATTTCTTACAGACATCTATTTATTTCTTTACCAAATCTGCTACCCTATTCTGTTACTTACCTATTCTGTGTTTTGTACTGTAATACGGACATTAGATTAAAAAAAATAAAAATAAAAAAGATGGGCAGCAGCATCTCGCCATTGTATCAAAATCCCATCGCCAACCTGCATGCCAAGCGTGGTGAGTATGGCAAAACCCCCCATGATCATTACTTGCAGATCCATGAGGGAGGCCTATGTCCAGCAGTGGATATCTTACGGCAGAAATGATGATGAACCTTACATGCGGAACCTGAATGATGAAGTTGGTACTGAAAGCCTCGCTCGCGTCTCCGACATCTCCATAAGGCCACAGTGCGCGTAAATTAAAATAAAGCCTGTAAATCACCGACGCAATATAGCCTTATTGCTGTACTTCGGTTTGTTTATCCCGCAATATTAAATCTTTTATTGTAACGGCCTTTATTTTTTAGAGAAAGGTTTTATTAAAAACAACGCTTTTACTGTTGCTATGAGAGTTTTTAGGGCCTAAGATATGGAGTTGACTTTTAGCAGTATAATTAAATTGGCCTGCATTTATGTTTATTATTCATACAAACTTAGCAATCGTAATTCATACGCTGCAGTGTAAGTCATCATCATCATTTCGGCCGTAAAACGTCCACTACTCAACACAGGCCTCAATGTATGGTCATTGAACTAAGCATAAGGGACAGTTCATTACATTACACAGTTACATTTTAATTAGTTGTGGGGAGAAAATACCTATAATTCGCGCGTAGAATCCAGTACACAACAGGTCTGCCTTGCCGCCCGACCACCGGATCTAGGGCCGGTGCGGGAGTAAAAATTGCTTTTCGAGCTGTGGTAGTAAACCTTAAACCGATAAACGAAGAAGGTTCCGTTTTGTTTTACACGAGCACAGACGTACGGCCTTTTTGCCGACGACCGAGATGGAATGGTGCTTATTTTATTTCCTGCTACAATGGTAGCTTCCGTCGTAATATAAAATGTCAGTCATGTAGTTGTACGAGTTTTTATTTTATATATCTTATTCTTGATTTCTACATATATTTCCTTATTTTACCTGCGTGTCGCTTTTTTAGTGTTATACGCTGTAAAATTCCTAACGAAATGTAGCAATTTTCTATCAACTAATAAAAAAAATATAAAATGTAATCTTCACAATAAAGCTACATAGATAGTATCTCTATAAAGCACAGAGATAGTATCTCTGATTATCTAGAAGACAAAAATGCTTTTAATTAATTTTGCTCAAACTCCAGAAGAACTATAAAACGAACTATTAATAACAGCTGTGTTTTCTAATCGCTTCTTATCACAGTGCTTAAAACAGGGAAGCGACAGATGTCTTATTTCCTATTAACTTAAGAACAAAAATGTCTATGTACTTTTGTAAGTGGACGTGTCTATGTATTATGAAAATAAGGTGCATTAATTTTTAATTTTGTTTTTCCATCCGTATGTCCGTGTTTTATTTTATTTATTATCTAAAACTCACAGTTACATTATTGTTAGGGTTCCGGACCAAAATGGTAAAAAAGGAACCCTTATAGAATCACTCTGTCTGTCTGTCTGTTTTTTATTTCACTATAAAATATGTACTATTCATAAACCAAATCGAGTCTACATTATATTAATAGCACTTACTATTACGTGTTCTGTGTGTGTTCCAAATAAATCCTTATTCATTTCATAAACCAAAAATAAATTTGACTTATTCATCTTCTCGCTTAACTTCACAATTCCTTGAATAGTTGCCAATTTCGGACCCTAGCTCCTATCGATTTCCACTAAATGTCTCGGCCAGATTTCGCTAACAGATCGGCAAATAAAGAATTTGGGGTTCCTCATTCAATAGTTCTGCGGCCAGGTGAATGGCCGTTTGCTTTATCAACGGCTAAGATTTGCGAATCTATTTGTTCGTGATATTACTTTTGAAACTATCATGTTTGTGAACATTATATGCAATATTTAGGGATATTTACTATGATCTGAGTCTCTTTGAGTTTCCTGATATTTCGACGCAGTTTCATACGTCATGATCACGGATAAACCTGAAGTATGTTGCGAGCGATCTACCCTCTTTCTAAGTCTCTGAGTACGAATGATGGCCCTACTACCGGTTTCACTTTCGAACGCAACTCGATCACGGCACACAATACTAACGGTACGCGGGGCTATTACTGGACTTTTTCGGTTGCTACATTTCTTCGCAGCAGGATTCCAGGGTCCAGATAATTGAAAACCATCTTCTCTGTTGCAGTTCCTGTGCTTGGTTAATCTCTATGGCTTTCTGAACCATTATTGGTATATAATGTCGCTCAGTTGAGATTACTTGTGGATTACGTAGCTCTATCCAGTTATTTGAGTCTGATTCCAAAAGATGCTCTGCGATAGCTGATTTTTGGGTATACGCATTTTTATCTGCCTGTATATGCTCTTTTACTTGGCATGCAAACGCCCGCTTGGTAGGGTTTTAATTAATAATAAAGTAAAGGATAAGGTTTTAAATTCCGTGAAATGTCCCACCTACATATGTACGTGTGGTTAAAGCACTATAAGAATAATAAACTATAAATTTATTGAAAAGCACGTTAAACGTGGGGGCTAGTGACGTCATAACTTGCCATAAAGTTTATCAAGGCGTGACGTTTGTACTTAATGTATTACAGTTATTTGACAAATATAAATAAATAAATAATGCTGGACAATTCACACAGCATCATCTAGTCCCAAGCAATGCAGAGCTTGTGTTATGGGTACTAGATGACTGATATACTTAATACATTATACTACAATCTCCGTTTACATTAGTTTTTAAGAGCCATTAATGTAATGTTGTTCCAAATACACGATTTATTATTATTATTTATTACAATAAAATAATATAAGCAAGCATAGGTTTGTTCAGAAAACAATCCATAAATCACTCAGTATTTTTCAGCAAAAATAAATTAGGCCAGGTGCGTATCGGGCCATTCACTCATTCAGTCTCTTCGTAAAGCCGACTACAGACAGACAGACAAAGCGAAACTATAAGGGTTCCTTATTTTACTACGGAACCCTAAAAACATATGATATGCAAAACAAAATAGCTTTCCGTTTCAGAGGAACTGGGTACAACAATTTTGTTTTCTAAAGAGGGCAAAAACCAACGAATCGCAACGTAAAAAATTCAACTACATCCCTCTACAATAATCTTTCTTTCCTGCTCGGGTCGGCAGGTAACTCCAGGGATGGATAGAGTTTAATAAGAAGGGACCTTTTTAATGGAACCGCAAGGCCATTAAAACCTTAAGTATGTTGACCTAAAATCTAAGAGGACCTCAACAAAAATATGACATATCAGCTAGGTCCTAGTTCATCATCATCATCATCATTTCAGCCATAGGACGTCCACTGTTGATTCATACATTTCCAAAATTAGTTGATCACATCAAAGTACAATCATCAGTGATTAGTTATTTCCATTGTATTCTATTTTTAAGCTAAACATGAAAATAATTTTTTTTATTAAAATTCCCTTTATTGGAGGACCTGACCATGTACTGTAAATAAATACCTAAATAATAAATAGTTGCCTCCTGAACCCAGTCCTGCGTACTAGGAAAAGCGGAATACCCGGGATAACCCCGGAATGGATGTACCTGAATTACTTAGATTATGTAAATGTAGCTTTAAGTTGTTGGGCGAATGAAAATAGTTGTGAATTGAAAGGAAAAGGTTTTTGTACGTAACACCGTTTTATTCTGATTCTATATTTCCTAATAGAAGCTGTGTTGGCCGAGTGGTATGCACCCCCGTTTTTCGATCCGAAGATCGTGGGTACAATCTGGGCATGCACCACTGGATTTTAATTTCTTGACAATTTTATGTGCACTTTAACATGTGCGAGTGGATTTTTTTAATTCAGCTTAAAGGAAAACTAGCTAACTGTTTATTATTGTGCAAATGAAGCCTTCCGCGTTCCGCCTCCCTTGTCCAAAAAACTATGAAAATTAGGGAGTTCGTTATAATTTTAATGTAATCTTTATATACGCTTCTATTAGCTATAAAAGTTTCAGAGGTTTATCTCCACAAACATCGGAGATAAGAGGGGGGAACGGTATTTTTTCAAATAAGTCGAAAACTATACGGCTTATAGTAAAACTAAAAATGTTAAAAATACAATCATTAAAAAAACGCAACCTCATTAACAAGTGTATTAATTCCATAAATAATACTTCTAATAAAAACTTCTCAACAGCTTAGTTTTGTTATGCGTGACGTAGCGCCGTAGCACTTTGCTACGACGTTACTGAGGAGCTACGGATGTAGACTTACAAACATGCCTGTTAGAAGACTTTGAATATACGCGTAAAACGATGGCAGTAGCATCTTTCCGTGTACCAACATCCCGTTCTGCGCTCACCTACCCGCCTGCCAAGCGTGGTGAGTATGGCAACCCCTCCAGGTTCTTGGAGATCCATGCGGGAGGGCTATGCGCAGCAGTGGACATGGACAGCAGGCCTTCGGCTGAGATGATGATAATGATACGCGTATAACATACGTATAAAAGTTGGTTGGATACTCTTATACTTTCTAAAACAGTGTTCCGCATGTTTGAGCGATTAAGGTACACCCAACATGTAAAGGAGTTTAAGAAGTAGATTGTAGAAAGAAGACAGTACTATTTTTTTTAATGTCAATCAGTTTTCTTTTTGACATTAAAAAATTCGGATCATTTAAATTCGGAATTATGGCCGAAGGACATCAAGTTTCGTCGATTCGCGGGACGGCTGCGACGCGATCCCGCGCAGCGACGGAATGAGACACCGTGTCTGCGTCACTCGTCGCCGCATTCCCAAGGACTGTCTAGTAATTAAGATTTATTTTTATGTATGTTAGTCTATAAGGTATATATTTATATGGGCCGTAGTTTAAGTATTATAACATCTTGTACTAAACTAAGTTTGTTGCCTGAAATAAAGTTTTATTATTATTATTATTTTCTGCTTCATAGATTCTTCCCCCTTCTAGTGAAGGCATTATTTTCGTAGCTCTTGGAAAAAAAACAACTTTCCACGGCACACCAACTAATAGTTACAGTACACCAGTGTGCCGCGGCACATACTTTGCGGCACAAATATACTAATACTGTGCTCTAAAATATACTATACAATACAGAATTATTATACTCTACTGTATGATGTCTCTACTTTAGCCTCTTTAGCTATAATGACGTTGCTGTTGCCATAGGCTTTGTTTAGATATAACAGATACCTGTCTGATATGAGTATATCTAAACAAACGTACTCATGTTTCCGCAGCGTAACATTTCCTTTTACGACCGTTTTATCTAAATGTCGGACAAGTCTGGTCATTAGCAAAACTTGAATGTGGTTGTTTTCACCCGTATTCATACTCGCATAAAACCGTGTCTATTATACGAAAGTACCCAAGCTTTCTCAAAAGCATCCGAAAATTACGGAAAAAAGACGAGTGCACTGATGAGCTTCTCAATGCATCTCAGGTTTATGAAAGCAGCCATGAAGTCTTTCAGCATACTCGTAGTTCATTAAGGGTGCTCCATCTCTTCCTATTTTCAAGTCTATGGTTAAGGAACACTATTTGTCCTGTTGTCGCTAACTGCTTGATTCGTTGACAGCATTTTATATATTTATATGTATTTTAGTATATAATATAACAGTTGTCTCTATATTTATGTATGTTTATCAAGTACCTATGTATGTATATAATTATGTATGCTATAATATTTTCAATTACTATTACCTTACGTACATCTTGCATCGATAGAACCCCATGTTGCATATAATAATCCAATCCATCCCAAGATTGTCTGGTAGAGATCGTTCTTTAGCGATAAGACTGCCGATTGTCACATGATCAGTGTTTCTTTAGTTTATTTTATTTTGTACTTGTATGTTTTAAGGTGTGCAATAAAGCATTTTCTATCTTCTATCTAAGGGTTTTGACTTCCTTGTGTCTGACGAAGTTACAACTACGACTAAGATAAATAAATAATGCACTACACGCAGCACTATCTAGTCCTAATTAAGCCCTAAGCAAAGCCTGTACTCTGAAAACAGGAGTAATATAATTTTTTTTTTGTACCTAAATACATACTTATATCATAAATAGAAGACACCCAGACCCGAAACATATATCTGCAGAAAAGCAAATGTCAAATGTCCCGGAGGGGATCGAACCTGCAACATTTTTTTTTTAATATCTTGAATAGTGGTAAATAAAGGATTTTGTATAAAATACATTTTTAAAGACCTTTGGTTTGATATCGCACCTCCAGTCGTAGACTGACTCAATCCAAAATTCATGTTTTTTGGGAAATGAAGAAAATGTTTTTCGGTCCTTGACAGTTTTTGATAAATCACACTATAACTTTATGAAATAGAGAGCTATTACAGTTTATTTATGATTTACTCTGTTTCTGATTTACTAGGCGATAGAGCGCACTTTTTTGAGTCGTTCTGTGTACTTAACTTAATTCACCCAAATTTTGAATTGAGTCAGTCTACGACTGGAGGTGCGATATAGGTATTATGGGGTTTGACAGGGTTTGGAAAATACGCTATCCGCCAACTAAGACCGGGCAAGAGAGGAGAGGCAAAAGTCTACTGCCGGCAACTCACGGCAATAATTGTACAATATTTTGTATATAGCGTGGTTGGAAAATAAGATTTGCCTACAGACTAGCGACGAATAATTATTGTATAAATGTCTATTTAGAGGCGCGTCTATTTAGAGAGTTTTGGATAATAAATGTAAAAAAACAAAACTGTATCTCTTCTTCTTCGTCTATTGTTACCGCACTTAAAGCTGTTTACAAAACATCAGCTCAAAATGATGGCAGAAAAGGTTTTAATTTTATAAAATAATAAGTTTAGGACGATGCTGCGCCTGCCTCGTTACTGCCGAGTACAGTGTTTGCTGAGTACCAAAGAGATGGGTTTGACGCTATCATACAAAAACAGGTTCCCTGGTCCGCAGAATATGGAACAGTACTCACCATATGGGTAAGGCTTGTCAGGAGTGTTTTATAATTAAATTTTCACATAATTATGAAACACGTATGGATGTAATTTATTCGAATCAAACAATTTTAATTTAATTTTCCGCCGTGGGGTGCCGTCAGTAGAATGATACCCCTCCTCTCATGCCCATGGATGCAGTTAGAGCCTGCTAAGGGATACCTCCGGAAGATGGGCAGCAGCGTCTATCCGTGTATCAACATACCATACTGCGCTCACCAACCCGCCTGCCAAGCGTGGTGAGAATGGCAACTACCCCTCATGGAGATCCATGAAGGAGGCCTGTGTTCATCAGTGGATGTTTTATGGCTGAAATGATGATGATGAATTTAATTTATTTAATTCAGCTTGTAAGTAGGAAGCGGACAACTTACATACGAACATTGCAAGTTAAATAAAAGCTTTTTACAAGCTTTTGATCTTAGTTTCACCTGTCCCGATGTCTGTCTGTAATCATATCTTGTAACTTAAATTTGACCCACTTCCCGGTTACCGATTGCGCTCAAATTTTGCATGCATGTGTAAATCGGATGATAATGCTAAATTATTATGACATGGAGCTGATCTGATGATGGAACCGGAAGGTGGCCATAGGAACTCGGTAGTTAAACGACACAACCCCATCGAGTTTGGGACTCGTTTGATTCGTCTTGACAAGTACTTTGGTGCTAGATGATAACCAGGGTCTGATGATGGAGCTGGAAGGTGGCCATAGGATCTAATAATTAAGCGATTTTTAACTTTTTTAGTTATTTTTATTAGAAAGTAATAAAAACTTGTTTTTAAAAAGTTTTATTTAAACTTATTTGTCTTTAAATCGCCTTCACAGATCTTTACATGTTAAATTATCGCGCCATTTGGATCAACATAAAAGATAATGATGATGATGATGATACTGACATAATAGGTTAAGGCCCTTATTCCGTCCAAACTTGGGATGATGGATGGCTCTCTGGAGATGAAGATAGTTTGTTCGATTCCGGCGCGACACCCAATCAATAATGATAAGTACGACTGTCCTGTCCTACCTAGTTCAAACTTGTAAGTGAGGGTTAGTTACAAATATGTCGGGGAATAATTTATGGTTTTTGAAATATCTATAATATATACAAAGCTTCACTGAGTGGTGACGGGGTCTGGTATTTAAATGTTGGTCGTAGCAAGATATGTAAGATGGGCACACGAAGTTATAAAAAAAGATGGATCTGACTAGCGCAGGATCGTGGCGGATGGCACAACTAAGGAAATACTGCATCCGCAACAAGGATGCAGTAGTATCAAAATATCACTGGTTTTTCTATATTTTCTCTCAATAATAATACGTCTGTCCTTCCAATTTCAAACTCATAATCGGTATTGTTGCTAAATATGAAGGAATAATTTATATGACATAAGCTTCCACTTATCGGGTTCAAAAATGTAGTCTTTGTCACCTATTAATGTATGTGTACTTGTACATTTGATTATTGAAAGATTTTTTTAAACGCATTTGTTGTTTTTGAGTTTTTTCAGTACAAACATACCGAAATATATATATCTCTATAATATTAGTAAATACGGAAAACTTTTTATCCACCATCAAATCACTAGTAGTTTTTTTAATGTTGCTAATAACTTTAAGTACGATTCTCTTATTTATTCTTCTTCTTATTTCAAAGTTATAGTCGAGGGCTAATATACGTCAGATGAGCAAATATTTTTTTATACCCTGTAATTTCTCTTAGGACTCTCCCATAAATTTCCAATGCTAGTAAATAATGTAATTCAAAATAATATTAAGGCCATGCAGTGGGTCGTTTAACCGAACATACAGGCTTTTCATAAATAAATATTATTTTATGACGTCGTAAATGTCGGCAAGAGATGGATTGTATTAGAAGATCGTGGCAGCAAGCACAAGTTTTGGGTACACGAGCTTTGTCAAATACGGCGTAAATGCCGTCATAAGTGCGGTCTAGAATATGTTATTCTTGTTCTAACTTATTCTAATTCTGGTATCCTCCACCAGAATTAGAATAAAATAGAACAAGATCTGCGGAACGTCAGTTACGCGTTGGGATGTACTGTGCAATAAATGTGCATTGACCCCGTAACACAACAAAAAAGGATATCCAAAGATTTCCATAGATATCTTTTTTTGTAACAACCTTTTTTTGTATTTGTCAGATTTCAATAATTTCCGAACTTGTTGTTGCAAAATAAACATGATTCTTCTTTTCTTCTTATTATAAAGCTAATCTTGTTTAAGTAACGGAGAAGGAGAAGGACACTAAGCCGCTGGCATCATTCCATGAGCATCCCCGAAGGAGATGCAGATGTTGTAGGTGAAAGGCATGCTATCTCAATTAATTTAGAAAATTATAATTGACATACCTAAACACTTGGTTACATATTCGCAGGTTAGAATAAGATAACATCGTACGTTTACTTCGTTGCAAACTGGTCTAAACTCCAGCAAACTAACACGGTCGAGTCGTAATAACCCAGAACTAGTAAGAAGTTTGATTTCCCATTAAGCTATGTTCACCTAACTTCAGATTAATAAGTTGGTCTAAAGGCCGGTTTCCACCGCCAAAGAGAAATAAGCTGCCGTTGGCTAAGCGGAGTCGATTTTGTTCACATAAAATAGGTTTGCTTTTCCACCAAGAAAAGTTGAGGCGTTTGATTTGCTCTCTAGACATGAGCGAACTAATTTTTACTCATTTTGCCCGTTTTGTCATTTCCGCTCGACTTTTTGTTGGTGGAAACCCATGTATGCTGTGAGAGCGAAAGCCAGCGCTCCCTAGCAGTCCTTTTGTGTGGGGCACAATGCTGGACTCACACAACCATAAAGACCGGTACCTGGGTTGTTCACTAGTAAAAAGTAAAAAATCTTTCATTGACATAAGTAGAGTGTTACAATTATTAATGAATCCATACTGCCCTGTTATATGCGCATATGTATATAACTCTGTAGGCCCCAAAAATCGAGTTATTGCGTTTATGATAAGGAGGGCAGCATAGGCTCCCGAACTAGTTAATAACTGTGTTTCGGGAGCCAGTGGCTTCTCCAACAATCTGTGATATTAATTATGTCTAACCATAGATAATATAATATATATAACACTAGGTCTAACTTAGGTAAATCTAAACAAAAAGCGTAACATAAAAAATATATAAATTGCCAAAAAAAAATAAAACACATTTTTTAACTAACAAAAGAAAATAAATATTTTAAGGAATAAAAACAAAAACTATAACTATTATTAAAAAAAAATATTTACAATAAAAATTGTCTCCCACTTGCAAAATAAATAAATACGAATATTAGAAATATTATTTTATAATATAAACATACATATATTATATACACCATATTACAATACAAATATGAGATAATTATCGTTGTAGAGTGCCAAACAAAGATTTTGTTTGTAACTCTTACATTACTTATATTAGTATTATATTATTTGCAAAAACATGTGTTTACATTTTCATGCGAGTTGATTCATTTTTCATAAGGTCACAACATGCTTTACCAAATTCGGTATGCAAAGTTTTTACGAGAGAGGCATGCCAATATTACAAAAAATCAAAGAAAATCTACAACTTAAATTATAAATATTATTTTGACAATATATTAAAAATTTATTACATATTATAACAGCATTTTTTAAATACTAACTTTGTTAATTTTTGTTTAAATAAATTAATGCTTAATTGCCTGTATTCTTCAGGTATTTTGTTTAAGATTATAGAGGTAGGTGCCATACACACGAGACTTTTGTGCATGAGTGTGTTTGCCATCTTTTTGAGACATATTTGTTATATTATTTAACTGTGTACGCTTAGATTATAATAAGAAATAAGTCCAACCTTTTATTATAGTTGTTTTTACGTTTTGTATGTATTAAATGTTTTTCTTTGTTTATTTCCTCAATGCAGTTTTGCATTGCGAGGTAAAATAAGTCATTAATGGGTTCGCTCCGCTCGCGTTCTAAACCGGTCTTATGTCTGAGTCCGAAGTCGGCACATATGGCGTGCCTCTAAGTAGTTCCGAAGCTCAAACAGCTATAATATTTTATATTGCAGAGTATGAAGTTAATCGGATATGTAGGCAGCATGTACATAAAGCCTTGCGAATGGGACATTTAGTGTTGTGAAATGGCCTTAAGCATTAAAAGAGCGAGGCGTAACTGCTTTATTTCATAGACTTTATGTTCTTACTATTTATGTTATAAAGGAGGATGTTTTCTGCAGAACTGAGAGGCTTTGAACCTTTACTAAACAATTCTGAAGGAATTGAAGTGAGTTTAAGTAGATTAACACAGACTCCTTTCTAATAGTGGTTTCAAACTCATTTTAGTTTTCTTTTTAATAAAACACCCATAGGCGCGACAGGTTTGCAACAGACAATCGTTGCTGTCAAACGTCAGTTTTGTATTAGAGAACAGCAAGAAATTTGACATTTGACAGCGATTGTTGCGAGATTTATGCTTGTTGCAAGATACGTAACACCCTGCCGGTGAGTTATTATTGCGTATCATCATATTAACAATGCCGATAGACTTCTACTTCGAAACGTTAGAGACCTAACATATATTGTGTAATGTTGAAGATAAATATTGTGTTTGTGTTATAAATTATAATTTAATACATATATATTTATCAATACAAGCCATGGAACATCAACCGATGTTGTGATTTTTTTTCAAAGTCCTTCATTTATCTTAAAAAATGCTGTGATTGGCTTGTGTTCCTACCTACGGCGTCCCTGAAAGGCTGAGTTGGCGATCGATTTATGTCTGCGTTCTTATATTTTCAAACTGGTTTATTATTTTTTTACCTTGTTTAGGAGACAAAAATTCATGTCTTTTTCCTATCTTTTCAACAGTGGACTTAAAGGTGGATGAATACTTGCCGCAATCATACTGTGAACGATGTCACGATGTCACACCACTAACGTTGTTGGTTTGTATGCTTACCTGGAAATGAAAAGAAAACACTGTTAGAAAAAGGGTATAAATCGCATCGAAGAAGGCCCATATTCATCATCCATAAATCTGTATGAAAACAAATGAGCAAATATACGCATGGTTGGAGAGATAACGAAATACTTGCTAATAAATTTGTTTCTCTAGTTTTACATTATGTGGAATAAACTATAATTCAGTTTAATTCAGCGATGTGTACAAAATTTAAACAAACTGCCAGTACTTAACCTAAAAATCATTTTCATCTTGTTAAACAAAAATTGATCTATCCCGTCAATGTAAATTGTAATCAATTCTGTCAAAATCATTTTTAGTGTTGCAGTTTCATAGGTGAAAGGTCGATGTAGGCAACGACCTACTTGGCAGGTGTGTTGGCGAGCGCAGTACAGTATGATGATACGCGTATGATGATGCATGAGTGAGGTTTTGGATGGATGCAATCAAGCTGCTATCCAATTTCCGGAGGTATCCCTTGGCAGATTCCTACTACATTCACGGGAAAGAAAGGAGAGGCAACATTCTACTGCCGGCACCACACGGCATAGTTCAATAGAGTATTAAAATTTAAATGAAGCTTTAAGACACTTCGCATCAACACCCTTGTAATGTGCTGTTTTACTCTGCCGAAACCTTCTACCTATGTAAATAGGTATAATCTCCTTTACCAGTTTCAATAAATAAATGTGATCCCTCAGAACCGTCTCTTAGAAATAGGTATTCTTAAATCTACAATACAAGACAGATAGGCAGTCCCTTTGACATATTGTGTTATGAGAACAAAAATTGCGGCCTCCAAAGGGTTGAAAAGAAAGGTCAAAGAAAATTTCGACTCCCAAGTGAAAATAGGATAATTGGCATAATAGGGAAATGAGTTCTAAGATTTATTCCGAACAAATGGAAAAATCTCTTGACGCGAAAGATTTTCACGATTTTGAACTTTAGGTCTTAATATTTTTTGCTAAAAATGGATGTGCAATTTTAATTTGGTAGTCTTTTTTAGTTAGCACTGGAGAATTGGATCGCAAAAAGTCCGTGAGAGTTTCACGAGATTAAAAATTGTATTGTTAAAATAAAATTTATAGCATAAATCTCTAGAAAAATCCACTTGCATTTTGACAGGGTTTTATAAAATTCAGTGTCGATTATTAACTATGTATCGGCCCAACGCAGTCTCTATCACGAAACCCGCCATCGTGTTTCCCGCTTAATTGTGACAGTTTTTTTAATCAACACGATGACGCGGCGACACGAAAACAATTCATTCCGCCTGTTTCCGAAAATTGACTGGGATATTTATGAGTCTATCGCTTTGAACGGTGTGGCCGTTATAGCTGTCTAACGCTCTTTAATAAAATTAGAGCACGAACAAGCTTTAATGCCTGTTGGGAGTAATAAAGTGATATTTTGTTGACTGAACAAAAACTGGTTAAAACGCTTAGGCGAAAAGAGGCTGGAAGTTTGATTCTAGATTCGAAACAATGAGGCATTTTCATAAAAAAGAAAAAAACTTAAAAAAAAAATAGTTTCCTACAGCCTAAAAGATGGCGCTGTTATATTACTTTAAAGAAACGCGATTGACAATGACAACACTATTGTTACCCCGCTTACTCCGCGCTAGCGACACCTTCTTTTGAACAGAATGCTTTTATACCATTTGAATTCAGGGAATATCTATGAACATATGACAGTTTTACAGCGCGCGCATTTTAATTATATGTACCTGTACCTACGACCCACTTCTCTCTTATGTGACGTACTTAAAATAATGACATAAGTGACGCAGACAAAGTTGCGCTAGTCTCTTCTCTCAATATTATAAGGAGGAAAGATTTGTATTTTGTATGTTAGTAACGAATAAACTAACTGAAAAAAACTACTGGACCGATTTTCAAAATTCTTTCGCCATTAGAATACTACATTATCCCTGAGTAACATAGGATATTTTACCGTATTCCCGCTGTAATGGAACTACGCGGATGAAACCGCGGAGTGCGGCTAGTGTTAAACAAAATTATATATATTCATATTATTATTACAAATAAATGAAGCTAAACACTGATAATACAGGGATCTAATGGGGAAAGACGAACAATCACAGAAGTAGAAAGCAGTATACGGAGATAAATAAGGTCTTGATAATGAAGAACGATGCTTGTAAGTCAAGTGAAAGTGATGAAACTAGCTTATTGCCTACATTCCTTGTTCTAAACGGCGGCGCGTGATATTGCCTGTCATAAACATGTAAGCCATGCGTTGTCTATGATCGGACTCTCTATCTTGGAGTTTTATCCGGCAAATGGAGTCTACTCCATTTGCCGGATAAAACTCCATTATTTTATTAATTAAATTATATGAATATATATAATTTAATTAATAAAACTCCAAGACACTTCAAACCATAGACAGAATCTTATGCTTTAAACATATAACAAATTGAGAAAGGTAAAGCAAAATTGAGAATGCTAAAGCATTATCTGCCAGTCATTCTGGGCGTGTAGAACTAAGTTTATGTTTCTTTGCAAATATTTTTTAATCACTATTTATTATACAAAAAATAGAGCGTTAAAATAGTTATGAATCTTGACATCAACACGCCTGATGTCATTACTTTTGTTAGTTAGTATGTCAATCTAACTTTATTCTTTAGGTCATCACAAAATACAATGGAACAGCTCTGAGAAAAACATCCTCACAACCTTTGCCTTTAAAAAAATATTATATTTTCTCTAGCCGCACTCCGTGGTTTCACCCGCGTAGTTCCCGTTCCCGTGGGAATACGGGAATAAAATATAGTCTATCTTACTAAGGGATAATGTAGCTTTATAATGGTGAATAATTAATAGAAATCATTTTGAAAATCGGAGTAGATTTATGAGTTTATTTGTCACAAACATACAAAATACAAATCTTTCCTCTTTTTATTGTATATAGCACGTTTCACTTTCGCCATTCGACTCGCTCGAGCTAATTATTTTGTCAAAGTTATTTCAACGCAGTCGCAAAACAGAAAACACGATTAATTAAAAAGTAATTTCCCATGTTGCGCCAATTAACTTAGAGCCCTTGGATCACTTGGAGACCCTTTCTTTGACCTCACAACCCTTTGAGGTTAATGTTTTATACATCCTCATTATACGTACTTTTGCATAAAATGTCTAGCCTTATTTAATTTAATTTTATTTATTACAAGCAAACACTATAAAGTGAAACAGAAAAACCTACAAGTTTAAATTAAAGGCGTGAAACTATGCCTTGATGTTGTTGGGACCTAGTTGAAAGTGTATGTATTGGAACACGAAAATCATTTTCCAATTCGGTTCATGAACACCGCAGTTCTGAGGTAACAAAGGAAACAGAGAACTAAAACCTGCTTCCTTTTTTTGAAGTCAGATAATAAAAAAAAAACATTTTCTTACATGATGGACTCCAAGTTTAAATTTAGGCAACCAGTCTAATTGTACTACTTTTATTACCAAACTAGCTTCTACCCGCCGCTTCGCATGCGTTGTACCCGAATAAAAAGTAGCCCATGTGTTAATCCTGGTCAACATCAATACGTGTGCAAAGATTCAGCTCAATCCGTAGCCTAGTTTTTGCGTGAAGAGGTAACAAACCTTTATCCAAACAAACTTTCGGCTTTATAATATTAGTGGGATATCGGTACCTACCCAGTTGTCAAGATTAAGATAATTCAGGTTGCAAATGTTGCAATACTACCTACCCTTAATTCCAGGTCTAACCAACGGATTACCTTGCGGCTGTGCCTCGGTAATCGTAGCTTGGTCCAACTCTGAACTTAGCTGGATTACGGCACAACTTACTGCCTTAGGTAGGTCGGCCTTAATCTCGGATTGGCCCGTTCGAACTTCAGGCACGTTCCAAATGCATTGGTTACAGGAATAGGGGAGAATGGTGAGGAGTTATGTGACCGGGTGCTTCTTGCGTTTTTTACGGGTTAAGAAATTTATACGTTAAAAGAATAGGTACAGATAGGTCGGCGTTAAGCTTGGATTGGCCTGTTCGAACTTCAGGCACGTTCCAAATGCATTGGTAACAGAAATAGGGGAGATTGGTGAGAGTTATGTGACCGGGTGATTCTTGTATTTTACGGGTAAGGAAATGCATACCTTAAAAGATTAGGTACATTGCCTTAAAAGACATATAAAGATTTTATATTAATAAAATGTTTGTCACAATTATAGGTCATTTTTGTTAATCAATTTGTATAATTATAAACTAGCTGTCCAGGCGAACTTCGTATCGCCAAATAGTGAAATTTATCATAAAAATAAAAAAATGTCAAAAGAGAAACAAAATTGCAATCAAACATTTCAAAAAATCCCACACCAAAAAAATAAATGTTTCCTTTGAGTGAAATTTGCTATCTCCATTATTAAGAGACTTTCCCTACAGGTGGCATGAGAATATTCCACCCTCTATAGTTTAATACCACTTTGCTGAGCAAACATGTTTGACTTATAAGCATCAGTTATTTACGTAAAACATAGCGAAACTACCTGGTGAAGAGCTGGTCACGCTTCTACTCATTCATTCAATCTTGACAGTGACATATCTGTTGGGACTTAGTGCGCCATCTATCAAAGTGGTCGAAAACTACTGTTTCTTTTTTATTGAGAACGCTGGGATGTTTCTATTCAGTCGGCAACAAAATACTCGTAACTACCCATAATCACTAAAATCGGTACTGGCAAACGATAAAAACATGTAGTAAATTATAAATAGATAATATAAATAATTTTTTAAGTAAATAGTTGTATAATATATGTACTTGTATGAGATCACTACTTTTGGCTTTGCACGGCTTGTGCCATTTTAAAGTATTTTTTTTTATAAAGTAAAAATTAGGGAAACAATACATCACGTGAGATAAAACGGATGGGAAAAGGTAAAGGATCAGAAGGAGTTTCTACCAACGGTGGAGGTTCTTAAGTCGACGCGTACCATTTTTTTATGTATCACACATTATTTTTTTAAATTATTACTTTGTATTTACTCCATTCATCCATTTATTTTTGCAAGAACCCCAGGTTGGGTAAAGGCCTCCTGCAAAGACCAGCCTACATGGGATGCCTCCGGAAGATGGGCAGCAGCGTATTTCCGTGTATACATCCCGTACTGAGCTCGCCAACCCGCCTCCCAAGCGTGGTGAGAATGGCAAATACTCTACACGGAGAACCATGAGGGAGGCCTTTGTTCAGTAGTGGACGTTTTACGGCTGAAATGATGATGAGTGAACCATGTGTTTTCATGCGAATAAGTTCCTAGTTTAAACCTAAAAACCTACATATTCAATTGTCGCCAAAGAAACTCTTTTAATTCAGTTGGAACCTTAACTCCCGTTTGAAACTTTGTAAATATCATTTCGACCTACCGCAAGATCGCTAGCGGAGATAGCAGAATGAATAGAGAAACTTTTTAGTGGAAAATTTTGCTGATTTCAGCATTCGCAGATTCTTTGGACTTTGCGCCCTTTTCATTAGGAATGTTTTTGACTCGACTATTTGAATGAGATTAATCACAAGCGTACAGGGGATTAATTCTCGTGAATATACAAGTGATAAACTCTCAAAATCCATAACATTATTAACTCATAAACATTATTCTCATAATTATTTATTTGAATAATTTTCATGTTCCATAATAATTTGTTGGCGGCCGCAAACCTAATATAACCTACTGTCTTTCTATCTCGGTTCTGTCACAGGCAGTGTTTTCCGGTGGCTATAAAAAAACCTAATAACCTACTGTCTTTCCATCTCGGTTCTGTCACAGGCAGTGTTTTCCGATGGTTATAAAAAAAACCTAATAACCTACTGTCTCTCCATCTCGGTTCTGCCACAGGCAGTGTTTTTGGATAATTAAAAAAAAACCTAATAACCCACTGTCTCCATCTCGGTTCTGCCACAGGCAGTGTTTTTGGATGGTTATAAAAAAAAACCTAATAACCTACTGTCTCTCCATCTCGGTTCTGTCACAAGCAGGGTTTTCGGATGGTTATACAAAAAAAACCTAACAACCTACTGTCTCTCCATCTCGGTTCTGTCACAGGCAGGGTTTTCGGATAGTTGTAAAAAAAACCTAATAACCTAAGTACTGTCCTTCCGTCTCGATTCTGCCACTGGAAGGTTATCTTTCGAAAATATTTGGGGTAATAAGTTTTATGATTCGTTATTATTATGACACATATGTTTATAATCGATGAAAATTATGGAAATTATATATTAGGTAAAATAATTGTATGCGTAAGGAGCATTAGGATGACCAATATCTTATTGCAAATGATATTTATGGGACCATAATATTATGGAGGTGATGTTTCGGAGACACTTGGTTATTGATTGTGATTTTTCGGACAAACGTTTTTCGGAGCCAAAATGGGCACTGACACAAACTATCCCAATAATTTTAGAGCAGTAAGAATTTGACGAATAAAACACGGAAGGTTAAAAATATATAAAATCAATTTCGAATGTTTTGTAACTCCAAAAAGTTGCATTGCGTAACAATGTCAAGTCCTTAAGTATTAACAAATTTAAACATGAAATCAGATTCACTTATACCATAGATTTAAATAGATTTATGAATGCGTATCCGAAAGTGAACACGCCATAAACTCATTGACATGGTAAAATGGGTGAGGTTCCAAAAGCCTTTTACTTCACGTTTGAACAGTGTGTACCAACCGCCAAAGCGTCATCGTCTTATTTCAAAAAGCACCTGTATACCCTTATGCATCTGCATAACATAAAATTGAGCCCGGTATTGCTTTTGCGGCTCAGAGAAAAAAGTCAATTCAAGACAGACGACACGTTCATTCGTTTTCCATTTCGTAGAAAATGGAAAAACCGACACGCGCGCCTCAAAAGCCACGCCACATAATAATAAGGAGAAAATGGCATACATTATGTAATTATGATTTAGTAGTGTATCAGGTATCATTTTATTGCTTAATAAACTGCCTAAACCAATTAGGAGAACTCATCATCATCATTTCAGCCGTAGGACGTCCACTGCTGGACATAGGCCTCCCTCATGGATTTCCAGTTATTGCGGTTGGAAGCGATCTGCATCCACCGTCGACCTGCGGTCTTCACCAGGTCGTCAAGCCCGCCTTGTTGGTGGACGTCCTACGCTGCGTTTGCGGGCCGTGGCCTCCACTCGAGGACTTTTAGGCCCCATCCGCCATCTGTTCTGCGAGCAACATGGCCTGCCCCATTGCCACTTCAACGTGCTAATCCGCTTGGCTATGTCGGTGACACGAGTTCTTCTACGTATCTCCTCATTTCTGATTCGATCCCGTAAAGAAACCCCGAGCGTAGCCCTTTCCATAGCTCGTTAGGAGAACTAATGATGCAGAATGGATGACTATTTACAAAAACATCCTTAAAACATCTTAGCTAGGGCGTCCACTGCTAACAAAGGCCTCCCTCATGGATCACTAAGTACTGATCATGATGGGTTGTTTCCATACTCACCACGCTTGGCAGGTGGGTTGGCAAACACTAAAAACATGTACCTACTAAATTTTTTTTATATATTCCACGTGCAAGAGAGGAGAGGCAACATTCTACTGCCAGCACCGCACGGCACTTGATGAGTATGTGTAGTCTTAAAAAATGAACAGTCCCTAAAAGAACAGTTCTTTAGTGAATGTTGCAATTTAATTAAATTACCGACGAGCTCTGTCCGCCGTTATTATGCAAATGATACATCCGCTCAGCGCGTCGCGACGGGGTACGGCGCTAATGACAGCGGTGCTTAACCGTCCAATGTATGGCCTTATACGTACAAATATTTTAATTGCTACGCAATAAAAGAACATACATAAATTTTTCTTTTTGCCAGGAAGTGCCGACGACGCAGTAAAATGTTTCTTCCTCTCGCTTGCCCGTGAATACAGTTAGAAGTCCAAGGGACAACTCCGGAAGATAGGCAGCAACGACTTCCCGTGTATTAACATCCCGCACTGCGCTCGCCAACACGCCTGCCAAGCGTAGTAAGTATGGCAACTACCTCTCATCGAGATCCATGATGAGTCCTGTGTTCAGTAGTGGACGTTTTACGACTAAAAGGATCATCTTCGTCTCGGAGGACCAAGGGAGGGCGTTCGCCGCCTCTATGCGGGCGTCGTGCGGTCGATGGCACTCTACGGAGCGCCCGTCTGGTCCAAAAGACTGACGGGTGTTAGGCGCTGCAGGGCTATGTTTAGTAGCCTGCAGCGTTCTATTGCCATCAGAATCGTTCGCGGTTACCGCACGATTTCGCATGAGGCGGCGACATTATTGGCGAGAAGAGGAAAGGAAGCATCTTCGTAAAGTGGTAACATCACACCCGCCACAACTAGCACCGCACACTGTTAGTTCATTCCCGGTAGCCCGTGCTCTATAAAAGCCCGCCGAAACCCAGCCGAATTTCCTGATTTCCCGCTGTTTGTTTTCGTGTCATATTTTGTGCGATTGCTTCGCGTTTAAATTTAATTTTAAATATAAATTGCTACGCACTTTGTGGCTTTGTAATGTTCATCACTTTTACGCGAAATTGTAAAGTTTACCGAAACTGATCGCGCGTAAAGCTGATAAGCTATTGGTTGGTTCGTTTACTCTTGTATAATGTCTCCTATAAAATATATGAAGAATTTGCTTTCTAACACGAGTTTGAATGGAGAAATCTTAGATTGTATATCAATCTCTAAGTATTCTGCCATCACCATGCATCGTTCGGATTTCAAAATATAGCTTCTTTAATTTAAGCAATGAGCGTTGTTACGTGGCGAATGACACAATTAATTTAAAAAATAATTTTATTAGAATTTGAACTTAAACTTAGGTACAATGAGAATTTAGAGATTTAGGATTACGAGACGTGACGAGTTTGAATTATGAACTAGGAGTGTCACGTTTGAGTTTAGAAATAGAAGTGAAGTGTTAAATGAAATACAGAGCTTTTATACATGGGACCGTGGGATAAGTAAACATAATTAAGGGTTGTTGTGAAGTGGAAGAATACTTGAAAATAGTCGTAAACAAAAATAAGGTCCTTAAGACTAATGAGTTATTTACAATACAATTTGGGAATGAACCTATTGATAACAAAGAATGTATTAGCTAATTAGGGGAATTACAGAGTTAAGGTATTATCTTATTTACTAGTGTAAAGGGCGATATGTAACATCTCCCCCCTTAGAATAAAGATCCGGCATTAGTGCCTGATCTTTGGGAATGTGGCGAAGATGGAGTGTTCTCGATGTCGTCGTCTTCGTCGTCCGTTACGCAGGAATTTGGTTGATTGAAGGATCGCAACGGGATCGCAACTTGAGTTGTACGTTGTCTTCGTGAGTTGTCGAAACAATTGTTGAAAATTTGGATACAACCTTCGCAGGATGGTCTTCTTCTTCTTCTTCTGATAAAACCGTTCGGACATCTATTACATAGTTTTATTAAGATGTAGGATAGAAGTATGATGCCCGTCGTAAAATAAAATATGGATAAAATTGGATTATGTTGCTCGATGAATGATTTTGATTTTGACGTCGCTTGGATTTTCTTTAGTTCTTCTGAATATTTGTCGAGATGAGCTTTAATTTTATTCAGAGAATCAAGTGGCATCTCGTTAATAGCGATTGGCAGAAGATGTGGGATTTCGATCTTCGTCTGGATCTCGAAACAGTCGTCTGTTCTTATATCGGGAATGATGATAGGATTTGTGATATTTTCCTCTGTTGATTTGTAGGCTGTTAGTGTGCTATAGCCCGTGTGTAGTTTGCATCCTTGAGGTAGAGTTAGGATTCCTGAGCCTTGAAGTTTATAGTTGGAGACTTCATTTCCGCAGTTTAGAAAGCAGTTGGTCTCGTTGTTGAGGATGTAAAGCCATCTGTTATCGTCGAGTGGTTGAAATGTTTGAACTGCCGCAGGGAATGTTGTTATTATGCAGGAATCTGGAATTTTCGTCTCTTGGCTGAATAAGATTTGCATTTCGCAGATGGGGCGTTCTTTGGAGTCGTATACCACGAGTTCCTTGCAGATTCTTGATTTTGTTGAGAACGTTTTGCAGTTATCCAGCGAACTTGTAGACGCATAATATTGTCCACTATGATCAGTGGCCAGATAGATATGCTCTGGGAGAATGGTGGAATGGAAAGAGGAATTAGGATGTTGGATTGGGACTGAATATATATGATATAGGGTCAGAGGATCATTCATGACTAGTGGGAATTCTAAAATATAAACTAGACGATTTGAATATACATATGCTGTTAGAGTGGAAGAATCTATAAGGGTATGCAAGTTTTCAGTTGTTACTGAGGTTACAAGTTTTTTATTTGTTCGAATTTTGTTGGAACGCAGAAGTTCTTCGAATAATCTTTCAGAGTTTATGATTGAAGGATGTAAGATATTAGATTTAGCAAAAAGAATGCTTGATAGGCAATCATCAATTTCATTTTCGAGACTTGTAACTAGTTCTAGAATTTGTAGGGATATAGTAGAAATATCTTCGCTAATTTTTAAATCAAATATGAGATTTTTAGTTTCGTTGAGATGAGTATTTAAGCGATTTATGTTTTCATTAATGATCTGTTCATCAAATGAGATTTTAAAGATAGTTTCGTTAAAATTTTTAATTGTTGAAGAAGTGATCTGTAATTGCTTTGACATTAAATCCGTTAAATCGTTTTCTTGTTTTTCAAGTTTATCTATACATTCGTCGTAGCGCTTGGCATCCTTTGCATCGGGTGTTCCTATCAGCCATTTTAATACGGAACCAAAACCGTCTAGGAGTTCTCTTTTGGTACGCGAGTTTTTGCCTAAGTACATGTTTAGTTCGCTAAGTCTGGATTCAATTTTCTTAAGATTTACATTTAGGAAAGATTTTGTTGATTGGACATTGGGAAAGTTGAGATATTGAGTTGACATTGTTTGGAAATTGTTTGAAAGACGTAGTAAGGATTCATGGGAAATGAAGAGGGGTTTTAAATCGCGATATATTATTAATTTCCATGACTCTTCAGTCACGAATAATTTGCCTTCCTCGTTATATAAGATACCCGCATTGGAGTTGAGGGGTTGAGTTAAATTTAGATTGGCAACGATTCCTGTGGTTGCCCTGTAATAGAAGAAAGTGTCGAGTTAGTCTTAGTTTTAGCGCTACTTAACTTAGATTTAAAATAGTTTCTTATATACGTATAGAGTTTGTAAATAATCATACAGACTAAGAGTTTGATTAAGGAACAAATTAAGAAATTGTAAATATAGCTTGGTTCTTGGAATATTTGTGTAAAGGACATGGTTTGAGCTGCTGTATAGCGGCAAGTCCTGTAAATAAAATAATTGGAAATTACTCTAGACTAAACCTACGAGTTAGAACTTAATTTTTAGACTTAGATATTTAAACCTAACCTAACTTAAATAAGGTCGCAGTCTGTTTGAATGTACTAATATACTTTTACCTGCGCCTTTGATAACGTAATTTGCATTAAAACCTACACGTATTACTTCAAAAGGGCCTTCCCATTTTGCATCTAGATTGTTTGGATTAGGGACCCTTAACATAACTTTATTTCCTACTTTATATTCAACATAGTTCTTAATTTTACTATCATAGCGTTCTTTAGCTTTTTCTTTCATGCTTTCTAAGTTTTTAAGAGCGGTATCCCGCGATACTCTGAGACGTTCATTTAGATCTTTTAAGTAATCGCATGCTGTGTAATCAGGAATTGGTTTAATGGAATAGAATGGACGAGGCTTATACCCAAAAAGAAGTTCGTGAGGTGTATAGCCCGTGGAACTGTTAGTCGAAGTATTATGACACATGATTGCAAATGGAATTATTTGATCCCAATTTTTGAGACGGCGATTGTGATACATGCGAATGTGATCGCGTAGAGTAGCGTGGAATCGTTCGAGAGCACCATTAGTTTGAGGATGATAAGTAGTGTTAAATGAGTGATTTGAACCGAAAAATTTCATGAGTTGTTTCATGACGTTGTTCATGAATTCGGTGCCTTGATCTGAATGGAATCTCTTTGGAACTCCATAATGTTGGCAAAAGTGAAGTAATTGTTGAGCTACTGTTATCGCTTCTTTATCAGGGATTGGATAAGCTTGAACATATCGTGTTAGTTCATCTTGAAGAGTTAAGACATATTTATTATTATTTTCACTGATATCTGAATAAGAGACTAGGTCCATTGAAACTCGTTCGAAAGGTTCGGTTGATTGGGAAGTTATAATCATAGGAGCTTGGAATGTTTTTCTTTGAATTTTATTACGCTGGCATATAACGCAAGATTCGACGTAAGTTTTTATGTCATTTGTCATTCCTTTCCAAAAGTATAGATCTCTAATTTTCTTCGTAGTTTCGACTATACCTCGATGTCATGAAAGAGGTTCATCGTGATAGGTTTTTAGGATGTTCGGGATTTCTTCAGGTTTAGGATAACTAACTTTGTTTTCGCATATGGTGATTTCACAGTCATAGCTTTCAGCTAAATATGCAGAGATTTGTAATTGTTCATTGTTGGCTAATTTGCAAGTGTGGTCATGTTTAAGATCAGGGACATAGAGATGGGAAATTGTATGTCGTTGAAGACAAGAAAGGAGGGCTTTGAAATAACTTTCTGAATCCCATGGATCGAAGTGATTTGGTCTTGTACAGCAGAATATAAGATTTTGTTTTTCATTTGAAATAAGGAGATCTGTATCGTATAAGTTTTTGATTTTTTGAATGTAGGGTTCTATCCCGGAACAAAGGCTTAGGGCTTCTTTAGATATATCATTTTGATCTGAGAGATTGCAAGATGTCGGAATGAAGACATTTTTATGTCTTGGATCTAGGAGTCTATCAGGAGAGAATTTGATTTTGGAAGATTCGAAGCATTTGAGTTGATCTTTATCTAGAGTAGTGAAGTGTTCGAAGTTAATTTGAAGATATTCATCTGTTGTGGATTCGCGAGGGGAATTAGGCGGTGAATCTGTTAAATCGATGATGTTAGAATTCATTATTGGTGGACGAGAAAGGGCATCGGCGTTGGTGTTGCTTTTACCTGATTTATGTTTCATTTCGTAGTCGTATTCTTCGAGTTTTAATCTCCAACGTACTAAGCGACTACCTGGATCTTTAACATTCATGAGCCATATAAGTGGTTTGTGATCCGTAAGGATTTTAAACCTTCGACCAAAGAGGTAAGGTCGGAAATGCTTTACTGCCCAAACTATGGCTAGTAATTCACGCTCGATAGTGGAATAGTTCGATTCTGCTTTGTTTAAAGTACGTGAAGCGTATGCTATTGGTAAATCTTTACCGATTTCGCCTTGTGAGAGAATTGCGCCGATGGCGTATTTTGAAGCATCTGTTGTTAAGTTGAATTCTTTAGTAAAGTCGGGGTATTGTAAGATAGGGGTCGTTGTAAGTATGTCTTTGCAACTATCTAAAGCACGTTGTTGTTCTTCGCCCCAGATAAAGGGAACGTCCTTTTTAAGAAGGCTTGTCATAGGTTTTGTGAGTTTGCTGAAATTTGGGATGAATCTACGGTAGTAACCGGCAAGGCCTAGGAATGATTTTATGTCTTTGCACGATTTAGGAATTGGAAAATCTCGAACAGCTTTGACTTTGTCTGGATTTGGTTTAACACCTTCGCTTGAAATTATGTGACCTAAATAGGCAACTTCTCTTCTCATGAATTCGCATTTATCAGGTTGGATTTTTAGACCATGTTTTCTAAGGCGATCGAAAACTTCAGTGAGTTTTTGTTCGTGTTCTTGGAGGCTAGAAGCGAAAATAACGATATCGTCTAGGTAAACAAAGCAGCGTTCACCTTGAAGACCATGGAGAACATTGTCCATGGCGCGTTGGAATGTCGCTGGTGCATTTTTTAGGCCAAATGGCATTCTTAAAAATTCATAGTGACCATAAGGTGTGTTGAAAGCTGTCTTAGGAATATCTTTGGCGTCCATTTCGATTTGATGAAACCCAGAAGCTAGATCTAGAGTTGTGAAATAGATTGAGTGTCCTAGTTTATCTAAAATGTCCGTTATGTTGGGTAAAGGATAGCTATCTCCGATTGTAATATCATTTAGTTTGCGATAGTCTATGACTACGCGCCATTTTTGTTTGCCTGTCACATCTAATTTCTTTGGGACAACCCAGATGGGACTACTCCAAGGAGAAGTGCTAGGTTGAATGATGTTTTGGTCTAACATTTTCTGAACTTGAGTTTTGACTTCTTGTTGGTGAACGAAAGGAAATCTATAAGTTTTTGTATGGATCGGTGTTTCTGATGTAGTAGGTATCGAATGTTTCGTATGATTCGTAAACGTCAGAGGCTGTCCTTCAGTATAGAATATATCGGAATAATCACTGACAGTTTTAATAAGAGAGTCCTTTTCTTCAGCGTTAAGATGTTCTTGACGAATAAGATCGTTGATCGAATTGATGTTGTTAACCGCGTTTGTTAAATTTATTTGGTATGTAAAGTTTTTAGTTAATTCGTCTGATGTTATTAGGGTCGCTTGGACCTTTGGAATTGACATGATTTTATCGTTATTGCTTGAGTTTACACAAGTGATTAGAAATTTATTATCTTTGACTGTTACTAACGCATTAGGAATAGAGATATCATCAATAATTTGTTGTTTTTCAATCACCGCGTATCCGTCTTGGATATCTTCGGTGTAGCATGTAATAACGGTTTCAGATCGCTGGCCTATGAATTGTTCGTCTTTGCTGTTTGTCGATACCTTATCACCGATGTAGAATAATTTATATGTTCGATCTCGAATTTTCATGGATTTTGATTGGACGTAGATGTTGACATTGAATTTGGACATGAAATCGTTTCCAAGAATACCGTCAACTTCGATGTTGAGGTTAGCTACATGGAATTTGAATTTAGGAAAGTTGTCTAATGATATTGGTGCTGTGCCGAAGCTTTTGATCGAGGATTGGTTGCCTGAAATACCAAAGATTGATACGATGTTCGATACATCTAGAGGTGCCGACCCTATTTTCGCCTTGTTTATGACCGAAATAGCGGCTCCTGTATCAATAAGAAGTATGACTGGCCTACCTTCAATGTGGAATTTGCAATGCAAAAGATTTTCTGGAGGCACATTGAGCGAGGAAATAGTAATCGAGTTAGGAATTTTTGTGTCGTGAGATTTAGGTTTTGATTTAGATTTGGAGTTTGATTTGGAGTTTGATTTAGAGTTTGATTTAGATTTTGATTTCGCGTTTGAATTAGAGTTCGATTTTGAGTTAGAGTTTGATTGAATCGATTTAGTAGATTTGGAAATTGAATTTGATTGGCTTGGTAGATCAGTTTGAGTGCTAGCATCACAAAATTGTCTCCGATAGACTGGTCTGTTTTGTGGTACTGGACGACTCTCGCTGAAAGGAGGCATGGTCACTTGTCCCCGATGGACTGAATGAAATGACTCATGGTCCTTTGACTTTTTAGGTGTTGGTTTTACTAATCTAGTTGGAGCGCTTCTGTCTCGAGGCTCGTAATTTGGTTCGAGTTGGGGTTCGACATCTGTGTCTGGGCATTGGTATAGGGTGCTAAAGCGGTTTCCGAAGGAATGCCCATCTCTTCGGCCGCCTGTGAGTTTAAATGATTGACTTTTGTAGGTAGTGTCTGACGTGGCTGTGTATTGGGGTTCGAAATGGGAATAGGATTTGATTGTTTTGAATTGTTGTATTCCCGTTTGCGGCATTCTACGATTAAATGACCTGGTTTTTTGCAGTATTTACAAAATTTATTGTTTAGCGGTCGCTGAGGAATGTTTGTTGGCATATTTGATTGAATGTTATTTGGGCGAGGGGTGTTGTTACGGTAGAGCATTTGCCTTGCGTTATTCATGTTTCTAATTTTTTCTTCTTGAATAGCAAAGTTTCCTGCTTCTGTTAGGGTAGAGACAGATCGTACTCGCAGCATTATTCCGATGTCGGAACTTAGACCGTTTACGAAAACGTTCAGGGCTGTTTCTTCGGCGGTCGTTATTCTGCCTTCAAGAGAATTGTCGTGGATTTCCGTTGTTAGTTTTTCGACTAATTTACTGCGACAAATGTCTACTCTATGGAAGTATTCAGTTATAGATTCGTTGGGTTTTTGAAATAATGACTGTAGCTCTAAATGGAGGTGTCCAATTGTTTTTGTCTGCGAGTATTTTTGAATTAGAAAACTCTTTACGTCCGTCCACTGTGTAAAATTCCTTATGTGGACGTCCGACGAACCTGGTCCCGTTATTTTATTAAGTAGATACGTTAGCAGTATTTGTTCTTGGTTAATTGATGAAAGTTTAAATGCTGAATCGCACGATCGAATGAATTTATAAACTTGTTGAGAATGATTCGTGTCGAAATCCGGAATAAGTGTAAGCAATACATTTAAATTGATATCCATGGTGGATGATTCTTGCTTCATAACCTTAGAGTCGAATGACATTTTGGTTGGGATAATATTTGGAGTAAGATTAATTTCAATTTTATATTACAAGGGTGCAATTGAGATTAATGAATGATCTTGGATTTCAGGAGTTGGATGTTGAGACAGGAGTTAGGAGCAGAGCATAAAAATTGAGCCACTTACCACATTAACAATATAAAAATGCGGATGCACATTTAGTTTTCGGTTCGGCAGGGAGTCTTAAAACCTTTCAGGTACCGTTGCTTGCGTCTTCTGTTTTGACCGTAGAAACGTTGTCCCCGTCTTCCGCAACTTGCGTGTATCCTACCGGCTGCGCCAAATTTGTTACGTGGCGAATGACACAATTAATTTAAAAAATAATTTTATTAGAATTTGAACTTAAACTTAGGTACAATGAGAATTTAGAGATTTAGGATTACGAGACGTGACGAGTTTGAATTATGAACTAGGAGTGTCACGTTTGAGTTTAGAAATAGAAGTGAAGTGTTAAATGAAATACAGAGCTTTTATACATGGGACCGTGGGATAAGTAAACATAATTAAGGGTTGTTGTGAAGTGGAAGAATACTTGAAAATAGTCGTAAACAAAAATAAGGTCCTTAAGACTAATGAGTTATTTACAATACAATTTGGGAATGAACCTATTGATAACAAAGAATGTATTAGCTAATTAGGGGAATTACAGAGTTAAGGTATTATCTTATTTACTAGTGTAAAGGGCGATATGTAACAGCGTGCTGCTGCAATCACACTGGGGTATTTTGAAACGAGTGCAATAAAATAGAAAACAAATATTTTTTTACTTTATAGCAATATTACTAGGTTCCAGGTATATTTTGGTAAAAAAATCTTAATTCAAATTAATTATAAATAAACCGGCCTTAGTTTTCGTAGCTTTTTATATGTATACTAGCTATTGCCTGCCGCTTCGCATGCGTTGTACCCGAATAAAAAGTAGCCTATGAGTTAATCCAGGTCAACATCAATACGTGTGCAAAGTTTTAGCTCAATCCGTAGGCTAGTTTTTTGCGTGAAGAGGTAATAAATCTTCATACAAACAAACTTTCGGCTTTATAATATTAGTGAGATGCGTCTCAAATTATCTTCTAGAGGCTTTTTGAAGCATCTTGCATAGTTACGTATAGGCGACGCCGACGCATTGATAAACAAATACTTAAATGTAATTGTTGAAATTATTATGGCAAAACGCGGGTTGAGGGGGGCGCATGCATACAAACTGACGCGAAAAACTATCTTGAATTGAAATGTATGCGCCAAAACTGACAAGTTACTGTTTTAATATTTGGAGCTATCACTTCTTATATATGTATGTTGTTAAAAAAAGAACCAAATTAAACCATTAGCTTCAACTGAGCAATATTCTATTGAATAAGTTTCAGGATTATCTACAAAACTTGGCGTACTCAATTCTTTTGTGGGGAGAAGTCAACAACCATACTAACTATTGAACTTGCCTTCCATTTTCACATTTATGTTTTTGACAGGATATTATTATACTCCGTAGATATATATTTTTTCTTTTATATAGAAAAACATCCTTAACACCCTGAAAGAATATCTGTTGATTTAGAAATTTGTCCCGAGGCAGAAATCGCAACCTCTCGCTTCGCAGGCGACACAAAGGTCGTCGAATATCGTTAATGTGCGCCGTCTTAAAATAGGATAGACAGTTACCGATCACCATCCGCTGGATATCTAATCCCGTCTTCAAGTGTAACAAAAAGTGTTATCGCCGATTCGGGCACAAAGCCCCCGTTGACAACATCCACACGCAAAACCCAAAGATAATCTCCCGCCCGCATCACGTTATAATTAAACTTAATTGTTTTTGTTTACATTCGGTTTATCCCGTGAAATAATTAATTATTTGGGACAAAGAGTGGTAATTGGTGTTTGTGGCCAGCAGGTGTGGGCCTAATGCCCACATAAATATTAACGATGGCTTATGTGGCAGTTGTAATTGTAAGACATACAAATTAAGAGAACTTACGTAATAATTTTCAAACTGAATAGTCCCACTCCTTAGCAACTGTAGTAAAAAAAATATATGAAAACTTGTACAGCGCCTCTAGCGGATAGTTTAGTACTAAAATACGCAGTAAACTATACCACAGCTTCTGTAGTTAATGTATTAAATGTTTTCTATTGTTTTAATTTGTCTTCATACATGGAGATTATAGAAAAACCCTCCAATCTCTCTTTAAGGGAAGTTTCTTAATGAAACTTCACTTCAGTGTTGTACACATGTCCCTTTCCCTTTAAACATGTCTTTGCCATCCGAAGTACGAAAGGTAGGTTGATATTATCTCGGTTGATTGTACTTAAGAACTTCTGGATGCCTTGAGAATCAATGTACGGAGTTTTATTTTTCAAGAACAAAGCATTTGGATAGCGCGGTAATAAGCCAATGAAAAGCCCAATCGTGGCATAATTAACTTACAATAACTTTAACCATCAATGACTTTATGGAACCCCTTCAGCAAACAAAGTAAAAGCAATCCCCGAAACCTATTACAAAAGCAAAATAAAAAACAGTTTAAGAGCACGTAAAAACTTCCTAAACGTCGATTAACTAAGCATCGCGTGATGGGCTCAAACTAACACCGATAAGAGATACCCACTTAAAACTTTTTTACTTTGGAACTCACCAATCAATCGCTTTGATGTTTTGTTTTGTATATTCATGTTTAATTTTATTATCGTTATTCAATTGTTGTTATTAAATTATTGTCGTAAAATTATTGATATTAAATTATTCGAATTAAATTATTGTCATTAAATTATTATTATTAATATATGTACTTATGCCGTGAGGTGCCGGCAGAAGATTGTTACCCCTCCTCTCATGCATGTGGATGCTGTAAGAGATACCTCCGGAAGTTGGGCATCTAGTGTATTCCGTGACGAACGGCGAGACGTTTTCTCCTGTAGGTCTACCATGAGTCTATACTCATACTATCATATCAACTCACTAGCGACTGTAGTTAAAAAAATATGAAAACTTGTATAGCGCTTGGTACTAAAATACGCAGTAAACTATACACAGCGACTTTAATTTGGGCTTCATTTGCTTAGAATTTGGTACCTTGAGTTACAAATCTGACAGATGTCATAGTAACCTACTATTACTGCTGTAGTAACGGCAGGCGATCTAACACATCTCTGATGAAGCTACAGCTAGACTGGTTTATTTTAGCTACATCCATATTGTGATCTCATATGGTATTCTGGTCTGGGGAAGGGCGGCCGAAATACAGACAATCTTTGCCCTTCAAAAAAGGGCGATACGTGCTATTTACCTACAAAATGAAACCTCGCGATTCACTCAGGGAACGTTTATGGGAAACTGTGTGCGTATCTACCTCTATAATAAGCTTCCATCTGAAGCGACCGAACTATTGATTCATATATAAGCTTAGTAAAAAACTAAATCTCATAGAAAAAGTTTATTACTCCATAGATGATTATTTGAATTATATTGACCCTTGGCCGAGTGATGCTTGGTTCAGCCACGATAAGAAATGAAGTCTTCTGGATATTGCAAGGATATTTTATAGTTTGGATATATTAAATTAAGCATAATATTAAGACAAATATTGAAACAATAAATAAAAGTGATAGAGTGAGGTTTCTTGTTCTTTCAAAAAAGTTGTCTGAAGCCAACGAATTAAATTATTGCTCTATTCGATTTAAATGTGTCTTGTTCTTCTTTTGTAAATTGTCTGATTCTATGTGGCTTTCTGCTCTATTGAATAGACACTTATTGACTTTGACAGTGACAGTTGTCACTGTCAAATGACAATGGGAAACAGACACACTGCAGTTGCCTTGTAGAGAGGCGAAACACGTGTCCAATCTTTTTTGAGTGTATTGTATTTCAAGCGCTCATCAGATATAGGTTAGCGGTTAAATATTTGTCGTTCATTTAGATATTATAATTGATTTCCGCAAAGTCACGACTGGATCAATAATTTGAAGGTTTCTAACGTAAAAGACTATGCTATTTGTAGAGTTTCTTAATTATTGTCGTTAGTTTTGCCCGGATGTGCTTCCCTTATATAGGTGGCAGGATTGTTACTCCCACGTTGTAACCTAACCTTTCATGGAGTGTCTAGGGAGTGATTGGGTTGAAGTGTTCTTTCTAGGTAGCGCTAAGGTCATTGCTATTTTGTGACTATCCAACCCGCGACGAGAACCGAAAGGTTATATTATAAATATAATATTGTGCCGTGGGGTACCGACAGTAGAATGTTTCCCCTCCTCTCTTACCCGCGGTTGCAGTTAGAATCAGCCAAGAGATACACCTTCTTACCGCATGCACGGGCAAGGAAGAAGGGCAACATTCTACTGCTGGCACCCTACGCGGGTAGTCAACATTGCACCAAAAGAAAACAATTTCGGGACGACATACGACAGTTTATGCTGTTCAATCGGTACTGTACTTCTAGTTCATTATTTTAGTGCACATCGTATGACACGAGTATAAGCCATACGAACTGTGCTCATACCCCACCTGTAACTTTTTTATGGTAACAATTTACGTTAAATATAAAAGATAAGGATCATTTATTTTATTCACACAAGACATGGTTTCGTACATTGTCGAATACAGTTATATAAAGTGCAACATATCTTGCCTGTCTACAGGTATGTGAATGTTTAAATTAAACAGTTACGATTTGCGTAAATAGATATTTACGTAAATTCTTACCAATGTAGTGGTTAACGCAATAAAAAGTTATTATTATAAAATCTATTTATCTAAATAGATCAACTCTTTATAGCGTTAACCATACAGAAATTAGAACAAAAAAAAATTTACGTTTTGATTATCGATTATCTCCCTTATTACTTATTACTTAGATTAACGGGTATTTATCGCGTTGTAATATTAATTATATATATTAATATTTATAATATTAATAAATATATAAATAAAGAGATAAAGTGTGTGAGTTTGTAAGGGTAATCTCTAGATTTACTAAACCGATTTTGAAAATTATTTTACTGAAAGCCCCGTTATTTGTGAGTGTCATAGGCATTATCTCGAAAAATAAAAAGACTACCGCCCAACGAAGTTGGCACATGTCAGCTAGTAATATAATAAAGGTAATAAATAATTTATATGATAAATTATATTTTTCGCGTATAATTAGGGGGCGAAGCCCCCAAATACGCATAGCGCTGTCCGTCTGTCTGTGTATTTGACGATTACAACCGAACGCGTTGACCGATTTACATTAAACCTTTTTTTTCCACCGTCTTAATGAGAGAAGGTGATTGATTGATTTTGGTGACCCTAGGGTCACAGGGACCGGAGTTATTGTGGCCTCAAAAGGTCACCAAAAAAATAATATAATTATATATATATAATCTTCAAATGGCCGAAAACGTCCAAAAACCCGAAAATGCCATTTTCGACCTCTGGTGACCTTATGAGGCCTTCGCCCCCTTTTCTGGTACCCCCGTACCAATGCTTGTTATATAATAACAATTAAACGCGATAAATACCCGTTAGTTCAATAAAGTAATATTTTTTTGTGAGTGCGAAAGTTTAAAAAAGGCTATTAGTATCTATCTCTTGGAATAAATGCCAAGTATGAGTATTATTCCCATCTGATGGCGGGGTCTTCCTTGGTTTTTTTCTATCCGCGTCTTGGGGAGCAATGAGTTTTTAGAACTACGAGTACATCTACTAAACACAAGGTACCTAAAGTGACTATTTGATTTCACTAGGGCGATTTCTTGCCCTTACCCTTAGTTCGGTTGATTTATGGTGGCTGTGCAGTGTCCCGTAAGTGCGGCAAATCAGACACCGAGGATAATTCCGGTTTGTTACGAAACCAAATCTAACTCGGGACTAATCTTTAGAGCCAGGCGAAGAACTTTGGTTTCATTATAGATAGAACTATGACCATACCTATTTCTCGCATTAGAAGAACTTTTTGGGAAGAGTTAATCTAGGGAAGTGCCGCCACCCCACCAACTGTGTGTTCCCACGTTGTCGTCGTGGTGGGGCTTGCGTGTCTCTGTGATCTTGAGGGCTATGCCGGTAGAGCTACTCATGCCGGAAGGCCTCAAGTGAGAGACCAGACCAAGAGGATGGTGCATGATATGGCTATGCACCATCGTGAGTTCCGCGAGACGTAGGGGGCGTTAGTTGTGGACGCCCCCGGGACGTGCTCAGGCAAGATGCGATAGGGGCTCCGGAGTCTTCTATATGAGGAACCGGAGCCCCTAGTGCACCGAGGCCGGCCATCGGGGTGGTTTTAGTGAGTCGTCAGGAGACAACCTCACATAACCATGCTGTGCCCTTAACGCAGCATGGTATCTGACCTAGTAGAAGTCAACCCAGTCACAAAAAAGAAATAAAAAGGGAAGTGCCGCCAAGCAGTAATGTCAGCATTGCTGTGTTCGTTTGAAGGGTAAGGGGGCCGGTGAAATTAAGGGCACATGAGACCTTACTCTGTCTCAGGGTGACGGGCGCAATGGTATATGGTAATGGTCGTGGTAATTACCGTGGTGTTGAAGTAATAGGTAGGGTTAACACTTAAAATCAGGTGGCCCTTCAAATTGCCCATGTCGTGTAAGAGATAAGAAAATAATAAGAAACGTTTATTTTTTGTATAATATAAATAAATGTTGGTTATTTAAGTTAACATTTAAAATAAAAACTAGCATTTACTCAAAAAATTAGTTGTAGGCACGAAAAGTGGTTGTCAAGTCAAACCAAATGAGCACAAACTCGATGGGTTTAAGTTGTTATTGTTAAGTGTATTATGTATTGGTTTCTCTGGCCACATTCCGACTCCATCATCAGACCATCTCCATGGTACCATTTTATCGTATTGTCTACGAATATACGCAAGTATTGTAAGTATTGTAACTTCATGTTGCTGGTTCACGGTACGGTTAACATTTTACGTATGTAATTTTAAAATTAGGCGCGGCGCGGCGCTTACACTGAAACCTGCTTAAACATAAAGTATTTTAAGTTGTGATTATCAAACGGGACACATAAAACCATATCGTCAGAATGGCAATCTTTACGTTAAAGCCATAAGAGTCAGTTTGGCTTGATTACGATTTCGATTCATCGCAATTTTCATTAAAGAGTGGGCCCCTGTAGTGGGACGAAAACTCGTATAATAATAATCTGGAAATGAAAATCCTACTTTTGTTCGAAAAATCCTCAATCCCAAGATCCATAGATGTGCGAATTAGGTCGCCAATTAAATCGCTAATTAGGTCGATGCTAATCCGCAGGCATTATTCAACATTAAATAATTATTTTCACCTGCACCTAAAAGGAATTAGTTGCCATTATATAAAACACCTTAAATACAATTAATAAATTAATAATGCTGGACAATTCACACAGCATCATCTAGCCCCAAGCTAAGCAGAGCTTGTGTTATGGGCACTAAATGACTAATATACTTAATACATTATACTACATACATACATAGATATTTTTTAATCATCATTATCACCCTGTGTCAACCCACTGCTGGGTGTAGGCCTCCTCCATTTATTTCCACTCCTTCCGGTGTTGGGCTGATCGCATCCAGGTCTTATTGGCGACCTTAACGATGTCATCCACGCATCTAGCAGGTGGTCTGCCGTCTAGGACTCCTGGGATTCCCTACAGTTAAGGTCTTGGCACGGCTTAAATGATGATGATGAAGGTCTTGGCCCATCTGCCGTCACCACGCAGCAACATCCAGAATACCCTGAACTGAAAATATCTGCAGATCGTACGGACTTTGTCCCAAAGCGGGAATCGAACTCGAAACTAAAAACTAAGCAATCGTCTCTAAAGCTTCGAATCGATTGTTCTACAGACACCGTCCTCAATAAGCAGGGCACGTGCGAAGCCGTGTCATATGCTAATGCCATGTAACCCTTCCAGCCTGTCCCAGCTCGGCTCCACGAATCAATCATACCGAGCCAATTTCCATGGGGCTCCGTTAAAGTGTCCATGTAGTTTGGTTCGTATGCAAGATGTTTTAAAGAAAGGGGAAAGCTCCAAATAGAACCTTACGCACAGACACTATTCTCGTTACAATTTAATTATGTGCTTTATTCTTTTCATTTGTGTAGTTTTAATTTGACACATAAAAAAGGTTCCTGCGGCCGCAGTGAATAAAGTACTTTTTGAGTTTTTAATAATAAAATATGACAAACATAAGGAAAACAACCACTTCAAAGATTCGAATCGGACGTTCTCACAATCAGCGGTCTTCATAAGCAAAGTCGTACAACCTCTCCAAAAATTCGAATAAAGAGAGTTTGTACATACGAGCTAACTTTCATAAGACGTTCTTACAATCACCGGTCTTCATAAGCACAATCCCTCTGGTTACGCCGACAGCATTGCGAGCGTAACTTAATTTAAACGTTAGATAAACGACATTGCATAGTTAATTATCTATAGGTAAACTAAGGGTTGGTTTACTTTTCTGGGAATTTTGTGTAATCCCATATTGGGCTATTACGCGATGTTCCTACGTGTCCGTGTGTGCGTACACTATAATCCACACGACGGATATTTTGCTGCGTATGCACTCTGCATTTTTTCTAATGTCGGTCACCTTGACGGACAAGACAGTTGCAATAAAGACGCCTCGCAGGACGGTCGCACGCACTCAATTATTATCCCGCATATGTCTCTGTCGCGATTCGTTCTTTGGAGTCGTGGGACACTTATTACCGAGTCCCATAATATATTTGGGACAGGTCGCGCATTACCACAAAATAGTTGCCAGCCAAAGGAATTCGCCTCCCTGTGTAGTGAAGTGAAAGGATTCCCGCGCAGCCCTGGACCCTCAAAGATTGCTGGACTTGCCAGGTTAGTAAGCCTACCTAACTACCTAGTGATTTTAGCCTGTGCAACGTCGTTATAATTACTATACGCATCTTTGAGAAACCTAGAATTATTGGATTTCAGCCAGTCCATCCCACCTTGGGAAACGCTTATTAACCAAATGATATAATCGGTTAGCTTTATGGTCTATCGTACCATGCATCGCGGCATGCGGCCGGTTATATCTTCCATATATTTGGTCCTCACGAACCGGATAGAAATCTAAAATTTTGGGTTTATTACCACGTGTAATTGCATATAATCATCATAGGAAACTCGTCCTTATTGCGTTACATGTAAGGTCCATTGTGTGTCCGCACTTGTACACGAAGTCCCGTTATAAAATTATTTAAATTCGCATTTTTCCTAACTGATTCACAAATAGGTGTGTATAAGTTATTTACTACTTTAGTGTTTCATGTTGTGAAATAGATTTTACGTTAAATTGCGTTAATTACGCTAATTTTTCATTATTTTATTTAATTGACGGTGGTTTCGTGGAAAGTTTCGTGGCACAAAGATTGGTCTGGTTAACTTTGTTAGCGAATCCAAGTAAGGATCGCCACTATAACATCTTGTTGGTTTATTTTTAACCTAATAACTAAACATTGAGTTTATTTATTTACATCGCAAAAATATTACAGTCCACACCGCATTTATTGAAGAATTTTAGTAGGTTCTGAAGTAACTTATTTACTAGGTTGTTTGTTCTTAAGACAAGATAAATTATTTCTCACTCTTACGTTCATAAGTACCTATTATTTCGCATGCACAGCAATTACGCTCGTGCTATCTATACTGTTCCTATATCGTGCCAGCTTGGTCAGTTAGTGCCTATCTATACTTACTAACGCTGCTGGTAGGATAGGTATTTATTTGTTTTATCCTTACGCGTCGTATTGCACGTTCGCTAGGGTTCCGCATGGTCGGGAAAATAGTTCCACACCTATTTATTTTTTGTTTTACCCGTGTGTCGCGTCGTATTGTACGTCCGCTTTATTGCTTGAAATAGAGTTCCGTTCTATATACCATATATAAATCATATAAGTACCGTTTGTTTTTACAAGCTTTTTTTTATTTTTCGATTTCGCCATTGTCGTGTCGTATTGAACACACGCTAGGGTTTCGCATGATTGGAAAATTGGTTCCGTACCTACCTATCTTTTGTTTTTTAAAAAAATATAAATATTTAATACTTTGTTTTGCATCCATTAGCTTAGGCTGGAATTTCGCTTGGACGGATAAGTGGTTCCGTACCAATTTTATGTTAAAGTTTTTATTTTTTTTTATTTTTAAACACAAATTTTTAGTTTAACATGGAAGACTTAAATAACAAACTTAAACTTTACGAAGGCAAATGTGCTTCATATTTTGGTCGCGTTCAAAAAATATATGATTTAATTTCAAATCTCAATGACGAAAAGTCGAGAAATACTTTCATTGCGAAAGCCAGAACAGTCGATTAAATTAGAAACGAAATTATAACTACAATTGATAATATAAATATTTTGTCAATGAAAATTAATCCCGACTATGAGGTTAATTACAACACGTTGTCGGCCTTTGACGATCTTTCGTGCGAAATTAAAAATGTATTGAGTTCATTGACCCCAGCTCCCCCTACTAAGGATTATGCTATGAGTAGTACTAATTCGACGAGTAGTAGACTCGGTTCAAGTTCAGGGTCATGTCATATCAAAATACCGAGAATCGAACTGCCTACCTTTGAGGGCGACATTCAAACTTTTCCGTTTTTCTATGAAACATTCAAACGTGTAATACATTTAAATCCCGATTTATCGGACTCGGATCGTATTCACTATTTACTAAGTCATCTCAAGGGCAAGGCTCAAAGTGTTGCCGCCGGTATTGTCCCCGCTGCAGAGAACTATCGCGTAATCTGGGACGCGCTTATCGCAAAATATCATGACACGCGCGCATTAGCAGTTAGTTATCTCAATCAGCTGTTTTCTATAAAATCAGTTGGTACTTCGCCTGCTAATGTTGAACAGGTATTTGATAAATTCACTGCAATTGTGGCAGGACTCAAGCAATTGAAAATAGATAACATGGATGATTTTATTTTCACGTACGCGGGTCTTAAGTTATTAGACTCCGACATCGCAAAACATTACGAAATGTCGCTTCGCAATTTGAAAGATCCTCAAGAGGTAGATTATAATTACTTCGTAAAGTTTGTACGCGAACAAATAAAAATATTATATCGCACCGCGCCGTCGAATGCTGAAAAGTCGACCGCCGGCCGCAGTGGCGCCAGTGCGGCGTCTGCTACGTCTTCTAGGGCGCATGTATCTACATCGCCTAAATGTTCGCTCTGTCATTCATCGCATATCCACTTATATAAGTGCAGTGCCTTTTTAAAATTAAACGCGAATGACAGATTTAAATTCATTAAGGAACACAATATGTGTGTCAACTGCCTTAGTGCGCAGCATACAGCGTCTAAATGTCAGTCTTCTGCCACTTGTAAGAAGTGCCAGGGTAAACATCATTCCTTGTTGCATTTCGAACAAAGGCCACAGAAACCAGCTGCTAGTGTCAGCACCGCACCGGCTACTAGTGCCGAAGAACCTGAGCCATCGCAGGAACGGGTTTCTTTTTGCACGCACTCAGCCACGGTTCAAAGGTCGTCTCGCACTACTGAAGTGCTAGCTACTGCGAAGGTATTAGTGGTAGGTAGGAAGGGCAAGGATGCTGTTATTCGCTGTCTTCTGGACCCAGGTTCCCAGAAGAACTATATAACTACTCGATGCTGTCGTAAGCTCGGGTTACCTATCCGCGAGGATTCGGTGGTTACCGTCAAAGGTATTGGTGGTACCTCTCAACCAGTACGAGGTTCAGTTGAACTCAAATTTAGTTCGCGTTTCCGTGTGCAACCCAAGTACAACATCGACGCTCTGGTTCTCGACGAGATAACGGGTCAGCTCCCGTTATGCCCGATAGATGTCGCTAACTTCAATCACATTGATTCGAGGCTACTTGCCGACGATACTTGGGCTACGCCGGGGAATATTGACATTCTGTTAGGAGTAAAACTTTTTGCTAAGTTATTGCAACCAGGTCATGTATCTTCTACCGCGGGATGTCCAGACGCATTAGAGACAGTGCTTGGCTATATATTAATGGGAGACGCACCTGTCTTAGAACGTCCGAAAGCCACCCTGTCGTTTTTCGCTACTTCCCCTTTGGAAAGCTGCGACTTGCGCAAGTTTTGGGAGATAGAGGAAGTTCAACCCTCTTCTATCACTAGCGTGGATGATAAATACTGTGAACAGTTTTATTGTTCCACCACTACTCGCACCCAATCTGGCAAGTATGTCGTTGCTTTGCCATTGAAGACAGACGCATCGGCGTTAGGTAATTCTTTCGAAATTGCACGTCGTAGATTTATTAGCCTCGAACGAAAACTTAAATCGCATCCTAACGTCAAATTACTCTATGATGACGTCATAAGAGATTATCTAAAAAATAATTACGTTTCCCTTGTGCAAGGAATTATTCCTGGCGAGGTATCTTACTACATCCCGCACCATGCTGTAATTCGCGAAGACAAGGCAACCACCAAGTTACGCGTGGTTCTTGATGCGAGCGCGAAGACAGCCAATGGTACATCACTAAATGATATTCTCTACGCAGGTCCAGTTCTTCAATCGGACCTTTTTAATATTCTTTTGAATTTAAGATTCTACGCTGTAGCTATAACGGCTGATGTTAAAGCTATGTACCTCAGAATTTCAGTACGTCCTGAAAATCGTCCTCTTCAGCGTATACTATATCGCTTTCACGAAGACGAGGAATTGCAAATTCTGCAATTTTCCGTTCTTCCCTTTGGGTTCAAATGCTCGCCCTTTGTCGCCATCCGCACCATTCAACAATTGTGTAAGGATGAGGGTCAAAATTGTCCTCTCGCAAGCGAGATTCTAAATAGAGATATTTATATCGATGATATCGCTAGTTCTATTCCTAGCATTGCGCTAGCAATAGATTCCGCTCACCAACTGATTAAGTTGTTTTCACTTGGTGATTTTGAGTTGACTAAATGGTCAAGTAATAGCCCTGAGGTTCTTCAGGCTATTCCCGAGTCACTGCGGCTCGCGCACAGTGTCGATCTAAGTAAGGATCCGACTCTAAAGGTTCTTGGGCTTCGTTGGTTTCCCGACGAAGACTATTTCGCATTCCAAGTCAATTCTGACAATCGCCCTTGCACGAAGAGAAATATTCTGTCGTCTATCGCTCGCCTCTTCGATGTTCTGGGTTTAGTCGCGCCCATGATCTTGTACGCCAAGCTATTAATCAAAGATCTTTGGCTTGTAAAAATTGGATGGGATGATGTCCCACCCAACCGCATAGTTCGTCTGTGGCAGCAGTTTCAAGATGAACTGCCGCATATTTCGCAGCTTAAATTCACACGCCACATTGGCGTAATTGAGAACTGTAAAGTTTCATTAGTTGGCTTTGCAGACGCTAGCGAGAAAGCCTACGGTGGTGCTGTCTACGCCCACGTAGTTAAACCAGATGGAGACATAATCATCTCGCTAGTATGTGCAAAGTCAAAGGTCGCTCCTCTTAAAGTTATTTCGCTGGCTCGTCTGGAGCTATGCGCCGCATTGCTTTTATCAACTTTGATAAAGCGAGTTTTTGATCTTTATTCCTCCCGATATGCCATTGAGGCTGTCGTAGCATTTTCAGACTCAACTGTAACTTTGAGTTGGATCCACTCTTCGCCACATCGCTGGCACACGTTTGTGGCCAATCGCATAGCCAAGATTCACGAAAATCTCTCGGCAAAACACTTCTTCCATGTAAAAGGATCAGATAATCCTAGTGATTGTCTTTCCCGCGGTTTGACGCCAGCCCAGCTTATCCATCATCCACTGTGGTTGACTGGACCGCCCTGGCTCAAACTGCCCCGCCACGCATGGCCTATAAAGCCATTCGTTCCAGGTCAGACGCAAGAGCTTCCCGAAATGAAGCCAGTTGCTCTACCTGCTTTATCGCCGGAAATGTCAACGGTGAATTCTCCTGCCGAAGACATTCTGTATAACCTCTCCAATAGGTTTTCCTCCTGGAAAAAATACTTGAAAACAATTTGCTTTGTTTACAAATTTCTAAAGTGGCTTCCTATAGGCCCAATAACCGCGCTCGATTTGAACTTTGCTGAATCAGTTGTGTGGCGAACTGTTCAACGAATTCATTTTGAATCCGATGCAAAATCGTATCTTCGTGAACTCTACCAATTCTTATCGCATGAATATAGCACATATTGGGAGAAGGAACTGGCGGATGATAACTCGCGACCGCTCTACGCGCTTAGCTCCGATCCGTCAGAACCCGCCGCATTAACTCCTGCACATTTTCTTAACACGAAACCACTCGTCTTTTTCCCTGCTCGCGAGGTAACTGAAACGCGCTTACATCTTATTTCGCGACAGGAACTAAATGATCAACTTGTTCATTCTAAATGGAACACACCTGCTAATCCTTTACGGACTGGTATGGTTGTTGTTTCTATGCAGGACAACGTTATGCCTCTACATTGGCCGATAGGCTTAGTGACTGAAGTCTATCCGGATAAGAACGGGGTAGTTAGAGTCGCAACGATCAAGACTCAGAGTGGGTTTTTTCAACGGCCAACAGTTAAGTTGTGCCCTTTGCCAACACAATAAGTTTTGGTATCTAATTTTTATAATGCAGAAGTTAGGTTTAATTAAATTTATTAACTAGTTTATAAAATTCCTTCATAAATTTAGTTTCTTTCATAAGGTAGAGTTTTCATGATGATAATATGCAATTGTTAATTGTTGTTTCCTCTTTTTTGTTTTGAAAGATTAGGACCTTTCAAGCCGGGGAATATGGTTACGCCGACAGCATTGCGAGCGTAACTTAATTTAAACGTTAGATAAACGACATTGCATAGTTAATTATCTATAGGTAAACTAAGGGTTGGTTTACTTTTCTGGGAATTTTGTGTAATCCCATATTGGGCTATTACGCGATGTTCCTACGTGTCCGTGTGTGCGTACACTATAATCCACACGACGGATATTTTGCTGCGTATGCACTCTGCATTTTTTCTAATGTCGGTCACCTTGACGGACAAGACAGTTGCAATAAAGACGCCTCGCAGGACGGTCGCACGCACTCAATTATTATCCCGCATATGTCTCTGTCGCGATTCGTTCTTTGGAGTCGTGGGACACTTATTACCGAGTCCCATAATATATTTGGGACAGGTCGCGCATTACCACAAAATAGTTGCCAGCCAAAGGAATTCGCCTCCCTGTGTAGTGAAGTGAAAGGATTCCCGCGCAGCCCTGGACCCTCAAAGATTGCTGGACTTGCCAGGTTAGTAAGCCTTCCTAACTACCTAGTGATTTTAGCCTGTGCAACGTCGTTATAATTACTATACGCATCTTTGAGAAACCTAGAATTATTGGATTTCAGCCAGTCCATCCCACCTTGGGAAACGCTTATTAACCAAATGATATAATCGGTTAGCTTTATGGTCTATCGTACCATGCATCGCGGCATGCGGCCGGTTATATCTTCCACCCTCCAAAGGTTTGAATAAGTGATTGGGAGTCGCAAATCCCCTCTAAAGGTTTAATTAAAGAGTTATACCGTATAACCTCTCCAAAGAATCGGATCGGACATTCAACAGTCTTCATTAGCTAAGTCGTTTAACCTCTACAAACATTCAAATACTTTACAAATACTTTAATAATAATGTAAGACGGGTCTTACATTCTCTACAAAGATTCGAATAAACAATTCTTTCAAATATGCGAATCGACCGTTCTACTTCTACACAACCTTTACTCAACGGGAGAGCATCTCCAAAGACTAAATACTGAATAAGCAAAGTCGTACAGCCTTATATGGAGAGAGTCGTAAAACCCTACTAAAGATTCGACAAGTCTTACAACTTTCTAAAGAATTCTTCCTACGAAGATTGGAATATCCAGCTCTACTTCTTATAGATAGCATCCTCAATGAGCGGAGCACGAGCGGACCCGCGTCATATGCTAATGCGATGTAACCATTCTAGCCTGTCCCTTTTCGACTCCACGAATCAATCATACTGAGCCCATTTTCCATAAGGCTTCCTTCTAACCTCCGTGAAGTTACGTTTAAATATAAGATGTTTTTATGATTCTAGAAGCTTTTTGATCTAACTAAGGTGTATTGTGTGAAAAGCATACGTATAGTGGACCTAGATCTTTATTGACTATTCTATATCTGCCGTAGGACGTCCACTGCTGGACATAAGCCTCCCTCATGGATCAATAACTGATAATGAGGAGTGTGTTGCCATACTCACCACGCTTGGCGGACGGGTTGGCGAGCGCGGTATAGGGCATTGAAAACACGAAAAGATGCTGCTGCCCATCTTTCAAAGGTATCCCTTAGATTCGTACTGCATCCACGGGCAAGAGAGGAAGGGCAACATTATACTGCCGGCGCCCCACGGCACTATTTATTTATTTATTTATTATTTATTAGATTATTCACTAGTTTTATAAATTCGAAGATTTATTGACTGTTCTATCTCAGCCGTAGGACGTCCACTGCTGGCCATAAGCCAGATAATGGAGATAATGAGGAGTTAAAGCGGCAATAGTCTATCCATTGACAGTTTTAATACATGACGACCTCGGTGGCTGAGTTGGTCTGATTCCAGGCCGAGGCGCAAGAGGTTGCGGGTTTGATCCCCGCCGGGTAAAAATGTTTGCTTTTCTACAGATATTTGTACGGGTCATTTGACGGGCCGGGGTGTTTTTTTATATAAGTATAAGAAATATGTATGTATTTAAGCATCGCCGTGGGTTGCCGGCAGTAGAATGCGACCCCACCTCTCATGCCCGTGGATGCAGTAAGAGTATGCTAGGATCCGGAAGATGGGCAACAACGTCCTTCCGTGTATCAACATCCCGTACTGCGTTCGCCAATCCGCCTACCAAGCGTGGTGAGTATGGCAACTACCCGTCATGGAGATCCATGTTTATATATTATACCATTTTATATATTATACCATATCCATGTCTATGTTCAGTAGTGGACGTTTTACGGCTGAAATTTTTATGATGATAAAGTATTAAGTGCCAGATGGTTGTTGGACAACAGATGGTATGGGAGCATGCGAAGTCTCTATCTTTTTTTACCTATAACTCGAACTAACTATGGCAAAAGAATGGTAATTTTTGTAGGAGCACAGCTTTACAACAATATACCCTCTGATATAAAAAAGTGAACAACTATTCAGCTCACTTAAAAATAAACTTGTTCAATATACACTATTGAAAATTACTCTCTTCTCAACGAGTAAAATGTGTTAGATATTTAAATAAGGGAAACGTGATCGGCATACAGTGAATTTGTTTTCAAGAAAGCATTGTTCTTATTTAAGTGAAATTTACCATTGTCTTTTTGAGAATAAATTATATTATAACTACCTGTCCCGGCGAACTTTGTATCGCACCTTTCACAACCACTACTTGCAACTTACCCTACAACTACTAATTTACGCAACGAAAAGTAGCCTATGTCCGTCTCCATGGTCTTATCTACTCCTATACTAAAATTCATCCAAATCGGTTCAGCGGTTTTGACGTGAAAAGGGAACATACATACATACATTCTTACTTTCACTTTTATATATTAGTAGGATAAATAACAAAACACGGGAATTTACAGTCGAAACTTCGGGAATATTTTATTTTATTTATTTAGGAAAACAAACAGTACAATTTTAACAAAAATATAAGGTAATCAAGACTATAGACCATTAATATGTTTTCGCATATAGAAACTAGAATATTAGTAAGTAAAAGTTCGACTTAACAGTGACAATCAGATAGGTAGTATTAATAATTAATCAAACCAAATTGAACCAGTCATCGGATAGAACGCGCTTATAGGCTGAAGGCTTTGTAATAAATAAATCCAAATCGGGAAAGTTAATTAAATTTTTATTATAGGAATTTGCAATCTAATAAAAAATGAATTTTGCCTGTTATTTGTGGCACAGTGCGGTACGTGGATGGAAAGAAAGGGAGTTCTTACGGAACGAGTAGGCACGCAAAACTGTAAGGTTGAGAGAAGCGATGGCGAATCTATGAGAGATTGTGCTAATTTAACCAAGAAAGATATGTCTGAGAAGGTTCTCCATTCAGCAAGTGGTAATATATGATGCCTTCTGCACCGCGCCTCATAATCAGGGTCGAAAGTTTTGCACTTAAACTGCAGATATCTCATGAACCTACGCTAAAAAGATTCAAGTCTATCTTTGTAAATACTATATTGTGGATTCCAAACTTGTGAGCAGTATTCCAGAATACTACGAACGTAGGAGCAGTACAGTATTTTTACAGTTTTAACCTGAGAAAATTGGGAACATGAACGGATAATATAACCCATAGCTTTGTTGGCTTTTTTATCAATGTAATCAATATGCTTATCGTAACTCAGTTTACTGTCATGAATGACACCTAAATCTCGGATTTCTTCCAGATTATTAAGGTTATGATTTTGGATAGTGTAATGAGCCGTTTTCAGTAACAAAACAAAAAGAGTTTTCTACTAAACCTAACAGATGGAGCTGGCAAGTGGAGTTAGCAAGTTTGTGATTAATCCTGTCATTGTCGAATTGTGCCTACCAGTAAAAGAAAATTAACGCCATCTATAAGGTTCGAGGTAACTATTTTTGAAGTTTTTACTTTTTAATGAAAACGCCTCATTATGTTTTATTGGTTGATGTTGTCTTGTCTTGTCTTTTTATTTTATGGCTTTTTGTGTTTGGTTTTACACAATTCCGCCAGTGTCAAGTTAATTGATAAATTCTCATATTATTTGGCTGGCCATGTTGGCTGATGATTGATGATTAGTTGATGTTTTCGCGTGAATGTTATTGAGTGACACTTGGCAAAATTAAGGTCAAGTTTGTAATCAAAGGTAAAACGCGATAAATTCCCATGTTTTAATTATCTCACTAATTTTAAAAAGCCGAAAGTTTATAAGGAGGTTTGTTACCTCTTCACGCAAAAACTAGCGTACGTAACGAGCCTAAATTTTGCGCCACGTATAGATGTTGACTAGGATTAACACATAGGCTATTTTTAATCTGGGTACAACGCATGCGAAGCGGCGGGCACAAGCTTGTTTATTATAATGAATTGTGATTGCGCGAAAGTTAACGAAAAACTAAATTATTTATTTATTTAAAAGACGCTGAAACAAATGAACACATGACGATATAACTTTGTATGACAAATCTATATAGACAAGAGAGACTTAAGACTATGTGCTCTCCTAATCATAGGGCTTTAATAACTTTTCCAAGAGCTTTCCTCGACTAGAGTTAAAATGGTAACAGAAAATAAATTTAATACTAAAGTATAAAAATATATTTAACCTAATCAAAGGAATCGAAGAACGTATCGCAGCCAAATCGAAAGTCAGAAATCGACTAGTTAGTTAAAACGCGTGCCGGAATCCAGAATGCTTGAAATTGTAACAGTTTTAATGGAATCCTGCAATATAAATTGTTCGAGCGCGCCTGATCTCTTTCATGTATTTTTTAATTTGCGATCACACTTCAGCCCTGTTCGTAATAAACAGGGGTTGGATGCTTTTTACGTACGAGTTTTTGTACAGGTCGATGTTATGATGGCCTTTCAAAAACTGTGCTTAGTTTTAAAACTGATTCAATAAATCGTTTATTTATCAAAACCTTAACAACTTAAAGCATACTAGCTTCTGCCCGCCGCTTCGCATGCGTTGTACCCAGGTAAAAAGTAACCTGTGTTAATTCTGGTCAACATCTTTACGTAGGAATAGTTGCCCTACTCACCAGGCTTGGCAGGCGGGTTGGTGAGCGCAGCACGGGATGTTGATACACGGAAAGACGCTGCTGCCCGTCTTCGAGAGGTATCCCTTAGCTCTTACTGCATCCATGGGCATGAGTGAAGGGGGTTGGTGAGCGCAGCACGGGATGTTGATACACGGAAAGACGCTGCTGCCCGTCTTCCGGAGGTATCCCTTAGCTCTTACTTGCATCCATGGGCATGAGAGGAGGGGTAACATTCTACTGCCGGCACCCCACATCAACGCCGACAACTTCACCATAATAAGCCTTAGCAGCTCGACTTTTTGTGAACTTGCAAAGTCCGCGATTGTACGATGCAATATCGGGCCAAGTTACGTAACTTAGTTGTTGAGTTCGCGGTCGGATCGCTACGGAACTGAACAAAATTATCGGCTCGCAGTCCCGCAGGTACTTTCAGAACTTTGTTAGAGCGGTTTAGGTTCTTGTGTACTTTATGGTACGCGCGGAACCTGTTTTAACTACGTTTCGTCATCATCATTTCAGCCGAAAATACCTCTACCTCATGGATCTCCATGAGGGGTAGTTGCCATACTCACCACGCTTGGCAGGCGGGTTGGCAAGCGCAGCAGATATTGATACACGGAAGACGATAAATCTCGCTAATATTATAAAGCCGACAGTTTGTTTGTATAGATGTACTATGTAAGGGTGTTTGTTACCTATTCAATCAAAAAACCATCCTACGAATTGAGCTGAAACTTTGCACATATATACTTAGATGTAGGCCAGGATTACACATCATCATCATCATTTCAGCCTTAAAACGTCCATTACTGAACACAGGCCTCCCTCATGGATCTCCATAAGGGGCAGTTGCCATACTCACCACGCTCGGCAGGCGGGTTGGCGAGCGCAGTATGGGATGTTGATACACGGAATGACGCTGCTGCCCATCTTCCGGAGGTTTCCCTTAGCAGGCTCTTACTGCATCCACGGACATGAGAGGAGGGGTAATATTCTACTGCCGGTATCCCACAGCTATATTAAATGCTTAATACAATTTTATTTATTAAATAGTTACATTGGCGTCGATTCTGTTTAACGCTTCCGAAAGCTAATTATAATTATGGATATGACTTTTTTAAATTTAGTGCTATCAGCGCAAAATTGGGTATAATTGTTCTGTTTTAATTTTAGAATGGCACTAACTTTACATTTGTATTTAGTATTTTTGTAATATATATGTATATACATATATATATATATTTATGTTAGGATTTATATATTAGGATATTAACACTACACCCCATTCTTCCTTTCAAATCCTCTCCTTCCAAAGGCTGTCTGGAAGAAATCGCTCTAAGCGATAAGACCGCCCATTGTGTATTTCTGTTGTTTTTGTGGTTCAAGTTAATTTTAGTTATTTTTGTTTTTATTTTCTGTTTGATTTACACAATAAAGAGTTTATCTATCTCTCTAACCAAATATGTAATTTTAGTCCATTTTAAGTCAATTTAATTAGCTATTATTATTATTCGGTTTATAACTTAAAATAAACACAAAATAATTAATCGAATTCCTTAAGGTATGGACATTCCCGGTGTTATTTCTAACAAACAGTAAACAGCATGCATTTACAAACATTTTTTTTACAACACAGAGATTATTAAACTTATTTAGATTACTAAATGAATCAAAACAATAAAAAGGAATACGAATTTATGTTACCTGATTTTGAAACAGTTTTTTTAACCGCGATTTGGCAGAGGCTAAACAATCTCACTATAAGGCTAAACAATCTCAATATGTTTTGGTAAACGTAGAATAACAGACACCAAATTAACAACAGGTCTACGGGTAGCTACGGAACCCTTTTCAGCGCGTGGCTGGACCTTGGCTTTGATTTTTTTAGGTGATAATAAAAATGATAATAATTTAATAATCGATAATATTATTGCACATGCGGTACAACGACCGCGCGGCCGTCCCAGGCGCAGATGGCGGGATGAGCTGGACATGTACTGTGCTGACTGGTCATCATCATCATCATTTCAGCCGTAAAACGTCCACTACTGAACTAAGGCCTCCCTCATGGATCTCCATGAGGGGTAGTTGACATACTCACCACGCTTGGCAGGCGGGTTGGCGAGCGCAGTATGGGATGTTGATATATGGAAAGACGCTGCTGCCCATCTTTCGGAGGTGTCCCTTAGCAGGCTCTTACTGTATCCACGGGTAGGAGAGGAGGGGTAACATTCTACTGCCGGCACCCCACGGCTGACTGGTCGACCATGATTTATTAGATTAGATTATTCTGATTAGATTAAATTAGATTATTGCAAAACATCTTGCACTCCAGGTACATTTTACAAGAATACAACTATTTTTCTTTTACTTACGTTCAATACTTACCGATCATTAGTTTTCATTTTGACGTTGTAATGTTAGTCTTACCTGTAACAAAAACATAATTTTGTTAGTATTCAATAAATAAATAATGCTAGACTTTTCACACAGCACCATCTAGCCTCAATGAGAGCTCATAATACAAGCAAACTTGTATAGTACAAGATGATTAAAACTTGAATACTTTTTCTTTGTAAATACATTCATACCATTTACTATACACTCACTTTACTGTTTTAATAAAAAAACATAATGTTGTTAGTAGTCCTCTAAAAGTTATTATTATTATGTTGCATAACTTCTAAATAGTGTTGCGCCGTGCGCAAACGCAAACTAGTAAATCAGCGAAAAAACCAGAAAGGATCAGTGTTTTTGTAAACACCTTCTAAAGAGTTCTAACGTCACTTGTACTTTTCTATACTAATATTATAAAAAAGTAAAGTTTATGATTTGTGAGTTTGTGACGTTGTAGGGGGTAATCTCTGGATCTACTGAACCGATTTTGAAAATTATTTTACTAATAGAAAGCCACAGTATTTGGGAGTGTCATAGGCTATAAATTTACCCGAAAAATTAAGACTTTTTCATGGTAGTTGGATTTGCAAAGTAAGTCGGAAAAAAACGTTTGAACGAAAGCGTTTCTTACGAACGCTGCCTTAATGATGAGAGGTATATTATTGAGTTCTAGATAAAAGTTTAAGAGCTTGATACTGTCTACAAAAATGTCAGCTACAGCCTATGTCTTCCTTTCATATTTACTTTCAGAAATGCAGCTGGGCTGGTCATGTCTGTCGCATGCCCGAGGATCTGTGGGTTAAGGAACCCCGACACGGTAAGACGCCGCGGCAGACCGAACAAACGATGGCGTGACGAGTTGGACCAATATGCATGATCGCATGGTCGCATGTGCGCATGGGTCGAATTGACAGCAGATCGAGAAGCATGGAGAGATGGGGAGGAGGCCTTTGCCCAGCAGTGGGACACTTACGGCTAATTGGAATTGGAAAGCAAACATGATTTATTTAATTATAGCTATTTTATTCACTTATTTGAACAAATGCGGTAATATAGCCAAATTGGCATGAAAATACAATCATGCCAATTTTGTATTTTCATGCCAATTTGGCATATTCGTTCGTTCGTTGCTTGCCGCCCAACGAAGTGGACACCGGGTCAGCTAGTAGAACATAAACTGGAGAAGTTTCTAGAAAAACCGGTTGTTACACAATAGCGCGGATGTAAACAAGGTTGTTTATCTTTGTGTGTGAATCTAGAAACTTCCACTTCTCGAATCTTCTATAAGTGCGATATAAATACGTGGGCGTGTTTGCCGAGCGGACAGTCTTTATTTGGCTACGGAAGTGAACAGTGCGATATAACGGAGGGCTTTCAAAGTGAATACAAGTGTAAAGCGGCCTATACATGCTGGCCGAGCTAAGACCAACGCGAGCGTAGGCAAATCGTTACAAGGCAAGTGCTACCGTCTAGACGTTTGGCAAGTCTACGCAAACTATTGCAAGCGGCCAATGTTGACGAGTTTTGTGTGAAGCTGCCCACACGTTGGGCGCTGTCAGTTCTTGTTGTGCATTCGAACTACATGGTCGTGGTTATTTGATTTAATATAATATAATAATGCTGGACAAATCACACAGCATCATCTAGCCCCAAGCTAAGCAGAGCTTGTGTTATGGGTACTAGATGACTGATATACCTAATACATTATACTACATAGATAGATATTTTTATTATATATAGAAAAACACCCAGAACAAATATCTGCAGATCGTACAGACATTTGTCCCGAGGCGGGAATCGAACCCGCAACTCCTTGCGACGCAGGTGGACCTTCGCCCGCTGCGCCACAGAGCTCGTCTTATGATTTGAACAATATGGACGTAGAAGTTGTTGCAGCTGCTGCTATTTATTTGATGAGCACGTATAATTATTACGTCAGTGTTAGTAGATAGATAGATAGATAACTCTTTATTGTACCCAGCTTAATTCTAATACAAACAATCATCATCATCATCATTTCAGCCGTAAAACGTCCACTACTGAACATAGGCCTCCCTCGTGGATATACATGAGGGGTAGTTGCCATACTCACCACGCTTGGCAGGCGGGTTGGCGAGCGCAGTATGGGATGTTGTTACACGGAAAGACGCTGCTGCCCATCTTCCGGAGGTATCCGTTAGCAGGCTCTTACTGCATCCACGGGCATGAGAGGAGGGGTAACATTCTACTGCCGGCACCCCACGGCAATATACAATATATAGGCAATATACACAAACAATATAATAAAGGAAATAAAGTATGATTAACTTAAAGCAGAAGCACAATGGGCGGCCTTATCACTATAAGCGATCTCTTACAGGCAACCTTTGGATGGACAAAAACAACAAGAAAGTAAAAGCGCGGTTTCGTCATAGTATAATTAAACTAGAGTACCTATGTAATAGCTATAAATATATACTTAGCTAGTATAATTACATATTTAATAATAATAAACAAATAAATAATCGAATATTTATAAACTACATAAATAAATAATAGTAAGTAGGTAGGTAGGTAACTACCTAGTAATTTTGTTTGTTTATTCAGTCTACGAAGTCGAAGTCCTATATAACATCGTTTCAGCCATAAAACGTCCACTACTGAACATAGGCCTCGCTCATGGATCTCCATGAGGGGTAGTTGCCATACTCACCACGCTTGGCAGGCGGGTTGGCGAGCGCAGTACGCGATGTTGGTACACATAAAGACGCTGCTGCCCATCTTCCGGAGGTATCCCTTAGCAGGCTCTTACTGCATCCATGGGTATGAGAGGAGGGGTAACATTCTACTGCCGACACCCCACGGCGGCCTATATAACATACTTACTTTCTTTTTATCTTTATGCTTTACGTCTTTTGGGTTCCAAATTACCGGTTCGTTCTGGTAATACTCCAAAAACTTGATAATATCATCATTTGTATCGAACGACATTACCACAGACAGATACGTGCGACGGTGACCAACGCCAAGCGCGTAATGGCGGGCAAACAAACATGTGGACACGGTTGGCCCAACGCAGGCAAGCGCCTTTGATTTGTGCAGAAAAACCGACACGGCTCCGAAGTGAGGCGAGTCAGCGCAAGCGATCGCGAGCGGTGACAAGTCACTGCAAATGTGCTCTATACACGTTGGCGCTTGTAATAACTCGGCCAGCTAGGCGAGCGACACCGAGCGATGGCAAGGCAAGGCAAACATGCCGTCTACACGTTGGGATTGGCGTTCACTCGGCAACGTTGGCCCAACATGTATAGGCCGCTTTATAGTGTTGTTCAGTGATCTGTGAACAAGTGTTATAGTGGTGATCAGTGTTCTGTAAGGATGTGTTAATCTGCTATGAGATTCTTATTGGTGTGATCCGTTATTGTTGTGATTGTGTTGATTTTTGTCTAATTGGACTACATTATTTAATCCCGAACACCCAGCTCATAACAATAGTAAAAGAATATTTAAAACTTTATAGTTCGACCAGCATAAAAGCGTGTTTTTCAGATTTTTCAATTATTATTTATACTTTCATAATAAGGATAACACGGTTACAATAACTTTGATCCCAGTGACACAACTTTTCACTTCAAAAAAACTTATAATTTCGTTAGGAGAAACTGAACTTTCGGCACTGCTTGGCTTCACTCCGACTTGACATAACTTGCGAACAGCGAGGTCGCGACAGATTTTACTTTTTCTACGGACTGAAATTGAATTTCTCTACGAGTAACTTACTAATTGAATTTCAGTTAAATGCACTAGTAGAGTTTACCTTTTTTATGTACAGAAGAACTGGAAAATAAAACTTTTTCTTTAATTATTTTTTGGATGCGACTATCACGTTTGCCGTGGGGTGCCAGCAGTAGAATGTTGCTCCTCTCTTGCCCGTGGATGCAGTAAGAATCCGCCAAGCGGTAATTACGTTGCAGTACCGCCAAACCTAACTTCAAAAGTTGCACTTGTTCCAACAGCCCTATAATTTCTAAAAAGCTTTTTCTAACTCAACCTAACCTTAAACATCGCATTTCCAGACATAAACCATTGTAAGTGCCAGATACATCCGTCTCCGGCGTAAAAACCTGTATCTGGTTTTGGGACAAGCAATAACTCCAACCTCGTAAAGTCGCAGTAATAAAACTCCAAATGGAAACCCTGCTCTCGAAGAGGAATGAAGCTTCCTGAAAATGTACAGGCCGCAATAAAATGAATGATTCATCATAGTCTCAGCCGTGGGACGTCCACTGGAATTGGACATCTCGCACGAATCTCCAAGATATGATCATGAGGGCGTTGTTGCCATACTGACCACGCTTGGCAGGCGGACGAATATACAGGATACAGCGTATCTTTATTGTGCAACTGTAGTACATGAAATACCGTATGTTTTTATGGGTTAAAATCCCTTTCGGGTTCGTAGACATATTATAATACACCCTGTACAACAGTTGCACAATAAAGATACTCTTGTATCCCGTATACTACGGTTGTGGTCATAGAATGCCAGCATCCGCATACTGCCTGTTTCGGAAAGCTGCCTCTATGGCCGGTCAAACATTGATAATGCAATTACTGAACATCCGGGTATCTTTAAGCCTTTTGCCGGTTGAGCATGAGAATCGGATGTAAAGACGAGTGGTTTTTGCTACGCCACGTAACGACTATGGGACGTAACCTAGACATATAACGTTCCGCGGTCCGCTTTGTTTAGCTGCGTTTTTAATCCTCGACTAAAAAGAGGGGTGTTATAGGTGTAAGTTATAGGTGTGTTATAGGAGTGTGTAAGCCAAGAGGAGCAGTTTAGACTAAATTGTGCCATAAACGCTGCACAGAACAGCTAAATGTATTATCGTAGCTAAATATATTATCCTTGAAATTTGTTTCCCCAATGGTTAGCTCGGACTTTCAATCCGAGGTTCCTTCCACTCCCGTTTTATTAAAGGCTGTTTTTTTTATATAGAAGTTGATGATGCAATGCTCTATTGCGGCTGCGTCTTCGATACAGCCCACTGATTGTTTCCCACAATCCTTTGATCAACAGAGATGTATGGTGCCGGATACAACACAGCACGGTATTGTTCCGCTCTGTTATAAACAGGTTCCGTAGTGTAGCACTGAGTGTTTTGATGGTATGTGAGCTTTTCCAAGTGACTTAGATAGATAGAATGTGGACCCGGCAAATTACGGGCCACAATAGCAAATTTAGATATTAATCTTACGTTATTAGAAAATAAGTTACATTAATGATTCGCTTCCCTGTTTTAACCACAGTAGCACACTTAAAAGCGATAAAAAAACACAGCTCTTATTAATAGTTAGATTTTTAAGTTGTTTCGGAGTCTGCGCAAATTCCGTTTCAAGCATTTTTGTCGATGGCTAGAAATAATGAATGTGTTCAGCTCTGTTTTATTCAAATAATTGTATTTAAAAATAATTGTATTTCGATTTAATTAATGTTACCTGACTATTTCATATTGTCATTTTATTGACATGTTTATTTTGTATTATTGATTTTAGTTTGTAGGGAAATTTTTGCTTGACTATTGTAAGTATTTTTTTTTGTTAATATTGATTGATTGGTGTAAGTGGTGTAAGCCGTTCTAATCAAATGTATTAAATAAATAAATAAAAATTGTCTTCTAGAATACCTGATATTTTGTAGAGCAACTGTGTCATGGTATGTCCAATAAACCAAAATTGTTTATGTACAAACATCAACGTACAAAGCATGTTGCATGGTATATTTTAGTGGCATTTCATAATCTTCCTCTTCTTTTTTTAAAGTTCGCGCCAAACGCAAGCGCGGAGACCAATCGCCGCTGTAACACCAGCTCTATTTTCTTTAAGATTTGAACTAAGAAGGTTCTATTTCAATATTGCCAACAATACTTGTAACAACAAGTATGTTTTGATCTATGGAGAATTATCTATTCTAGGGAGTACCGGATTGTTTAATAATCTTAGGATTGTTCCGTTGGGTTTTGAGACGATGTATTTAAATCTATTTAAACCACTAAAATAATTGTTTACTGAATTGCGTCGCCTTAAACAGGCCGGAGTGAAGCGCAATGCGGATGAGCTGCATTGAACACCTATTACAGTGAAATACGATAATCGGGTCACGTCCGGGCCTATGGCTCTGGGAATTTAGGACTTCAAGTGTATCATCATAAAGTGTATATTGCCAGAGATTCGGCTGCAGCATCGCTGACTTTTATGATATCACAGAAGATATGTATAAAAATAGATTAAAATGTTGCCTGTCATTCGACATTTCCCACCACACCATCTATATTTGACTAAACTGAGCTTGTGTACGCTTTTACAAACAAACAATCGGATTTATAATATTATAATGTGATTTATGATTATAATATTATAAATCCGATTTTTTGTTTATTATGTACCTTTACTAACTCTTCAAGCAATAACCATGTATTTACAAAACATTATACTTAAAATTTTCAGCAAAAAAACCAACTTCACTGATAAAATCTCAAATGTTGCCAAAAATACCCGAACCGCTCTATGTATTCTTATTACTTTTGAGTATTCGCCTCGATTCATCATCAGAACCCAGTTAAAAATGGGACCGATTTAAAGAGTATCTAATCGAACTCAAGAACAATTTTCCAAATCAATACATAAACGAACATAAGGGAGTCTGAGTTAACATAGATTAAAAAAATAGCGACGACTTGAGAACCTCCTCATTTTTTAAATTCGTTTAAAAACTACCAAAGATATCAAGCTGAAACATTGCACATTATATAGATGTTGACCTAGATTAACACAAATGCTGCTTTTAATCCGGGTACAAGGTAGCAGCGCCTCTTCGAGTGCCGTCGCCACTGCCCTCGCCAACCCGCCTGCCAAGCGTGGCGAGTATGGCAACAACCCCCTCAAAATCTTGGAGATCCATGAGGAGGCCTATGTCCAGCAGTGGACGTGGACAGCAGTCCTTTGGCATATGCGTGCGAAGTTGCGGGCAGAAGCTAGTACAAGCATATTACTCCTTATGATTATATTATACAATACATACTACAGATAGAAAAAAATATTAAAAATAAAATGCGAGCTGAACCACGGGCGTCAACCAGTAACATAAGGCCACTTTAACCGGCAACACAGCTGAGAAAAACATAAATTAAACCTCTGTTTAAACCTGTTCTAAGAGATACTTCAGAGAGAGGGACTTACGCGGTGTTCTAAGCACCACTTAAAATAACAAGTACAGTTTAGCTTTCTTTTCGCTAAATCTTCATTTCTTGTTTTCATACTTTGGTGGAGGCTGAAGTCACCTTTTGTTAAATGCGCACTGAGAAGTCATTGTAGGCGGTAGGTTTCTTTTTACAAAATAATAGCTCAAAATTACCCTGCAAATAAACATGAACCTGCGAAAGTCTGGAAATTTTTGCGGTCGCTAGGAGTTGGTAAGCCACGCCGAGATCCACCTAAAAATCTGGTCATTATCTCTCTGAACCAACATTTTTCTAGCTCATTCGACTGTGACACATCTATAAAAACGCAAACTATTTACAACCTAGATTTACATTAGATTCATATTTGGCATGCGTAAAGACCATGTCTCTGAGTATCGTAGCATGCTCCAGTGGTTACGTATCCGACTTCACCGGAATGCTCATAATAAATTATGAGCATTCATAAAAAATTAAGAATTCCCAATTTTTTTCCTTCTAAAACTACTTGTTATCGTGGGATGAAAGGCCTCCCCTTTCGGGTTAGTATGTTATAATACACCCTGTATATGCACTCGGGCAGAACGGCTCATAATTAACAAGCTGTATCAAATAAGCTACGCCGGTCACGCCCATCCGCCGTTCATCCGCAAAAAGCGATCGCGACGGGGAACTTCACGTTTTTTCCCCAACTTTCAGCGACTGATCGGGAATTTATCGACGTTCAGTGAAGACGGCGCCTTTACAAGGCTGCGTAAAAGGGTGATAGCTTTTTGTGAGATTTACTTATTTTGCTCTTAAGTAGAAGAAAAGAGGCCTTTAGCTAGCAGTGTTAGTGGCTGATTGCAAAGATTGTGGTTATGTGGTGTTTGATAAACTGAATACTTAACGAATCCCGTTTAGCGTCTAATGGAGCCCTGCTTCTTTTTGGTAAATATGATTTGTTATATTTTTTTTATTTAGTAAGCAAATCGTTTTGTATGGCACCTATTGTGTTCTGCATTGTACTGTTATCTCCCCCCTGGTAATATAAAGATTCGCTACGCAACCCCCCTTGCACAATAACTCTACGCAGAACCTTAAACAACCGCCCCACAAATCAGTTCGTTATTCACGGCAGGTACAGCCGGCCAAATTAATGACTAGCTCCCATCCGGGCCGGGCGGGCTTTGATTAGAACGCTAATCGGGCCAATTATTGTCAAATGGATTTTACAGGGAACTCGCAATCTTTACCCGATATATCTTCGGGAAAACACATAACAATACTTTGAGACTTTGTTACGACTCTAACGACGACCAATCTCAAAATTTGGAAGAACTATTTGTACTAGCTATGACCATTATCTAATTTATTAATAATAGAACTCCCCTTCCAAGACATAAAGTTTCGCTACGCAACCCCATTGCACAATAACTCAACGTAGAACCTTAAACAATCGTTCCACAAATCAGTTCGTTATTCGCGGCAGGTACAGTCAGGCAAATTAATGGCTAGCTCGGATACCAAGCCGGGCCTTAATTAGAACGCTAATCGGGTCAATTGTCAAATGGATTTTACGAACTATTGCGATATATCGTTCATAAACATAAACGACTCATTCAGCATGGGAAACATACAAGATACGTTTTTTTCATTGAACTCACTCAAAATTCACAGAAAATTTATATCAGTTCGTTATTTGCGGCAGGTACAGGGCAAATTAACGACTTGCTTGAATCCGAGCCAGGGCAGTACTTATGCTGTGACTAATCCAAGCGTTATTTTTGTCAAAGTTTATTAGTACTCTCTTACTCACCAATACTAAACATCTAAAACCAACCCATAATAAAATTTCTATTTAAAATACCTCCCGCAAATTATGGTTTTTGAAACGGTCATACAAGTATACACACCATTATTCATTATCATCATTTCAGACGTAGGACGTCACCGCAGAGCATACATACATAGACCTGCCTCATAGATCTCCAGGTACAGATCATGAGGGGTTGTTGCCATACGCACTGCGGTTGGCGAGCGCAGTACGGGATGTTGATATACGGAATGAAGCTGCCGCTCATCTTCCTTAAGTATCCCTTGGCAGATTCTTACTGCATCCACAGGTAAAAGAGGATGGGCAACAATCTACTGTCGGAACTCCACAGCCACCATTATTCGCGGAAGGTAAAATAAACTAAAAAAATATTGAGCCGTCACGGGAGATGTAAAACATTTTCAACACAGTCGCCACAGTCGCTACAGTAGCCCCAGTTGCCATAGTCACCACAGTCGCTACAGTCGCCAGAACAGCCCCAGTCGCCACATTCAACACGATAGGCACGATGGACGAGAGGCAGTCACCTTAGTACTAACTCGCACATCTCCACTCCAAGCGTCATGCGTCATCACCTCTCGTCCGATCGGTTTTACCTCCCGCAAAAGATGTTTCACATCAAAAGGTACAGTTAGACTAAGCTCAGGGCCTGACCTTAATGGCGGGCTCTAATTAGAACGCTAATCGGGCTAATTATTGTCACATGAATGCTACGAGCAAAGTCTTATAAATAATGCGCGTACATTTTACATAACCCTTTTTGCTGTTTATGTTTACCCTTTCACAAATCGTTATTTGCGGGAGGTAAACTAAGTATATAAAGTAAATCATGCTGGACATTTTTCACACCATCTAGCACCAAAATAAGCAAAGCTTGTGTTAAGGAAACAGATGGTTGATAAAATACATATATTTTTGTGAATACATACTTAACATACAAATAAAACCACCCTAGCGGAGATAAATATCTGCAGATAAAGCAAACATTTTGCCGATCGGACCCGCAACTTCCTGATTCTGCTTATCAAACCAACTGCGCAACGGAGGTCGCCATCTATACTAATATTACAAAGAGGAAATATTTGTATGTTTGTAACGAATAAACTCAAAAACCACTGCAGGGCTAGTTTGGCCGGAGATATTTTATCCACGGGGAGAGGACAAAATACTATTCCCCTCTGTCAATTTTTTCCACTCTGAGCATGGCGACATGGGTGGATAAACTATTCACGGTGGACAAACCAGGGGAAACGAAAGCTATAGGCGGAGGATGAGTATCCACATATAATGTCAAAAAGTGATATAATTCTCTTTCCCCCTGTTGCCGTGCTTTGGCAGGTGGATAAAATAATTGTATCCCTTGTCAGTGGAAATAACCGGTGGACAAATGTTTTATCCCCAGCCCATGCTAGTCCTGCAGGACCAATTTTTAAAATTCTTTGAACATTAGAAAGCTAAATTATCCCTGAGCAACTTAGGCTTTATCCCCGTATTCTTCACTACGCGGGTGAAACCGCGGAGTGCGGCTAGTGATAAATAAAGGTACAGTCAGTCAAATTAATGATTAGCCCGGGGCCCGACCGGGGCCGGCCTCCGGTAATTAGAACGCTAATCGGCCCAATTATTGTCACATGGATTTTACAGGGCCGCTTTGGCAATCTCAACGGATTACATTTTCTATATAATCAGGCCGCATTGTCGTTAAAGTAAATTAAGTTTAATTAAAAATTAATTAAAGTATATTATAAACGCCATATTTTGTTTCAGTGTTTTCGTAAGCAATGATTAGATTTACAAAAGGTTTATAAAAATACCAACTTATCATAAAATATTGCATGATCAGGTATTTAACGCGTAATAACCTTCATTTTTATCCCGACGTTTTGATCTGATTACGTGATTAATCCTATCTTATCCTATCAATATATATTATATAAAAAACTCTTCCGTTACTGATTGAGTGACTGACAGACAACGCACAGCCTAAACCACTGGACCTAAAGACTTGAAATTTGGCGCACATATACCTTGAGCATCCTAGAGGTGCACTAAGAAGGGATTTTTCGAAATTCCCACGGGAACGGGAACTACGCGGGTGAAATTGCGGGGTGCGGCTAGTTAATATATAAAAGTGAAAGTAAGAATGTATGTATGTATGTATGTTCCCTTTTTACGTCAAAACAGCGGAACCGATTTGGATGAATTTTAGTATAGGAGTAGATTAGACCATAAAGACGGACATAGGCTCCTTTTCGTTGCGTAAATTAAATCAGAAGGGGTTAAAATAGGGGATGAAAGTTTTTATGGAAAAAATATTAAACACATATTTCAGCGTTAGTTGTAGGGTAGTTGTAGGGTAGTAGTAAGGTAGTTGTAGGGTAGTTAGTAGGGTAATAGTAGGGTAGTTGTAGGGTAAGTTGTAAGTGGTGGTTGTAGTTATATGAAGGTGCGATACGAAGTTCGCCGGGTTAGCTAGTATCAGATAATGCAATATACCTCTAGTAATAATGTGTTGTGATCGCGAAAGTTTCACAAGACTAATATCTAATAACCTATTCATTTACTTACAGGTTCGATAATGTAACCAGGTATAGTTTTAGTTAGGTACTTTAGGGCCGATTTTTCGATCCTCAGATAAATAGTCAGGTATTGTGTATTCCTCTCTAACATTCATCAATACCGTATTGTTGTCTCACTCTCTATTCGTTGGATAAGGATATCGGAAGATTGAAAAATCGGCCCTTAAATTGTTTCTTATTTTTCGCAGAAGGTCGATACTATCAAATAAAAGGCATAAACTGCAAATCGGGCATCCCATAAGTTCGGACACGATAAATTAAAACTAGAATAAGACTTTAGTCGACCAAGATAAGACAAACGAGGCAAGGAACACAGTATTATGAGTTAACTCACACATTGAATATAAAACTTTATGTCTACTTCCATGTAGTCCGTTTTCCTACGTAGACTTTTTCGATTAAGCTCGACCACTTTTCACAGTAAAGGTATACGATCTCTCGATAGAAAATGCCCTTAGAGCTCCCGAAAAGCTTATCCATTAATTCTAATAATATTGAATTGCGAAAATGTGACCTCTTGACTGATCTCAGTTACTTTGGTTTGGCACGACACGTTGGATAATGAACAAAAAATATCATGCCAAATTTACATTCCGTTTTTCTAGGTTAAGCTAAAATTATGACGCAATTTTGGCAGCTTATGCCAAATTTATTTTTCCAATACATTTGTTTATAATTGAAGGTTTGCCTATTAATTGTTGTTGTAAATGGAACAAATGGGATATAGTATGTACCATTTCTTTCATTGATGGAACGAAATAGTGGAACAAATGGGACTACGCCCACCACGCGTAGACCATAAGTTTCATATTTATGGCCCCTACTTATAAACTTTAATTGTAATTCCTGTTACATTATGTTATATCTATCTTATCACGACCGCACAGACGCTGAGAGACAATAATAAGAGTAGTAATATTTTGTCTGCCACGGCACGTGTCTGGCCCGCTCGATGTCTGCATATATAAACAGAAAATAAACAAATGAATAATAGAACATTTTGTAACTAAATATTGTGCTTTGTGGATTGGAATAAATATTATGATGTTGTTATAAATGGATTTTTACTGGCAACACAGTAACAGAAGAAAAACGAAGGGTAACAATACCCTAATACCGTTATTCGGGGCGGTTCAAAGGAGCTGACCAGGGAATTGCAAAAGTTACTTGCCTTAGATGCTTGGAAATACTGCTTTGGTTGATTGACGATATCATCATTTCAGCCGTAAAACGTCCACTACTGAACACAGGCCATCATGGGTCTTCATGAGTGCCATACTCACCACGCTTGGCAGGCGGGTTGGCAAGCGCAGTGCGGGATATTGGTACACGGAAAGACGCTGCTGCCCATCTTCCGGAGGTATCCCTTAGCAGGCTCTTACTGCATCCATGGGTATGAGATGAGGGGTAACATTCTACTGCCGGCACCCCACGGCGCACTTTATAATATTAGTATGGATATTATTTATGAAACAAAATTCCAAAACCGTTGTTCCATTTTTCACCTCTGCCATAATTCCAAACACAAATGAATACCTCAAACGAAATTCCCTAAACTCGTAAAGTTTAGAATACCTCCCCGCTACAGTTTGTGGAATTACGTAGCTCTATACTAAAGAGACTACAATGTCTTACTCGATCGTAAAATGTTATCTACTCTTCCTAACTAATATTATAAAATGAGAATGTGGATTGGTTTGTTTGTTACGATTTTACGCCTAAACAACCAATAGGAAGCTTCCCTGCTTCTTTCCACTTATTGCGCCCATTGCCACCTCCAGCCAGGTGGCTTTAAATACATGTATTGCATCATCGTCAGCCTATATTAGTCCACTGCTGGACATAGGCCTCCCCAAATCTGTGCCATTTCACCCTGTCTTCAGCATGCCGCATCCAGCGTCTACCAGCGACCGCCCGCAAGTCATCACTCCATCTAGCTAGTGGTCGTCCTACACTACGCTTACCAAGCCGCGGTCTCCACTCAAGAACACGTTTACCCCAACGGTTGTCGGTTCTTCGGCAGATATGGCCAGCCCACTGCCACTTCAGCTTGCTAATCCTATTTGCTATGACGACGACGATGTATTGCATATAGTATGTTTAGTATTATAAAGTAAATTCATATACTTAACACATATTTATCCGGTTATTTATCGCGTTATTTACCTTTATTATTGCCAGACGTTTCGACAGGATTGGCACGGTAACGTGGTAAAGGTAAATAACGCGATATATACCCGGTTCATCAACATCATCATTTCAGCCGTAGGACGTCCACTGCTGGACAAAGGCCTCCCTCATTGATCTCCAAGTACTGCGGTTGGAAGCCGTCTGCATCCACCGCCGACCAGCAGTTCTCACCAAGTCGTCTGCCCATCTTGTAGGTGGACGTCCTACGCTGCGCTTGCCGATCCGTGGCCTCCATTCGAGAACTTTGAGGCCCCATCGGCCATCTGTTCTGCGCGCTATATGGCCTGCCAATTGCCACTTCAACGTGCTAATCCATACCCGGTTAAATATGTGTTTATAATGTGTCGTGATCAAATTTAAATAAAACCAGGCAAGAGCCAGTCGGACTCGCGCACCGAGGGTTCCGTGCCATCATACAATGTAATATGTGATAAAGGCGGTTTATATTTGTTGGAGAACCTTGACAGCGCCATCTCTTCTCTGATAACCGGAATTTATGTAGATTTTTTACACTTTCGATGATTTTTAAAAAAGTATGCTAATTAGGCAGTTCGTTATAATTTTCCCGTAATCTTTACATACACTTGTAATAGCAATAAAAGTTTCATAATGGGGGAAACAATATTTTTTCAACGTTTTTGTGAATAAGTCAAAAACTACGGCTAATACCTCTTAAAGCAAAACTAAAAACTGTTTATTAATGTACAAATACCTTTCATATGATACCCCACAAGACCTAGTAAATCCACAAAAGTTTTGATAACCCTCCTTCCACCCCCCTTGTCTAAAAAACTATGAAAATTAGACAGTTCGCTATAATTTTCCAAAAAACTTTACATATCCTTCTATTAGCTATAAAAGTTTCACAAGTTTATCTCCGCAAACTTCGGAGATAAGGGAGGGAACGGTCGTTTTTTCAACATTTTTGTAAATTACTTGGTGTTTCCAATACGGCTCATAGGAAAAATGAAAACTGTTTATTAGTGTGCAAATTAATACCTCTCATGCGATACCCCACACGGCCTAGTAACTTCACAAAAATTTTGAAAACCCCCCTTCCACCCCCTTGTCTAAAAATCTATGAAAATTAGAGAGTTCGCTATAATTTTCCCAAAAACTTTACATACACTTCTATTATCTATAAAAGTTTTGCGAGTTTATTTAGGAGATAAGGGTCGTTTTTTCAACATTTTTGTTAATAACTCAAAAACGATACAGCTTAAAGGAAAACTAAAAACTATTTATTAATGTGCAAATGAATACCTTTAATATGATAACCCACACAACCTAGTAACGTAACTTAAAACATTTTGAGATCCCTATCCGCCCCCCTGAAATCATAATAAGAATATTTTTTAGCATTCTCATATATGCTATATTAGTAAAATAAAGCCATTTCAAATTTCAAGTCTTTAGCATCAGTAGTTCTCTAGATATCCACTTGTAACAGACAGACAGAGTGATTCTGTAAGGGTTTCTTTTTTCCATTTTGGTCCGGAATCCTAAAAAGACTAAATTCATTATATAGTCACTGCTTTATGTATTCAGAATACTAAGTGTATTCTTATTCTATTATAGATTATTTATACGAGTATAGCGTCAGGAACTGGTATTTATGCTGGTTAGGTAGGACACTGCATTGCATGGGACATTGTTATATGGATTAGGCTTGCTCGATACTTATACCAGCCTCCAAACTTAGTCGGTTATTAGTCAGAGGAAAGAACAGGTCAATACACCTGAAGCTGACTAAGCCGCAAGTTTCCTCTCGGTGTTTTCCTTCACCGTTAGAGCACGTGTTAAATATACATTTTTCAAGAAAGAAATTCCATTGGTTTACGATCTTCCGATCGAAAGTCGATAGTAAACACCACTCGGCCAACCCGCTTTAGAATATTAATTACACAATAAAAAGAACAAAAGCAAACAATGCATTACACAAATGTGATGGCAACTGCTTTTCTATATATGGAATTCTCTTTTCAATTTATTTATTACACTGGCAACGTTATCTGAGCATATTAATTTCCCGCGTATATTTTTTACTTTTAATTGATTTCAGCAAATGCTGGTCGCAGTGTTCCACTGCAAAAAGTTCATTTTTCCAGCTTGAATAGCAGAAATTTCCAATAAATCAATTACAAAGGCATCTCTGAGCAATTCCAATAATACTCTGCAAATATTTATTTGTTAGATCCTTTTGCTGCGTACAATGGAATGCTTTAGGTTTCATTTGGTTTATTATTAAAGGTCGTTATTGTCCGTACTTCATTGGACTTTTACAATAGTCTGTGCTTTAGTTCAGGTCTTACCCGCACTTCCATAAATACTGATAGGTCAAAGTAACGAGGTTTTAAAACCATTTAGCCACAAGTAATTCAGCAGAAAAAAGTCAAAGAGTGAAATATTCGCACCAACATACATTATGCAAATGTGAAGCAAAATGCCTATCCCGTTCCTGACATAACTCACGAATAATGGCTGGTTCACTTTGTAATAAAATGAGGTCAGTTATGTTTAAATTATATAGAAAGCTTTACATTGTATGAAGGAAGCTCGACTTGGAGCATAAAATTATGAATATTGTATAGCTGGCCGTTGCATTTCACGATGGGCGGGAAGCTGACATTTTCATTGGTTTGATAGTTTTAGCATCAATTTGAATCTTTTCGTAGAATATGTTAAACTAGGAATCCTCTTAAACCAAGCTTTTGTCGTGAAATGGAAAATATACTGTATTATTACAGTAAAATTCAAAGATTCAAATAGAGCTTTTGTCGTGAAATGGAAAAAATATACAAAAGCTTGCTTAAGCTTCTTATCCAATCTTTCCGCTTATTGTAGAATTCAGATCATGAAAATGGCACAAACAATGTGTTGTGAAATGCAGTTTTATGTTAGGAGACTTAATTACTAAGCTACTAAACTTTAATTTACTATCATTACCACTTTCACAATTCATAACTAGCTTCTGCCTGTAGCTTCTTTTGCATTATTCTCAACTGAATACATTTTTTGAAGTTTTTGGAAAATGTTTGTATGGTAGCTTACTCGGCTATCAGACATATGTACATGATTTTTTAACTTACCTTTATCTTAAGGCTTATATAAACTTTTATTCCTTCATGATTTCAGTGAATTCCTATAGCCTAGGTTGTCTATTCTTTAATCTAACAAGGCATTATTATTGTCTTATATATCACTAAGCATCACCTACATTTTCTGTAACATGTAGTAATAAATAAAGAGTTATCTATCTATCTTTCTATTTACCTATGTACATATGAGTGTGTTAGCCAACATAAACGCTCTAGGCCCGTTCACAGTGCCTTAAAATTTTAATCACATTTTCGGGCGGGATTTATTTTTGTGTATGATACACGTAGACAAGTTGGCAAGCGAACAGGGTCGCGTCGTGCTGGGTATACAGCACGGTGTTTTAAACGGCGTTTACTTATTTGGGTTGCCAACAAGAGGAGATGCACAAAAACTTAAAAAACTATGATTTGTTTATTATTATTTTATTTGTTTATTCATTATTTTACAGTGTGATTTGTCCAGCATTAATTATTTCTATTATTTATTTTATTTATTTAATGAAACAGATAGGCTGAACACTAGCCCTGATTAAAATAACAATGGAGTGGTAGAACTCGTCTTAAATAAAGTAATAATTTACTGCAGTGAGTGATTGGCACGGGATCGTGAATTATGGTACAAACAAGACAGTTATGGGCTATAATTAATATATACAGCAGTGGGTGAAATCGGGCTGCGAGTGGTAATGATGAATACACTATTTCTCAAACAGATTCTTGAACAGATTCAATTATGTGCTTTATTCTATTTATTTGTGTTGTTTTATTTTGTAATTTGTGACGCGTCAATAAGGTCCTTGCGGCCGCACTGAATAAAGTATTTTTTGATTCTTGATTCTCTATTAAGTGAATGCTCCTATTCTCTTGTCAAATATTTTTCAAAAACCGTATAAACAAGATAAAATATCAAGACTGTTACAAATATAAGTAAAGCACTTCCTATTACAGAGTTATCAGTATTGAGTGAATTGGAGAGCCCTCATACCGACACGAGTCGAGCTTTCATCCAGATTTTTCATTAAAAGAACATACGCATAGTGCTTGAATTGGCTTTAGAGGTTGGGAACATGCAGTCTGTTTGGTAGTATGAAATAACAGTTAGCCCAGAGCATAAAATACCGAGAAATTTAAAAAATCAGCACCGCTGTTTAGATAGATAGATAATTTCTTTATTTGTGACAACAAGCATAGAAAACATTTATTAGATACATACAAAAAAAAAGAATAAAATAATGAAGCCATGCTTGAGTCACAAAAAGGTCTCAGTCTCAGCTTAATGTTAGCAATGTTAACCAACGCTGGTCTTCCGACTGAGCCGTTTGGTGACGTCACAGAAGGCAACACAATCGATAAAATTAAATGTTTCATCAAGTCTATAAAAGTAAATACGAACAGCGCTCGAATCTTCCAGTGATGTGTATTCATAACGTGCTGGTGTTCGTCATGGGGTGTTCCTGCTCGTGGATGCAGTAAGTGTGCCTAGGAATACTTCCGGAGAATGGGCAGCAGCGTTATTCCGTGCATCTATACTGCGCTCGCCAACCTACCACAACGCTTGGTGTGAGCATGGCATCAATCCCCTCATGATCAGTACTTGAAGATTCTTCAGGGAAGCCTAGGTCCAGCAGTGGACGTCCTACGGCTGAGATGATGATGATAATGTGCTAGTGATGACTTAATTTAAACAGCTGTGTCTGTGATTCCTTATTGAAACAAAATACTTATTATTTTAAAGTTACCCTGTTCACCAAAAATCGTACTCCGCACTTTTATTTTTAAATTTATTGCTTTAATAGAGCTCTAAATTGCCGGCCCTCCATTATTAATTATCGTTCGCGGGGAAATATTCTTTTAGCGGGTAATGAAGATTCTCTTTTAAGCGCCGGTTTATCGTGGGGTTCCGTGGAAATTCACATTTTATTCTTACTTTATGGCCGACCCAGCCTGGCCATGATAAAAATTATGTTAAAATGCATGTTTACGTGCTAATAAAGTTAATAACGCACATGACACGTAAAATTATGTTATAGCGCGATTAAAAATACCCGGTCGATTCTTAAACAAAACTGCGATGTTACCTTTATTTGGTGTGTGATGTTTGCATGGCAGAATGAAACGCGCTTTCAGGCTACGGAAGAAGGCGCTGCGTGCTATAGTGAGAGTCTCACAAGACACCCTACCCAGACTATACTTTAAGTGCCTAAGAATCATGACAGTGCCTGCTTTTGTGGTGTACCAGACTGCTTTGTATGCCAGAACCACATGGTGCGGTCATCAATATCATTTAAGGCACTCTGAGAGACTGAAGGCGTTACCACGTCGACTCACTAATAGTGCGAAGCTGGTACGGTACGCGTCATGACACCAGCGGTGTACAACCGCGTCCTAACTGACATCATCAACTACGTAATCCTTGAAGTTAATAAAAAATAGCTCATCGAGCTTACAACCATGTTGATGAGTTGTTAGTGTTACTGTTATGTAATTTTATTGTTGTTAATATATTTAATTATATTATATTTTATTTTGTTGTTATTATTTGACTAGTTGCTGACATCCTATCTCTTTTATTTTATTTACATCATGACATTATACAACTTATATACTTTTGTTTTTAGGGTTCCGTACCTCAAAAGGAAAAAAACGGTACCCTTATAGGATCACTTTGTTGTTCGTCTGTCTGTCTGACAAGACCCTTTATCTCGAGAACGTGTAGAGGTATCGAGTAGAAATAAAAACCATATACTCAAATCTAGCCTCTTTAAGCTGTGAATCAATATTCTACGTTGACCTGAACAAAAGATACGGCCGTTTATGCCGCTAAAAACTCATGTTTCAACATTCTTAAAGGAATCAGAATTCACAGGGTACTTCCCGAGAACCTAGAACTATGCAATTTGGCAAGTTAGATCGTCTTAAACCGTCCAAAAACTATACATTTACAATGGATTCATAAAGAATATTGTCCTTAAAAAAAGTAAGAAAGCAATTATCGAGGTTAAGCAACCCTACGTGCGACGATAAATTAGATGGGTGACCGAATCTTTTTGTGCATTTTGAAAACTTTTAGTAATAATTATTATGTTCCTACATACCTACGGAACCCTCGGTGGACGAGTCCAGATCGCACTTGTCCGGTTTTATTTTTGATATTATTTGACTGTTTATTGCTTGAAACAGTTTTATTGAAATTATATTTCTATTTTCTAATTACGAAAACTTTGTGACATGTATCTTTTGTTATGAATATATAAACAATAGACCATGAAAAACTTGTATACCCCTTGTATTAAAAAACTATGCATTTCGCAATTAATTTCGCGATAGATATGGCCTGCCTGTTTTTTTACTATTAAACTAAAAGTAGTTGATTGCTACGGAACCCTAGAGGCTGAGCTAACGAACACTGAAGACAAAGGGGCGGGCGGTCGACAATTAGAGGCGCGTCTAAAGAAAATCCACAAACGATGTTCAAATAGATACCTACCTACTATTAACGGGACTACTGTTTAAACCTAGAGACCTTATAACAACTTGATAAAGAGGTATTAGTGATCGGCGTTCAGTGTAGATTTTAGTTACCATCTTAATACTAATACCTCAACATTTGCATACGAGTAGACATTATTATACTTCGACATTTTTACACATAGACCAAAATATACTTTGGCACTTTTCTACTTTGACAAAATGTATTGTTGGCATTTTTATACATTGACATTTTTATACAAATGGACATTATTATACCTTGTCATTTTTCATTTTGGACAAAACTCGTCAGACCCGTAATAATGTTTGACATTACACATAGCGCCAACTGTTCCAATATCACGCAAGTTCGATTGTATTATATTAAACTTATGAACTTATTTTACTTATCTATCGTGTGTTATTTTACCTCTATATGTATTTATATACTTCTTTTTCTCTTTAATCACTACTTTTACCTAGTATCATATGGTATAACAATGTGTTTTAGTCATACATATCTTACTTTAACCCATATTTATATAATTAAACAATAACTTAAGTTCAAGGCAATAAACAAACAAACTATATATGTTTGAGAGTAGGTACTCTCAATACTTCGCTGTGACCCTGCTATACAGGCTATTCAGTCCTAGTGTAGGGCACAGAGGTATATTTGGTACATACTTTTAATTTTTCATAAGTTACAGAATAAGAATCCTTGTACCGGCTTATCTTATTACATTTTAAATATATTTGGGCAAACGTGTTTATGCGACTAATGTTTTATTTACGATTATGTAAGTAAACTCTTTATGGCATAAAACTTTACATATTTTTGTTTTATATTTATTTATTTATTTCTATTAAATGTACATACATTTATCTTAAAATAATGTCTGCCAAACTGTGCAACAGTTTGTCGGCAGCAGCTCTCGTGAACATAACAACTTATAAAATGTACCTACCTACTTAGTTCGATTTATTTTATTTATTTTATCTGATAATGGTGGCGATTCGGTTGTTACACTAACTAGCCAAAGCCAATCAGATTAGCGTAAAACGGACTAAAATGACATAAAGCTATTCGGTTAGTGCTGTTCTAAAATTAAAACGGAACAGCTAAACTAATGTAAACATAACTTAAATTATGAGTTTTACTATAAAACGTTTGTGCTCTATACATTATTATACCTTTTCTGTGTTTTTAGAGAACCTTTAGTTTTTGATAGATACAATCTAGAATCAAAGCAGAGTTGCTGATATCTAAAACATACATTTGAGAGAACAGAATTTACTGTAGCTTCGAGTAGCCCAAAATAGGAATATGAATATGGAAATGGCTGGTTTTAAAGTTAGCATTCACCTGTAAGGGGTTATTTTCAAGTGAAAGTTGATATGAATTAGTTTAGAATGGATTGGATTTTATTGTAAGACTTATTTCATTCAGTTAAGCCCTGTTGGCCGAGTGGTATGTACCCACGACTTTAAAATCAAAATTCTAATTCAAATTCAAAAAATACTTTATTCAGTGCGGCCGCATGGACCTTATTGACGCGTCATAACTTACAAAATAAAACAACACAAATAAATAGAATAAAGCACATAATTGAATCTGTTCACTTCAGATGACACGCGAGTTAGGAAAAGAAGCGAACAGAAGAACCTAACTCGGTCGTTATAGTGACCATTTAACAATTTGATTTTGTCTTATGTTACGTTTGACGGAGTTGGAGCAGATTCCGTCCCAAGTGGTTCGAAGGTCGATACCGCCCTGCACCAATAGATTTGATTCGTTTATGAATAAATATGTGCACATATAACACGTACTTTAACGGTGAAGGAGAGAATGCATCGTAAGGAAACCCGCGGCTTTGTTAGGCTCAGACGTATTAACCTGTTCTTTCCTTTAAAAAGAAAGGAAATGTATCAGATGGTTTCATAATAATAAGCTAGATTGTCAACAGCATGCGAGTCGTTGACTTAGCGGCTATTGTTCTGATATACGTTTCCGTTAACTCATATCGAAGAGTCTCCATCAACATCTCGATAGACTCTCGCTAGGTAGTTAACGGAAACGTATATCAGAACAATAGCCGATGTTTTTCTATGTATATTATGTATGTTTTTACAAAAAAAAAAGTATTTAAGTATTATATCAACTACATGGTTTCCATAATACAAGCTTTGCTTAGTTTGGGGCTGGATAGTGCTGTGTGAAATGTCTAACATAAAAAAAAGATATAGTCAGATCCAAATAGCAGTAATCCCGACTTTCTTCTCGCAGCAGTCCTGGTCACCGACCGCTTAAGCCTTGCTTCGCGTTTATATTATTTACTGTAAAGTATTTGCTTTTATATATGTATATTTATAGTTAAAAATGTACTTTTATTAGTTAACAATGAATTTAAGTGGAATAATTGTAGAGAATGTGACAAAAATGTTCAGTGTTTGAGAGAGCTCTTGCGGAATGCAAGGCTGTTGATGATGATGTAGAGTTATGCTGGCGACGCGTTTGATTCCCGAAAAATTCGTCACATTCCATTGTAAAACGCCCGTCACTCCCCGCTATCAATAAACCCTGCACATGTTGCTAATAAAAAAGTTAAGCTGTTGATTAAAGTTTATACTCGGACTAGACTATTTAACAAGAGTTTTTCATCGTTAAGAGTATTTACGTACAGCAAGACATACATAGTATGCTAATAAATTCCGTGTTTTATAAAATGTTTATTACAAAGACATTGTATTTTTTTTATCATCAATGAAAACAATACAAAAATATCTAACCTTTTGTACAAAAAAATATGCTGGACACTACACAAAGCACCATCCAGTCCCGAACTAAGCAAAGCTTGTACTATGGAAACCAGATTATGGATAGAATACCCTCTCATACAAATTTTTTTTTGTAAATATATACTTTCCATACATAGAACAATACCTAGACCCGAGACAAAATATAAGAATCTTAAGAAAAGCAAACATTTGTCTCCCAGCGGGAAGCGAACCCACAACTTCTTGCGTATTAGCTGACTATTTTTAAGGTTGCCTTGTTAGAGTTAGCTTACAGCGGTAAGGTCCATTGTATTTTTGTTTTTAGTTTTTTTCCTCTTCTGTTTCAATTGTCATATTTTATATGTGCTAGAATTAAGTTGAGCAATAAAGAGTTATGTATCTATTTGACCATCGGAGAAACGGAGGTATAAGCCAGATTAAATTATTTATTAACAACACCGTGCCTTCGATGCCACCTGAAAACGGTGGAAAGTGACGCGGCTATTTTACCGGATGGGTGGAGGGCGCTCTATCAACGTTTGACATCAGATACTTCCGCTGAAAAACGAATAAAGCTTTTAGCTAGTCTGTGCGGAAAGAGAACCGTGTCGTGGCGTAAAGCGTAATGAAACTAAGCTATCCTTATCTTAAATCAATTATAACGACGGAATAAACAGAAAACATTAAAATAGTATTTCAAACATACTTTTAAAATATCGAGATGTTACCGTCCGTATATTGTCGTGACAGTATTCTTAACATTACAAACACGGTAGGTAAAATAAGGATTTTTCCACTTGAATCGCCTAAGTATTTTCAGGTCTGGGTGTTTCTTTAATAAGTATAATGGAAAACGAAGAGGAATACATAAAATACTTGTCCGTAGATATTTAAATACTTGTCCGTAGATATGTATTTATCTTTCGTATTTTACCAGCCGTCAGGTTCCCATAGCACAAGTAACCCGGTGGTAAAAGGATTAATAACGCTTATAACCAGTATGTTTGATTCAGAAATAACAAAAAAATAGTGAAGCTCTTTACTTTGTATTATTTTATTTATCTAGCATATGAATCGAACTTGAGCTAGAACTGATGCTAAATCTAGCAGCACGTCCCTACTAAAAGCTCTAAAATTATTCGAATAAACGAACGTTATTCGAATTCAAATGAAGAACTGTCATTACATGATAGGCATGTCAAACCAAATGGATGGAAATCGTAAACACTTGAATTTCAACCGTGAAGATGGATTTAGGCTCCCGATATCTTGGAATCCAGTGATAAGCAGATGTAGTGCGTGTCGTGATGTTACATTGCATAGTGAAGATACTGTTAGTGTTGTGTGCCGCAAGTAAACGCGGTCTTACCGAGTTCTGAAGATAAAGTGAGGATAGTTGCAAAACCACCATCGCTTCTTCATATACTCTCCAATGAAATCTCCAGTCAACCCGGGACCAAAATTGTTGAACACAGTCGAAACGTCGGGAATAATCATAGTTATACCGCGATAAATTCCCGTGTTTTTGTTATTATATTATAATAAATTGTGATCGCGAAAGTTAACGAAAAACCAATGGATGTAGTTGTTTCTGTCCTCCGTATGGAAAACACGTGAGAAAAACGATAAAATTAACCCCAATATAGTGTTTGTTACTCGACACTGGGAGAATTGTGTAAAACGAAACAAGAAAGCCATAAAAGAAAAAGAAGAAGACCTCCGTAAGAGTTGGTTGATTTGTTGTGCTGATAGGACTTTCGCAATTGGAGATTGTGTTCTTAATAAGTTGCTTCTTTGTTAAAATCATCTCTTGATGAGTAAAGTTTGTAAATTCTGTCGTTTATTAATTTGGGATTTGTTTTTTGTATACGAGTAATAGGATTATAATATAAATAACGTTTAATTTTCACTTTCACGATATCCTTAAACATAAAAAAAACAGTTACACTGAAAAAACAGAGTCCTTAACAGAAACTAGCAAGGAATAAAATAAGGATAACACAAGAAAATGTAATCGCGCGTTTCTTTCAAAACACACTCCCTAATAGAAGAAGAAGAAAAACATTTATTTAATACGAAGTCTGTGGCATGTAAACAGCCTTTATTTACGGCGATATTCCCCGCGGAATGGCCCTCTGTAATTATGCGTTGAACGGAACAAATTCTAATTTACTTTCCAGTCCCATTCAGCTCTTATCACCTCTGATAAGATCATTGTCCCAACAGGTGTCGTTAGATAAAGCTTCGGGACGCAGCTCGGTGGAACGGTGGTGCCACTTCACTTGATCTATAACATCATAGATAGAATATACTTTATTATACACCATAACAAACAGGAAAACAACATAACTAAACACTATTTACAAAAAGTAGTAATCTTGGTAAAAAATAATCTCTAACCCATACACTATCGATTTTTATTTTTTACCAAGACTGCATGATGAATTTTGCAAAACATTTTACTTTTCATCAAAATTCCCTTTTTGAACTAAAATTGGTCAATAACTCTTGAGTTTTTTTTTAACTAAACAAATAACATACCGTTCGAAAGGCCATACACCAAGATTGTTTCGATGAAATCCTAAGTCTTCAATCACTTTTAGTTCTTTTTTAATGCAATGTAAAGAAAAGCTTAAAATATGTCTAGCTATGTTTCTAATTGTGAAAACGTAAACTATAATCAACTTATAATCACACACAATTGCAGTGGGTTTTACGAGTACTATGAATTAAATAAAAAAACAAAGGGTAGATTTCAGAATGAATGCTCAAGCTTTGGTTCGCACTAAAATGTCGTTTGACAGTTAGGAATTGTCCAAACAATCTTCCGTTTATTGCTAGTTAAAGATTGTGACGACCTCCGTGGCGCAGTGAGTTTAATATCTGGCTAGTACGCACGAGGTTGCAGGTTCGATACCCGTCATCACAAAATGTTTGCTTTATCTGCAGATATTATGAATTTATAAAAAAATATTATTTGGTGCTTTCTGAAGAGTCAGGCATTATTTATTTATTAGATACTCCATTTCCATTGTGCTTTACAGCTTAGTTCGGATTTTGATGGCGATTTGAAGTGTTCTACAATCACTTTTGTTCAAGATTTTTATTATTTCTATTCCTATCACGAAACAAAATATCAACTCTTGCATTTTAATCACCAAGAGCGGCACTCTTTCGCGAGGCATCACCATAACAACTTGAATAGTTTTGCGGCTTCTTTGTCCTGCCTCGAGAATTTTTGAAGGGCACAAAGGGAGCATCCCATTCAAGTCCCAATTCAAACGTTTTAAGGCTGTTCTGCATAATGCCCTTAATATTTCTCGCGCCCTGTAATGTCCTGTCGTACTCTTATTGTTATGATAGCGGGAATTGAGGTCACGGGGCACGGATTCGTGACTATGTAAGATCAAATATTGCGGTAAATTTTAAGGGTGTTGCGATTTTTAAACTATATGAGATAGCTTTGTCAATAACAGGATAAACATGCAGACTTTAAAGACAATGGAGGTCATGTTTTTTATTGAGATTGAAGCCTGCCAATATATTATTGTTTATTATTATTTGAAATCCCGTTTCCTTTTAAATCTACTGTTTCGGCTGGGACCACTACTCAGAATCAATTCTAAACTTAATTCTCGTAGCACTAAATTAAATTTCGTAGCAACACTCGTAGCAAGCCCTACGGGTTTCGTAGCTCTGACACAATCGCTACGAATTGGCGCTACGTTGAAATGATTGAACTCACTGGGAAGTATTTTAAAATCGGTCACTATCTGGAGTTAAGAAACGCTTATTCGCTGAGTAAGGTTGGCCTGGTTGCCAAAGTACCCTATGATTGTGCCCATAGCCGATTTTTTGTCTAGTTTTTTAATAAAAGAAAATTATAGCCCCCTAAGGCTTCTTTAGGCAGCTTTTTTGTTACGACATTTTGGAGAAATAACTTCATTGCCGTGGGGTAACGGCAGTAGAATGTTACCCCTCCGGGCATGAGAGCCCGTGGATGCAGTAAGTGCCTGCTAAGGGATTCGGAAGTCCGAAAGATGGGCAGCAGCGTCTTTCCGTGTATCGCAAACTGCGCTCGCCAACCCGCCTGCCAAGCGTGGTGAGTATGGCAACTACCCCTCAGGGAGATCCATGAGGGAGGCCTGTGTTCAGTAGTGGACGTTTTATGGCTGGAATGATGACTTCATAAAACTGTTACTAAGCCGCCACTCTACCAGAAGCGGTTTTATAAGTAAGATGTTAATGTTTTACTAAGCCGTAGTTGAAGTCAAAAATTAGGAGAGTACAGAAAAGTCTGTTTTCGTGTCACAAAATTATCTTATTACCTTTTCTCTAAAGATTTTTATAAATCTTCGACGAATTGTTAGAGGTCTCTCTTCTCGATAGGCTTTCGATTTCCTATGTGGTTACGCAAATTGTCACGTCATCGAGTCTGGATCTAAATGTCGATTATGGGAATGGCAATGTGATGTCATATAGCCGGTTCAGAAAATTTACTTTATAATACCTATATAACTGTAAAAATAAAAATTGTAGCTAAACACACTCCTCTTTGCAAGGACGACTCTTACAAGTACCCCGCTTGGTTTTCGCTTGCTCTCAAGCACTGCCTCAGGGATAAATCTAGGTATCATCGCCGTTTCACCATCTTTAAAAATCCACGCGATTATGACTCATTTGCGATGTTTCGTAGAAGGTGTAAGCAATTAATTAATGGTGATTATAACAGTTTTGTCTCCTCAGTTAAAGCCTCTTTAGGTAGTGATATTAAAAGCTTTTGGCGTTTTGTAAACAATAAAAAAACATCGAATTCTCTACCCCAGACTATGAAATATCAGATAAAGAATAAAGAAAGATCTCATTTCATCTGATAGTAAGGGCATTTGTGAACTTTTCTCGAACTATTTTAACTCAGTATTTGAAAAACCAGGTGGTCCTATTCAGTTAAATAATGATTTACCGCCCTTTAACAGTCAGACAATTTTGAGTAGTATTGTCATTGCTGAGGATGAGATAGTTCGTAAAATTTATCGACTTCAGACTAACAAGGGCGGCGGTCCAGATGGTATTCCTCCTTTACTTGTAAAAAAGTGTGCCAAAAACCTAAGTCTACCTCTTTATCTCATCTTCAATGCATCCCTTAGGACTGGTATATTTCCTTCCGCCTGGAAAACTGCCCATGTGATTCCCATATTCAAGTCTGGAGACAAATCCCGTTGTGAGAACTATCGTCCTATTAGCATTCTGTCGTGTTTTGCAAAGCTGAGTCATTGGTTTATGATTGTTTGTATAATCACTTGCAGCCATTTCTATCTCCAAAACAGCACGGATTTATAAAGAATCGTTCTACAACTTCCAATCTACTTGAATACAAAAACTATCTTTGTAGTGCCTTTGAGAGGACTAAACAGGTGGACAGTATTTACACTGATTTTTCCAAGGCCTTTGACAAGGTGAACCATGAGATTCTTTGTTTAAAGCTTTCATCATATTATGGTGTACATGGCAATCTATTACGCTGGTTAAAGTCATACCTAAGTAAAAGAAGTCAGCTCGTTGCAGTCAAAGGCTTTGTTTCGTCACCTGCTTTTGTTACGTCTGGTGTTCCTCAGGGCTCACATCTTGGTCCCCTCCTTTTTGTATTGTTTATTAATGGTCTTGTTTATCAATTGATATGCCCTTGTCTACTTTACGCTGACGATCTTAAGGTATTCAATACAATTAATAGTCCAGCTGACTCTTTACGTCTACAATCGGATCTAAACTCTATAGATCAGTGGTGTGATGAGAATAAAATGTTATTAAATCCTAAAAAATGTTTTGTAATTTCTTTCACTGCCAAGAAGCATAAGCATGTATATAATTACAATTTGAAAGGTCACAATCTGGATATTCAACCGATCGTTAAGGATCTTGGTGTCTATTTTGATGAAAAGTTGACGTTCCGTCCCCACTTTGATAACATTATATCTAAAGGTAACAAGCTCCTCGGTTTCGTATTGAGATCCACCAAAGATTTTAAAGATCCCCGCAGTCTTGTTTGCCTGTATTCTTCTTTGGTGCGTAGTGTTCTGGAGTATAATGATGTTGTATGGTCTCCTTATTACAAAATCCACATTGATCGCATCGAGAGAATACAAAAGAAATTTTTAAGAGTCCTATGTTACAGAGCTTGTGTTGGTAGAGGATTGCCTAGTTATAAGGATAGATTAAAAAGGTTTGGACTGATGTCTTTGGAACAGCGCCGAAAATTCCATGATCTTACCCATCTTTATAAAATTACGCACTCTATCATTGATTCTCCCTATCTCTTGTCCCTTCTCAACATTAATACAAAACCCAGACCCAGACAACCGTTTCTTAACACCTTCGCCCTACAGGTTTATTCTAACAAAATTTCATACTACAACCCTGTCGTCAGAATGTGTCGCTTGTTTAATGAACTTTCATTGAATTGTTCCGATACATTGGATATATTCACCAGTAGCTTACCTAAATTCAAAAAAGTAGCTCTAGCCTTTCTAGCCGTGATTGATTAAATATTGTATCCGTGTATTTTATGTTAATATTTTTAATGTTTTCTTTGTTTTAAATTTATTATTATTAAAGCTTTTATTTTATTTTTTTAAATTTAATGATTTTGTAATTGTCATAATATATTTTACGCTCATACTGCTCTAATCTATAATCATGTTGTGTATGCATGTTTTGGAGTACAATCTAGTCTATAAAATGTCATAACTTTTTTCTCTATCATGTATTGATTGTATTCTGTTATGTATGCCTGATAAATAAATAAATAAATAAATAAATAAATAAATAACTTTGGCTGAAGACAGGGATAGATGGAGGACATTGGTGGATCGAGGATAGTGGGTCGGTACAAGTTAATAAAAAAAATACAACTTTATATTTTACGCCATTTAGCTACAGATCCACTGGATACCAGAATCTTATAGAATAAATTTGATACAATAACGCTGGACATTTCAGACAGCACCATTTAGCCCCAAATTAAGCGTTATGGGTACCAGATGATGGATAAAATACTCAATATATTTTTTTTTCTAAAATTCAGCTGATCCACTAAAAGTGATTGCCAAGACGAAACAAATGAGCCCAAAATCGATGGGTTTACCTTGTTTAGTTCCAATGGCCACCTTCCTACTTTATCATCAGACGAGAATTATAGAAGTAGTTCTAATAAAAGTATATCTAGTTGAAAATTTATAAAAAAAATGTTGAGATACAAATAGAAACTTCTTAATAGTAATTCAGTTCATACTTTAATACATCCATTAACCCAGTAAGGAACTCTTAAAATGTATCTTATACCGCCGCAATAAAACTCATAATAGAACGATGCCAGTTGTATGAACACTTGATGGATTGAAGTGGACTTTTACGATGCTTTAGTGCTTTTACAACCAGACACATAAAACGTAATATCATAACTATATTATATCAGGAGTTTTAGATCTGTATGTCTATTTTATACAACCTATACACCATCGACCTGTGGTCTTAACCAGGTCGTCAGCTCATCTAGCTAGTACTACTAGTTAGTAGTAGTAGGTGGGTGTCCTACGCTGCGTTTGCCGGCCCGTGGCCCTCACTCGAGAACATTTCGGCCCCATCGGCCATCTTTTCTGCGAGCTACATGGCCTGCCCATTTCCACTTCATCGTGCTAATCCGCTTGGCTATGTAGGTGACCCGAGTTCTTCTACGTATCTCCTCATTTCTGATTCGATCCCGTAAAAACCCCGAGAATAGCCCTCTCCATAGCTCGTTGAGCTACTCTGAGCTTATTCATGAAGCCAATAGTGAATGACGTCTCGGTTACATATGTCATTACTGGTAACACACACTGATTGTAGACTTTTGTCTTAAGGCCAGGCCCGGATCAAGGGATGAAGGGCCCCTAGATACTTGGTATTTAAGGCCCCTCGGATAAAGGGATGAAGGGCCCCTAGATACTTGGTATTTAAGCCCCCCCCCCCTGTCTTACGATATTTAATCTACATGCGCCAATTTTTCGGGCAAGGCAGACTTTAGGGATATGAATGTTCCGCCATGAAAGCCCTAGGCTTGGAGGGCTTGTAGGCCTAGGGGCTAATCCGGGCCTGCTTAAGGCACTGAATAATTTTGGACGAAAAGACGTTGCGTAGTTTCCCAAACGCTAAGTAAAATAAATGTTTGGAATGCGTCGCTTTAACCAGTTATAGCTTTCAAGCAAAGAACCATGCATGGTAATTTGGCAAGCCTGTCCACACTCGCGCGCTGAAATGAACGGCGCGGCGTTGGCATGAGTCCCGCGATGCCGTTTTCCCGCTTATTTTAAATTACTTATAAACTGGGCTATGAAACTGGAACATGGTAATATGATAAACAAAACAGTTTCGCTTGAGTTAGATACAATGAACGTTGTTGCATATATTTGTAACTGACACGTAATGTTGGGAATATTGCATGAAATGGAACCTTTTTAGTGCAAGACTTAAAAAGTGGGCGCTATAGTGCGACGGCAGTTCATAATGGCCTTTGTTGGCGCGGATTTTGGAAAAACTCGGTGAAGTAATAATAAATAAATAATAAATAATGCTGGACAAATCACACAGCATCATCTAGCCCCAAGCTAAGCAGAGCTTGTGTTATGGGTACTAGAGGTAGATGACTGATATACTTAATACATTATGCTACATTGTAGATAGATATTTTTTATTATACTTATAGAAAAACACCCAGAACACCCTGAACAAATATCTGCAGATCGTACAGACATTTGTCCCGAGGCGGGAATCGAACCCGCAACCCCTTGCGTCGCAGGCGGACCTTCGCCCGCTGCGCCACAGAGCTCGTCAATAAAAACATCCATGGCGCTAAGAAACGCGAGACACAAAATTTGCTTTGTATTTATCTTCTCAGCCGTAGGCCTGTTGTCCACGTCCACTGCTGGACATAGGGCTCCCTCTTGGACCCCCAAGATCACGAGGGGATTGTTGCCATAGTCGCCACACTTAGCAGGCGGGTTGCCGAGTACAGCGGAGGATGTTGATACACGTAAAGAGGCTGCTGCCCATCTTCCGGAGGTATCCCTTGGCAGAATCTTACAGCATCCACGGAAGAGGGGCATTCTACTGTCGGCACCTCACGGTAACCGTTATTCGCGGGAGACAAAATAAAGGCCCTAATTAGAACGCTAATCAAGCCAATTATTGTCATGTGGATGTTATAATTATATTTATTAACATTATATTCAACATATGTATTTCGCCTATCGTTACTACAGTAGTAATAGTACGTTACTAAGACATCTGTCAGATTTGTAACTCATGCTACCAAATTCTAAGCAAATGATGTCCAGACTAAAGTCGCTGTAGTATAGTTTACTGCGTATTTTAGTACCAAACTATCCGCTAGAGGCGCTGTACAAGTTTTCATATATTTTTTAACTACAGCCGCTAGCGAGTATAGATTGTGAAAACTCATGGTAGACCTACAGGTAGTGTAACAAATATTTAAAATAAAAGCATAAAGGTGAAACAATTTTATGATAGCTTAAACTTTGTATTGTATCTATAGGACATATATATTTATATATATAATATATATTTATTTTTATGTATTTATGTATGTATATCTTCATTATCAATATGTATACATGTATAATATTTATGTATGGTTATTATTATTTATCTTATCTTATTTCTTGTGTACACAACCCCTACACCTATGATCACCTCTATCCTAGCCTCAAAGGTTTGCTGTAGAACTCTTGTTAGGGTTAAGCTCGCCTTTGTACATGACCATTTCTAAGTATTTTTAAGTTATTTTTGTTTTGTGTGCAATAAAGAATAAATAATAGCTTTCAAAATCGAACTTAGTATTTTTAAGGCAGAAAAACCATCTGGCACAGCACTAAAAATAATAAATTCATCTCGAACATGGAAATGCGTGAAAAGATTCCCGTGCTGTAAGCGAAGCCGACTGGGCTTGATGCCAACTCAGAATTAGACATGAAGCAGGTTACAAGCGCTGATGCAGTACAATATTTAAATGTACAAAAAGTATATAAAACTGCAAAAACTATCTCATGAGCTTAAAAAACAAACTTTGACACGACACATTATTAACACATAAATAACCGGGAATTTATCGCGTTATTTCGTCGGGCAATAATAAAGGTAAATAACGCGATAAATACCCGGTTAAATATGTGTTAAGAATTCGACACGTGTTTTGCTTCTCTACAAGCTATCATCAGGAGAACTCAGCTCCGTTCGTCACGAAATACACTAGAAACAACCAACACACAGAAATAGTTGCCATGCTAAACAATATAATAATAATAATTAATAATAATAAACAACACCACAGCTCTCTTGACGTGCTGCCTCCCCAATAGATAAAAGTTTAGTTGTAGGTTAGCGGATTTGTTACTTTATATTTGTTGTTCATTTATTATATTATGATAGATTGCCGCAAGGTCACGACTTAATAAACTAAATACCAGTATACTAAAGAAGTCCCGATTTCAGGCAAGTTTTGCTAGTTAGTAAAACTTATGCTTTAAGATGATATGCGAAGATTATTTCCAGGTTCCCAGAGACACTGGTCTGTGGATCGAGCGCTAGGAGCGCGATGACAAAATGTTTTTACCTGAGTACTGAGCTTGCATGCCAGCAATGTCATTCGAGCGAATCATTATTGAGCCGTGTCTCATCGTACAGCCCTAAAAAATAAGCTTCAAAAACTCTGTTTTCTGTATAAATTGAGCCATTTCACCCAGGAGCGGATACAGTCGGACCACGGATATGTCACGACGAATATAATAGAAGATATGAATGCTAAAGATTGATTTATGTTCTTATATGAGTTAGCGGTTCGTAGGGTTCGATCAATATTTGGATGGTTCTTTCGTTTCATGAGTCAAGTAGGTATGTGTTTGCTTACAATAATTTTACTACTGAAAATTTGATTGCCAGATCCGGAATCGGTCGTTATCTATCATTATAAAACGTAACCTAAAACACGTATGAAAAGTATATGAAGGATATGTAAAAAAATAAAACCGGACAAGTGCGAGCTGAACTCGCCCACCGAGGGTCCCGTAGGTATGTAGGATCATAATCATTATTATAAATGAGCTGATCTGATTAGTAAAAGCTTTAAAATGCTCAAGTCTACAGCCTCTTTAAGCTTTAACAAATATATTCTAAGTTATTCTAAAAAATTAGAAGTAAAAAAACATTTTAATGGAGTTGTTACGAGCCCGCGTGCCTCGGTACAGATACGACGTCACGAAACCCCACTCCCTAAACCTCAACTCGCTATAACTAATTAATTTTGTATTGTTTCATTATTTGAAAAAGCAAAAAAACGTGTTTATTATATTTGTATTATCTAACCGAGTGACTAAAAGTAATTTTGATTTTCATACCATCTCAACATGCCTATTGCGTATAGGTAATCTCTTCGAAAGGTATATTGTAACAGATACAAACATTGCGAATCTAATGTGTACTACGTGGGATTATGAAAAAGAGGACAAGAAGGGTAGATAAATAGCTCGTCTACAGAATCCGACAGCTAACACTTTACCATTATTTATTGCGACACACAAACACACGCAGTTACCAGTGAAATGTGATCCTTTATCTGACACCCCCTTTCTCATAACATAGCAGATTTGTTCTTTGTGAAGTCACGAACCCAGCTATGACCTTTGGAGGGCGTCTAAAAGATTTACCTCAGTTCAAAGTTCATCATTCGATTCGAGCTATTGTGAAGAACGTTGCGTTGTTTATGCCCTTGAATCTATTGTATTTACTCAGCTTCAGATACGGCATTGTTACTTAAAACTGAAGTGGTCGATGTTTTCCCTAAGTTATAAACCGAAATTATGGCGCACCCTGAAAAGCCGCCATATGTAGCTATAATTAATAGTTTTGCGGTATTTTCGCCAATTTACAATGCTCGTACCAATGTCGGCGGCCGATCGTATATTGCGGCAGATCGCAATGGTATCTAAATAATGCAATTATATATATATTTGCTTGATTTCTATCAATTAACATTTTCCTATGTTTGTGTATGTCAACACAATTTGTCAATGTTTTGCTTAGTTTTGTTATTTATTGTGTTGCTTTCCGTGACTTTGTTACAAATAAATAAATTATCTTATCTTATCACTGTGCTTAAGCACGTATTATGATATAATTAATAGAATCAGGCGTTACTTTTGTTTACGGAAATCCATGACAATAAAATGCAATGAAAATATCTAGTTTTAATTCCGCTAATGCTGAGATGCATATCAAAAAAGTACTTAAAGTACATTCGTTCCAGCCGCCGACCAGTCAACATCTCGGCGTCTCACCTGAAGATGCCTCGCGGAGAGGCGAAACACGTGTCGTCGTGTGGGTTTGGGTATGCATGTTGAACTAGCAACCTAGTTCTCCCTGCATTTGCATAATTAGCGGGCGGGAGGGCGGTGCACATGCATCTCAGCATTAGCGGAATTAAAACTAGATATTTTCATTGCATTTTTACGTATTATGATTTGATATTATGATGATCTACATATGTACAACTCTTGACACTTACAACATCAAGATACAAACCATATCGTTCTTGTGTCACTTCAAAAACTTTAAGTGACTGGCCGAAACTAGTTTTTGTTTTGTGTTTTATTTTAACAGAAACATTTCATATAATTTAAAAATCGGACTAGCATGAATGTGAGCATGAATGTCACAGCGCTGGCTAACATTTTGATTTGAATTGAAAATTTAAATAACGAACGCGTATTCAATAAAGCTTGCATATTTTAAATCTCTGTTCTATTATCAAAATCAAAGCAAATACTGAAGTAAAATATAAGTAATGGTTTAATGGATGGGCCAATGAGCACAGTAACGAAACCACAGAATACACAACAGGACATAAAGCCTCATTTTCATCCGAAAGCATTTCATTCATGATAAATGGTTTACCGCTTACCCTTCGCGTTATTTTTGTCTGGTTCTCTTTTAGGCTTACCTGAAACAAAATTGAAGAGTTATATAATATGACAAAACAAGAAAACAGGGTTTATTATTAAATAACTCGGAACTTTTATTATGCTTGATACTGTGGTTGACCATAAAGGGATATTGCCAACTGGTAGATTCATGGGAGGCCTATGGCCAGCAGTGGACGTCCTACGGGTGACAGGATGATGATGATGATGAAGTATTGTTTCATTATTTGAAAAAGCAAAAAAACGTGTTTATTATATTTGTATTATCTAACCGAGTGACTAAAAGTAATTTTGATTTTCATACCATCTCAACATGCCTATTGCGTATAGGTAATCTCTTCGAAAGGTATATTGTAACAGATACAAACATTGCGAATCTAATGTGTACTACGTGGGATTATGAAAAAGAGGACAAGAAGGGTAGATAAATAGCTCGTCTACAGAATCCGACAGCTAACACTTTACCATTATTTATTGCGACACACAAACACACGCAGTTACCAGTGAAATGTGATCCTTTATCTGACACCCCCTTTCTCATAACATAGCAGATTTGTTCTTTGTGAAGTCACGAACCCAGCTATGACCTTTGGAGGGCGTCTAAAAGATTTACCTCAGTTCAAAGTTCATCATTCGATTCGAGCTATTGTGAAGAACGTTGCGTTGTTTATGCCCTTGAATCTATTGTATTTACTCAGCTTCAGATACGGCATTGTTACTTAAAACTGAAGTGGTCGATGTTTTCCCTAAGTTATAAACCGAAATTATGGCGCACCCTGAAAAGCCGCCATATGTAGCTATAATTAATAGTTTTGCGGTATTTTCGCCAATTTACAATGCTCGTACCAATGTCGGCGGCCGATCGTATATTGCGGCAGATCGCAATGGTATCTAAATAATGCAATTATATATATATTTGCTTGATTTCTATCAATTAACATTTTCCTATGTTTGTGTATGTCAACACAATTTGTCAATGTTTTGCTTAGTTTTGTTATTTATTGTGTTGCTTTCCGTGACTTTGTTACAAATAAATAAATTATCTTATCTTATCACTGTGCTTAAGCACGTATTATGATATAATTAATAGAATCAGGCGTTACTTTTGTTTACGGAAATCCATGACAATAAAATGCAATGAAAATATCTAGTTTTAATTCCGCTAATGCTGAGATGCATATCAAAAAAGTACTTAAAGTACATTCGTTCCAGCCGCCGACCAGTCAACATCTCGGCGTCTCACCTGAAGATGCCTCGCGGAGAGGCGAAACACGTGTCGTCGTGTGGGTTTGGGTATGCATGTTGAACTAGCAACCTAGTTCTCCCTGCATTTGCATAATTAGCGGGCGGGAGGGCGGTGCACATGCATCTCAGCATTAGCGGAATTAAAACTAGATATTTTCATTGCATTTTTACGTATTATGATTTGATATTATGATGATCTACATATGTACAACTCTTGACACTTACAACATCAAGATACAAACCATATCGTTCTTGTGTCACTTCAAAAACTTTAAGTGACTGGCCGAAACTAGTTTTTGTTTTGTGTTTTATTTTAACAGAAACATTTCATATAATTTAAAAATCGGACTAGCATGAATGTGAGCATGAATGTCACAGCGCTGGCTAACATTTTGATTTGAATTGAAAATTTAAATAACGAACGCGTATTCAATAAAGCTTGCATATTTTAAATCTCTGTTCTATTATCAAAATCAAAGCAAATACTGAAGTAAAATATAAGTAATGGTTTAATGGATGGGCCAATGAGCACAGTAACGAAACCACAGAATACACAACAGGACATAAAGCCTCATTTTCATCCGAAAGCATTTCATTCATGATAAATGGTTTACCGCTTACCCTTCGCGTTATTTTTGTCTGGTTCTCTTTTAGGCTTACCTGAAACAAAATTGAAGAGTTATATAATATGACAAAACAAGAAAACAGGGTTTATTATTAAATAACTCGGAACTTTTATTATGCTTGATACTGTGGTTGACCATAAAGGGATATTGCCAACTGGTAGATTCATGGGAGGCCTATGGCCAGCAGTGGACGTCCTACGGGTGACAGGATGATGATGATGATGAAGTTCATACTTATTTTATTTTGAACTAGCTATCGCCCGCCCAAATAAAAAGTAGCCTATGTGTTAATCCTGGGCAGCATCTATAATTGTACAAAATTTGCGCGCAATCCTTAGAATAGTTTTTGTGTGAAGAGGTAACAAACCTCCATACATCTACGAGTATACAAACAAACTTTCGGCTTTATAACGAATGAGATGAAAATCACCAACCTGGTATTAGAGGTAAGTAGATTTTTAAAGGCATGATTATTCGCAATAAGTAAACAATAAATTAAAAAAAAAATAACAATGCTAGTCTTGATAACCAATTTAGATATATGTATGTATATACCTAAGAGTATTATGGAATATTATCCCCAATCGTGCCGCTGGTGAGAGTGGTATGACTGTTTAAATGTGCCCCAAGTTTATTCCCCACTGCACTGTGTTTCTCGAAGTTACGCTAACTCAGAGCCAAGAAACTAAAACTCCAAACTGCGGTACAAAAACGCGAGCGTATTTATTGAGCTGCACCCCGCAATTACTTGCATTGAAAATAGCTAGGTGGCTTATTTTGCGGAATTTACAGTAAAACTGGATACACAGTTGGAAACTTCAACGTTTTTTTGGCATGAGTATGAGAGCAAGGTAGGCTGATACTGTGATGGCGAGACGAACTTCTCTGACGATCGACTATTTTTACAAGGTTGGTCCTTCTCTATTTTAAACTGGTTTGTAAGTCGAATGCAATGTAGCTTTAATTTATTGATTACAAAACAAACTCACACACCTATTAGAAATAACTTAGCCAGACTTCAATGTATTACAAATAACGGATTTACTTTCTACGAATGGTTTGTTTAAGAAATAAATATGGAGTGAGAAAATTTATCAGTTACACTTTGCAGAAGCAGAGTAAGTCTCAGGTTACGGGGTAACCAAACGTCTGCTTTGTGCAATACTAAATCCATTTCCGAAACCCGTAATGTTGTTATATCTCATTTACTTACCATATTTTTTGTTATATTATGGGTATTGTCGCTAATACGATTATGTCGCCCATTTACCATCTCGCTAAAGTACGAACTTGATTGTTAAAATAAAGTAGTTTTAAATCAGTTGACCCGAGCGACCAGACACACCGTGCATTTCTCATAACGGTAGCGATTAAATTTCCTTGAGTTTGGTTTGTTTTCGAGCTAATGGTATTTTCTGGGAAGGCACTGCGTTTTTAAAACACGAGCCAATTCTTTGAAAACGTAATTTATTGCGCATAGTTTTTTTAATATCAGATAGTGTGCGGGCTTGCCCATGACTTTTCCCAAGTCGCTTTAATAGATAGAAGAAGAAGAAGAATGACGATGATGACGACGACAATGATGATGATGATGAAATATCTATACTAGGCAGTAACACGTTCAGCCATTATAGTCAACGTACATTTAAAATAGTAGCATATTATAGTTAATGATTTACGTACATTAAAAATAATAGATTATTAATGTGAAATTAATACTTGATTAGCAATACTTATTTATAATTATCATTCAACTAGTTCGTATTAAATTGACGCAAGATGGCGGTACCAGTTATTACTTTAATAAAGGTAAGCATTAACTTAATTTTTAAATATATCTATTAATCAAGGCTTTTTCTAATTTCAAAAGCCCTTTTCTTCAAACTTCAACACTGTATTATGGTGTTAAAAATAACGCAAATCCCATTTTCAGAATTTTCATTTACTTGTTTATTTTCAGAGCCACCATTCCAAATTTCAGAGTCCTGAGACTTCTGGAAGTGCCCTAGAGGTTTTAATTTTTACCATTCTCTAACATAAATTTGACACTAGTTGACTTGTTGTATAACTTCTGAATGTCCTGAGGTAGAAGCTTGGTTTTTGAAGGGCGCCATCTACCTGCAAACTTCGATACTTGGTATAAATTTCAGCTGTTTTGCAGAAAAAGACAGACAAGCTAGACTTCACATATCAACAAAATAATAATCATCATCATCATTTCAGCCGTTAAACATCCACTACTGAACACAGGCCTCCCTCATGGATTTCCATGAGGGGTTGTTGCCGTATGGCGGTGGAGGGAGGTAAGGGAAGCCTTTGCCCTGAGTATTCAGGAAAAAGGCCTCCCTTACCTCCACTGATCCCTATCCTGTGCTATCTGGTGCCAATCTTTGGTGTAGGAGTCTAGCTCGTCCCTCCATCGCCGCCTGGGCCTTCCACGTTGTTGAATTAGCAAAATTAAATTCAAATCAAATGCAATGTCTTACTGCAATTTTGCGACTGACGTACATATATCATATATGTTCTTGAATTTACTGACTTGACTTTTTATTTTATGGCTTTTTGTGTTTGGTTTTACACAATTCCGCCAGTGTCAAGTTAATTGTTAAATTGTGACGTAGGCTTTTATCCAAAATGCTATTTGACGTGTGCATGCATTAGCCATGTCAGAGAAACACACCAACGTGAGATTATATGACATTTGGCTGTCACATGTTTAAAACCAAAATGTATCTAGGTACATTATTTTTAAATGTTACATTTCGGTTGTTATTTTTCTGTCGGTCTGTTTTTCTAGCGAGATAATTATGACATTTGTATGTTTAAAAACCGAAATGTAACATTATTTTTAGTTAAATTTTATTTATTTCTGTCGGTCTGTCAGTCTAGGTGCCATGTGCATATATACTCTTATTACCATTTTTAGTAGCGACTATAGCTTTTATCACGCAAGATATAACTTTAAGTTAAAAAAATGTGCTTTATGCATTGAATTCCAATGGGGGGCAAGCCGTAAGAAATGTTGACCGAGTGGTATGTATACCGGCCGTGCACAGATAAGATTTTTCTTTCTTGAAATGTATGTGCACGTTTCACACGCGCTATAACGGAAGCCGTGGGGTGCCGGCAGTAGAATGTTACCTCTCCTCTCATGCCCGTGGATGCAGTAAGAGCTTGCTAAGGGATACTTTCGGAAGATGGGCAGCAGCGTCTTTCTGTGTATCAACATTGCAAACTGCGCTCGCCAACCCGCCTGCCAAGCGTGGTGAGTATGGCAACTACCACTCATGGAGATCCATGAGGTAGACCTGTGTTCAGTAGTGGACGTTTTACGGCTGGAATTATGATGATGATGGTAACGGTAAAGGAAAACATAGCGAGGAAAGGAAACCCGCGGCTATGTCAGCTTCAGCCTTTTCCTTTCTCTAACTTATAGCCGAATTAGAAAAGGTACTTAGCAAACCCATTCATCTTACACTGTCACAGGCAATGCAGCGACCCGCACAACATGAATACCAGTTGCTCACGCTGTATAAATCATCTATAATAGATGTGAAAGGCTAACTGCAAATCATGTTGTTTTAACGACTAAATGATGAGACAAGCACAAGGCCCACCTAAGGTTAAGCGGTAAACTCTACCTATTACAACTGCAATACCGCAGTGATCACGGTCACTAAGCACGTGACCAACGCTGTACTGCATTGCGCCCGTCACCCTGAGACATATAGTTGTAAGGTCTCATGTGCCCGTAATTTCACCGGGCCCCTTACCCTTCAAATCGGAACATATCAATGTAGACATTACTGCTTGGCGGCAGAAATAGGTATGGTGGATGAACCCTTCACAAAAAGTTCTACTACTAAGTTATTTCAACAAAAATCCAGTCTTTATACCTTTAGTAAGTCTAACTCCGATTTGGACAGATAATTTTGTTCCCGTTTATTCGAAAAAAGTAAATTACCTAACATTAGGGTTATTTTCCAGTTCTTCGCCTTCGACACATAAACTGTTTCAGTAAATTTACATACTATTTTTTCATCTCTATTGGCGAAATAATGTACTTATTTCGAGTATGTTCTCTTTTGCAATTGATTTAACTAAGTAAGTCTGGAGATCGAGGTAAAGATCTTATACTCGGAGTCTTACGCTATTTACGGGAATGTCTACCCTATCTCATGGAGATAGAAGTCAGGGGCAATAAGTAAATTGTTGGTTTTATGGGTCGCAGACTTATGGGGTAACTAGACGGACGGAGGTGAATGAATGAATGAATGAATATGAATGAATGAATGAATGAATATTTATTTATTTCCTCTCACACAATAGGTTATATATCCTAGATACACACTGATGCTTTCAATTTTATATTTCTAACCAGTTGTGAGAGGCTGGTGCCTGCGATAGGTTTGTAAAAACCTGTGGTTGCAGGTCACCAGTGCTCCACTCCACGGTTCACTAATTTGAAATTATGATAGTGTGAATACAAATATAATCAAATTGGCAACGGGTATAAGTGGTTAGAGGTTAAAACTAGAATGGTTATGACTTAACAGGTTGATGCTAAAAAGCTTAGAAAATAAAATCTAATACCTAACAACAAAATACAATAAATTACAATAAATACAATAAATTACAATAAATTACAGACCCTAGATAAATGAGTGAACGTGTGAGCTGCTGTGGGTGAGTGAGTAATAAATTTGACTACTGAGGACACTTGTAAGCGTGTAAAGAGTGAAACATGTGGATGAGAGTAGGATAGAAAATTTAGTGTGCTCCGTTATGAGTAAATTTGAAAGTTGTGAGAGTATGGATCAAAGGGTGGTCAAGACATGGGAGTTAAGAGGCTTTCTGTCTCCTGGTAGGTGAGATTCTTTAACCATTTGGTGACTTCCGTCTTACACCTAAACATATGCATCGGGTAGATAGATAAGATGGTATTGATCTTGTTGTAGATGTAAGGGCCTAGGAAGCAGGAAAAGTTATGGGACTTTTTTATGTGATAGGCTACAGATGGACAGACATGACCTTTCCTGCGCTTGGAGTCGACTAATTGTTGGTCAAATTTAAGTTGCGAATGTTTAGATAGGACAATTTGTAACAGGAAGGATTGCCTAACAGTGAGGAGGTTCCATTCTCTGTAGAGCTGTGTGGTTGGGAAACGGTACCCAAAACCTGCACTTACTTTTAGGACGGCTCTTTGGGCTCTTTCAAGCTCTAAAAGGTGACTCTTTGCCGCACCTCCCCATGACGTGATGCAATAACCCAAGATAGAGTCGCATAGGGCCAGGTATACCGTTTTGATGGTATTGCGATCAGCTACATGCCTTAACTCTTTAAAAATATAGATGAGCTTACGTGTTCTAGCTACTAATATTTCGATATGCTTTTTAAAAGTGAGAGTCTGGTCCAAGTATATGCCGAGGTATTTAGCATTTTCAGCACGTCGGATGATTGGGCATGAACAAGTTGACATTGGAGTGGCACAGTTATGAGCAAAGATCGAAAGAGAAGTAGGCGGAAGTAAGTCTGACTTCAGAGCGAACGCAATGTAATTTGTCTTATCGGTGTTCAGTGTCAGGACGTTATTCTTTAGCCAGGAGCTGATTTTATTTACACCAGTTTGAGCACTGTAAAAAGTTTCTTCCCAGCTTATACCTGTAAAGAAAAGCGCTGTATCGTCAGCGAAAGTCAGAATTTTCCCATTCAACATATTAAAAGAAACAACGTAGGACCAAGGATGCTCCCCTGAGGGACACCATAGGTAACAGGAAGCACATTACTTAAGAGCTGGTTTATCCCCACTCGTTGCTTCCTATCCTTAAGGTAATTACCAAAGAGTTTTAACGGTAAACCTCTTACACCGATTTTCTCCAGTTTGTTCATTAGTATGGGGACCGAGACCGTGTCGAACGCCTTTGCCAGATCCAGGAGAATTACAAGACACTTCTTTCTCTCATCAAGGTTGGTAATTATGGAATTGGTCAATTCATGTACCGCATCATTGGTTGACCTTTTTTCTCGAAAACCGAATTGGTTTGGTGAGAGAAGGTTGTTAGATTCTAGAAAGAAGATAAGTCGCTTGTTCATAAGTCTTTCCAGGATCTTTGAAAGCGTCGGTAGGATTGAAATCGGACGAAAGTTCTGAACACGGTCTCTGTCCCCTCCCTTATGTATTGGTTTTATGAGCGCGATTTTGAAAGCAGTTGGAAATTCGCCATGAGTGAACGCAAGGTTACAGATATGTGTGATGGGACCTGCTAGTATTTGAGCGTATCTTTTTATAATAGTTCCAGGGATCTGATCCAGCCCCACTGCACACTGTTGTTTTAGATCCATGATTAATCGTAGAACTTCTTGTTGGTCAGTTGGAAGTAAAACTAGTGAAGAGAGAGGAGGTCAATGAATTCAGCCATTTGCTGTGAGCTTCAATTGATCCTAAGTTATCAGCAATATTCCATTAAATAAATTTCAGGATTATCTACAGAATTTGGCGTCATTCCTAGGTTCATTGTTGTTTTTTTTATTTTTAAATAGTTTGTACACTAAAAACTCATATATTTTTTTATGATCGTAATACCCAAGTAAGTAGAGAGCCTGCTAAGGGATACCTCCGTAAAATGGGCAGCAACGCCTTTCCGTGTATCAACATCCCGTACTGCTCTCGTCAACTCGCCTGCCAAGCGTGGTGAGTATGGCAACTACCCCTCACGGAGATCCATGAGGGAGACCTTTGTTCAGTAGTAGATGTTTCGGGGCTGAAATGATATAATAATAGAATTAAGATGACTGAATTAATACGTACATTTGAATAATTATATGCACATTTTAAGTGAAACTGTTATTCTTATTCAGAATTATAAGTTCTTTAAATCGATTTAGAGCTCAATTGCTTTTCCCGAAGTCGACAATCACGACTTTCTTAATATTGAACTTGGCTCCTGTTATCCCATTTATGGTTTTGATTGGATACAGTTTACCCGTGATTATAGCATGCGTACTAGAGCCGAAATATCGGAAGACAAATATACTCAAAATATGGTAAATCTCGCTAATATTATAGAGCCGAAAGTTTGTTTGTATAGATGTATGTACGGATGTTTGTTACCTATTCAAGTAAAAAACCACCCTACGAATTGAGCTGAAATTTTGCACATATATACTTAGACTAGCCGTACCCCGCAGTTTCACCCGCGTAGTTCCCGTTCCCGTGGGAATTTCGAAAAATCCCTCCTTAGTGCACCTCTAGGATACTCAAGGTATACATATGTGTGCCAAATTTCAAGTCTCTAGGTCCAGTGGTTTAGGCTGTGCGTTGTTTGTCAGTCACTCAGTCAGTAACGGAAGAGTTTTATATATATTGATGTAGGCCAGTATTACAAAGAGACTTCTTTTAATCCGGGTACAACACGCGCGAAGCTGCGGGCAAAAGCTAGTATCGCATTAAAATTGCGTATAGTGTTCACTACTATAATATTTCAAATAAGGGGGGGTTAGTTTTCATACTCGCTTTGCAGGCGGGTTGACGAGCGCAGTACGGAATGTTAATACGCGGAAAGACGCTGCTGCCCATGTTCCGAAGGTATCCCTCGGCAGTGTTTTACTGCATCTAAAGGCAAGAGAGGAGGGTCTTGAAGAAGAGGAGAGAGTGAAGCACGTGCTATTGCACTGTACTGCCACAAACGACGCTAGATCAAAAACGAGACTATAAAAGCTCATAGAGTCCTTCTACAACATCTGCATATCCTTCGGAGATGCTCAAGGGATGCTGCCAGCGGCCCTGAGTCCTTCTCCAGTACTTCAAGCAGTTGGTTTGGCTAGGGTCGGGGTAGTTTCACGGGGGACAATGCTTAAAACCCGAATGCGGGACGTCAGTGCAATTCTGGTAGTCGTATAAAAAAGTCCTTGCCATAGTCATGAGCCGTCTGGACCCACAAATAAAACATTTAAGGGAAAGTTAGAAAAGTTAATAAAAGTCCCGTGTATGAGGATTTGCAAACAAGATGTCCCAGATAAAGAAATGCTTTCGGTTGGCAAAGAGCCGACGTTTTATTTGCGAACTTGTAATAAAAATGGCAAATATTTCTTATGCATTATTTACCTTTGATGTTGCCTTTGAAGGCTTTATTCCTGTGTTTGTGAAGGTATTCGGCTGGGCACAAACGTTGAAGGAAAACAATGTGATCTACTATGTACCCACTCAAGCCAGAACAAGATAATTTGCAAAGTTTTATAATCTTAACATTCTCCACTTTATAATCTTTGAAATTTTCAAAAAGAGTTACGAGTTATTTATTAGAAATAATCTAGTGTTAAGTCTCTTTTATTTTTTCTAAATCTGTGTCTATTATGATTTTGGTATTCTTTTTCTGTGCATGTACTGGACACGTGAGTTGTATGCCCTGAGAACTGGGCAAAAACCACCACAGAATGGGCTCAATAACGACCACGGCCCAGGTGGCGATGAAGGGACGAGTTAGCCTCCTACAGCAAAGATTGGCGCCATATAGCACAGTATGGCGTTTTATTTGCGGACTTGTAATAAAAATGGCAAATATTTCTTATGCATTATTTACCTTTGAAGTTCCCTATTAAGGTTTTATTCCTGTGTTTGTGAAGGTATTCGGCTGGGCACAAACGGTTAATAGTAAATAAATAATGCTAGCCTCAGAAACCTGTCGTTTATCAACAGATTTGGAAATTATTTTTCGTTTAAATTCAAATTCAGAAAACTAACAAAAAAGTAGCACGATCATGAATAACAAGCCTTCAGCACCACATCCAACAACCTAATAATGCACATTGACCAAATGGATAACCCCAAAACGCATGTGATTGTATGTTATCCGGATGATGGCTGACCGCAATCCTATTTATCTACTAACACGCCCTTTTCGACGTGCGTGTAAAATGTGTAAATATTACTGATTGATAGGCAATCAATGGATATTTAATGTAATGACTAGTATGAATGTAATAATAATATGATCTTTATTTCAGTCTACAAAGAAAGCATACAGAGAGTAACTTATTGTCAGGATCATAATAATAAATACCTTAGAAAAAATATACTTAACTATCGTGTCGTAGACACTGGGCGATAACGTAGTAATAGTGAATAAGTTAAAGTATTCATTTATTATAATTATTATTTAATATTACTAGTCTGTGGCGCGGTTGGTTGGTGGGAAAGGTTTATTCGTAAATTAAAAATTGTTTTTTTTGTAAGAATGTTGTCGGTTCTGTAGTTGCACTTCCTAAAGCTAATAATAATTAGAAATATAATAGCTCTAACTCAAGAAACGCAATGTTTCTATCAACGTAAAATTAGGTAGAATTGTTTTTTGTTTCCGATTAAATTTTAGAACGGCACTAATCGCATAGCTAATGTAATTCTCATAAAAAATATTCCACTCTTTATAATATGATTTCTTTATAGAACCTATACAGATTCTTTCTAATGAACATATAACATTTTATCATCATCATTTCAGCTAGCAACGTAAAATTGTTACCGTTTTAATTTTAGAACGGCACTAATCGCATAGCTAATGTCATAAAAAATATTTTACTTTTTATAATATGATTATTTCTATTGAACATTCAAAATAGGGTACTACTAAATAAATAATAGATTAGATTATGATTCTGTTCCATCGGTATTAGATTAAAGGGAAGTACTCGTAGCTCTAATAGATTTGCCGATAATTATTGATTCCGGCGATAGGCGTACACTTCGCAGGTTCGCTAACGAAACATTAAGGTTGCCAGTATCAAATATCCAGGAATTCATCAGGGAAGGGATTGATAAAGCTTAGAATGGTTTATGGGCCAAAAAAAAATCAGTTCAGCCGTAAAACGTCCACCACTGAACACAGGCCTCTCATACTCACCACGGTTGGCAAGCGCAGTTCGGGATGTTGATACATGGAAAGACGCTGTTGCCCATCTTCCTGAAGTATCCCTTAGCAGGCTCTTACTGCATCCACGGGCTTATGAGGGGTAACATTCTACTGCCGGCACCCCACAGCAAAAATCAAGAATCCCCTCATGCTCTTGGAGATGCATGCGGGAGGCCTATGTCTAGCAGTGGACGTAGTCAACAGTCGTAAGGATGTGATCATGATGGTTTAAATACTTATAACTATTTTATGTATTCATTGTTAACGTTATACTTAAGAAATAGCCGTGTTGGCCGAGTGGTATGTACCCCCGACTTTCAAACCCGCTTCGGCCGAAGGTCGTGGGTTCGATACCGGCCGTGCACCAATGGATTTTTCTTTCTTGAAAAATGTACATATGTGCACACTTAACACGAGCTTTAACGGTGAGGGGAACATCGTGAGGAAACCCGCGGCTTAGTTAGCTTCAGACGTATTGACCTGTTCTTTCCTCTGAATAATAGCTGACTAGGCTGAGAGGATGGTATAGGTGCTGGGCAAGCCTAATCCATCTAACAATGTCCCAGGCACTGCAGCGTCCCGTACAGCATGATTACCAGTTGCTGACGCTGTATAAATCATCTATAATAGATGCAAAGGCCTTACTTTTAAGAAATGATAAGAGATATGTCCCCTATCAGCGGCTAAAATAAACAGTCGGAATGTATACTGTATGGCAATAAGAATATATAATAAACTACCTGACAAACATGTGATGAATATAATAATTTTAAAATAACTATTTATAATTTTTTTAACTGACAAATGCTATTATGCTGTTAAAGACTTTTTAAATGATAATAATTTGTAATAACCGGACGTTTTTGTTGATTGATATTTTAATTTTTAGTAAATTTTTACAAATTATTTGTGAAATTTAATGCATGTAATAAATTATCTTCTCTGTACCTAGGTAGAAATTAATATTTGTACGCCTTTTTAAGGCCGAATTTCGTAGGATTTCATTTACTGCTATATCATCTTGCCATTATGTACCCAAAATTCTTACTAATAAATCTTATTTCATTTATTTCATTTAATTTTAATATATAGATGTAATTGCGTTTTCTGAACAATAAATAAAAAAAATATTTATAAATAAACACTTTATTTCTTTTTTTTCAGTTTCGATAAAAATTCACTGAACACGGATTGTGTTCAGTGTATACCAACAATAAAATATTCATGCACAATACCTACGTGGGAGGGTAAATTTTGCCTAGGTCAGGATTTCTGTTTATTATTTAAGTAACCAAATATTATTTGCAAGGAACACGATTTCTTACGTTTCTTTCTACACGGTTGAAACGCCTTAAAAAAGTTTAGCTACATAGGACAACTTCGACGAGCTTAGACGAGCTCTACGGCGCAGCGGGCGAAGGTCCGCCTGCGACGCAAGGGGTTGCGGGTTCGATTCCCGCCTCGGGACAAATGTCTGTACGATCTGCAGATATTTGTTCAGGGTGTTCTGGGTGTTTTTCTATATTATAATAAAAATATCTATCTATGCAGTATAATGTATTAAGTATATCAGTCATCTAGTACCCAAAACACAAGCTCTGCTTAGCTTGGGGCTAGAGATGATGCTGTGTGATTTGTCCAGCATTATTTATTTAACTTCAAATTCTAATTTCTACTTCTAATATATCACTGACTTAGGAAACGCAAAATGGCTGATTTTTTATTTAACTATGATTTTATTAAAAAAGCATTAACATACGTCTTCACCTCTTTGTTTTTGTAGAGGAAAAAAAAATCGAAACACTATTAATACATACACAAACCTCTATGAAATAGTCTCTTATTTTTATAGTGTAAAATGCCATACTCCACGGGCAATAGAGTTGAGGCAACATCCTGCCGGCTTGTTCTACTTTAGTGTGTATAGTAACTTTCGTGACTTATTACATTCATATTAAATAGCGGGAATATTCACGTACTTGTTATTGTTGATGGAGCACCAACTGTTTCGACCCTTATCGAGGGCCTTCGTCAGGGTGAACTCGGTTCGCGACCCGCCACCTCCGCGTCCTGTCGTGCACTGCGCGCCAAGGCTCTCTCAGCGCGCGTCTTCAGACGGGGCAGGCAGGGGGGTGGGGGCGTGTAGGCACGACGGGACGCGGAGGTGGCGGGTCGCAAACCGAGTTCACCCTGACGAAGGCCCTCGATAAGGGTCGAAACAGTTGGTGCTCCATCAACAATAACAAGTACGTGAATATTCCCGCTATTTAATATGAATGTAATAAGTCACGGAAGTTACTATACACACTAAAGTAGAACCTTTCGTGACTTATTACATTCATATTAAATAGCGGGAATATTCACGTACTTGTTATTGTTGATGGAGCACCAACTGTTTCGACCCTTATCGAGGGCCTTCGTCAGGGTGAACTCGGTTCGCGACCCGCCACCTCCGCGTCCTGTCGTGCACTGCGCGCCAAGGCTCTCTCAGCGCGCGTCTTCAGACGGGGCAGGCAGGGGGGTGGGGGCGTGTAGGCACGACGGGACGCGGAGGTGGCGGGTCGCAAACCGAGTTCACCCTGACGAAGGCCCTCGATAAGGGTCGAAACAGTTGGTGCTCCATCAACAATAACAAGTACGTGAATATTCCCGCTATTTAATATGAATGTAATAAGTCACGGAAGTTACTATACACACTAAAGTAGAACACGCCGGCAGGATGTTGCCTCAACTCTATTGCCTGTGGAGTATGGCAACAACCCCTATGATCTGTACGATCCACGAGGGAGCCCTATAGCCTATATACAGCAGTGGACGTGAACAGCGTTCCTACGGCTGAGATGATCCTAAAAAGCTGTTTGGGCCAACCACACACGCTGTATATTCGGCCTAAGGCAATACAATCTAGGAATATTACGTGTTATTTGGACAGAGACCAGAAATGTGCCTCAGAGAATACCTTCTAGACCTCACGAAATGAACAAACAATTTCAGTTTTATTGCTCAGAAATAAGGTTCCAGTGTGTCTACCATGAGTTGTCACTGTTAGAACGCCTGCCGTTACTACAGTAGTAATAGTACGATACTATGATATCTGTCAGATTTGTAACTCATGCTACCAAATTCTAAGCCCAAACTAAAGTACGTGTAGTATAATAGTTGACTGCGTATTTTGGTACCAAACTATCCGCTAAAGGCGCTGTACAAGTTTTCATACATTTTTTAACTAAAGACGCTGGCGAGTATAGATTGTGAAAACTCATGGTAGACCTGCAGATAACATTTTCCGGACTGGCTTAGTGATACTAGCCTTTATTGCGCATGAAATTAGGCTCATTAATTGCCGTTCTATGTTGTTTGTTCCTTTTTCTAAAGGAATACGTACCTTAGATTGATCTAGACTGGTTTGCACTTGAAGAAGCAAAATAGCTTTATTATAAAGGAGACATTTTTGTGTGATGTATAAATATAATAATGTGTAGATACAACAAGAATCTGCTAAGGGACACCTCCGGAAGATGGGCTGCGGCGTCTTCCTGTGTATTAACAACTAGTACTGCGCCCGCCAACCCGCCTGCCAAGCGTGGCGAGTATGGCAACAACCGCTCGTGTTCCATGAAAGAGGCCTTTGTCCAGCAGTGGTCGTCATACGTCTGTGATGATGGTAATGATGATGTAATAATTGGTAATAAAAAAGCTTTCTAGGACAAATATTCTCTTCGTAAAGCCGCAGGCAAACGGACAAAGCGAGAACTATAAAGGTTCCTTGTAGTACTACGGAACCCTAAAAACAATCACCAATACGTAATTGGGCGAGAAAGTGATTGACTGATTTGATAATCAGTAGAAATTCAGATTTAGTTGGAAAATCATAGGAAACTCGTCTCTACGAATAATCCCACTAATATTATGAAGCCGAAAGTTTGTTTGGATGGAGGTATGTTAGTTAGCTCTTCACGCAAAAACTGAGCAACGGATTGAGCTGAAACATTGCACACGTATTGATGTTGACCAGGATTAACACATAGGCTACTTTTTATTCGGGTACAACGCATGCGAACCGGCGGGCAGAAGCTAGTACTAAATATTACAAAACCTATATATACTGCCTGCACAAAATGCTCCTATACCATCCAACGCCTAGCTTACATTGTATTAGCATATTTGTTCCTCAGCTTCCGGCTAATCTAAAAGGATATTTAGTAGAGGGTAGTAAAAATCATTACCATTTCAGCCGTAAAATGTCCACTACTGGACCCTCCCTCCCTCATGGATCCCCATGAGGGGGGGTAGTTGCGATACTCACCACGCTTGGCCAGCGGGTTGGCGAGCGCAGTATGGAATGTTGATACACAGAAAGACGCTGCTGCCCATCTTCTGGAGGTATCCCTTAGCAGGCTCTTACTGCATCCACGGGCATGAAAGGAAGATTAAAGGAAGTTCCCTAAAAAGCATATGCCCACTGAAATTAAGCATTAACCTAACGAAAGCAGCTGTAAATAAATAAACACGGATACATGTGGATTTGTACAGTAAGCGTCAAAAGTAGCCGATGTAAGTTCAAATAATAAAAAATGTTTTATTCAGTCTACGAATCCAATTATATTATCGGCCAGATCAAAAGACGATTGCACTGTATGACAAATACCTCTATAATGGACCAACTTATAGCATATTTACTTTTTTACAAATAAATTGAAAAAAAAACTAACAATGTTACAATAAGGGTTTCAATAATCCTAAAATAATGCAGCTAAATCTATTAAAATAAACTAACAAATAACTATTGTACTAATTGATTAGTACAATAGTTATTTGCTAGTTACTAATATTTGAGCGTGTGAGAAAGTGGTTGGCCGCTTTTTCACACGCTCAAATATTGGTAAATGTTTTTGTCAGTACGAGTGACATGCGTTATTAACACATATTTAAACGGGTATTTATCGCGCTATTTACCTTTATTATTGCCCGACGTTTCGACAGGATTGCACCCATCGTGGTCCCGGGAAGACTTCCCGGGACCACGATGATATGTGTTAATAATGTGTCGTGATCGCGAAAGTTTAAAAAAGAGTGACATGCGCATTAGTTCTTGCAATTATTCCATTTAAAGATGTCGGTAACTTAGATCACTATCCCATCTGTTAAAATAACGTGTTTCGAACTAACGTTTACATACAGCAAACTTATAAGATCGACATCATTTTATAAAACATCAAACAAATAATGTTGCGACGCGAGTTCGATGTAATGAAAATCGAACAAATAAACCTTCGACGCAACATGTTCTATGTAATGAAAATCAAACAAGTAAGCTTTCGATGTAATGAAAATCGCGCTATCGACTTTACGCAGTCTCATTATGAACCACTTTTGACATCTACTGTACTAGGCTCACGCTACACATCCAATATTTATCAAGCTCCGGATTTCAAGGCTCGAACAAAACTCTTGTGGTGTAGCAGCACCATCTGAGTATTCGACATACATTCGTGGTGTTTCATTCTATTGTAGGTATTGTTTGTATTTGTCGTTCAAATGAATTACTTAAAAAATAAGATAGAAGATAAAAAGATGTCTGTGTTGTGACTAATTATAAAATTATAAACGAAGAATAAACAGTATAAAATTATTTCTAGAACCAAGTCAAAGTGACATAAAGGTCACCATTCAGCTTGTGCTGTGGCAGAGTAACAGTGCTGGTCTTCCATTGCCACCTTGTTTATGATAGGTGGTATATCTGTGGCTATGCACACGCAATAAACAAAAAATACTATAAAAAAGTTATCAAAAAATAGGAGGTTTTCAAGTCGTCTGTATGTTGTAGGTAAACGATGATATTGGCATATTAAGCTTAAGGTTATCATTAGCATTCAGAAAGTATATTTGGTGAAGGGTGTTAGATGGATTAGGCTTGCCCAGCACCTACACCATCCTGCCAGCTTAGTCGGTTAATTATTCAGAGGAAAGAACAGATCAATGTCTGAAGCTGACTCAAGCGCGGGTTTCGTTCACCAACGCGCGTGTTAAATATGAACATATATTTTTTAAGAAAGAAAAATTCATTGGTTCACGGCTGGTATCGAACCTACGGATTGAAAGTCGGGGGTACATACCACTGGGCCAACACGGCTTTTTTTGGTTGAACAGTAATTAAGGAATTATAAAAAATCCAACAAGCTTGCCCAGAGTAATCCTTATTCGCTTAAAACCTAACGCTCGTGCGTTAGGTTTAATATTAAATCGTCGAGATGTAACCTTGCCGTTCCATGAAACGTTTATTATTCAACAGATTCCCAGAACTTGTGACAGTCCTCTTTTGTTTATTAAATATTTGTTTTTGTTTACGCTTGTCTTCTTCTTTTATTTTTATCCTTCGATATCCTTCTCTGTTAACATTCTCGTTTCCAGTATGTACCTTAATGTAGGTTGATTTTATTTTTGTAAATGTGGCTACGGATACAACCTTAAACTGGATACAGAACTCCTTCGAATCATAATTTAAATACTATATTTAAATTTATAAAAGTAATCTGACCCGGAACAACTATTTGATTTGCAAATAAGGGCAAAGATTTTTAAAAGACAATGCTTGTCAACATTCAGCTTTTTATAACTCAAGGTGGCCGCAGGCAGTAGAATGTTGCCCTTCCTCTCTTGCTCGTGGATGTAATAAAAATCTGCTAGGGGTTGGGGCATAATTCTCGAGGATATCCTCAAAAGATGGGCAGCAGCGTCTCGAGCGTGGTGAGTATGGCAACAAGCCCTTATGATATTGGAGAATTATGAGGAAGGCCATATACAGGACATATCCTGCAGTGAACATGGACTGGAGTTTTACAGTTGATATGGTATTACTCAACCTAGAATAAATATCTTGCGGAGAATACGTAATCGACTGAGCAGTACTTGTTAACCCCTACTCGATTAAATAAATAAATAAGTAATTGTAATTTTCTTGATATAAAAAAATAAATAAATAAATAAAGTAATGCTGGACAATTCACACTGCATCATGTAGCCCCACGCTAAGCAGAGCTAGTGTTATTGGTACTAGATGACTGATATACTTATTACATTATACTACATACTTGAAACAAACTCAATAGGGTTGACAGAGTATTTAAGATTATTGTAATTTGTTTTTTGGAAATAAAAAAAAACTTAGATATTTTTTTATTATATATGTATGTATAGAAAAACATCCAATACACCTTGATCAGATAACATAGATCATACAGACATTTCTCCTGGGGCGGTAATCGAATCCTCTTGAGTCGCAGGCGGACCTTCGACCGCTGCGCCACAGAGGTCGCCAATAAAACACTACGCCCCCAAAATCGACCGTATATCGCATGAAAGCCTCATACTTCATTTACACTTTCCCAAGAGGACCCGTGAAAATCTATTCCTTACACGAGCTCGTAACCAATATGCAAATTTTAAGTCTCTCTTCGCTAGGGCCTCGATAGCCATCCACTGAGAAAATATTATCTTTGGATACACTCAAGTTGTTTGGGAAGATTAGCTCGAATCATATTTTATTTTATTATTACCGGGGCCAGTGGTATGTGAAGGTGAATGGTGGAATAATGATGCTGTACATTGGTTAATTGGGGGTAATCTGAAGGTTCCTCTCCTGCCCGTGGATGCAGTAAGAATCTGCTAAGGGATATCTCCGGAAGATGGGCAGCAGCGTCTTTCCGTGTGAGAACATCCCGAACTGCACTCACCAACCCGCCTGCCAAGCGTGGTGAGTATAGCAACAACCCCTCATGCACAGCAGGCATATGTCTAGTGGATGTCTTACGGCTGTAATGATGATGATGATGATTAATCTGAAGGTGTGGTATGTTTATTTCTGGAGCTTAGTACAGTGATTGCCACTTAGGCAACATGCGTTTAATAACAGAGCATGTAGTTATTTTAAAACCTTAACAAAACCAAATGTAGTCATATAGTGGGAACTTTTAGCACGTTAAAAGTAAAAGTATGGCGAACATTTAACGACTGAATTTTAATCTCGGATAGTGATGTACCTACATCATTTAAGAACCATAATTTATAAGCTGCCAGTACTAAAGTAAGCACGTTTTTATTTTTAGGGCCAGCAGCAATGCGGTGGCGTATGGGGTTAATATACTGGTTTTTAAATGTGGGGCCAGATCAACAATAATTAGCATTTGCTTTAAAATGTTTTGGAATATTTTGCACATATTTTTAATCGTCATGATGTAATTTCATTAACAGCCAGTAAAAGGAAATTAAACAATAAGCTAATACCCCTGTGTGTACGCAGCGTTAAAATAGCATTCAACTCAACGACTCAACAACGCCACCCTACATAAGGTTTCATTTCAGTTCAGTAGGTCTACCATATGTTTTCACAATATATACTCGATCGCGACTGTAGTTAAAAAAATGTATGAAAACTTGTGCAGCGCCTCTAGCGCATGGTTTGGTACTAAAATATGTAGTAAACTACTACAACGACTGTACCTTGGACTTCATTTGCTTAGAATTTGGTAGCATGAGTTACAAATCTGACAGATGTCACAGTAACGTACTATTTACTTCTGTAGAAACGGCAGGCGATCTAACAGTGACAACTCACGGTAGACACGCAGGATCGAACTGATCAACATGACATCTTAGTTGCCAAACAAGACAGGTAGCGACCATAAATCCCCCTCACTCAACTACGCCGCGCACGTACAAAGTCACCTCGCCGTATCCTGCTAAAAAACGTAGGGATTTAGAAGCGGAATAATACTAGGGATGTGTTTTAGGTGGACCGATGCTATGCTATACTTAAAACTTGTAAAATATAAGGACATATCATTCTTTTTTTTTATAAATTGTCACACATTGGGTGCCAAGCGGACAACAACGTCGCGGTAGACCCAAAAGGAGATGGCGAGACGACCTGGATGCATTCGAAATATTGTGGCCGGAAGTAGCAATCGATCGTGATGCATGGAGAAAAAGGGTGGTTGATAAAAAAATTAAAAAAAATTGTGGACCGTGGGGTGGAGCACTGGTGACCTGCAACCCCAAGTTTTTACAAACCTATCGCAGGAACCAGCCTCTCACAAAACTGGTTAGAAATATAAAACTTTAAGCATTAGTGTGTACCTATCATAAATAACTTATTGTGTGAGAGGAAATAAATAAAACTTCATTCATTAATTCAAGGACGTCAGTACTAAAAATAAAAGTAGATTATCTTAGGTAATATTTGTATGTCGTTATTTGTTTGTATATAAAAACAATATAATGCTGGACAATTAACACAGCATCATCTAGCCCCAAGCTAAGCAGAGCTTGTGTTATGGGCACAAGATACCTGATATATATATCAGGTATCTTATATCTAAAATATAAAAATATCTATCTTTGTAGTATAAGGTACATATATGTACCTTATACTACAAAGATAGATATTTTTATTATACGTAGAAAAACATCCAGAACACCCAGAACAAATATTCTCAGATCGCACAGAAATTTGTCCCGGGGCACGGGGAATCGAACCCGCAACCTCTTGCGCTTCTTCGCCCGCTGCACCACAGCGGTCGTCATTATTTGTTTGTTTGTATGTTTTATGTTTTACTTTCTATGGTCTACGTACAATAAAGAGTTAATCTATCATCATAAAGTAACATAAGTTGATTAATTTTGGTACATCTCCTGCCTTTCAGGACCCATACAAATGAAGTATTTTTTAAACGACTAAATAACGACAAAAGCCGAAGGCATGTTTAAATATCGAGAGTTGTGCCACCTCATCGTTCTCCACCCACAAAGGACATTGTATTATCTGCTGGGTAAAAACAAAAGGGCGTATTTCGGTAATCCCCGTTTTATCTCCGAGTGTAAACGTACGCAATTGTAGGTAAATGTAGAACAACGTAGCTCAGGCAAAGATTTGAATCGTTTATTCCACCAGTGTGCGGCACAAATGTTTGAATGCTACAAAAACACCAAAATTTGCAGACACACATCTCTTTCAGTTCTCAGAACTAAAGACATACTGCAATTGCAACTCAGTATGCGCCAAAGTTCGAAGAGTGCCTACACATTTTGGTGTTTTCTAGCATTCAAACATTTGTGCCCATTGGTGGAATTCTACCTTAGATGTGCCCTGACACTAAAAACTGTGACGTTGTCCTTATATAGGTGTTAATAACAATAATGTGGAAATAGTACTGTCTCTTTTTCTCCCAAATAAGTTGCAAACACTACTTTCTGTTTCGTGCACTCGTCATTTTAAAATTTGTATAATTTGACAACGGAAGGATAAGTAATAGTTATCATCAAAATCGCAATAATATGGAATGAAAAGTTACTTTGGTTGTGTATTCTTAGAATGTTGTTGCATTTGACAAGATGCCATTTTGTGACACTAATTCAATCAAATAGGTGCAAAGTTACAACACGTCCGGCTAACACTGTGTTTAGATGTACACTGATTCTAAATGAGCGAGCTATCTCACTTCGCGTGGAATCAAAACGGCGCCGTCTCATTACGGTAAGAGCGTATCTAACGATTTAAACCTTTGAGCTCAGGTAGGTGTATCTGGAGAGAACGGCAGAGTGCCAATTCACCGTTAATAGTGATTTGGGGGAAACATTTTTTACCTAAAATCGGATATGAGATATTTTTGTGCAGAGAGCATTTTATGCCACAAACGGCGCGGCGGCGGAGCGTTGCGTTCTGTTTGAGTAATTATTTAACTAATTTGATTAGAATACTGCCGTGGGGTGCCGGCATAATGTTGCCCCTCCTCTCTTGCCCGTGGTGCATCCACGATGGTGGGAAGACAGGCAGCAGCGTAGTCTTCCTGTATCCTGGATACAAAAAGATAGGCAGCAGCGTCTTTCCGTGTATCAACATCCTGTACTGCGCCCGCCAACTCGCCTGCCAAGCGTGGTGAGTACGGCAACAACCCATCGTTATCTATCTGTAGATCCATGAGGGAGGCATGTGTCCTGTAGTGGACGTCCTAGGGCTGAGATGATGATGATGATAAGGTACTTTCACGACATTACAACGGGGTTTTCTACATGTTAACGAGTAAACGGAACCCTTCTCTAAGATGTGTTTCAATCAAAATAGTGAATCATCATCATCATCATCATCATATCAATGTCTTGTGCAAGTCTCATCCACTGTCGTCCGGCAAAGTAAATAAAATAACTTTTTATCAACTTGATCGAAAATATATCTAAAAGCGTAATAGAGCCAAGGCTTTACCTCAAGCTTCCTATCCGTATCCAATGTTATTTCTAAAAATATTTTCCCGCTAGAATATCACACTATCACACCAAGTCACACGGGCATAGTTACTGTAACCTCTATCGCAATGAAAATACGACAAAAACTTACATAAAACTGAGATAGGATGAATGAGTTCAGCTGTGCTCGTTAGCAGATGTACTGAATGCACTGAATGGAATGCATAATTACATTCAAAGCATTCTCGACTCTTTCATTCGTTCACTTCTCTTTTCAAATGCATCTATCTATAGGTGTATCAAATCTGTACTTTTCCATATGAACAAAGAGTTATGGTTATACGTTGAACTTCTGCGTCCCACTATTACAACAAAGTAATGAAATTAAGGGGTACATGTAATGAGGGGTACATGTAATGAGGGGTAACATTCTAATGCCGTGGGGTGTCGGCAGTAGAATGTTACCCCTCCTCTCCTACCCGTGGATGCAGTAAGAGCCTGCTAAGGGACACCTCCGGAAGATGGGCAGCAGCGTCTATCCGTGTATCATCATCCCATACTGCGCTCACCAACCCGCCTGCCAAGCGTGGTGAGAATGGCAACTACCCCTCATGGAGATCCATGAGGGAGGCCTGTGTTCATCAGTGGACGTTTTATGGCTGAAATGATGAATAAAATTAAAAAAAACATCTGATTCACTTTTCATAATTGAATATAAAGTTAATTACTTTTTTGTTGATGAAAGTGAGAACACAAAATGTTCTTTTTTTAACAACAATTGTAGAATTTATAAGAGCTAGCCGATAGACACGCCTGGTAATAAATAATATTTGTTTATTATCAAATATTTAGATCAAGACGACCAAGGAGACTGAAAGCAAGACGAGCTGAACACTGTCCCCGTAACCTGAGAGAAGCGAAAATAAATTACAGCTGAAATAACAATAAATTTACACCAATCGAGAGCTCCCGCTAACCTATTGACTAATAACTAATAAGCGTTCCATTTTTGAACGCACCAATAACAATTCAGGAAATGGCGGAAAACGCAAATATCAGCCGCCATTTTAAAGCCAAAAGTGTGTGCAAAGTGCACGCAATAATCTCCCATAAGGTTGATTACAATTTGACGGTGTTAGGGCGAAATTTGCGTGCGCGGACAGGCACAGTGCTAAATGAAAATGCGAAGCTGTGGTGCCAACTTCGATAGAGCTTTACATGTGAAATTAGGCGCCAGTTCGCGGGAAATCTATTTACATTTGAAGTTAGCGCGAGTTGCACTAATGAAATAGCTTCCATAAATAATGCTTAGAACTTGGGGACAATGTTTAACAGCTTGGGAAGACAGACCTAGACTTCATTATTTGGATACTTACTACAAACCGGAAGAAGTTATTCTAACGCCTAATAAGCCATTTTTTAAAGAAATAATGCTAAACAAGAGTTATTTAATGGATGATTGGATGAAGAAACCTAGAGTAATTTTACTTTTTTTATCTCACACCATAAGGGATGTCTGGTAGCAATCGCCCTTTAGCGATAAGACCACTGATTGTCACTTATGTTATGTTGAGTGTTTCCCTTATTTTGTTAATATGTTTAGTTCAAAGCGTGAAGTAAGGCATTTTCTATCCATCTATATCCATAAAAGTTGACTTCGCTGAATACAGCAACTTGCTAACAAGAAATATCCGAATCAATAAATCCTTTCTGCAATGCATGTCTTCGCTTAAGCGATTCTATTTCCCAGTTTTTCCCGGAACTATCGGAAAATTTGCGGAAAACGTTATATATACATATATATATCTAAACAATTTTCGCGAAGTTGGCAACACACCCGAATGCTGAAACTGGGTCGGCACGAGACTATAAAATACATTAACGGAATAAAACGAACTTTTATAATTAACGTAACACAATACTTGCGAATTAATAAGTTTAATGAAGAACCAAAGTTTTAGCCAGCTTATAAATGTCAGCAGAAGCTTAAAAGAAATATACCGTGCTAAAAGAAGGGAACTGCGAAGTGCAAATTAATACATTTTAAACAGATTTTTGCCGTGGGGTGCCGGCAGTAGAATGTTAACCCTCCTCTCATACCCGTAGATGCAGTAAGAGCCTGTTAAGGGATACCTCCGGAAGATGGGCAGCAGCGTCTTTCCGTGTATCAACATCCCGTACTGCGCTCACCAACCCGCCTGCCAAGCGTGGTGAGTATGGCAACTACCTCTCATGGAGATCCATGAGGGAGGCCTGTGTTCAGTAGTTGATGTTTTACGGCTAAAATGATGATGATGATACAGATTTTTGCGCACGCGAATGTACCTACTTACAGTTCTTTAAATTAGTGTCCGCAATTCTGTATTTAAACTTTTAAATAACTTAAAACATAAATGCATGCTGCTGGCTCACACACAATGCAAACTCTAAAACACTGATCGTAAAGACTCGAAACTCTAAAACAGAAATTGGTTTTTAGTGTAACAATGTTACGGTAATGTAGGCGAATTATGTCAGTTCACGTTTAAATTATTGTTAAGAGTTGAAATTAGTGAACGCAAATATTAATTATCTGTGTTATTTTGTCATTATTGATTATCTGTGCTACTACTGTTCCTGCTCTCTATGATCTTCCCTCTGAAATCTAACGCACCGTACT